>OZ014523.1:540445110-541084862 GCA_963966055.1 Lathyrus aphaca | reverse complement strand
CTCGAAGTTTATTTGTGCCCACCCATCTTCGTGATGTTCTCCATTCCTATTTTCAGCTAGCTTTCACAAGCGCTCACATCTCAAAAAGGATTTTGTGATGGTTGAGGAACCAATTACACTAACGGTTTAAGCACCAATTAGGTTGTTGTTTGGAGTCAGTCACCCCTTTGTCTTCCGTGTCTGTATCACACGACTTTGTTCTTGTTCAAGGATCTTTCTTGTGTAATCCTTTTTGTCTTTTGCTTTTGCATTATTTTACTTATCCCTAACTTTTGCCTGGACTGATTCTTGTGAATCTTTGATTGTGAAGTCCAGTGGGATGCCCTAATTTTTGCCTATGTCGCTTGTTTTCAAGTTTCGACTTAGCGGGCTTTTTTCATTTCTTTTTTTTCAATTCTTTTTTTTTTGAACAAATCGTGTGACACTGTTTGTCTTGATTGCTTTGAAAGGGTCGTGACTGTCCCACTTCTTGGTTGTTGAGGGATAACCATTGTGACCTCCGGTCTTTGGACCTCTTGATTGGGATAACCATTGTGGTTCCTGGTCATTGGACCTCTTGATTTGGTACAACGAAAGGTAATGGATCCTCAGATTTGCACTCCTTTTCGAAATTTGAACGATCGGTCCAGCTAGCTGACACCTACCCTGCCCCTGGGTTAAGTGCAAGGGTTTTTTCATGCAAAAAGAAACTCCTACTTCAAGGCTCAAATGGGTTGGCGAGGGTCTATCTCCCTTATATCTCCGGTGTTTAGGATTTGAAACAATGCCTGTACATCGTCAACAGGGTCTTTCTCAAAAGCACACAATTAGAGATTTTTGCGTTTTCATTTCGTCATCCTCCCTGATAGAGTTTAAGCACAACAGTTGGTATTGCAATGCACATACACAAAATCATGAGTGAATACGAATGGATTACTTCAAGAAAAACATGTGCATTTTATTATGATTATCATTCAAAAACAAATAAGTTTCATGCATGCATACAAATGTTTAAACAAACAATGTAAACTATAAATGAAAATGCAGTAAAGAAGCTGAACATTGCCATCATTGAGGAGACTTGACTCCGTCTGGACTTATTGCTTCTGAAGATGCCCTTGCAAACTAGGATGCCAATTTGATGAGGAGACTTCAATATGTGAGCAGACCTTCTGGCATGATGACCTTTGAGTCGGCCAAATTTTGCATCTTGTACTTGAACACATCACAATTGTCAATTGTATGCCTAAATTCCCCTGAGTGGTACTTGCATCTAGCCTTCATATCATGGTTGCCATTATTGAGGAGGTCTGACTCCGTATGGACTTATTGCTCTTGGAAACTTTCAACAGTCAGAAATCTAGATATTCATATCATTACTGTCTTGGTTCCATACTCTCACTTTTTCCTGGTGCGAACACAATAGTCTTGAAGTCAATCACATTCGCGACCTTGTTTTTACCCTTGTCTCTGAAAGATTTACAATCTTCAATTAAAAGGCCAGGTGCCCCAGAACGGTAATCATACTTGGCATTGAAACCTTAAAGGAAGCTTTATCGGAGATGATCCTGATGTGATTAGCCCAACTGGTTTGAACTTGAGTAAATGAGGAAACTCGTTGCACGTACGGCCTCAAAGTATGATCAAACTTCTTCTCAAGTTATTCTAGATTTTACCCATATGCTCTGGCCCTAGGAATCTCTTGGGAAGCTCAGGTTGGATGCTGACAAACGACATATGGAGGGAAGAGGTTGATAAATGAAGTTGATAAATAAGGTTGCTCGGAAAGATCTTGCATGATCTCCTGCCTACGTATCTCCATTGACCAATGGAGAATCAGAGCAGCGTAGTTCCCCTCACTAGGGATAAAAATAGCTTCATTCAGAACTTCCATAACCAAGCTCATATGAGTCTTCATCTGGTTGACTTCCTGTTTCAGCAGTTTCTGGTTTTGAAATAAAGCTTATACCTCTGCCCTGAATGGCCTCAGCTGGGTCTTCCTTCAATTACCTCCGCCCGGAGTTGCTTCAAATATATACTTTGACGAATGTGATTCAAGTTGTCCATTGTGAAGGGAAATCAAGTCAGGAAAAGAATCTGTCTCTGAACACCTGTCAAGAATGCAAGGATGTATGCAAATGCCATGTTCAATTATTTCTGAGGAATCTATCTGCTTTGATTCAATTTTTTGATACAGAAAAATCCAACAGCATGATTCAGACATGTGATCCTCGGAAATAACTGAACATGTGTGCAGAAATGCTATGATGTCATGTATGCAGCAGGCATGTGATCAATGGTCTGATGTTGGTGTTGAGCAGTGAACCAACTGTTTGTATAGAACCCCAATAACGGCACCATCTCTGTATAGAACCCCATAACTGAGAACACAATAACTGTAGAACTGGATCACATAATAGAATAGTCACTGATGGTGTTGAAGTTGAACAACGAGCCAAGTGTCTGTATAGAACCACAATAGCAACACCATCTCTGTATAGAACCCCATAACTGAGAACCCAATAACTGTAGAACTGGATCACATAATTGAACAGTCACTGATGGTGTTGAAGCTGAACAACGAGCCAAGCGTCTGTGGAGAGTCATAATAACAGTCACAATATCAGGGTCACCATGGTAATCACAGTAACAATTTCTCTGAATAGAAATCCCGAATCTCAGAATCAAAGAACCATATAGCACCAGATAATATCATAAAACAACACTGGCAAAGCGGGTATGTTGAAGTTTAGGGTTCCTGCAAACCTGCAAACCCCTCCCAATCTCACGGGTGTGCTACTCGGGTCAACATCACGGACTCTCAAAACCGAATAGCAATAATACTTTCACCATTTCCGAGAAATGGCTCATGACCAAATCAGGGAATCGGTTTGGCATTATGTACTACTCAGGGAGGTCTCAGTTGAGTCCGGAAAAACAAGCATCCCTCACAAGTTTCCAGCTTCAAGCACTGAATCGAGAAACAATAGTACATTCATCCCGAAGGGTACAATACTATCGTCATACGAACAGTTTTTCTTTAACTGAATTCCTATGAGAGAACCAGGCCATCCTATGCGAGTTCCCAATGGACCCTCGGATGCGAGTGGGTTTGCCAACAAATGTGGTCTGCCACTGTCATCACTGGAGAGGGTTGTTTCCATTAAGGTTCTCAATGATCGGTCCCCAGCTGCACATAACTATCAAGGTTGTACCCTGAAGTGGGGAAGAACCCCCACACAGAATAGTCCCAAGACAGTCGCAACCTGGGTGTGGAACACATCACCACTCATCATGTAACCATGCGAGCACAATGTGTCCACGCTAATCCTATGGTGCACTCAAGCCGGGTAGTTGGCTTATCTCACAGTAACTCCCACTCCACAGAAAAAATGAAAACCAGCACAGCCAGACAGTCCAGTATAATATGATGTATGGAAAATAAAATACTGAAAGCGGTAAATAAATGCAATAAAGTAAAGCTGTAAATAAAAGCTGTAAATGAAAACAGTAAAGCTAAACTAAAGCACACAGCAACAAACATATAAACACCCAAAGGAACAAAACCAAACAAGCGCTAGGATTGACTCTACAAGGGAAACCGGAAGAATCAGGTTAATCCCCAGCAGAGTCGCCAGCTGTCGCTCCCGGGATTTTCATCCTAGTACAAACGCGAAAGTGGCGCGGAAAGGTTAGAGTCGCCAGCCAGACATTTTTATCCCGAATGAATGGGAAAGGTAATGTTGCACAAACCTGAGGAAGAAGGAAAGGACAAGGCCTTGCGAACCAAAGATCTGAGTTCGGGAGTCGGTTACGAACTGGGAAGGTATTAGCACCCCAGATCGTCCGTCGTACCCGACGGGATCCACGCTTGCTTGTTTGTTTCAAAGGGTGAGAAAATAAGATGCTGCTGAATAAAACCGCTACTGGAATAAAGGGAATGGAAAATGAGAAAGGAATAAGAAGAGAGAATGGAAAGAAAAGGGGAAATGTAGGGAAAATAAAGAATGTGCTCGAACGGGCCCTACCCCGCTGCCTACGTACCTCATCGGGATAATGAGGATCAGAGTCGACGTAGTTCGCCTAATCTAGGCGGGAACTATTTGTTTGTGTTTTTTATGCCGGAACTGCGTATGTCTATGCTCAGGTGTTGCAGGCTCGTCTGGTACGAGTGCGTTTACCGTCTTGCATGCGAGACAAGTCGTCGCGAGTTCACGTTGTGAGTGAATGAGATGAGAGAAGAAGTTCCCGCAGGATAGTCGGTTATTGTTTGTTTTTGTCTTTTTAAAAGAAGTGTTTTTGAATTTGTTTGTGAACTGTCTTGTACTAAGACCTATCCATCGCGGGAAGTATTTACACCTCGCCCTGAAACAGGACGCGTATAAACACTCCGCAACAAAGTCTCGTGTCGTACAAGATTGTTCGGTTTTTGTTAAGTGTTTTATTGTTTCCTTTGAGATGAGAAAGTGAATGACTCAAGTTGATAAAAGGAAAAATCTAAGGGACTAAGACTCAATCCTAATGTGTTATGTATTTACAAAGTGATCCTAGTGGTTAGTGAGGTTTTCTATTCCTAATGGAAAAAGGAAAAGAAAAAAAGGAAAAAGGATGCAACTTACTTCCTAAGGAAGATAAGTTGGTCCTAACAATGGGGAATCCTACCAATCACAAATATGAAAGGAAAAATGAATTAAACAGCCTAAAAGAAATGCATAAAAAATAAAGGATAAAGTGGAGTAAACTTACCTCAATCTTCCCCACTACAAAACAAGTGTTAATGCACATTTTTATTAAAAAGAATAAGGCAAACACACATTAATTAAATCCTAATTAAATCCTAAGGCACCTTAGACCTAAACTAGACTCTATTTTAATCCTAAAGGAACTAGAAAAATGCTAAAACCAAAATACAACACCTATTACAGCCCCTTAATACACAAACAGCTATGAAACTAAGCCCAACACCCACCAGCTTTTTACAGCCAGCATGCAACATGAAAAAGTAGGTGTAGAAAGTCACACACATCATACTAATATAACAAACACCATGTATCTTACAGCAGCTATATACAAAAACAGCTATGAAAGGCAAAATCCAAATTTGATTATTTTTATTTATGTGCACAAAGTGAATGATAAACAACACATTAATGTCACTTGACATGAATCTGCATGCATCACAAAATGAACTCAAACATGTGAATTTATTTACATCATTTATTTGATTAAAAATGACAATGATCAATCAAGAACAAACATACTTTTTTCATGTTGCACACATGAGCATTTTATCATGAGATTGAACAAGTATCACTACAAGCATCAATTGTTACACATGCATGGCATAAAATCAGAATTGAACTCATGTTAAGATATGGTCAATTAAGCACAAGAAACTTGCATGAACATGTGAAGCATTTAATCACTTTTGGCAAAAAATCAACATGGTATTTAATCACTTTATCAATCAAGCAAGCAATGACAATAATCATGAAGCATATGTTGAATTTAAGCAAGCAATTAACATGTGAAACAAATGATTAAGGTGTAGCAAACAACATCAAGAATCACTTATATCACATTTGCACCTTTAACACAAAACATAGAAAAGTAAATGGAATCATGTCGAAACGACTCGAAAAAAATAAATTGGCTACTGGAAATGGACCCAAAAATTCCCTAAAATCACTACCTAAACATACATGAACATTAGAGGCACTAGGAAGCAAGATTGAGCAAGAAAATAGGCTAAAAATCCAAAAATGAACAGCGTTAACCGGTTAACCATATAGGTTAACCCGTTAACGGGCAGAAAAATACAGCATTCTGGCCAAAAACGCATGCGTTAACCGGTTAACCAAATGCGTTAACCGGTTAACACTGAACAAAAAGTGAAAAATGCTTTTGAAAAAAGTGCTTTTGGCCACAATCTTCCTTCTAAACAATCCTAACCCCCACTTAATCATGCTAACACAAATTTCTACTCAACTGGAGCTTATTTACACATGGTAGAACCTATATCTATTAACACCTTAAATCCAAATTCAACCAAAATCACAAATCACAAGCAAACATAATCGAAACGGAATTGATTTTAAACAAAGCGAAAAGCACTTAAAGAATGCCAAAAATGGCGAGATGGAGAGAATAACTTAAAGAAGAAATGATTAAGATCACCAACCTACGAAGCGGAGGAGTGCTTCGGTGATTGTTGCAAGAATCGGAACTTGAATCGAAGAGAAAACCGAAAACCAAGAAATCGCAAAATAAATGCGTTCTTGAGCTTGAATCTTCGTGTGCTTCTGATAAGTCGATAATCCTCACAAAATTCAGTAGCTTATCCTTCTTCAATCCACAAAATATGAAGGTTGGAGGCTTAAGCTTCAAGATCTTCAAGTTTCAATGTGAAACTTGAAGAGCTTATTTGAAAAAGCTTTGGTGAGAGGGAGAGGAAAAGTGAGAGAAAAAAGTGCTTATCAAAGAGTGAGATTGGAAAATGGTGTTCAACCCTTTTTGTTTGGATGAAAATGGCTTAAATAGAGACTAGGCTAGGAGCTAGGTTTGGGTTTGGGGCCCAAATATTAGGTTTGGGATCCAAAATTAGGTTTGGAAGTTAGTTAGGGTTAGGGTTGGAAAAGGGAATATTCCTTGGAACACTCTAGAAAATGGTGGAAGGTGGTGGAAGTTTCCAAGGGAAATGGAGTGGAATTGAAGTGGAAAAATGAGACGGAAAGAATGAAAGGAAGTGTGGAAAGAAAGTGGAAGGAAAGGTGGAGGGAAATGGTGAAACTAACTACCTTTCAAATGATTTTTCTTTGGTTTTTCTATGATTCCTCCATCATTTCTTGATCAAGTTTGAACCATAGGATCATTGTAACCCTAATTTCACGATCTCGATCTTAAAAGTCCGGAGTCGACCCTTTTTACCTAGCCCGATTGCCTTTTCTCCAATTCCTCGATTTTCCGTCGTCCGGCCAGTCGAACCCCTTCCAAAATGAATTTGTGGACGAGATTTGAACCCTAGGCACTTGACATCATATATAAGTCAAAGAAATCCACTTCGACTCAAAAATTTATGTAGAAGCCCTGTAGAAATGAAACCCTAATTCGGCTCTTTTCCCTCAAGAAGTATTGCACTGCTTGCCTCCTTCAATCAAACCAAATCTTTCCATGACTTGTGGCTTCAAGTGAAGACTTGTGGGATATTGTGAACCCTTTGCACAAGGTTGAGAAGCTTTGTGGCCCTTCGGTAGCCTCTTCATAACTTTCGGTTGCTCCGATCATTGATCACATACCCACGCCTCGGCTATGCTATATATGATGCAATGTTTTTGGTTATTTTATGAATCCATATATGCAAAATGATATGCAAAATGTTGAGGAAATGAGAGGGCGAATTTTGAGGTATTACAGCTGCCCCTATTCAATCAACTGCAGACCTGAACGGATGATTGCAACAACTTTTAGGCGTTCAAGGTATGGAGTGATTGAATACTCGAATAAAACCTGAAAATTTGCACACCGAGGGTAATGGAAATGCCATCTGCCCATTTATTTATTTATGTATTTTCTGATTTTGACCTCCGAATAGGTAGCGGAAAAATAGAAACAGGTGGAAATTTACTGGGAAGCATGCCATCCTCGAATGACAACTCAAAAGAAGATAAGACGGGATGAAACGGGATCATTGTACTTAAATGATAACCCGAATGAAATGGGATCGTTGTACTTAAACGAGAGCCCGAACAAACAGGATCATTGTACTTAAATGATAACCTGAGACGCGACCGTTGTACTGAAACGGAGACGCGAAGAGAAATGAGACTGTTGTACTGAAACAAGACTCAAATACGAGACCATTGTACTTAAATGGAGACTCGAAAAGAAATGGGGTCGTTGTACTTAAACGAGAGCCCGAGCAAACAGGATCATTGTACTTAAATGATAACCTGAGACGCGACCGTTGTACTGAAACGGAGACGCGAAGAGAAATGAGACTGTTGTACTGAAACAAGACTCAAATACGAGACCATTGTACTTAAATGGAGACTCGAAAAGAAATGGGGTCGTTGTACTTAAACGAGAGCCCGAGCAAACAGGATCATTGTACTTAAATGATAACCTGAGACGCGACCGTTGTACTGAAACGGAGACGCGAAAGGAAATGAGACTGTTGTACTGAAACAAGACTCAAATACGAGACCATTGTACTTAAATGGAGACTCGAATGAAATGGGGTCGTTGTACTTAAACGAGAGCCCGAGCAAACAGGATCATTGTACTTAAATGATAACCTGAGACGCGACCGTTGTACTGAAACGGAGACGCGAAAGGAAATGAGACTGTTGTACTGAAACACGACTCAAATACGAGACCATTGTACTTAAATGGAGACTCGAAAGGAATGGGATCGTTGTACTTAAACGAGAGCCCGAGAAAACAGGATCATTGTACTTAAATGATAACCTGAGATGCGACCGTTGTACTGAAACGGAGACGCGAAAGAATGAGACTGTTGTACTGAAACAAGACTCAAATACGAGACCATTGTACTTAAATGGAGACTCGAAAGGAATGGGGTCGTTGTACTTAAACGAGAGCCCGAGCAAACAGGATCATTGTACTTAAATGATAACCTGAGACGCGACCGTTGTACTGAAACGGAGACGCGAAAGGAAATGAGACTGTTGTACTGAAACAAGACTCAAATACGAGACCATTGTACTTAAATGGAGACTCGAATGAAATGGGGTCGTTGTACTTAAACGAGAGCCCGAGACGCGACCGTTGTACTGAAACGGAGACGCGAAAAAATGAGACTGTTGTACTGAAACAAGACTCAATTGGGGATAACAACAAAACTTGGTAGAAGCATCCATCCTGGGAAATGAAGTTGCATTCTATGGGGAATATATCAATCTGATAGGAGATATAACAGGTCTCATGTAATATACCTCAAAACTGGCCCATGCTGGTATGCATATGTTTGAATTTATGGCGTAATGCTCCACGACGGTGGAAATGCTACGCTTTGGAGGATGCAAATGCGATGATGATTATGCATATGCAAATGCAAAGAGGTCTCCCGATGAGGAGAAAGCAGGTAATTCCAGATAACTTGGCTGGGAAGAAACGATGATCACTGCATTGATCTGGTTAATCCTGATGAGGAGGAGACAACTCTGCGGGGAATGATGTCAATGATATACCGGCTCTGAACTGCCGCCATTGCCAAAAATAAATTGGACTTTGAGATTGGAGAGCCAAGACCCTGCTGGAGAAGGGCTCTTATTGAACTCTGATGGGGAAATGAAGACCTCCTGACTTGGCTGGGAACCAAAGGCATGACACTGCTGAGGAAACAACTTGCTGGGGAGGAAAGAACTCCTTGTACTGTTGGGAATTGCCCCTGTCTGCAGGGAACTTTCTGCTTGGGGATTGCACCCACTCTCTGTTGCCTTGCTGGGGGGAGATTTCAACTTCCAACTCTACTGGGGATGATGGAGGACGTCAATGATGAAGCTTCCTGCTGAAGATAAGAGTTTAAGTTGCCACTTGCTGGGGATAAGAGATAAATCCTCTCATGTTGGGAATGAGAGATGTAAGGCGTCTCATGCCGGGGATGAGAGACGATGATATCCTTCTGCTCAAGAAGTAATCTTCCATTTGCCGCACTACTGGAGAAGGGATTGTCTAATGAGACTTGCTAAGGAATTTTGATCAATGAAGCTTGCTGATGAAATAACTCTTGAAGATTTGTGCTGACAATGGCTTTGACCCTAGCCCCGGGTTGATAGGTTGTCAACTAATCATGAGTGAACAATGGTTCTTTGCAATTTTCAACTCGCCTCAGATTAAGGTCCGTCAGAAGTAAATGTCTCAAGAGGATTTTACAGAAAACATGGCATATGAAATGCCTCAGTGTCTTCAAACTCTTGGAGAGATTCGTTGGATCTCGAAATAACTGCCCCAGACTGCATAGTCTGTGCAAGAATTTTCCTCGCGAGGATTCATGAAAAACCTCATATCACTGTGAGATAGTGTGTCCTAGTATTTTGAACCTTGGGTAGGTGCTTTGGATTTACCGTCTTCGGGAGAGAGTACTTCTCATGCTTTTGGGATGGCCTGCCCCAGTACAAGTCTTGAAGTGATCACCTCTGAATGACTGTGCTTTGAAGAAAACACATATGCCAATCGTTCTTTGAGAGATTGGATCTCGAAGTAATTGCCCCAGTTTGGCTGAAATTTGAATGAATGCATCAGACTAACGGCCCTTTGAGAGATTTGAATCTCGAAGTGATTGCCCCAGATTAGTTGAATTCTGAAGAGATTTCTCAACGTGATTGCCCCAGATTAGTTGAATTCTGAAGAGATTTCTCAACGTGATTGCCCCAGATTAGTTGAATTCTGAAGAGATTTCTCAACGTGATTGCCCCAGATTAGTTGGCTCTTACCACGACTGTTGGGAAAGTCCCTACTCAATGGAGTTTTCTTGAAAAGTACACCTCGACAGATTGTCCTTCGGAAGTTTCAGACTTCTCAACTTGGCAAGATTAAGCTTCTGGACTGAAGTTTCGTATGTGAATTTTTATGATGCCCAACAAATATATGCAAGCAGAAAATGTTTATTCTAAGAATGAAAATTCTAATGCAACACACATGTTAATCTTGAAGTTTTACTGTAAAAAGGTGTCGCCAACCTTTGTGAGTGAATCACTGGTTAAGATGCGACATTGATTTTTGAATAATAGAAAGCATGCACATGCAACACCAATAAAGATCTTTCAACACCACTCATAGGAGTCAGGAACGCGGTCTCGTGGTAGCACGCTCTCAAGATAACCCTGCTTCAGTTAGGACTTTTGAGGGTTGTATCGTGGCCTGGTTCACGGTTATAAAAATAAAAGATATAGGCTCGAAGTTTATTTGTGCCCACCCATCTTCGTGATGTTCTCCATTCCTATTTTCAGCTAGCTTTCACAAGCGCTCACATCTCAAAAAGGATTTTGTGATGGTTGAGGAACCAATTACACTAACGGTTTAAGCACCAATTAGGTTGTTGTTTGGAGTCAGTCACCCCTTTGTCTTCCGTGTCTGTATCACACGACTTTGTTCTTGTTCAAGGATCTTTCTTGTGTAATCCTTTTTGTCTTTTGCTTTTGCATTATTTTACTTATCCCTAACTTTTGCCTGGACTGATTCTTGTGAATCTTTGATTGTGAAGTCCAGTGGGATGCCCTAATTTTTGCCTATGTCGCTTGTTTTCAAGTTTCGACTTAGCGGGCTTTTTTCATTTCTTTTTTTTCAATTCTTTTTTTTTTGAACAAATCGTGTGACACTGTTTGTCTTGATTGCTTTGAAAGGGTCGTGACTGTCCCACTTCTTGGTTGTTGAGGGATAACCATTGTGACCTCCGGTCTTTGGACCTCTTGATTGGGATAACCATTGTGGTTCCTGGTCATTGGACCTCTTGATTTGGTACAACGAAAGGTAATGGATCCTCAGATTTGCACTCCTTTTCGAAATTTGAACGATCGGTCCAGCTAGCTGACACCTACCCTGCCCCTGGGTTAAGTGCAAGGGTTTTTTCATGCAAAAAGAAACTCCTACTTCAAGGCTCAAATGGGTTGGCGAGGGTCTATCTCCCTTATATCTCCGGTGTTTAGGATTTGAAACAATGCCTGTACATCGTCAACAGGGTCTTTCTCAAAAGCACACAATTAGAGATTTTTGCGTTTTCATTTCGTCATCCTCCCTGATAGAGTTTAAGCACAACAGTTGGTATTGCAATGCACATACACAAAATCATGAGTGAATACGAATGGATTACTTCAAGAAAAACATGTGCATTTTATTATGATTATCATTCAAAAACAAATAAGTTTCATGCATGCATACAAATGTTTAAACAAACAATGTAAACTATAAATGAAAATGCAGTAAAGAAGCTGAACATTGCCATCATTGAGGAGACTTGACTCCGTCTGGACTTATTGCTTCTGAAGATGCCCTTGCAAACTAGGATGCCAATTTGATGAGGAGACTTCAATATGTGAGCAGACCTTCTGGCATGATGACCTTTGAGTCGGCCAAATTTTGCATCTTGTACTTGAACACATCACAATTGTCAATTGTATGCCTAAATTCCCCTGAGTGGTACTTGCATCTAGCCTTCATATCATGGTTGCCATTATTGAGGAGGTCTGACTCCGTATGGACTTATTGCTCTTGGAAACTTTCAACAGTCAGAAATCTAGATATTCATATCATTACTGTCTTGGTTCCATACTCTCACTTTTTCCTGGTGCGAACACAATAGTCTTGAAGTCAATCACATTCGCGACCTTGTTTTTACCCTTGTCTCTGAAAGATTTACAATCTTCAATTAAAAGGCCAGGTGCCCCAGAACGGTAATCATACTTGGCATTGAAACCTTAAAGGAAGCTTTATCGGAGATGATCCTGATGTGATTAGCCCAACTGGTTTGAACTTGAGTAAATGAGGAAACTCGTTGCACGTACGGCCTCAAAGTATGATCAAACTTCTTCTCAAGTTATTCTAGATTTTACCCATATGCTCTGGCCCTAGGAATCTCTTGGGAAGCTCAGGTTGGATGCTGACAAACGACATATGGAGGGAAGAGGTTGATAAATGAAGTTGATAAATAAGGTTGCTCGGAAAGATCTTGCATGATCTCCTGCCTACGTATCTCCATTGACCAATGGAGAATCAGAGCAGCGTAGTTCCCCTCACTAGGGATAAAAATAGCTTCATTCAGAACTTCCATAACCAAGCTCATATGAGTCTTCATCTGGTTGACTTCCTGTTTCAGCAGTTTCTGGTTTTGAAATAAAGCTTATACCTCTGCCCTGAATGGCCTCAGCTGGGTCTTCCTTCAATTACCTCCGCCCGGAGTTGCTTCAAATATATACTTTGACGAATGTGATTCAAGTTGTCCATTGTGAAGGGAAATCAAGTCAGGAAAAGAATCTGTCTCTGAACACCTGTCAAGAATGCAAGGATGTATGCAAATGCCATGTTCAATTATTTCTGAGGAATCTATCTGCTTTGATTCAATTTTTTGATACAGAAAAATCCAACAGCATGATTCAGACATGTGATCCTCGGAAATAACTGAACATGTGTGCAGAAATGCTATGATGTCATGTATGCAGCAGGCATGTGATCAATGGTCTGATGTTGGTGTTGAGCAGTGAACCAACTGTTTGTATAGAACCCCAATAACGGCACCATCTCTGTATAGAACCCCATAACTGAGAACACAATAACTGTAGAACTGGATCACATAATAGAATAGTCACTGATGGTGTTGAAGTTGAACAACGAGCCAAGTGTCTGTATAGAACCACAATAGCAACACCATCTCTGTATAGAACCCCATAACTGAGAACCCAATAACTGTAGAACTGGATCACATAATTGAACAGTCACTGATGGTGTTGAAGCTGAACAACGAGCCAAGCGTCTGTGGAGAGTCATAATAACAGTCACAATATCAGGGTCACCATGGTAATCACAGTAACAATTTCTCTGAATAGAAATCCCGAATCTCAGAATCAAAGAACCATATAGCACCAGATAATATCATAAAACAACACTGGCAAAGCGGGTATGTTGAAGTTTAGGGTTCCTGCAAACCTGCAAACCCCTCCCAATCTCACGGGTGTGCTACTCGGGTCAACATCACGGACTCTCAAAACCGAATAGCAATAATACTTTCACCATTTCCGAGAAATGGCTCATGACCAAATCAGGGAATCGGTTTGGCATTATGTACTACTCAGGGAGGTCTCAGTTGAGTCCGGAAAAACAAGCATCCCTCACAAGTTTCCAGCTTCAAGCACTGAATCGAGAAACAATAGTACATTCATCCCGAAGGGTACAATACTATCGTCATACGAACAGTTTTTCTTTAACTGAATTCCTATGAGAGAACCAGGCCATCCTATGCGAGTTCCCAATGGACCCTCGGATGCGAGTGGGTTTGCCAACAAATGTGGTCTGCCACTGTCATCACTGGAGAGGGTTGTTTCCATTAAGGTTCTCAATGATCGGTCCCCAGCTGCACATAACTATCAAGGTTGTACCCTGAAGTGGGGAAGAACCCCCACACAGAATAGTCCCAAGACAGTCGCAACCTGGGTGTGGAACACATCACCACTCATCATGTAACCATGCGAGCACAATGTGTCCACGCTAATCCTATGGTGCACTCAAGCCGGGTAGTTGGCTTATCTCACAGTAACTCCCACTCCACAGAAAAAATGAAAACCAGCACAGCCAGACAGTCCAGTATAATATGATGTATGGAAAATAAAATACTGAAAGCGGTAAATAAATGCAATAAAGTAAAGCTGTAAATAAAAGCTGTAAATGAAAACAGTAAAGCTAAACTAAAGCACACAGCAACAAACATATAAACACCCAAAGGAACAAAACCAAACAAGCGCTAGGATTGACTCTACAAGGGAAACCGGAAGAATCAGGTTAATCCCCAGCAGAGTCGCCAGCTGTCGCTCCCGGGATTTTCATCCTAGTACAAACGCGAAAGTGGCGCGGAAAGGTTAGAGTCGCCAGCCAGACATTTTTATCCCGAATGAATGGGAAAGGTAATGTTGCACAAACCTGAGGAAGAAGGAAAGGACAAGGCCTTGCGAACCAAAGATCTGAGTTCGGGAGTCGGTTACGAACTGGGAAGGTATTAGCACCCCAGATCGTCCGTCGTACCCGACGGGATCCACGCTTGCTTGTTTGTTTCAAAGGGTGAGAAAATAAGATGCTGCTGAATAAAACCGCTACTGGAATAAAGGGAATGGAAAATGAGAAAGGAATAAGAAGAGAGAATGGAAAGAAAAGGGGAAATGTAGGGAAAATAAAGAATGTGCTCGAACGGGCCCTACCCCGCTGCCTACGTACCTCATCGGGATAATGAGGATCAGAGTCGACGTAGTTCGCCTAATCTAGGCGGGAACTATTTGTTTGTGTTTTTTATGCCGGAACTGCGTATGTCTATGCTCAGGTGTTGCAGGCTCGTCTGGTACGAGTGCGTTTACCGTCTTGCATGCGAGACAAGTCGTCGCGAGTTCACGTTGTGAGTGAATGAGATGAGAGAAGAAGTTCCCGCAGGATAGTCGGTTATTGTTTGTTTTTGTCTTTTTAAAAGAAGTGTTTTTGAATTTGTTTGTGAACTGTCTTGTACTAAGACCTATCCATCGCGGGAAGTATTTACACCTCGCCCTGAAACAGGACGCGTATAAACACTCCGCAACAAAGTCTCGTGTCGTACAAGATTGTTCGGTTTTTGTTAAGTGTTTTATTGTTTCCTTTGAGATGAGAAAGTGAATGACTCAAGTTGATAAAAGGAAAAATCTAAGGGACTAAGACTCAATCCTAATGTGTTATGTATTTACAAAGTGATCCTAGTGGTTAGTGAGGTTTTCTATTCCTAATGGAAAAAGGAAAAGAAAAAAAGGAAAAAGGATGCAACTTACTTCCTAAGGAAGATAAGTTGGTCCTAACAATGGGGAATCCTACCAATCACAAATATGAAAGGAAAAATGAATTAAACAGCCTAAAAGAAATGCATAAAAAATAAAGGATAAAGTGGAGTAAACTTACCTCAATCTTCCCCACTACAAAACAAGTGTTAATGCACATTTTTATTAAAAAGAATAAGGCAAACACACATTAATTAAATCCTAATTAAATCCTAAGGCACCTTAGACCTAAACTAGACTCTATTTTAATCCTAAAGGAACTAGAAAAATGCTAAAACCAAAATACAACACCTATTACAGCCCCTTAATACACAAACAGCTATGAAACTAAGCCCAACACCCACCAGCTTTTTACAGCCAGCATGCAACATGAAAAAGTAGGTGTAGAAAGTCACACACATCATACTAATATAACAAACACCATGTATCTTACAGCAGCTATATACAAAAACAGCTATGAAAGGCAAAATCCAAATTTGATTATTTTTATTTATGTGCACAAAGTGAATGATAAACAACACATTAATGTCACTTGACATGAATCTGCATGCATCACAAAATGAACTCAAACATGTGAATTTATTTACATCATTTATTTGATTAAAAATGACAATGATCAATCAAGAACAAACATACTTTTTTCATGTTGCACACATGAGCATTTTATCATGAGATTGAACAAGTATCACTACAAGCATCAATTGTTACACATGCATGGCATAAAATCAGAATTGAACTCATGTTAAGATATGGTCAATTAAGCACAAGAAACTTGCATGAACATGTGAAGCATTTAATCACTTTTGGCAAAAAATCAACATGGTATTTAATCACTTTATCAATCAAGCAAGCAATGACAATAATCATGAAGCATATGTTGAATTTAAGCAAGCAATTAACATGTGAAACAAATGATTAAGGTGTAGCAAACAACATCAAGAATCACTTATATCACATTTGCACCTTTAACACAAAACATAGAAAAGTAAATGGAATCATGTCGAAACGACTCGAAAAAAATAAATTGGCTACTGGAAATGGACCCAAAAATTCCCTAAAATCACTACCTAAACATACATGAACATTAGAGGCACTAGGAAGCAAGATTGAGCAAGAAAATAGGCTAAAAATCCAAAAATGAACAGCGTTAACTGGTTAACCATATAGGTTAACCCGTTAACGGGCAGAAAAATACAGCATTCTGGCCAAAAACGCATGCGTTAACCGGTTAACCAAATGCGTTAACCGGTTAACACTGAACAAAAAGTGAAAAATGCTTTTGAAAAAAGTGCTTTTGGCCACAATCTTCCTTCTAAACAATCCTAACCCCCACTTAATCATGCTAACACAAATTTCTACTCAACTGGAGCTTATTTACACATGGTAGAACCTATATCTATTAACACCTTAAATCCAAATTCAACCAAAATCACAAATCACAAGCAAACATAATCGAAACGGAATTGATTTTAAACAAAGCGAAAAGCACTTAAAGAATGCCAAAAATGGCGAGATGGAGAGAATAACTTAAAGAAGAAATGATTAAGATCACCAACCTACGAAGCGGAGGAGTGCTTCGGTGATTGTTGCAAGAATCGGAACTTGAATCGAAGAGAAAACCGAAAACCAAGAAATCGCAAAATAAATGCGTTCTTGAGCTTGAATCTTCGTGTGCTTCTGATAAGTCGATAATCCTCACAAAATTCAGTAGCTTATCCTTCTTCAATCCACAAAATATGAAGGTTGGAGGCTTAAGCTTCAAGATCTTCAAGTTTCAATGTGAAACTTGAAGAGCTTATTTGAAAAAGCTTTGGTGAGAGGGAGAGGAAAAGTGAGAGAAAAAAGTGCTTATCAAAGAGTGAGATTGGAAAATGGTGTTCAACCCTTTTTGTTTGGATGAAAATGGCTTAAATAGAGACTAGGCTAGGAGCTAGGTTTGGGTTTGGGGCCCAAATATTAGGTTTGGGATCCAAAATTAGGTTTGGAAGTTAGTTAGGGTTAGGGTTGGAAAAGGGAATATTCCTTGGAACACTCTAGAAAATGGTGGAAGGTGGTGGAAGTTTCCAAGGGAAATGGAGTGGAATTGAAGTGGAAAAATGAGACGGAAAGAATGAAAGGAAGTGTGGAAAGAAAGTGGAAGGAAAGGTGGAGGGAAATGGTGAAACTAACTACCTTTCAAATGATTTTTCTTTGGTTTTTCTATGATTCCTCCATCATTTCTTGATCAAGTTTGAACCATAGGATCATTGTAACCCTAATTTCACGATCTCGATCTTAAAAGTCCGGAGTCGACCCTTTTTACCTAGCCCGATTGCCTTTTCTCCAATTCCTCGATTTTCCGTCGTCCGGCCAGTCGAACCCCTTCCAAAATGAATTTGTGGACGAGATTTGAACCCTAGGCACTTGACATCATATATAAGTCAAAGAAATCCACTTCGACTCAAAAATTTATGTAGAAGCCCTGTAGAAATGAAACCCTAATTCGGCTCTTTTCCCTCAAGAAGTATTGCACTGCTTGCCTCCTTCAATCAAACCAAAACTTTCCATGACTTGTGGCTTCAAGTGAAGACTTGTGGGATATTGTGAACCCTTTGCACAAGGTTGAGAAGCTTTGTGGCCCTTCGGTAGCCTCTTCATAACTTTCGGTTGCTCCGATCATTGATCACATACCCACGCCTCGGCTATGCTATATATGATGCAATGTTTTTGGTTATTTTATGAATCCATATATGCAAAATGATATGCAAAATGTTGAGGAAATGAGAGGGCGAATTTTGAGGTATTACACATTTGTCACACCTTTTGACGTGTTCCTTTGAGTCGCTTTGCATGGTCGGCCAGTAGTAGCCTGCTCGAAGGGCTTTTCGTGCGAGCGATCGTCCGCCGAGGTGTTGAGCGTTAATTCCCCGGTGTATTTCTCCAAGTATGTCGGGGACTTTCTCTTCCTCGACACATTTAAGTAACGGGATGGAGAATCCTCTCCGGTAGAGTTTACCTTCGAGGAGGACGTACGAGCACGCTCGTCGTTTGACAGTGGCCGCCTCTTTCGGGTCAGTTGGGAGTTCGTCTCGTGTGAGGTAATTGTAGATGGGTGTCATCCAACAGTGAGCGTCCCCGATAGTGTTGACCTCGAATGGAGGAGGTAGTTTGTCGATGCTGGGTCGAGGAAGGATTTCTTGAATTACTGATTTATTCCCACCCTTTTTCCTCGTACTAGCTAGTTTCGAGAGGATGTCTGCCCGCGTATTGTGCTCGCGAGGTATGTGTTGAACTTCCCACTTTTCGAATTTCTCAAGTTTTTCTTTGACAAGGGACAAGTACTCGACGAGGCTGTCGTTCTTGGTTTGGTACTCTCCTCGCACTTGTGAGGCCACGAGCTGGGAGTCTGTGGATATTTTTACTTCTTTTGCTCCCAGGTCCTCGGCTAACCTCAGGCCTGCGATAAAAGCCTCGTATTCGGCTTGGTTGTTCGACGTCGGGAAAGCCAGTGCTAATGAAACCTCGATCAGGATCCCATCCTCGTTCTCGAGGATGATCCCGGCTCCGCTGCCTGATGTGCTAGAGGCGCCGTCGACGAAGATCGTCCATTTGTGGGCGCCCTCTGCTAGTGTCGGGCAGTGGGTCATTTCCGCGACGAAGTCGGCCAATGCTTGGGCTTTCAATGCTTTCCTACTTTCGTATTGTATGTCGAATTCGGAGAGTTCTAGCGACCACTTGAGCATTCTCCCGGCCATATCTGGTCGCCCGAGTAGCTGTCTGATTGGCTGGTCGGTCCTCACCTTTATCGTGTGTGCGAGGAAGTAATATCGTAGTCTCCTCGCCGCATTGATGAGGGCTAGGGCGACCTTTTCGATTTGCTGATATCGGAGCTCGGGGCCTTGGAGCGCTTTGCTCGTAAAATAGATGGGCTTTTGTCCCTCGTCGGTCTCTCTTATTAGAACGGCGTTGACGGCCTCGGTCGCCACGGACAGATATAGGTATAGGGTTTCCTTTTCTAATGGTCGCGATAAGACCGGGGGTTCGGATAGAACCCTCTTTAGATGGAGTAATGCTTGCTCGCATTCGTCGGTCCAGTCGAAGGTAGCCTCTTTGCGAAGGAGTCTGAAGAATGGTAATGCGTGCTGGGCGGACTTGGCGATGAAACGGGAGAGTGAGGTGAGCACTCCATTGAGGGATTGGATCGATTTCTTGGTCCTCGGGGTCGGGAATTCCGAGAATGCCCGGCATTTGTCGGGGTTGGCCTCGATTCCTCTTTCGGTGAGGTAGAACCCCAGGAACTTTCCTGCCCGTACTCCGAACGTGCACTTTTCGGGATTGAACCTCATTTTGCACTGCCTCGCCTGCTCGAACACTTTGGTTAGATGTCGAGCATGGGTAACCTCCTCGTGTGATTTGACGATCATGTCGTCCATGTATACTTCGAGCATGTCCCCTATCTCATCCTTGAAGACTTTGTTCATCATGCGTTGGTATGTAGCACCAGCGTTCTTGAGCCCGAACGGCATTACGTTGTAATAGTAGTTGCTCGTTGGGGTCATGAATGCCGTGTGTCTCTTGTCTGTGGGCGACATAGGGATTTGGTTGTATCCACTATATGCGTCCATGAAGGACAAGAGTTTAAAACCTGCAGAATTGTCTACGAGCATATCTATATTAGGGAGGGGGAAAGCATCTTTCAGGAAAGCCCTATTAAGATCAGTATAATCAACACACATACGCCATTTTCCATTATTTTTCTTAACGAGGACTACATTAGAGAGCCAGGTTGTGTACTGAGCTTCAGAAATAAAATTTGCCTCTAAGAGGTCTTTTACAGCTCGCTCGGCAGCCTCTGCCTTCTCGGGCGACTGTTTGCGCCTACGCTGTGCTATGGGCTTGGCTGCCCGGTCTAAAGCTAGCTTGTGACACGCGATCTCAGGATCCAGGCCGGGCATTTCTGCGACATTCCACGCGAAGAGGTCAGATTTCTCCTTGAGGCATGCCACGAGTTTCTCTCTAGTTCCCTCGGGCAGCCCCTTACCTATCTTCACTGTCCTTTCTGGGTCGTCCCCGAGGGGGATGAGCTCGAACTCTCCGTCGGGGATTGGTCGAACCGGGTGTTCGAGAGATCTTTCCTTGGTGGACTTCCCTTCCTCGGTTTCATCTAGCCCAATACGACAGCCGAGGTCGATGGCGTTAACTCCCCGAGGAGGGTCCTCGGTCCTGAGTTTTTTGTTGTTGCAGCTGCTCTTTGTGCTGACCACGGTCTGTCCTTTTACTGCAGCGTCGTAGCATCGCCGGGCCGCTTCGATGTCGCCGTGGATGGTGACCATGCGGCCCAATTTGGTGTAGTATTTCATCTTCAGGTGGACGGTAGATGGGACCGCGGTGAGTTCGGCCAGTGTTGGGCGTCCAAAGATGCAATTGTAAAGGGATGGACAGTCCACGACCAGGAATTGGATTTTGATTTCCCTGGCCGTTTCCTGCTCCCCGAAGGTGACGAGGAGCTCGACATATCCCCATGGCCTTGTCGTTGCCCCATTGAATCCTTGGAGGTCGGATCCGACGTAGGGTGCCAGGTTGGTCTTGTCTAATTTCAGAGTCTTGAAGAGGTGGACGTACATGATATCCACTGAGCTGCCTTGATCGACTAGGATGCGTCGGACGTCGAACTGGGCCATCTTTGCTCTGATCAATAGTGGGATGCCCGAGTTCGGGGATCCGCCCGGGAGTTCCTCCAGGAAGAAGGATATTGGGTTGGATTTCCCCCGGTATTTTGTCAATGTCGCCTTCTGCTCGGGGGCAGTCAGTAGGAGCTCGTCGAACTTGCGTTTGACCGAGAGGGCAGCGGCTTCACCGTTAACTCCTCCACCTGATATTACCAGTGCGGTTGGGAAGTCTTCCCAAGGGCTGAGTGCAGCGATTCTGCCTTCGGGCAGTGGCTCGGGGAGGAAGAAATCTTCCGGGCGTGACACGCAGAGGGCCACTTGGTAAGTAGAGTTGTCGGGGGGTGTTTCTTCCCGGGGTCTCTTCTTTTCTGCCTCTTCATGTTTGGGGGTTTCGTTCTTCCTCGTATACTGTTTTAGGTGCCCCTCTTGGATTAAAATCTCTATTGCATCCTTCAGGTGGACGCAGTCTTCGGTCACATGCCCGTGACTTCTGTGGAACCGGCAGTACTTAGATTTGTCGGTGTGAGGCTTTGGCGCAGATGGTTTTGGGAACCTGACTCTGCCCTGTTTGAATTCAGAGTTGATGCATTCTACGAGGATGCGTTCTCGAGGAGCTGTCAGTAAGGTGTACTCGCTGTATCGGCCCGCGGGGCCTCTTCCTTCTCGGAGCTCGCGAGGTCTTTCTTCTCTTCGCTTGTCCCCGTTGCGACGGGGAATGTTTGGGTCCTCGCGTTTGGAATGTTCGGTATCTCCAGCATTACGTCGGCTGCGGGCGTTGTGTGCCACCTGTTTTTCCTCGTATCTAATGTAGGCCTGGGCCTTGTGCAGAAGTTCGTTCAGTGTGCGGGGAGGCTCGATCCCGACCGCTCTGCTCAGCTCACTACCGGGCAAGAGCCCTCTTTCGAGGAGGTACTTCTTCATGTGTTCGGTAGTATCCACCTCGACAGCTTCTTGGTTGAATCACTCGATGTATGAGCGCAGTGTTTCATTCTTCTTTTGCACTATGGCTTCGAGGGTCGCCTCAGTCTTGGGGTGGCGACGGGAAGCAGTGAAGTGCCTGGTGAACATGGACCTCATAACTCTCCAAGAGGTAATGGATTCGGGGGCCAAGCTTTTGTACCAAGCCATGGCCCCTTTCCTGAGGGTTGTTGAAAACAGTCGACATTTGAGGTGACCGGTGATATCATTGCGGTAGTCGAGCATTGCGTTGACGTTGTCGACGTGGTCGTCGGGATCGGTGGTCCCGTCGTACACGGCTAGATTGGGCGGTTTCTCCATGCCTTTGGGGAGCGGGGCTTCCATTATTTCCCGAGACAGGGGGCAGTGCAAGTCTTCCTCGTCGCTCCTCAGTGGAGATAATTCATTGTTGTCGGGGCTATGCCCGCGTCTTGGTGAAGTTCCTGCTCGACCATTGTCACGACGGGCGCGTGCCCTGCTGACATGGGGTTCGGGAGAGCGACGCCCGCGCTTCTTAGTTGGCTCTGGACGTTGTTGTGTCCTCCTCTCCCGCTGAGGTCGGGCTTCTTGTCGCTCGGCCTCGAGGGCCATGATTCTTTCGTGCTGCTGACAGAGCATAGAACCTGCCTGATTGAGGGCATTTACCATGGCGATCATCGTGGCGTCTCCTTCAACGGGGACGGGGATGGGATGAAATGTCTCTGCCCCTAGGTTTTGAGCGTGAGGGGCATCCCCGTTATTTTGGGGTTCTGGAGACGGGGTGGCTGGACGACCGTCTCGAGCGTCTGCCTCATGGGATTGCGGGCCGTCGTCCATGGTATAGTCGACGAGGGGACGGCTGCGTTTGCCAGGTTGTTCTCCGGCCATGTTGGAAGGACAGAAATAAATGAGCTTTGATCCTCTGTTGATGAAGATGGGGATAGCTAATTCCCACAGACGGCGCCACTGATCTTACCTGATCAGGAGGGCCTTCCAAGGATTGCAGACTGGGCCAGAAAATGTGAGTGAGAAGGGGGGTGTACCTGCAAGGTGCTCCAATGCTTAAGTCAGAAGAGGTACAGAGTAAGGTTATCAAAGTGTAAGTTAGAATACCTGACCCTTTGCCATGAAAGGGTATTTATATTGAGCCCCCAGCGCTGGGCCAAGGCTCCTAATGGGCTGGATTAGCTAGGCCCAAGGAGGAGCTGCCAGGGGACGCGTAAGAAGCGTGAAGACCTAGACCAAAGGTCTGCTCCCTGGTCCAACTACCCCTATTCCTAAGGAGATAATATAGGGGAGTTGGGTGACGTGTTAAGTGAGGTGCAGTTGTGGCTCTGCCCGACATAACCTAGGTGCCCGTGATGTAGGCTGATGACGGGTGGATGAAGACCATGGGACGGGCAACACGTTCTTTGCCCGACACACAGTCAGAGCGTCGAGGAGATGTTCCTCCGGCACAGGTGAAAAGACCTTCGCCCGACGTGTTCATGTGCTTGGACGTTTGGGCTTGGACCCGACGAGTGTTGGGTCGTGCCGTGCATAATGTCATGGCCCAGTCCAGAACAATATCCAAACATGAATCCCCAATCTTTGTATCAAATAAGTCCAGGTCGAGTTTGAGTTTCTCATTATTAAATTACATTACACATAATAAAATAAAATAATTTCAAAAAATTGCATATACATTTCAAAAAATAAAATACAAATCAAAATATTAAAGTATTGATCATATATTTAATATTATAAATTATCAAAATTAAATAATTAAATATATAATAAAATAGACGAGGAGGGTTCAAATACGAGATTAGAATAAATACTAGTGTTCCAATTATCTTATTTGTGCTCGTATTTTGTAATCAAAGAAAATCAAAACTCGAACACAAATTCAATTAAATGAAATTTTTCTCGTCAAAATTCAGAACAGGTTCAAATGATTATTCAGTGGTATGAGTTATGTTAATACATAATAGTTTGAAATGAATGTGAGACGATAGAATAATTTGGAAATCGAGTTAGGAAAGTGGAGTATTGTGGTAAAATATATTATTTGGATTGATGGAATGGAATAGGATAGAATGGAATGATATAAACTTAAATTCAATTATTTGGATTAATTAAAAATGAATGGAATAGAGCGGAACCGGATATAATGTATTCCATCCCATTGATTATTCCATTCCGCTCCGTTTCAATTCATTCCACCCCGTTCTTTTTACTCAAAATATTAAGTTAGTTGATGTGTGTTATTTGTTTTGTTTAATATTCTACTATTGTTCTATCTTTTCAACTTATTCCATTTGTAGTCTATATTTATCTTAGAAAATATTTTTTTTTATATTTGAATATTCTAGAAAGAGTATATTATCGATAATATTAGTAATATTAGTAACACTTTCCTTTTTTAAAATACTGACTCATCTTTCAATATTTAACATTATTTCACTTATATTTAATTCTTTCAATTTTTTCATTATCATATCTATAGTAACTATACACAGCAAAACCATGTACCAAATTTTTTCCACTTTTGCATTATGCTTTTGAATAAAAAAAATATACTTTATATTCAATATTATAATCCTATTCATAATTAAAAAAACACAGTCAAAACTCACATAATGCCTCTCAATCTAAATCTTAATTATAAGTACACATCAACACCTCATTCTCTCCGAAACAAAGCACAACACAACAATGATCTGATATGTATGTAAAGCAACACAATCACTGATCTCATTTGCATTCTCACTCATGCAACAACAACCATGATCGATCCCACCACCATCGTCATCACCAACGACGATGACATCAGAACAAAAACATCAATTTCAAAACCACCTAGACCCAAACGAAGAATATGTTTCTCATTCACAACATACGCTAACAACCTTATATACCGTCTCAAATCCTCCAACGTTATCATCGAACAAGGACTCTCCGACACTGAATTTTCATTTCTCGAATCAAAACTCGACATAACTTTCCCACCTGACCTTCGTGCGATTCTCCAACAGGGTCTTCCAGTCTCCCCAGGCTTTCCCAACTGGCGTTCATCCTCTCATCAACAGCTTCAGATTCTTCTCAACCTTCCAGTATCCTCGATTCTCCGCCGTGTTTCGGATAACCATTTCTGGCATCCGTCGTGGGGTCCACTACCAGAAGATCCGTTAGCTTCTGCAGAAAGGATTTTGAAAGGTGCACCGAGGCTTGTACCTGTGTATCGACATTTTTATATAGTTTCGTCTCCTAATGCTGGGAATCCGGTATTTTACGTTGATCATGGTGGTGATGTTAGACTAGCGAGCTTTGATGTTGTTGGATTTTATCGTGATGCGGGGTTTTTGAACGGGGTTGAGGAAGTGGAAGATCCGGTTTGGGCGGCAACGAAAGCGAGGAGTATTGAGGTTTGGTCAGAGGTGGGGGATGGGAGAGGGGAGAGAAAGTGGAAGTGGTGGTGGGATGATCTGAAAGATGAAGTGGGTGGGTGTATGGAAGGGGTATTGCGGAGGTTGAGGGAAGGTGGGTGGAAAGAGGAAGAGATAGTCGAGATGATGAATGAGGAAGAAGAAGAAAAGGAGAAACGTGCGCAACACGTGAGTGTTTTGGGGTTGAAGTTATTAGGTGCGGGATGGAGTAAGGAAGATGTGGTGTACTCACTAGGGATTGATTTGGAAGAAGTCGCCGCCACCCGCTGATGAATCGAAGAATCGGCACCGAGCGTGCGCCATAGTGTGACTTGTTTTGTCACCTTCGTTGCCTTTGTAATGTTTGTAGATAGATCCTAAATAATTAAGAGATCCCCCTTATTGATACATTTTTTCAATATTAATTAATAAACATATATTGTGTCAAAAATAAAAAATAAACGTATATTATTTTTATTCCTTTTTATAAGTGATTTGTCTCTCATGAAAAAGAATGAATATGGTATTTTCTTAATAAATAAATACTTTTTAAATAGTAACTTTATATGAAATTATATTTTGAATGATAGATATATTTAATTAAATAAAAAATAAAATATTCATAGAATTAATTTTTATAAAAATAGAAAATAGAAAATTATATTTTAAATTTTAAATTAATTCACTGATAATTTAATATTCTTATAAAAAATTATAAGAAAAATAAACATAATTTATTAAATTAATTTTATAAATAAATCAAAACAAATTTGTATTATCATTTTATAAATAAATCTATTTTTACGTTTTATTTCTCATAAACTTTCCGTTTTTAAGTTTCTTAATATGTGTCTTAGCATTACTCATCATTTATTTAATTTATTTATCCTATATATGTGTACTATCATTCAAGAAAATTTATTTGTTCTTTAAAACAAGTCGGATGAACTAGATTCCTCTATATTTTTAAATGAGTTGGTTGAACTTCTTATTAACAAATTTGAAGTATAACTCGAGAGGGATGTCCTAGTGAGAGGGAGCACGAGTTTCAAGGTTTGCTCCCATTGAGATTCTGAGTTCAAATGAGCCTAGGACTAATTCTCGGAGGTTACGTGGGGTGAAAATCCTCGAATGGATTAACCGGTACGAAATCGGTACGGAAAGAAAGATATCACTCTATAAAAAAAACAAATTTGAAGTATCTTAACCATTTTGCCATTGTGTTGTAATAGTTCATCCAATCAAATTAAATTATGATATATTTCATAAATTATGTTAACAAATATTTACATTTTGATATCTCTCATTGAATATATAAAAATTATATTATTGATGTATATTGTACTGATTATAAAGTACATGAGTGTATGCTACACTTGTAAGGTATGGGTACTCATATGTTTTGGTATGCTTATAACAATTTGTAAAGGTTAAGGTTTGCCCACGGTGCCGAGAAGTCATGTGTGGTGGTTTTATGGTGGTTTTGGAGGTCCTGCTCACGTGAGGTGAGAGATCGTGTTATGCAAGTGTGTTGCTTTAGGTGTTGAATGTCTAAGTTATGGTCTTCCCCTTCTCCTGTTGGGGAGAAGTATATATAGGGGTATTTTGGACCCAGAGTTTGGTAAAACCTTCGAGGCAATATCCTTTCCCTTATAACTAGGGGAGACTGTTGACTATATATTTTTCGGGGAGTGTGTTATAACTCTCTTTCACTCTCTCATGCGACTATTGGGAGATAAATAAACTATACATATCACTTACCCCTAGAGCGAGTCCTCGTGCTCTGTGAGGGTGTCTCCTGGGCGACATCACTCTGAGCGGAAGCCTTGAAGTTGCCCCTATTTGAGACTCTAAAAAATATTACACTACAAAGTCTCTCAAACACGAGGGCTTGTAATGGGCGAAGTGTTTTTAAGGTTTCTTTTGTTTGAGAGATGAGTCTCTCAGCTTAGGGTGAGTTCCACAGTTTAAGGCAGTTAGTTTTTTTCAATATGGGGTGAGTCCTTCAGTCAAAGACAACCTTTTTAATATGAGGCGAATCCCTCGGTTGAAAGTGACCTTATTAACGAGAGGAATGTCTTTCCTTTTCTCTACATAAGCCCCCTAATTGAGGGATGAGTCATCTTTGTTAGAACAAGATTTATTCATGACATATATCCTTTAGGTTTTGATGATAACAAAGTATTGAAAGAAAAATGGTGATATTTAATGCATGTTCTAAGTATGCAGGTTCCAAAGCTTAAAGAGAATTTATTCTGAAATTGTTAAGAGAACGCATTTGATAGAAGCTGAGTTTTTGGCTTCTGATGATTCAGAATTGAAGGACGTTCTTAAGTAAAGTCTGATGATATAAGTTTTCATAGACTCTAAAGATGAATGTATCAGCATCAGAAGAGAAATATATCATCTTTACACTTATTAAATGTATCAACTTCTGGTGATCCTTCAAAACCATAGACAAGTTAAGTGATCAGTATTGCATAAAGCAACCTACAATGTCAAATCAGTTTGTCAGCTAGAGTTTTTGTTCACATGGCTCAATAAAATTTAACATGATTTACGGATATCCACTCTCAACAGATCTATAGTACAACTTATAAGGAAGACGCTATGGTTAAACAAGTTACACAATGGATAAAGATCTTTTTGTGTATTTATCTTCAACATCTATTAGTATTATAAAATAACAAAGAAAATTGTGCAAGTTATCTCTTCAACTGGCTATTATTTTGTATCTATTATTTAAGTAACTGAATATTCAATCTGAATAACTAACAAGGAATAAAGAAAGAGGTCCAAACGGAAAAAGGAGTGTTTCACACTTATATCAAAATGGAAGAATAATAAGATCAACAACAACATCGAGTATGCATAGTTTATGTTATCTGTTGTAAATTGTACAAAGCCTTAAGATTTATTAAACAGTGAATATCTTAGAACTCTTAAGTGTTATTATATTTGTTATAGTTATTTCTCTGTACCTCTGATTGTATATCAAGTACACCTTATTGTCTTTTCTTTTAAACATGTTGTTTAGTAGTTTAGAAATAAAGTCTTTTGTTTTGTGCTTGAGCATCAAAGTCTCTTGTTGTAAGCTTGTGCCAAGTAAGTCTCTTATTATGTGCTTGAGCATTGAATTCTTGATCCAATTGTTGATTAAGTAGAAAATTCTTGTACTCGAGTGTATAAGCAGAAGTCTTGAATCTGTGGGATTTAAGCAAGGAAGTCTTGGATTCCTGGAATCTGAGTAAGGAAGTCTTGTGCTTGAGGGTATGAGCAGGAAATATTGAATTCGTGGGATTTAAGCAAGGTAGTTTTAGGCTTTGAGTCTGAGCAGGAAGTCTTATACTTGAGGGTATAAGTAGGAAATCTTATGATTTGAGGATCTAAGCAGAAAGTCTTGATCAGGTACTTATTATGCAAAAAAGTCTTAGGTTGTAGATATGAGAAAAGAAAAGTCTTATGCTCGAGGGAATAAACATTTCTAATCATGATTTGATTATAGTGGAAAATATCTTGTGTTGCAAGGGGACTGGACTACTCTCGGTTTGAGGGAACCATGATAAATATTTTGTGTTCATTTGTCATTTACTTGCTTCTGATTATTATTTTGCTGCATGCATATTATCAGAATTTGAATAATTGTTTAGAATCTAAACTCTGTTCATAAACAATGCAAATTAGAGAACATAATTCAACCTCATTTCTTGTGTATTTTTCTCACCTTCAATCTCCTTTTGCAAGTTGTCTCCCGGTTAGTCAAAATGTAGGTTGTGAATCTCAATCAATATTTAGGATGTCCATGCTTACTTATATTTAATGTAAGTAATGGTGGTCTATTTTTCAAGACCTTAAACACCAGTGTCACATGTCAAAAGCATGTTGAGCTTTTCAAAATTATATAGGAGCCTAATATGTCATTTATAGTTTTAAATTCATTATAAAAGTTTCTCCTTCCATTTAATTGTTATATTTTCTCCCCCAAATTCTGCAAGCCCACCTGAACTGCACAATTATTCTATGCCATTGTTTCTCTGTTCAAAGCCCATTTCCAGTTATGAATTTTCTTTTTTCTCCCCTAATCTATTATGAGTAGGGTTTATGCAGAAGTGTTCAAATGGGGTTAAGTTTAATGTATGGTGTAGGCTTTGTGGTTTATAGTCATCCCATTTAATGATTGTGACGATGATGGTGATTTCTTTTTGTTATGTTGTTTTCTCAAGAACAAAAATATAACGTTCACCCATTTCATTGTGCTTAATGACATATAATACATTGGACCTTGTTACATTTATTAAAAGCATATCCTTCATTTCTAAATAGGAGTGGAGGTTTCTTCCTCGGAAGGTGAGAATATAGTTATTCTGGAGGTGTGTTTGTCGTTGGAGAGGGTGATTACGTATGTCTTCTTCGATTTTCCCTCTCCTTACTTTTATTTCTACGCCCAATCCATCAAAGCTATGTGGGTTTTCTTTCCATTTTCCCTTTTTTCTTCTAATGAGGTTATGAGGGTTCTCAATGTCACACCCACCCAGTTGTTCTCTAACACTTGGGGCTTTACCGGGGTTTTTGAAATGGTCTGTGAAGACATGAAGGTTACTCCAAATGTACAAATAATTTTCTATTTTTACACCATCATAATTATGAAGGGTAAATTGTTGTATTTAGGTGCTTTGCTAGGGAATGCCCTTTTGTGTCTCACTCCAACCACTATAAAAATTAAAGGGACAAGTTCGCCCGTGTGAGGGGGGAGAGGGGATTCTCTCAAAGTGTTAGGGGATGATGGTGCCCTCATTTGTCTGATAGTCTCCTCTGATTTAACTAACGATTAATTGTGAGTCAGTATGAACTAACAGATGACAGACTCCGACTTCTTTGGCTAACTTCAATCCCACAATCACTGCTTCGTATTCTGATTTCCATCATCATGCCTTTCAGATTCAGATTTTTTAGAATTCATTTTATGGGATAGTTAGTTTTTACTATGATAGGGTGGCCATGAAAGTACTGTCTGAGTTTCCTGGTGGTAATTACTATTCTAGCCAAATTTGGTTAGAACATCAAAGGAGTTATCCCCCTCCTTTTTTGTCAGAGAGAGCTACGTCATATGTGTTGTGTAACACTTTGGGGGATTCAAGAGCATTGTTAAGGTGGCAAGTCTCAAGATAATTGTGTCTTGCTTATCTCTCTAGCGGAACCCCCATTATATAGTTATCTTTGCCAAAGGGAGTTATTAAGAGAAGTCCCTTGATATTTTGACGTTGTAAGGTCTTTATTTTATAACTCTTCTACTTCATTGCTCGTCATAAAGGTTTGGTAATGGCTTGCATTGATGCGCCAGAACCGTTATAACCTTTGGTTGCTTAATGAGACCATGCCCGAATGACGAGCTGTGTGACGATACCCGACCTCATTGAGAACGGGCTTAGTGAGATGTCTCATCCGAGTGTGAGACATCCAGGTTGAGCCGATTAGCTAATTTTTCTCCCTCTTTAGTAGCCTTTGCTCATGTAATCAACGTGTTTTATAGGAGTTTTCTACCCTGTGTGGAGCCAGTCGACACACTTGCGGACGACCTATGTACGCGAATGTAATCAACGTGTTTTATAGGAGTTTTTCCACGCCCAGGTACGCGGAGTAAGTTGACACACTTAGGGGAGACCTATGTACACGGATGTAATCAACGTGTTTTATATGAGTTTTTCTACCCTATGCGGAGCCAGTTGATACGCTTGCGGGCGACCTATGTACACAAATGTAATCAACGTGTTTAATATGAGTTTTTATACCCTGCACAGAGCCATTTGACACGCTTGTGGGCGACCTATGTACATGGATGTAATCAACGTGTTTTATATGAGTTTTTCTAGGCCCAGGTACGCAGAGCAAGTCAACACGCTTAGGGGCGACCTATGTATGCGGAGCGTGTCCACACATTTATAGGGTTTTTAAAGATGAATCATAATCCCGTAAGCTGGGTACCTGTAATTTAAGCTCTAAATTTCATTAAGACCGGTCGCCTCATTAAAAATCCTTGTATATGAAGGGAAAAGAGTGTAACCCATTTTCTTTTATTCATTCATCAAGATATTTACATAAGTCGGATGAAATCATATCTAATCCTTGAGGGTACCATAGCTTAAACATTCTTACTCCCTCTTACCGAGCCTAGTAGTTTAAAGGGAATAATCTATGTATTCTTTTTATTCAGGTGGCTCTTCCCAACCGGTCAACTGGATGTCCTCGTATGCAATGCTGAAGCTTTTGACTTCCCAGAGTGTCATGTATAGTTTCTGACTAGATTCTCTTCCTATCCTCTTTATTCTTGTCTAAATAACGTGTTTTTGATACTTTGTGCCCTTATTGTAACACCACTTCGTTTCACTTAGGTTTTTGGCGATGGCCGAGTGAGCTAGGTTACTGGTCCAAGGATTATCTTGGTTAGCACTGTACTCTATCCCGGACCTGGTAGATGGTAAACATGTTGATGATATGGCCTTGAGATAATTCACCAAAATGGTATCCTTTTCATGGCACATTCGTCTCATTAGTCTGGATACTAGTTGAGAGTTAACCCTCACCATGAGGCGGGTTATTTCATCTTCCTTTGTTGACAATATTCTGATAATCAAGGCATTGTGCTTCACCTGCTGACCTTGAGCCTAAGAGTTTAAACATAGAGAAATTGTTGATGCTAGTTTTTCAATGTTGGGGATCGCAACTCTATGTGGGATCCCTATGCTGAGGATATTTTCTTCTATGACCGCCTTTAGCTTTTTCTCGCTTCTTTTAGTAGGAACTTCCAAAAGTTATGTCCTCCCTGAGCTTTCTTCATCGGTCTCAGCTTCTAAGTCTTCTTGCATGCAAAATTTAACCATGTGGACCTTAAGGTATGTTTTAGAACCTATCCATTATGTGGTTCTTGTTTTTCTTAATTTCAAGATATCCTTGTAACACTTTCTTGCCATCCCCTGACCCCTTTTGATTATTCCAACCCGGCCTTCACCGAGCGGGAATTTCATGGTGAGGTATAAATTTGATAGTGAGGCCTCTAGATCGTTGAATGAAGGTCTTCCTATGATGATGTTTATAGGGAAAGGTGACATTGGCAATGAGATAAATAGTTTTTGCATTGTTTGTGCTGCCAAAAGTTGTTGGTAATGTCAGGTGTCTGAGTATCTGTACCCATTCTCCTTAGAATCCTATAATACTCCACTTAAATGGTAAGAGCTCGGTGGCGCCAAGCCACATTCCATAGAAGGTGTCTGAATACAACACATATCTATTAGTACTTTTTTTACACTCCAATCTCGTATCAATACTTTTATGACCATATGATCATTTTCATGAGCTAGCACCCCTATAACGTCCTGCTTGGAGAATGTAACTTCCCCAGGATCTTCGTTGATCTTCTCTGGTAGGGATTGGTCAATGTGCATGACCTTCCTTGCATATATCTTTCTAGATGAACTGGTTTCACCTCCTCTTGCAAAGCCACCGACTACGATGTTTAGTGTGTGACGGGCAACCTTTGTTTCATGACCTTCTCCGGCATCTGAACCCTTCTTTCGTGATGTTTTCTTAGTACCCAGATCCTCTTGACAAGGACTCCTCTTATTATTTGAATATTTCATGTAAGATAAGAGATGCCCTCTTTGGATCAAATCTTTAATTTCCCTTTTCAACTGCTGGCAATCTTTTGTATAACGACCCTTGATTATGTGATAGTTGCACCACGCCTCCGAATATCTTCCCATGATCGCATTCGTCCTCTTAGGACGAATTGGTTCTGGTAGCAGGTTCAGATGTCTGACTTTCCTTCAAAATGTCACCTCTCAGGGTATTGAGTGGAGTGTAATTTTTGTCTGATGTAGGTGCCGACTTGTACGGTCTAGGGGAATGTCGTTCTCGGATAGTTGACTGAGGTGTTTCCTTCTTCCGGATTGGACTTTCCTATTTGTTTTTTGTTTTTTTCTCGATCCTTTTTTTCTTGGTTTCTTTCTTCACCTTTTATGCAACATTCAATCCAAGATGTATTTCATCCATATTAGCGGTCTAATTTTGAGCCAGGGACTCATTGAATTGCCTGACTCGTAATCCATTCTGAAAAGCTCCTACGAACAATTCTTGATTATAATGGGATACTTTGAGAGTCTCTTCATTGAATCTAGAAAGATACTCCCTAAGTGATACATAATGCCTCTGCCGGACACTAAATAGAGTAGTGGTGGACACCCTTCAGCGTTTGTTTGTTGAGAAATGTTGTACCAGCTTTTGGGACAAGTCCTAGTAGCATGTAATTGAGAAGTTGGGGGAGACTCATATACCATCCGAGTTCTACGTCTTTGAAATTACCCGCTATAAGTTTACATTTTAGCGAATTCGTAGGCGCCACTATAGCCATTTGATTGTTCACTGTAATTACGTGTTCCTGGGGACCTGCCTTGCCATCATATGTCATTAATGTTGGTGCCTTGAAATTTTCTGGGACGTGATCATCCCAAATTTCTTGAGACATAGGTTGTGGCTCTAACACTTCTTCCTCCGTTTCTTCTTCAACTTGAGTCTTTTGTTGTATTGTGTGTACATTGTCATGTAGCGATTTGTTATGCTGACGTATTTCCTCCATCATGGCCAAAGGTTGGGCCACTGTAGGTGGAAGATCAATACCATCGTCTGACATGTTGATAATAGTTTTAGTGGCCTGGAAAAAGTTTTACCAAGCCCCACGGTGGGCGCCAAATGTTCTATCAAAATCTAGTTAGAACACCAAAGGTGCTAGCCCTCTCTTTTTTGGTTGGAGAGAGTTACGCCGTCTGTGTTGTGTAACACTTTGGGGGATTCGAGAGAAGTGTTAAGGTAGTAAGTCTCAAGATAATTGTGTCTTACTTATCCCTCTGGAGGGAGCCCCATTATATATTTATCTTTGCCAAGGGGAGTCATTAAGAGAAGCCCCTTGATATCCTGACGTTGTAAGGTTTTCATTTTGTAACTCTTCTCCATAATTGCTAGTCATAAAAGTTTGATAACGACTTGCATTGATGCGCTAGAACCGTTATAACTTTTGGTTTCTTGATGAGATCGTGCCCAGATGATAGGATGTGTGACGATACCTGGCCTCATTGAGAATGAGCTTAGTGATATGTCCCATCCGAGTATGAGACATCCAGGTTGATCTGATTAGCTCATTTTCCTCCATCTTTAGTAGCCTTTACTCATGTTTCATGGATCCGACTATATAGCCCACCTTGGAAATATTTTGAGTATGAATAATTACTACTACCAAAGCTAATCGTTTGACCTTTTGATAACATAATTTTGATCCTTTGAGAACCTTGCTGACAAAATACACCGACTTTTTATCACCATCACTATCCTGAACTAGTACCGAGCTAACAACTTTCTCGGAGACTACTAAGTACAAAGTAAGTGGTAAATTTTCCTTCATACAAACCAAGATTAGAAAGGTAGACAAGAATTGTTTCAACTCTATAAACACATTTCTCACATTCTTTCGTCCATTGGAATTCTGCAAACTTTTTTATACATACAAAGAAATGTATGGACTTATCACCTGTGAAAGAAAAAATCAAGATAAGGCGGCTAAGCTCCTAGTCAACCGTTGGACTTCTTTAATAGATATCAGGCTTCTCATATTAATGATTGCATGTCAATTGTCTGGATTTGCCTTTATTCTCCAATGTGTCATCTTGAAGCCTAGAAATTTGTCGGCTTGTACCTTGAAGGTGCACTTGTCAGGGTTAAGCCTTATGTCAAACTTCCTTATTTATTCAAATGTTTCTTTCAAGTCTTTTATATGATCTACTTCTTCCTGGGTCTTGACTAATATGTCATCAACATGTATTTCTAAGTTTCTCCTTATTTGTGATGAGCATACCATATCCATCAGCCTCTGATACATAGCCACAATGTTTTAATACCAAATGACATTACTTCATAATAATAGTTTTTTCAGTCGGTCATGAATGTTGTTTTGGGAGCATCGTCCCGGTTCATTTGTATTTAATTGTAGCCAGAATATGCATCCATGAAGTTAAGCAGGCAGAACCCCGATGCAGTATCAATCAGTCTATCAATGTGCGATAACGGATATGGGTCGTTTGGGCAAGCCTTATTAAGACCGGTGAAGTCTACACACATGCGTCACTTTCTTGATTTCTTCTTTACCATGACAACATTGGACAACCAAGTTGGGTATTTTATTTCGCGGATGAACCCGACCTTCAATGAAAGATCAAGTGCAAGCTGATGGCATACACCATTTGGGTCGATCTCAGACATATATGATGACTTCAATGCGAATAGGTCGACATTATCTTTCAATACTTTGATGATGTTTGCTTCCTCTTCCTGAGACAACTCTAAACTTATCTGAGTGACCTGAAAATCTCTAGCACCGATTTTTACATGTTTTAACTCTCCAATAGGATCAAGCTATCATCTACCGGACCCCCCGAGGATCGAGGTCGACCAAGTTCACCTTCAAATTATTTTATGTCATAGAACTATCCTATTGGATCTTATTTTATTTATTTATTTTAGGATATCCTTTTAGCATTTTCTAGCGAGTTTGTGATCACCTTTAATTACTCTGACTTGTCCACCTTCTAAGGGGTACTTCATGTCCAAATAAATAGTGGATAAAGTAGCCTCCAAAGTGTTGAACACCGGTCTTTCAATGATGATGTTATATGGTAATGATGCCTTCACTATCATGTATTTCACTTTGATGCCTTTGACGTTGCCTCCAATTCCAAAGACGGTAATGATAGGAAGATCCCTAGTACTTGTACTTGTTCCCTAAAGAAACTAACTAGGGTATCTTTGAAGGATAGGAGCTCGAATGTATCCATTTTCATGCCCTTAAAAGCATCCAATACAATATGTCGGCGGAGCTGTCCGAGGTCAATTAGAACTCGTTTGACACTCCAATAAATGTGTACTTTTATGACCATCGGGTCATTCTAATGCGCCAATACACCTTCTGAATCTTATCTTGAGAATCTGACAACGACAAATCTTTCTTCTTTTTTTGGAGACAGATTTTGTGACACATGCATTACTGACTAGGCGTATCTCTTTCTGACTGAGCTTGTTTCTCCTCCACCAATGGCATTGAGCATGTGGTGGGCCATCAGGGTCTCAAACACTTCCTCAATGTTTTTCCCTTCTTGGCAGAGAGATTATTTGAGTTTGGTTCTTTCTTAGAATGGATTATCTTTCCTGCCAACCCTTTCAATTCTTTTACATACGACATCAACCAGTCTCTTTGGATCAAAATCTTAATTTATTTTTTTAAATAATGACAATCTTCAGTACGGTGGCCTTTTAGACAATGATAATCACACCATCCATCCTTATCTTTTCCTAGCACATTATTGACCCTCTTGGGAAAAATAGGTTCCAATATTAGCTTGAGATGATATATACTTCTCACATAATATTAACATGCTTGGAATTAAGTGGGGTAAAGTTCTCAGTGAAGCTTTCATATGGCCTTCGGGAAGGTTTTATCACCGACCTTTCCCTTGACCTCTACTTGTAATGTTCTTTCATAGGAACAAATTTGTCATGCCTAGATTGTGTCTTTTGTTTAGCATTTCTGGATCTTCTCTCCATATTGCTTTCTTCTCCCTCGATATAACATTATGCTCTGTTCATCACTTCCTCCATGCTAGTGGTTGGCTTCTGTGCCGATGATTCATTGAAATTACCGACTTTGAGACCTGTTTTGGAAAGCTCCCACATACATTTGCTGACTTGGATGAGAGACTTTTATAGTTTCTTCATTGAATCACGCCATATATTCTCAGAGGGATTCAAAAGGTCCATAGCATGCGTTGAACAAGCTAGTAGTGACCACCTTTATATTTTTTCTGGCAGAGAAATGCTGCACCATTTTCCCGGTTAGATCTTGGTAACTAGTGATTGATAATATGGGCAGACTCATATGCCAGCGTAATACCACATCCTTGAACGTTCTCGCCATAAGCTTGCATTTAATTTTTAATTGATATTATGTGCTCATACGCATCATTTTTGCCATCAAAATATGGTAAACGTGGTGGTTTGAAATTTTATGGGACTTGATCGCCCCAAATCACCTCTGAAAGAGGTTGAGGATCCAAAAGTTCCTCCTCTTCTTCATCTTCCTCAGTGCTTTGCGATTGTTGTAGTGTGTGGACACTTTCTTGCGAAGATTTGTTCTGCTGACGCATATTCTCCATAATTGTAAGGAGTTATGCCATATCTGGTAGGGCACGGGGTTCACTTTTGCTAGGAGATGATCCAAACATCGTATTACTATGGTGAAATGTATTGTTTTGTAAGGTCTGGGAAAGTTTTACCGAGACATCACGGTGGGCGCCAAATGTTCTTGATAAACAATATTTGATTGATCTCCCTGAGGCGAGTCAGGTGAGATCACAATCACACTGTATAAATGATGATATTTTTGTCTGTCATTTCTTCCTTGATTGGAAGCCCTTTTATACCTATCATACTTCTAAGAGACCTTTAAGAAGTGTCCATTCAAACCCTGTGTTTAAATGGTGTCAATAACATCTGTCGTTCTCTTTTACCATCATGTAACATCTTCCCTATCATTTCCTGTAACTTCCATGCAATCGTGGAGCTACCCTGAAACCGTTCATGTCGTCTACCAACACTCTTTTGAGACTAGATCCGATCCATTCATATCATCTACCATCACTCTCATGAGACCAGATCCAACTTATTCATTTTGTACCCTTTCTCATACTCAACCTCAATAGCTCGACCTTGAAAATTTCGAAATGTACAAAATCAAATGATAGTTATCTCGAAACCAATGTAAATGAAACCGTAAATATTTTTAAAAATAAATAAAAACACCAACAAAGGAATGTTAATTACCGACTATAGCCGGTAAGAGTGACATCTCAGCACCTAATCTCACGGTTTAAATTATATTGACGCGTCCAAACATTACCCCTTCAATTCATTAAGATGTGGATTCATTGCAAACTAGTAATTTAGTTCAATCCTCAAACTCGGGAAACCCTTTCTTCTCATTGCACTCTTTCTAAAACCCCAAAAACCTAAATAAAAAATTCCACTTTCTCCATCAAATCGATAACGAAGAAAATTTCAAATCTTCTCAATGACCTCAAAGCTAATCACTTCCATCCTCCGTCACCATCTCACAAAAAAAACCAATCTCCTCCGCCGTCAACCACTTTCCACCGCCACTGCAACAGCGTTACCCGAGCCTCAAATCCATGAAGAAACCTCCGGAATCACGATGAAGGGTGTGAAAATCTCCGGTAGACCTCTTTACCTAGATGTTCAAGCAACGTCACCGGTGGATCCTCGTGTTCTCGATGCTATGCTCCCTTTCAATATCTCTCAATACGGAAACCCTCACTCTCGCACCCATTTCTATGGTTGGGAATCTGATAACGCAGTTGAACACGCTCGTTCCCAGGTCGCGTCTTTGATAAGTGCTTCCCCTAAAGAAATTGTCTTTACTTCAGGTGCTACTGAATCGAATAATATTTCTATTAAGGGTGTTATGCATTTTTATAAGGAGAAGAAACGGCATGTGATAACTACGCAGACTGAGCATAAGTGTGTGCTTGATTCGTGTCGGCATCTTCAGCAGGAGGGTTTTGAAGTTACTTATCTTCCTGTTGAGGCGGACGGGTTGGTTGATTTGGAGAAGCTTAAGGCGGCAATTAGGCCTGATACTGGACTTGTTTCTGTTATGGCTGTGAATAATGAGATTGGTGTTGTTCAACCTATGGAGGAAATTGGAAAGATTTGTAAGGAGTTTAATGTTCCGTTTCATACGGATGCAGCTCAGGCTTTAGGGAAGATTCCTGTGGATGTTGATAAGTGGAATGTGAGTTTGATGTCGTTGAGTGGTCATAAGGTTTATGGACCGAAAGGGATTGGAGCTTTGTATCTTAGGAGGAGACCTCGGATTCGTGTTGAGCCTCAGATGAATGGTGGGGGACAAGAGAGAGGGATTCGAAGTGGGACTTTGCCTACACCTTTGGTTGTTGGGATGGGTGCTGCTTGTGAGGTGGCTATGAAGGAGATGGAATATGATGAGAAGAGGATTTCTGCATTGCAGCAGAGGTTGCTTAATGGGATTAGAGATAAACTTGATGGGGTGGTGGTGAATGGGAGCATGGAAAGCCGATATGTTGGGAATCTTAATTTGTCGTTTGCTTATGTTGAAGGGGAGAGTTTGCTTATGGGGTTGAAGGAGGTTGCTGTTTCAAGTGGTAGTGCTTGCACTAGTGCTAGTTTAGAGCCTTCTTATGTTTTGAGGGCATTGGGAGTTGAAGAGGATATGGCTCATACTTCTATCAGATTTGGTATTGGAAGGTTCACTACTGAGGATGAAATTGACAGGGCGGTTCAGCTCACAGTTACACAAGTCGAGAAGTTGAGGGAAATGAGTCCGCTTTATGAAATGGTGAAGGAGGGAATCAATATCAAGGATATTCAATGGTCACAGCACTGATTATTGGTCAGTTTTTGGCTTCCCTTTTGAGTGTTTTTTACTACTGATAATTTAGGATGAACCATTTTGAGTTTGTATAATAAGTTAATCACTATATGATATATATGCATTTTATTGACAAGCACCCAGATTTCATTGTGATGAAAAAACTGAATAAAACTCATGTTTATAATCTATTGTCATGTGTTGATTTAGTTTGTTTGCACTGTGCCTTGTTGAATCTGGAATATGTATTCCCCATTACATACAGTGTATTATTGTTTTCTCGTAAATTTCTCATTTCATTCTCTTCTCAAGCAAGTATTAGTTTTCTGTTTTGTTGAATGTGTAAAAAAAGGTCTAATGAAAGGTAGTGTAAAAGTGTTAGACCTCTTATTCAACATGAGCATAAGATGAAAGGGCAAAACCGATTATATCAGTTATGGGAACATTACGGCCAATCATGAGACAATTACTTTATGGATAGTGACCCCTAGTTAAGGGGCGTTAGTGCTGCGAGCAGTAATTAATTATGCAATTATTCATGTCTATATAGTTCTAGGTGGTGTGTAGTTATAAAAGGGAGAGACACTGCAAAAAGGGTGTTTTTCGGGGGGAAGTTATTGAGTAGTTATTGGGAGAGACCCAACTCGCGAACATCTGGGAAGGGAGAGATCCAAGACTTTTGAATTCTTGGAAGGAACCAAACTGGTCACTGTCAGTCTGTTTGTGTGTTATTTCCGTGTACTGAAATTTTGTTTGTACCAATAAATATCAGATAATTGTCCCAATTTTATTTCGTTGATAACCAGTTTCTATCTATGGGTATTAGAGCACATTTCTTGGATCTATGGTACACCATGCCTGAAATGGAGTTTCGAGCATTTGATAGAGAAGAAGATGCATACTGGTGGGTACTATGCATTGAGGAATATTTCAAAAAGAGGGAAACACCAGAGGAGAGAAACTGGCAAAGGTTGAAGTTACGCAAAGGCCGTGCTCACCACGGCTGCACTCGTAGAATCAACGGCATCAACATGTTAGTTGGCGTTTCAAGCCGGAATATCGAGACATACTGCCTATATCTATTGATGAAAAAGAGGATCCTGAAATTGAAATTGAAATTGAATCAGAGTCGTTAACCACTCTGGTTCAATGGATGTTCAACAGCAAGACGTCAACCAAGGAAATCCAAATCCAACAATAATAGAAGAAAAGAAAAGTGGGAAAAAAATGGAGAAAGGGGCAGAAAATATCCTCGTGAATGCCATGATTATGGATACAATGAAAGAGAGCGTAGCAAATTTGTGCAAATTTATGGGTTTTGGTAGACGCTTTAATGGACATGGTGTGAGTATTGAGGTCGAATCAAGGGTGGGATTAGACAGCTGACATCCACCGCCGCTAAAGCCCCTTGATCCAGACTCATCAGTAGTGAAGGGTGGATTACATTATGTTTTAATTGAACCAATGCTGTTAATACCTAGTGCTGTCACGCTATATTTTTGGGTCAAACATACCACCCAAAACAGTGTGTATGATTCATACATTAGTTATCATGTTTATGCCTTGCTTTGTTACTCTGTTTCAAGTTATGGGACTCTGGTGGACACTTGTGTTATCCTTCATTGTCACCTTGAGGACACGGGGGGATCTTTTGGGAGGAGTATTGTTAGACCTTAAGAATTACTAGGAACCAAAACTGAATGTGGCTGTTCTATTCTATCAGGCAGTTATTTTTTAATTAGTAGTTACTGATTTTAATATTAACATTTAGTAGCAGTTATTGAGTAGTTATCTGGGGTGTGAATAAAATCAGGGAACCGTAGGTTAGATGGGTTATTTGGAAAATTAGAAGAGGTTATTTGGAATGGAGAGACCATGCTCTCGAATTCTTGGAGGGTAGAGACCAAGACTCTCAAAATTCTTAAATAGGAATCCTTTATCTTTTATTCTATTTATGTAAGATTATGAGTGTTGTGTCTTTCTATTGAACTACCTGTTTTATCATCAATACAAGTAAGTTATATTTATTATATTTCTCTTATTGGTATCATTTTCTATCAAAAAGCTTTGGTAAAATATTTGCTGTCTTTGTCATAAACCTTAGTTGGTGGACATTGGCAAAGTTTTATTTAGTGTATGTTATGATATATAATAAAGGGGAATTATCGTAGGCATGTCAGACTAGTTAGAGCTGTTAGTTAGTTAGAGGAATATTTTGTATAATTTGGAGGGTACAGAGATAGCAGGAAAGCATTTAGTATTGTTAACATTTAGTGATAAAGAAGTGACTATATTGTGGGAGTGAAGCCCTTCGAGGAGATTGATTGTGAACATTTAGTAATTGAGCAGTGAGCAGTGACTATGTTGTAGAAGAGAAACCCTTGGAGGAGGGTATCTTTCCTACACTTGGGGGTGTGCGAAAAAATTGGTCCACCAGAACCAATTTTAAAAAAACCCGATGCATCTATGTTTAAAGCTAAAATTGTTTTGCATATAAACTGGCTCAGACCCATTTCATTAAACCCCAAAAAACCGGTACTCAGATTAAAAACCAATACACAGACGGCAAGCCTGGCATGTTCTTCAAACCTAATGCTCTCAGCTACCATCATTTCACTCCCATGGTTGCTGGTTCTTCATCTAATACACTCCACTTTCGCTAAGAAAAAGTCCGCACTTGCCAGAAAATTAAAACAGTTTTCTATCTGATTTTGACATCAGTTTCATTCAACGTCACAGTCCAGTGATGTTCTTTTTATCTGGTAAAATCCTCGATACTAGAATGTGAATGGAAAGGTAAATCTCAGTAACTGTCACACTAATTTTGCCTTTGAGAGATTATGATTCGGTGATATGTTTTCTTCTGGAGGGATATCCCAGTAGCATGCAGTTCTAGCGATTTGGAATTGTTGGTGGAGAAGGTAAAGTTTAGTTGATTAAATTGGAAACGAAGGAAGTGTCACAGAAACACAGTTCTGAACTGTCTGATGGAGTTTGAAAACAGAGAAGTCACTGGGTTGAAAATCATGTTTTAATAAAAAACTAGTTCTGGTCTGGGTCCAAACCGATTTGAAACTGCTTCACAAGCAGGGACTGATATTCTATAATATAATGAATTGGTTTATCAAACCTGAACGGTTCAGTTAACCATTCACCCCCTTCTATAACTTAGTCACTGCATTGTTACTAAATGCTTACTATATGCTTTCTCTAGATCTTTGTATCCTCCTATTTATACATATAATCCTCTAATTAACTAACTTCTCTAACTACTTGAATTCCTCTTTATTCTATATAGTAACAGACTTTCAAGCTTGGAAGCTAATTGGAATGCCTTGGCTTATTGACGTTATGGGACAATGTGGTATTTTAGAGCATGTTATTCTTTCATGTATGAAACTTCCAATTTATGATATACCTTGAAGTACAAGAATAGCTTTGAGTTTCTTTTGTTTGTTAAGGAGGACTCAAAAAATAGTTCAAGCGGGAGCTTGAGTAATGGTCAGTCGGAGGCCAAAATTTATTGTTCTCTGCAGCTGTCCACTGTATTTGAAATTAATGAAACATCTTAAAGCAACTTGTGAACTCATGTCACCATTTTCTATTATGACTGAAATCAAATTAGAACAGAATCTGTATTAACAAAGCAAAAGGGGAAAGATAAATCAAAGCAGTCTTGCATTACCTTTCATTTCTTGTTCTTGCTTCTTTATTATGCTCTCAATGATTTTATGATTAGTGTTTTGTATATTATATCTCCCATGCGGTGATGGAAGGGATTCTAGTCGATATAAGTTCAAGTGCATCATTCTCCTAAAATGAATTGCGGGAAGTTGGAAATGAAAAATCTGTTGTTAGGAGCCAGTTTTAGAATCAAAAAGTATGTAAGAAACAGTAGTCATTGAGGATACCGAGTTTAAACCTTTTCTGCACTAATTTTTAGTGGTCCAAATCTTGTTGACTTGTATTTCCCTTTTTACAGTTTAATCCTATTAGTATTATGACATCCTGTTTAGCTCCAAATTCTGAACTCAAACCATATAAAATCAAAAGAAAATGTGAACAGTGTGCTCGATATCTAGGATAAACTTGAACCTAAGAAATAGAAGGAAGAATGTATGAGAATTATAGGTGACACAATGTTGATCCTTCAGAGTTATATAATTATAGGCAAAGCAGAAAAAACACAACATGTAAAATGAAGTATCATTGTCTGGCCAGTAAGGTTCTGCCAAGACTTATAAAAAGATTTTCAAGATTGTAAATAAAATAACAGCTGTCCACAAGAGCCTCACTGTGATTGGAAATCACAGGGATGTCTTTTGGTGGATTAGCATGTCTACAAACACTTTGTAGACCCAAGTGTGTTAATGTAATCCTGTAGAATGGCAGGCAAATGGGTTATTTGGGCGATCATAGGCCCAACCGTATGTGTAATTCTGCAGAATGTGAATATGTCAGACAAAATAGCGTGCCTTTGAATTTTCTGTGATTTTGAAAAATATTACACTTTAGAGCTTCAATGAAATCTTTGGTGTCACCATAGTTTTGCACAGAACTCACCATCCATCCAAATATAGACATACTGTTGCTACTTGGAGATGAAAACGTGCACACACAAATATGTTATTAATCCATTTGCTTTATGAGTTAGTGGAGCTTCAGAGCTTCAGTGCCATCAGCATCAGATAGGAACTAGAGTATGAGTACCGTATAGTTCAGTGCAGTACCCGTAAACCACAGGGATGGGGCAACTTCAAAACCATGTAACTGATATTTACAGCACACAAAAAGGTTATGAGAATTGGAATCACAATTCCTTTTCTTCCAGTGGTCCCCTTATAATAAAGCTTTTTAGTTCTGTCTATTTTCTTGACCTTTGTACCAACATTCTCTTATCATATCTAGTTCAAGATATGGTGTTCGTGGAGTTCCTTGCTTCACACCTCACGGGACTGCTAGCTACTACGTTGTATATTCTTCATTCCTCGATATCAACTTTTCTACCACAAATTATGGTTTTAAACTTAAAAATGACAGCACAATAATTGTTTAGATCTATGCATTAACTTTTAACTTTTTCTGTTCTTTCTGTTAACTTTTATGTTTGGAGTGTGAGATAATTATTTGTTCCTTCTGTTTATAATGATTTTGTCATTATAAAACAACCCAAATATCACGCAACAGCTATCATAGAGTTAACTTTTTCATTCTCTCATGTTGTTTTTCAAGCCAGTTTAATTTATGGTTATACAAAATTTATGCACATTTGTTTCTATATGCTCCATGAGGAAATGGATATTTCAAAAGGGAATACTTTAGGTAGCTTATATTTATATAAAACATGCTTGATGGGGGCTACAATTTGGGGATGCGAGCATTTTTACTTTTGGGGTATTTCTTTTAAGAGTAATACATTTTTTAAAAAAAATACAGACTTGTTATTTCTCCCAGTTATAAATATTCAAATCTTTACATTTTTAATTTTACGTTTTTAATCAATATGACATTTTTCCCGCTTGTTATTCTCAACCCTCTTTCTCAAATATGAGTCTATCTACAATGCTCCATATCATATGAGAACTCGTTACATTTGTCCCGTCGTTGACATTTTTCAACGAATCACCGCCTACCCAGTAGAAAATTTAACTCTTTACATTTATACCGCCGTTGACACTTTTCAACGAACCACCTCCTACCCAATAAAAAATTTCGATACAAGTGAGTTGATCCCATGATTTAAATAAAAAACTCATGATACTACAATTGGGACTATAATTTGGGGGATCAATACAAATTATGATCTTTGTTTAAGAGCAAACACATTTTTGTGAGAGATATTACTACATACTCACTTAAAATATTAAGGCAATTGGTGTATGAATTTTTCCACTTATAAATATTCAACATGAGTCATTTATACGTAGTAAGTTTAATATTCTTTTTAGTCTCGTATATCAATCTTGTATATTAATATTAAAGTTTATTTTGGTTCCTTAATATTAAAAATATCCATATTGATCCTTAAGCTTTTCGAATATTATAATAATAGTCATTTTCGTCTAATTAACAATGAATTTAACGATCAATTTCTAAGTGATTTGATCGGTAATGAGATGAAAATGATTACCATAAAAACATATTACAAATATGTTTTTGAAGAATTAAAGAATCAATATAATTTTGTTTTTAAAGTTAAAAAAGACAAAAATGAACTTTGAGATTTGAAAAAGGTATCAAACACTGTAAAATATCAACTATTACTAGATTAGCTTATCATTAATCAAATTTTTTTGGTGAACTCAAATGTTACACTGCCAACAAACTTCATAATAAACAAGAGATTTACTGATCTTCCTACTGTGAGAAAATTTCTTTTATTTTCCTTTTCATTTAATGTGAGAAAAGAATCCAAGTGATAATAAAGAACACATTTCTCTTCCATCGTTTCAAATTCCTAAAATGAAGAAAGTTAAGTCTGTGAAACTCCCCCGCAGGTTTTGCTATACTCAAAACAGCATCTGTTTTCTAACTATTGATAACCAAAATATGCATGAGAATGGAAACTATGTTACATCATGTGACTCCTCATGGTCTTGTCATTTTAAACAAATCACAAAACTTGAGTTTTCTTCTCTGCATTCATTATAATACACTACAGTAGTTTACTTCAATAGCACGGTTTTGGCAAAAAAAGCAAAGAAAATTTTGTAGTGGCATTGGAAAAAGCTTAGCCATGCAGTTCATATCAATTATCATATATCATCCACTGGTTCACTTCAGTGTCTAGTTATCAGTGCCAATATCTCATGAAAGAGCTAAAATAATTAGATACTATATTCATATACAGATGAACTACATCAAGGGTTGAAAATAATGTTGCCACATTTGCATTTCCAACTCATGGGTTTGTAGTTTGAATTATCTTGTCTTCTGGCATAAGAAATTGTAGACAAAGTTGAAGGCTTGATGTTGTTTCCATTCAGTGTTCTAGGATTTGTAGGAACTTGAATAGCTTCACAGTGTCCACAGAATCTGCATCTTGTCTCACATTTTGGTGGTCTTGAACCTATTTGTGCCCTCACCTTCACCTTCTTATCACCTAATGCCTACAAGAATCGATATAAATCAAACCGGTGTTAGTTCAGTGATAAAAGTTCGACTTTGTAATAAATTCGTTTCGAGAACGGTTATAAAATTTACCTGGTGAAGACTATTATGGTTTGAAGTCTTTCTACCTGTTGGAACAAAAAAAAGGAAGAGAATGTTAGTAAATGTATAGTTGGAGTTAGAATGTGTTTGGAAGATTGGAGATTGTTTATGTTGTTACCTTCAGTAACAAGTTCCTTTTGGGTGAAGTTTGAAATGATGAGAAAGAAAAGAGAAATGGTAATGAAATGATGAGATTGAAGCCTCATTTGAAAGGTGATGAAAAAAAGAGAATGTGAGAAGTGAAGGGAATGAAGCAAAGAGCACAAAATGAATCAAAGCATAGAAAAGTAGGAAGCAATATATTTGCAAAAAACATGGGCTTTTATGTTGAAGTGATGGAACAGAGAAGACAAAAGAGAAAATGCAGAAGGGCAAGAAAAGGAGGTGAGGACAGAAAAGGGCAACACTTCTTCTTTGGTTGACGAGCCTCTATCCAAACAGTAATCCCCAAAAAAAAAAATAATAAATTTTTTTTAAATGTTGATTTAGTGGTGGAGGTTTGAACCATAAAAATGTATTCCTCTCAATATCTCAGATTCGAATCCTACTATGTGGAGGAAGAAGAAGGAAATTCTTAAAGTTGATTGTTCTAGGTATTGATATAGGATGTCATGTTTATTCAATGAATATTATTTGTTTTAATATTAGAGGTTTGGGAGAGAAATTAAGAAGAAAGAAGTTAGGAGGTTGATTTTGAAGAGGAAAAGCCATATATCGTGTGTATCCAAGAGACAAAACTTGAGGAAGTGGATTAAACCGTTTATTTGTGAAGGTCTATTATTGTGGGATTTTTGTTTCAGTCATCTGTGAGTGTTTAGGTGGGATTTTGATCTATGGGATGTTAGTTATGTGGGGGTGGAGATTTCTTCCAGCTTTAACCATGTTCTTATAACAATAAGGAGGTTCATTCCTAATGATGAAGGTTGTTGTATGACAAATATTTATGTCCCATGTGATAATATAGACAAGTAATTTCTTTAGAATTAATTAGGTTGTTTTATTGATAATCACAAGGGTTTGAATTAGTGTGTGTGAAGACTTTAATTCTATTCATAGAGTAGACGAGAGAAAATGGAGAGGTGATTATGAGAGGTTGGAAGACATGAAACTCTTTTATTCCTTCACCGATGATGCAAAGTTAATTGATCTTTTGCTTGTAGGGAGACAATTCGCCTAATTCAGGTTAGATGGATCTTCTATGAGGAGGTTGGACATGTTCCTACTATTAGTTGAGTGGTGCAACACTTGGCCTAATAGTTCTCAACAAGAATTGGCTAGGGGGTCTGTGATAATTGTGAGTGGTGCAACACTTGGCCTAATAGTTCTCAACAAGAATTGGCTAGGGGGGTCTATGATAATTGTAGCCAATTGGGGATTACAGCCATTTTAAATGTTTGAAGTGGCAAGTGTGCATTGTCTCTTGATGGGGGGTGGGGGGGGGGATTGTCTCTTGATTTGGGGGGGGGGGGGGCTTTGTGCTGAAATTAAAACTTAAGGTCTTAAAAGGTAAATTAAGAGAGGCATAACAAACATGAGAAAAATTTGGATGCTCAACTCAAATTGGCTTAGGAGAGACTTAATGCTTTGGATTTGAAAGGTGAAGAGGCAGAGCTTGACGAAGATGAAGTGGTGGAAAGAAGAGTAGTTTCTACTATATTTTATCTTTATCTCGGGTTCTGTGTAGCATTTAATGAAAAAAGGTTTGTTTGTTTTGACTTCGTGAGGGTTGTGCTAATTCTAATTTCTTCCATGGCTCGGTAAATAGTAAGATTCGTAAAAATTATATTCTTAGTATCAATGTGTGAGAGGATGAAGTGGGAGGAATTCGCAGTTCAATATTTAATCTTTTTTTCTAATTACTTTATTTCTGCTGGGACCCCTAAACCTAATTTGAAATGCTTTCATTTTAATGTCCTTAACTTCATTGAGGCTATATTAGTGAAGATGAAGTGAGAAAGGAAGTGTGAGATTATATTAGTCATAAAAGTCCAAGGGTCTGATGTCAATTTTGGATTTTTGTAAGAATTTTGGGAAGTTATTAGAGGTGATTTTATGAGATTCTTACACGAGCTTCATATAAACGGTACATTTGTGAAAGGATCAAACAATACTTTTATAAGTTTGGTAAGAAAAAACCTAATCCTTAGAGTCTTTAATATTACCACCCTATTTATTTGGTTGGGTGTATGTACAAAGTTCTTGAATTTTTTGGCAAACAAATTGAAGCTGGTAATTGGTAATAGCATCTTAGATACACAATTTGCTTTTGTTAATGATAAGAAAATTCTAGATGGTATTCTTATTGCTAATGAAGTGGTTGACAATGCTAAAAATACTAAGAAAAATATTATTATGTTTAACGTATACTTTGAAAAGGCTTATGCCTCTATAATGTCGTGTTATTTAGAAGAAATTATGGTTTATATGCATTTCCCTGATAAGTGGAGATGTAGAATTAAGGAGTGCTTGAGTTTAACTTTAGCTTTAGTTCTTGTAAATGCTTGTACAACAGAAAGATTGAGGTTTGGAATAAGATTGAGGAATTTTGGTCCTCTTTCTTATTTCTTATAGTTGTCGAAGGTCTTAACTCAATGTTGAAAGCTTATGAAAATAATGGGTTGTACTCAGGGTATCAGGTTGGGGCAGTCAATCGAATCAAGAGTTTGGAAAACATAAGAGAAATAAAAGCCAACTTATGATTGTTTGAGTTGTTTTCAGGACTCAAATTAATTTTTCATAAAAACCTTTTCGTATGCGTTAATGTTAATCAATCTTGGATAATTGAAGTCGTATGTGTTCTTAATTGTAAGATTATTGATTTACCTTTTACTTATCTCGACCTCTCCATTAGAGGAAATTCTTGTATATTATCTTTTTGGATGCCATGATTGATAGAATCATAAAAAGTATTTTAGGGTTGAAATATTGTAAGTTATTTATGGGCGGTACAATTGTCTTACATCAATCAATTTTACTTCTCTCTAAATTTATTTTATTTCCTTCTTCATGAATCCAACAAGTATTATTTCTAAAATTGAATATATTTTTAAATATTTTCTTTGGAGGGAGGAGCGAGGAAGCTAGAAAGGTCCATTGGGATCATTGAGGAAAAGTTTGTCTTGGTCGAGACAACATGGTTTATTGGTGAGAAGCTTACATGAGTTTAATTATTCTCTTTTAGCAAAATGATGTCGAAGGCTTACATCAAATCAAGAAGGCTTATTGTTTAGGGTGTTTATGCATACATATAGTGATGTGAAAGGTGAGGTGCAAGATGGTGGAAGAAAGAGTGGTGGAAAGATTTGACTTTTATCAAGGAATGAGTAGTCATGTCTAGGGATAAGTGGTTTGAAGAGTCTCTTTTTAGGGAGGTGGAGAATGACAAAAACACTTACTTTTGACATGATCCTTGGATAGATGGAACATTGTTGAAAGATAATTTTATTAGGTTGTATGAACTTTCTCAAGTTAAGGAGGCGGTAATGATTGATATGTGTAGATGGGAATAAAAGGCGAGTGTCTATTGTTGGGGGTGGAGACACCGTCTATTTGAATGGAATCAGGAATAATTACTTTTATATTTGTGTAATCTCTTGGAGAATTTTTTTCCAGGATATCAAAATAGACAAATGGATATGAGTGCTTAAACTATAATGGTGAGTATCATGTCAAGGATACCTATCAAGTACTAACTTAGGATTTAGAGGCTGATTCTAGAACCTATTAATAGTGTTTGAAACAAGTTAGTTTCATTGAAAGTTTCCTTGTTCCCATGACGACTCTTCTATAACAGGCATCGGACGAAAGATAACTTGAACATGCATGAGATCATTACCAGTGATTCTTTAAGATGCTTAAGAATTTGTGGAAATAATGAAAATTTAAGTCACTTATTTTTCGAATGCTCTTTATTTAGGGGGATATATGGTACAACGTTTTGAAGTGGCAGGACATTTGTTGTGCCAATCCTAATGATCCAAGGGTTCACACATCTTTGTTTTGTGGCCATATATCTGATTCAAAGGAGATCCACAAAGACCTTCATGTCATTTGGTTGGCGAGTGCTAGGATATTATGAAAATAACAAAATAAGAGGTTATTTGGTGAGAGCGAATTACCGACTTTAGAGATTTTAGATCAAATGAAAATCATGGCTTGGTGGTGGCTAAGGTCGAATAAGAAAAACGTTCAACATGTTTTAAATCTCTGGTGATTCAATTCAACCTATTAAGTTGCTTAGGATACATCAACTTTTTGATGTCTTGTATTTAGACATGACAACAAAATCCATACCCGCGGGTACCCACCCGAACCCGCCCCGAATTTGACGGGGAAAACCCGCTTTGACTCTGTTTGGGTTTGGGTTTGGGTTTTCCCCGATTAAAAAATATGGGGACGGGTCGGGTAATGGGGACACTAGTACCCACCCCGAAGCCACCCCCGAATCCGCCCCGTTTATTTTATTATGTACATTGTTATTTAGTTTTGTTAATTTGTAATATTGAATATGTGGTCAATGTTTTGATATTTTTATTTTTATTAATTATCTAAAATATTTGAAATGTATGTATGCAATTTTTTGAGATTGTTTTATTTTATTATTTGTAATGTAATTTTATTTTAGAAAAATTAAATATTTCAATTAAAAAAATAACTTTACTAAATAGATAGTGGCGGGGCGGGGATACCCGAACCCAACCCAAACCCATTTTGGACGGGTTTGGATTTTAATTCCCCATCCCCGTTTGGGTTTGAGGCAGGGAACGGGGACTGTCTGAAAATATGGGTTTGGGTTTGGGGGAGATAAAAATCATCCCCGACCCGCCCCATTGCCATGTCTACTTGTATTCGGTTATTTCCGCATCTGAATTTTGTATGTTATAATTTAATTTTTGGTGAATTCCATCTTTTGTAATACTTGTGCCGAAATAGTCTCTTTTCATTAATGACATTTTTATTGGTTGTTTAAAAAAATTAAAATAATACAGGTAATGGTATTATTATTGTTTAAATAACTTATTTAAAACTACTACTTTATTATAATATAAATAACAATTAAATTTAAAATACTTATTTAAAACTCTTAATTTGTTTATTAGTTTAAAAGAAAAGAATAATTTTCAAAAAGACTATTGATATTTAAAAAAAATAAATATTTAAGGTATATAATAAATTTTAAAATAATTTTTTTATCTAATTTGTTTTACATATATTCATATAACACGAGCAATACAATTAATGAAAAAAACTTATTTGTCGCTTCAATTTTCTTTTCCTGTTCATCCATATGGGAGGAGTGGGTTTTGATTAATTTTAGTTCAGAATCACTTCTATAAATTGTTTTTTTCCTTTTATATAGCAGCGGATCCAGAAAATTTATTGAAGGGGTAAAAGTAGATATTTTAACAAGAGAGAAAGATACTACCAATATTTAATACAGTTATAATTACAAAATAAATACATGAAAGATAATAAATTACAATTTTCCTCTTCAATTTTTTATTTTATTTTAAAAATGATACATTATTTTCTACTATCAACACCATCAAATATATCTCTTACTATACGTGTAAATAAACAATTATTCAACCATACATCGCAATTATAATTAAACATTCTGTTTTTCATAAAATTTATGACATATACAAAAATTTTAATCATAAGTAATTGTACTATTACACCAAATTCTAACAGATGACATCCCACTTAATCACATTTAAAAATGTTGAAATCTTGGTTGAACTATATAAACAGCTTTTAAGTTAAATAATGTGTGACTTTATTCCATTTTGGAGGCACTGAATGTCTTGTTACATCATAGGGAGTCAACTACAACCTCAAGCTTTTGGAGCATTTAGCACACCATCAATGGCAACTGAATTGGTCTTCCTTGATGAAAATGAAAATTCTTATGTAAGATTTTTTTCCAGGATAATTTCTATGGTTTGTATAATACCTCAAAAAAGCATTTAGGATGTAACGAACCAACTTATTTATGCTCTTAAAAAGCCATTAGAATGTGTTTTGGTAGTCATGATATTTTCAGATAACTAATACTTCGAGATTGCTACATCACGTGAAAGTCATTAGTTGCATTGGCTGTAGAAATACTAATTAAAGTATATATACCTTTCCTCTGTAAGACGAATTCCCTTAAAAGGGAAATTCTAGTTCGTGTAATCAATTATACATTATGAGTAACCGGTTATCACTATTATATTTTTAGAAGTTGTTTTAACTGTAATTGGTTATAGATCCAAAAATTTAGTTTTTATATTATTTTATTATTACAAAACGCGCAAACAAAACGCAAGGTTTGCAATGAATTCATATACACCATATATTTTTACATTTTAAAAATATATTTTTTAGTGTTACGAGGACTTTAATCTTAAAACACAAAATTCATTTTTTTTTTCTATTTTTAAGTGAAAGAGAAGGGTTTGATTAAAACTTTATTAAAATTCAAATTCATCTTATAATTTTATTTTTAGTGTTACGACCCTCAAAAATTCATTATAAAAAAGTGAGAGATGAGTATATATAAAAGAAAATTTCATTAAAATTTCAAAAGAGAAGAGTACATTGATAATCATATATATTACATATATTTATCAAATGTCTGAGCCCATAACAACAAATACATCTTCATAATCTGTGACTTTCTCCTCACTACCCTCATCAGAATCATAAACAAAAGACCTCCTTTGCTTCTTTTTCTTTTTCTTCTTCAACTTCTTCTTGCCCTTCCTCACCCTTAACGTATCCCTGTCAACCAACGATTCAGATGGTTGAACCTCCTCATTTGACCGCTGACGTTGTTCATTTGTGACCTCGTTGATGATGTTTCTGTTAGCATTCTCATTTGTATAAATCATTGTTACGAAGAATATATTATGAAGAAATATAAAACTATCTATTTATATATGAGGTTGAAGATGAAAAGTCTGATAGTTTAGTGCTTGCAATGATGATAACTTGTAATGGTTGATATTCTCGAACGATATTTTTTAAAAACAAAGAAATTTTCAAATCATTATTATGCTTAGGATGATCATTTCTCTCTTCTGGGAAGAGCAAATGTTGTAATATTACAACAATGATTTATTATAACCGTGAATAAATAATTATGTAAAATGGAAAAAAATGTTGTTGGCAGAAGTCGAACCTTGTACCAAATAAAATGGGTATCGCTATAGTTCATATGATAAACCGTAGTGATATATTATGTAAAATGGAAAAAATGTTGTTGCCAGGAATCAAACCTTGTACCAAATAAAAGGGGTATCGCTACGGTTCATATGATTAACCGTTGCGATATATTTATACTAAATATACACTTATCATTACAGTTCTTTTCGATAACTGTTGTGAAATATTTACGCATATAAGATAATTAACTTTCCCTTATTGACAGTCACGTCGTTTCCTTCACAGCGAAACCCTAACACCCATTTTTTCTCTTCTTCTTCATCATTAGCCATGAATCTTTGCTTCATACATTAATGTATTCTTCTTCTTCCATATCTATTATTAGATATTTCTCATTATCTCTTTTGTTGCATGTTGCTTATTATTCTTCTTCTTTCATCTTTGACAGCAAACTTCATCTAGTTTTAGAAATAATGAAAAGAAATATAAGAAGTATGAAGATTTTGTTTAAGTTTCTTCCTCCTTGCGTTTCTTCATCATTATTTCACAAACTAGATGAACATGGTGATGATGCTGGTGGTAGCAAGCGTAATGTACATATTGCTTGTGTAGCTATGGAAAAAAGTATTCTTCTACTTCAATCTTCTTGTTAGATAGTTCCCATTATCTTGTTTGCTTCATATTCTTTTTGTTGATTGTTCTCATTTTTGCAGATTCGTATTCAATGCATTAACAAAGACCATACTTTGGCTATGAGGCATATTGTTTGTGTAGAAATGGAAAAGGTATAAGAAGTATGAAGCTATATATGATGGAAACTTCATCCACCTTGTACTTTTACTTCATTGCTTCATGAATAAAATGTTTTTCATACTCATGATGCTTCACAAGTTAGGTGAACTTCATTGTAATGGTACATATGGCAACAATGTATCTTGTTTTGTTACAGTCCTACTTCTTAGGGTTTTGTTTCAACTTTTACTGGTTTTGTTTTGAATACTAACTAATTTTCTTTTATTTGAAATAACTGATGCTATATAGTAAAGATGATACATGGTGATGATGATGGTGGTAACAAGTGTATAGTATGAGTTGATAAGGTATATATATATATATATATATATATATATATATATATATATATATATATATATATATATATATATATATATATATAAAGTCATTTTGATATTGTATATGAAATTTAGTTTATTATATACTATGTATATTATTTGTTTCACTATCCTTTTATTGAAAATGCAATCATTTAAATTTGACATAGAAACTTATAATCTGAATATTAAGATGTATTTAAAAACCAACTTATATCAATTAATGTTTTTTGAATTGTTTTCATATCATTCTACAAATTATATGTTCCTTAGCATACAATATATGGTTCAATGGTCTGTTTGCTTCAATTTATCGATATCTACAATTCTACTTTACCTCATCGTCATCACTTATCACCGTGATTGTTATGATCATGATTGTTATGATGATAAGTCATCATAGCAATTGCAATGATAAATGACAATAATGAGGTAAACTATAATAAAATACATTGATGTATTGAAGGAAACTGACCATTGAACCATATTTGTACTAAGGAACATAAAAAGTGCACGACACATGCAATTCGAAAAACAGTGGTGTGTTTAAGTTGGTTTTCAAGAACAGTTTAATTTTCAGATTATACAGTTCTTACCAATTTTAATGGTTGTATTTCTTTAATTAGGTGTATGTTCCACAAACACCTAGTGTACAACATGAATTCCATCTCTAATGAAAGAATCCCCGCAAATATATCCATCATTGATGCAAATAATTACGACAAACGGTGCAAAAAAATGAAGATGTTGTTTGGCTACCAAGATGTTATTGAAGTGATCGAGAATGAGGTGAATCCTCTTATTGAAGGTCCAACGAATTCACAACGAGCAAGACATAAGGAAGATAAGAAGAAAGATTTGAAGGAACTATTTTTGAACCATCAACGTGTGAATGGTGACAACTTTGAGAAAGTCGGTGACTCTGAATCATCAAAGAAATATTACAAGTGAAATGATGATGCTAGAGCATGACTTGTCGGAAAGGTTTAGGAACCCAGACCTACAATTTGCATGAACTCATGTGGGAGTTATAATCAGTAACATGAGTACCACATGTGATATAAGGGAGAGGATTTGGAAAATTCAAAATTGTTTGATGAAGACTTCTCGTGCAAAGGATATGTATACCGAATGATTTGTATTTAAGAAGAACAATTTTAGAAGAGGAACATAAGAGTGAATTCACCACTCACCTTGGTTCTTCAAAATAGTACCAATATTTGAAGAAGAACTATTAATGGCCATGCATGAAGAAAGACATCACTGAGTATGTCTGATGGAGTTTAATTTGTCAACAGGTGAAGATTGAACAACAATGGTCGTTTGGTATGTTGCAATCATTGGATATTACCGAGTGGAAGTGGGAAAGAATTTTGATGGATTTCATCATTGATTTACTTGGTACTTTGGGCATACATGATTCATTTTGGATGATTATGGAAATATTAACCAACTCAACCCATTTTGTACCCTTCAAGACTATGTATAAGGTTATTAACCTATCAAGGTTGTTCATTGCGAATATTGTTCGATTTCATGGTGTTCAATATGGTATTATATATGATAGGGATCTAATGTCCACTTCGAGGTTTTGGAAAGCTTTCCATCATGCGATGGGAATGAATATGAAGCTTAGCACCACAAATCATCCTTAATCAAATGGTCATACGAAAATAGCAATCCAAATCGTTGAAGATATATTGCAGGCATCCATCTTGGAATCCACTTCAATGCTTGCCAGTGAGCCTTTCCAGGATTCTCCATGTACATGCTTACAAGTCTTACTACATATGCTATATCGGGTCTAGTACAGACCATAACATACATCAAAGAATCTACTTTATTAGCATATGGAATGTTATCCATATAAGTTCTTTCAACATCAATACTGGGACATAGATCTATACTCAGCTTGAATTGAGGGTTTAACAGAGTTATAATAGGCGTTGAATTCGACATACCAAACTTTTCGAGAATATTTCGTAGGTATGACTCTTGAGATAAACATAATTTTGATTGCTTTCTATCTCTTCGGATGTCAATCTTAAGAATCCTGAACGCAACTCGCAGATCCTTCATATCGAACTCCTTATTGAGTTCAACATTCACCCTCTTTATATCTTCGACATTGTTGCTTGCTATTAGAATATCATCCACATAAAGCAACAAAATAACAAATGAATTACCCGGTCGAAATTGGAAGTAAACACAATGTTTGAACTGACTTCTAATGAAACTTATGTGTGCCATGAATTTATCGAATCTCCTATTCCACTGTCGAGGAGATTGTTTCAGCCCATATAAACATCTCTTCAGTTTGCACACATACTTTTCTTTCCCCTCTTAGACATAACCTTCAGGTTGCCTCATCAGAATTGTTTCAACAAGATCACCATACAAGAACGCAGTCTTCACATCCATCTGTTCTAATTCAAGGTCGAATTGTGCCACCATGGCAAGCAACATTCGAATGGACTTGTGCTTCACAACACGAGAGAACACATCATTGAAGTCGAGAAGTTCTTTTGGAGTGAAACCCCTTGCAACCAACCTTTCCTTGTATCTCTTCGACGCCACTCCTTTGATTCCTTCCTTAACTGTGATTTATGAATTCCTTCTTCTATTGAGCCGTCATATTTTTCCTTTTGATCTTCTGACCATCTGCTCTAACAAGATGAATGTATCCATCAATCACCATATCGCAGAGATCTCCATCTAGAGCTAGAAAGAAACTCCCCAGAACATTCTTCCCATAGTCAAAGTTATCGTCATTGAATACATGAGGTTTTCCATTGTTCTTGTCATTTTGATAATCGTTGTTATTGTTGACTGGTTCGGCCATTGTGTTTCTTCTGGATCTTTTTATGACACGGTTAAGTGTTTCACTTAGAACCTAGAGCTCTGATGTCAATTGAAGGTGCAAAAACACAAGGAATGGGGGTTGGAATTGGGTTTTCAAAAATTGAAGGCATGAGACACTTTGATTTATCCTGGTTCGTTTGAACTCAAACTACATCCAGTCCACCCGCCAAGGTGATTTCGTCTCTCTCAACGAGGTCTTAATCCACTATTCAAATGTTGAATACAATCACTAAAACCTATAGTCAAAGTCTTCTTGAGTCTACTGACTACACTAGTCACTCAAGGAACAATTACAAAAACAATCAAGAGTGTAACAATATTTTGCTTCTAGTAAGTTGTATATCACAACTGTGATAGTTTTTACAAATTGAAGATTATGAGAGAAATATGTTCGTATAGATTTGCGCACGAGGAGAGAGAGAGAGAGAGAGAGAGAGAGCAAATTTCTTCAAGTGATCCCTTTTTATATGTTATGATGAAAGGATTCGTTGGAGACATCTTATGTTATTTTTGGTTGCTTGATAAATGTCATTAAATCCTTCCAAAAATAGAGATTTGCGTCTTCAACTATAAATACTGATTCTTTAATTAATGTATTTGATTCTGAGAATAAGAATATGTTTGTTTCACATCAGAGTATAATTAAATTCGCAATTGATCTTGTAAACTTGATAAGAACTTCTATAGTCTTTAGATCAAATCATCTTTGTAGTAGAAAGTTTCGCTAGTTTCGCTTTAGAAGACGTTGAGCAAGAACTTTTGTCCTGCGCATAGAAGATAATTTTTAGGTGTCATATTTTGTTCTTAGAATTATTGTTATCATCAAAACTATAATAGAGATAGAATCCAAATCTTGTTCTAAGGTTGAATTTGAATGCTTAACATTTAGTTAAGTTAGACGAATGCTCTTTATATACAATGTATTATTTCAATTATTGTTTTTCTAAAGGAAAAAACATAAACCAAATCATTCAAAATCAGAGGGAGGGTTAAAAATTGCTAGGAGATGAGATGATTACATAGAGTAAGGGTATAACATGTTTACATTGATAATTGAATCACTAAAACAGTTATTTAATCATATAAAACATCCATTTGTTATGCATTGAAAAGAGATATCAACAAAGTTTATGATAAGCATGCAATGCAAGACATCATCCATTAACTGTTATGAAACAAAGAGACAGCTCATGCAAAAACATGTCAGGTTACAACACTCAAAAGAATCCATATTTTACAACAATTCTTATATATTTTCGATACTTTTCCTCCTCTTTCTCATAAACATCCAAACATGAACAAAAAGAATATCAGATTCCTTTTTGCCCTTTGAGAGGTCCTGAAGCTAATACTCTCAGAACATATATCTGTCTCTGTAGACTGTGGTCCCCACATACACATGTTGTTTGTTGTGTCTGTTCCATAGCCGCGGTCGCATAAAGACTTTCGCGATTTCGTTCAAATATTACGATAATGATTGCACTGGTCACGATTTGAATCAATCACAATATATTTTTATCATAAAAATGATAAATAATAGTATCGGTCTCGGCACCTTCCAATACAGTTTTATCGCGGACGTTTTCACGGCAGCGGACTGCTACCGATTATGCAGAGGATTAGCTCCTGATGGCACACCTCTCTTGCTTTCCAACTCTGTGTTTCTACTTCCAGATACATTTTTATGAGATGAAGAACCAGAACTTGTGAAATTCAATAAACCACCAGCAATACAAATAAACCCAGAATTGCAGAAGATTAGTAGTATAAAAAGTACATAAAAAGCACTCATTTCACTAGTTAGCATCACAGAATTTGAATCACTTACTATATTGTCTCTTAACCATAACAAAAAACAAACACTTCCAACAACAGTTTTCTGATAGCACTGCAAACCCTTGTATTTCTGGAATATGCTATTGAAGACCCGGTTGTGATATTGTTGCAGAGACTTCAAAATCTCTTATACTGCGGTCGTATATACAGGTATGATACCTTGCAAAAGACTTTGAATTGCAGATATGATTCCGGACTTCAAAATATATAAGGAGAAGGAAGAAAGACAGGATATTGCAAAGGATGTTCTAATCTAAACTTAGTTGTTGCTTTTGGTTAAGAGTGAGAAAAAAACAAACTGTAGAAGGATTTTATAACACTAACAATAATGTCATTACAGTAAAATAGTGATTTGTTTTTGTAACAAGTGTCACATTTGTAATATTTATTAGAGTATAGTGATGGGGCATCTTGGAAGTTGGTGGCAATTGTTTTGAGAAAGCATATGAATCACACACGCTGGTGAGAGTTTGTCCAGCATGACAATATAGTTTTCAAACTTTTGTATTTGTTTTCTTCATTTTATGACAGTGTCATGTGTTATAATATCATCACATGCACCTACTTTTTGTAACCACTTGATTTTTATATTTTGTTTAATGCTAAACTACAAGCAATAGCTCCCATTAGAAAGTAACGTACTAACTACATTTTTGTTGAATAGCTGCCGGGAACACTGTGCCTTTGTGTCACCAATGGAGCCTATGGAGGTTATAATTAATTTAAGTATTAGTGCATGAAATTTATGTCTTTTTTATTGGGAATGTTAATAAGTGAGTGAGGCATTGTTTAATATTTTCAAATAGTACTATATTTTATGAAAAATATGCATTTATAATATTGAAATATAGTATAATTTGTGGAATGATTAATGTCTTTATTTAGAATTCTTAATAACTAGTACCTTTTAGTGAACCCTTTTTTAATATAGTTTATAGTGGAGTTATCTATGTGTCTAGTGTCTAGTCAGAAGGAGATTATTCTCAAGACGGTTTTGGATATTTTTTGAATGATAAAGATTCCTTTTAAAGCTCGAGTTTTTGGTTTGCGAGTTTTATATGATAGACTTCCAACGCGTATATATTCTCAAATCTCCACGACCTTGTACGTGTCTTTTGTTTTGGTCTTGTAGGAGATATTAACCATATTCTTTGTACTTACCCAATGATCATCGGTTTGGAGGAAACTAAACTAAACTGATGGATTACATCAAATTTCAACTTGTAATATAAACTACATTTGGAAAAAGTGAGCAGAAAATAAACTTAATATGAATCCATTTGTTTTACCATAGTAATGCATCAGAATTCATTCAAGTCCTATCAAATTTCTTTAAGGCATTTCATCAAACAACTTGCAGGCAGAAAAGTCCAATCTTTGATTCCAAAATTTTCAAAAAGATAATAATACTGAAACAATAAGTGATAGACTCGTAAATAACCCTAACCCAGGTTTTACTACATCAAACTCCGTATGTATGGAGTTTCTATGATTTTTATGGAGTTTGAACTCGTCTCCTAAAACTAGATTAAACTAATAAGCTACATAAGTTAAGATGAGAAAGTTAAGAGATCTGTGGAAAGGAAACAACTTCTATGCTAGGACATATTCAACATACACAATATAACAAATCAAGTCAGGAACAACCAATCTAGCCAGGATCTGTGATAATGCAATACTGTGATAGCAACTACTTTGTACTTTATGACCAAAGCATCTTCTTATATTGACCAATAACTAATTGATAGTAAAGCTCTAAATGTAAATAACTTTGAGTGTGTTATTTTCCTTCAAAGCATCTTAGACAAATGAAAAAGTGGGAGGGAAACTAACCTTCCCAGGACCTGTAAGAAGTATAGGTTTGTCTGTATTATGACCTTGCCGCTCTTGAATAACATTCAATCCTGCAATATTGTTGAACATTACAAAATAAACTTATAAATAATTTTATGCATGGTTATATATTAATGAATGCTACTGGAGATATTGTAGCCATTTTACTAGAGTTGATTTAACTCTTAGTAAGTGTTTTAAAATAAGGTCCACAATCTCAGATGTGACAGAAGGCTTATATATCTTTGCTATCACAATTTAAAACCTCAGTACAAACAACGAACAAGCTATACGATTAAACATTACCACAAATAGGGGCACAAGAATGTATCAAAACACCAGATCACCAACAACAATCATCATCTCATGGAGTCCATAGCAAAGATAAACATATGCATGCCCACCCGGTCCAAACTGCAAAACAGGAACAAATACAGAGAAATTTTATTCTACATAACTTAGCATCTTCAATTCAAGTTAGAGAATTCAGACACTAACACTACCATTTTTAGTTTCTTACATCATGGAATTTCACAATCCTTTTTCTAAAATTCTCTACATGTATTCCTTTTTTCTCTTCTTGATGCTGTTAAAAATAGTTAAAATAATGAGTTGTAAAATAGAAAATGGGGAAACTATATTGATGAATTAAAATATGTTATACCCTAAATTTTGATCAGATTTTTTCTAAAATTTTTGTTCATTTGACGCGTTTTCGTTGATATATCGAAAATCAGTCATTTTTGCATTTTAATCCATTATTCATTAATCATGCATTTTTAACTGATTTTTATCATTCCATACCATTTTTTTTTATGATTTCTATTTAGATAATTATTTTAGTTTATTTAGAATTGATCTTAGTTTAATTTTGATTTTAATTTATATTTTAATTAAATTTTATACTAAATTTAGTTTAATTTCAATTTCAATTTACTTAGTTTATCTTTGATTTAGTTTAAATTCAATTTATTTAATTCAATATAATTTCTTTTTTTAATTACCATTTTCAATTTATTATTATTATTATTATCATCTTTATTATTATTATTAGTTATATTATTATTATTATTATTAGTTTTATTAATATTATTTATTATTATTATTACTACTTTTCTTTGTTTTTTCTTTATGTTCAAAAAAGAAAAATGATGAGTGGGGTCCACTACAATGTAGTACAAACACTTCACATGGATTGTCAACTTGGAAATATCAATGACCAATAATCATTCTCACACTTCACATGAATTGTCAACTTGGACTTATCAATGACCAAAAATCATTCTCATAAAGTCACATGGATTGTCACATCAACACTCTTACCTCATTCACACTATAAATAAGATCTATCTTTCTCTCATTTGAGAGTAACAAGATCACCCTTAAAATTCTCAAAATCTAGCACATTCATTACATATTTTTCAAAGTCAAAATTCTTTTTTTTACTTACACAATATCCATAAACATTCATCTTTTTCACCACAACAACAACCTTCATCAAAACACATTCACTTTCTTCTACACAACAAGCTCAACCTTTGATAGCTTTGAAATTTGTGAGTATTATTCATCTTTTTTTTTATATTTTAGTTTGTTATCTATTTAAATTATTTAAAAAATTCCTTATTAGTTTAAATTATTAGATTGACTTTAGTTTCTTCATTTCAAAATATAGTTTTGTTTAATTTATTTATTAATGTTAGAAGTAAAGTATATATGTGATTAAAACTTAAAAATATAAAAAATATTATTGTGTAGTAAGTTATTTAAATTTAGTTTTTAAGTTTAGTTGTAATTTTGTTTAGTTGTTGATAAACTAAAAATTTAAAAAGATGTGTATTTGCTTTTCAATTCCGTATTGATTTTTATTTGGACCGATGATATGACAAAAGTCACGATAAATCGTTTCCGATTAATCGTGACCAATATGAGGCCTTTATTTATTTTATTTCATTCTATTTGATTTATTCTAATTTTTACAATTTATTCCACTTTATTTAGTCTATTCATTTATTTTATTTATTTCTCACACTTTTATACAATATTTAATGCTAACGGTTCCGATTAATATGTACACTGCACACACGCTTCCTCTTGGGCAAAATACAATGATACCCTTTATTTCTTCGCAAATCTTATGTAAATTATCATGTATCTCCCTCCCGTTTTATTTTGAACGCAATTTATTTCTTTCGCATTTATTTTACCGATTTCGACTTTGCTAGGAGTACCCATAGGAATTAGAAATCGAATCCACTTAATTAATCGAATAAATAATTCATGCGCCTACATTTGCACACACGTAAGTCGGTCACTATGTGATCGCCGTCTGCACGACTTTACACGTCTAAATTAATTAACGAGGAACTGAGCTTCGAAATCTAGCATTTCGCGGGTCTTTAATGAACCACACCTGGGCTAGCCCCATGCGTAGTGTTTCATTTACTCCTTCGTTTCTAACAACAATAAGCCCTAATTCATCCAAAATAATCGCAAGACGTCTCTAAATTAATATATTAATTAACGTAAGAACTAAACTCAGGAATCTAGCATTCCTCGGGCTTTTGAATTGAATTACTGTTGGGGCTAGCCTCCGATTTGTAATTCATTTGCTCTTTCGTTTTCAAAATTGAATCTTAAATCGAAATCATGGAAGAACTAAACTCAGGAATCTAGCAGTTGGGGCTAGCCCCCGATCTGTAATTCATTCGCTCTTTCATCTCCAAAACGATCGCGTCTTAATTTACAAATAAAATAACGAGTAACTGAACTCTGGAGTCTAGCACTCCGCACGTTCTTGAATTAAATCACTCTTGGGCTAGCCCCATGCGACGTGGTTTATTCACCCTATCGTTCCTAAAACACAGAAACCTTTAAATAAATTATACGAAGAACTGAACTCAGGAATCTAGCATTCCCCGGGTGCTTGAACTGAATTACTCTTGAGGCCAGCCTTCGAGTTGTAATTCATTCACTCTTTCGTATTCAAAATAATTCAACAACCTTAAAGGACCATACATGATTCATCTCCATAGGAAAGATATTATCTTCTATCCCCACAAACACATACAAAAATCTTTCAAATAATTATTCTCAAAGGAAGAATGTGGCATTGCTTGTCGATCCTCGTATCCATGTTTAAAGCTTCTTCCGATTTTTATCTATTCTCAAAGGAAGAATGTGGCATTGCTTGTCGATCATTATATCCAAGTTTAAAGCTTCTTCCGATTTTTATTTATTCTCAAAGAAAGAATGTGGCATTGCTTGTCGATTCTCGTATCCAAGTTTAAAGCTTCTTTCGATTTCTCATTCCTCAAATGTTTGTGGTGGAATAGGCGAGATACCTCCCTTAAAGATGGCGACTTGTCTCTTTCTTTTCAAATACAACTTAAAACTTACCAACCAATACAAACTATTTTTTCTATAATTAATCAACGAGTAACTGAACTCCGGAGTCTAGCACTCTGCACGTTCTTGAATGCAATCACTCCTAGGCTAGCCCCACGCGTTGTGGTTCATTCGCCTTCTCGTTTAAAACACCTTAAGAAAGATCAAACATCTTTTCTCAAAACGAACATTGTTTAAATATTTCTATCTCGCAAACAAGCTAGCGCTTCAGCCTCCTATCGCGAGCAGATAAGCCAACGCTTAGCAGTAGAAAGCATTTCAAACAATCATTCAATAAAAATCACAAATCGTAGTCGCACGAACTACGAAGCTCTGATTTTCCCATTGCACAAGGGAATACGTAGGCACAGGTATTTTTAATCCTTCGCGAGCACAATAATAAAAAAACTTAACCTTTCCCCATAATAAATAATAATTTTCTTTTCCCTTTAATAAGCAATCTTAACAAAAAGAAGACAATAAAATAAGTTAACATTTAAGCGCAAATTAGACTAAGAGGTTCCCGTTGAGTACAACGGACGTGATGGGTGCTTAACACCTTCCCTTTGCGTAACTGACTCCCGAACTTAGATTAGTGGTTTCGTTGATCATTTCTTATTTGATTTAGGTTGTGTCTATATCTCCCTTTTCTTAGTTAGAATAAATAGAATTAGGTGGCGACTCTGTTGTTTGTTTTAGGATCGTATTTTTCGAGGTACGACAATATGGTAGCATATATAGATAGGTACTTCCAAACTCAAACCTTATTGAGGTAATGTGGTTAATAACAACCTCAATTACTAGATCAATATCAGGATACAAACGCGACTTTGTGACGGAAAAACAGAAACACAATCTAAACATAAAGGAAAAGAAAACAAATCAACACGAGTTTGATTGATTTTGAGGACTAATTGTATGTTAAGTGATTGAAGAATCAAATTTCTTAGTTTGTTTGTAGGGTTGTTCATGGCATTGCAGCCACAAATCATTGAGTGTGGAAACACAATTGCTTCTTTTACAATGGTGGTTCGTTTCCCTATCGGCCTGGCTATCATGGTTGTTTCTTCCAATATCCTAAGATTTAGGAGAGTACTGTTAGAGATTGTTTTTGTACAAGTATTAAAACAGAACCTTAAATAACTCAACCAACTTAAGTTGGGTCACACAAACCAACTTGTACAGGTACTTACAACAAAACCTTAAATCATTAAACCAATTCGCACTAGATCACACAGACCAACTTATACAGGTACTAAAAACAAAACCTTCTTAATATTCTCTTCACTTTATGTCGTAGAATAATCACTAAACCAACTTGCACTTAGATTCACAAAAATTGTAAAACAACAATTTAGCTAACACAAACTTCACCAGCTACGGTTTTAGTTCAACTTCCGTCACCCGACAAGTTATAAAGCTAAGTGATCTTACCTGATCAGGAGGGCCTTCCAGCAATGGGGTGCGACAGCAAATGGATGGAATGGAGGGGGGGTACCTGTAAGGCGCTCCGATGCCAAAGTTAATAGAGGTACAGCAAATAGGTAAGTTAATAGAGTGAATCAGCATACCCGACCCTTTAGTGAAAAATGGTATTTATAGAGAGCCCCCAGCGCTGGGCCAAGGTCCTTCCTTGGGCCGGATCAGTTAGACCCAAGGAAGAACTGCCAAGGAACGCGTGAGAAGCGTGAAGACCTAGCTGAATGGTCTGGTCCTTGGTTCAACTGCCCCTATCTTTCAGGAGATAATGGGGGACAGTTGGGTGACGTGGCAAGTGAACTGACATACGTGTTCCTTGCCCGGTCTGAGTGCATGCCCGACGTATGGGATGCTTGCCCGACGGTTAAACGCCCCTATCTCTCTGCCAGTCGTGCCTGCCCGACATATTGGGCCGTAGCCCAATACAGCCTGGAGGCCCAGTCCGGAACACTGAGATAAACCAGTAAATGACCCTAACCTAGGTTTCCTATGTACTCTACTACAAGCAACCACAAACCCTCTTTCTCAAGCTACATCGATGTAACAAAATCACAGTCATTTTGAATAATTAACATCTTGTTTCTATGAGGCATTTAATCGAACAACTAACATCCATATCAATTATAGGAACAAAAACATATCAATTCTTGTATGCTTAAGCTTTGATGAAATACCTATGATTTTCTTTGAAATAGTGATTCTGGAGCTTTGAAGAGAGACAGAGAGATGTGAAGCGAAATATATAGAATATTCTTCTTATTCCTATGACATTGTAACAAATCTCTAGATTTTGGAATGTATGATTAGGAGGTTACTCAATACATTAATTATGTTTTATGGTTTGAAGGAGATGACAAAGAAAATCAATGATTTTTTAGGGTTTGACGGAGGTGACGCGGTCAATTAAGAATTTGATGGGAGTTAATATTGAATTGAAAGAAGAAAGATGATACAAAAATGAATGAATTGTCAGTGCATAGTAATTAAACTCATAATAATAATAATAATAATAATAATAATAATAATAATAATAATTAATAATAATAATAATAAGGATTTAATTGATATACACCGTCAGTGTAAAAGGTTTTTACACCATCACTTAATTATAATCGTTGGATGTTATAGGAAGTTTGACTTTCATTTTAATTATTAATAAAATAATACCAACGGATGATAGCGATGAATTGACGGTATAAATTTTTTTTACACTCACAGTATAATAATTGATCTCTAATAATAATGAATACTTAGTATATATTAATTATAATTATAATGAACATTATTGGTATATGTAGACCTATTTGTAACACAGTAATACTAATAAAAACAAATAAAGTAATAACTAGTGGGATACCCGTGCTTTCGCACGGGTCCCGGAAAGCACGGATCCCGGTCGAGACGCGCAATGAATATTAAAAGAGAAAAATGTAATGAAATAAAAATAAATTTTGGAAAAATAAACAGAGATATTATAAGATGAATATGTAATAACCGAATATATTTCAATGAAAAAATAAAAGTGATAACAACATTCAAAATAAATAAATTAATCAACAATATATTTTTTCCCGTTTAAAAATATTTGAATCCAAGATGTATATTTTCCCTTAAGTAAATAAAAAATTTATATTACATCAAATTAAAAAAAAAAATTGAATCCATAATGTATATTTGCCCGTAAGTAAATATAAATATTATATTACATAATATTTTATATAAAAATATATATAAATAATGTCATCTGGGTATTTTTCAATGGCAAAAATAAGTGATAACGATATTTAAAATAAATAAATGAATCATATTTTTACCCGTTTAAAAATAAAAAATTTATAAAAATATATAAAGATAATGTCAATTGGATATCTTTAAATGAAAAAATAAAATGATCGAAATATTCAAAATAAAACAAAAATATTTTTCTTTAAAAAATTAATACCAATTATAATATTATTTAAATAAATTATATTGTATTTTCGTAATTTGATATTATCCATTCAAATATATTGTTTCCGCATGATAATAATATTGTGGGCACAATATTATACTATAAATCTTTTTCTTTATATTATTTTTATGAAAACTGAAAGTTGTAATGCATTAAAAATGAAACTGTAGGGTGTACGTAAACGTAATCATTTAGTTGTAAGCATAGAACCCCTATAAATAATATTGAGAGGTGTTAATTAATTTGTTTTTCTTTGTTGTGAAGAGAAATATCTGTTAAGAATATTTTGAGAGGTGATAATGAATTAGTTTTTTTAATAATTACTTATTTTATTTTTTATTTGTAGTAAAATTTAATATTATTTTGATAATTATTCTTTCAAAATCGATAATAAAAACTTTCTAATGAATACTTCTATCTAAGTATATTTGCTTGCTTCTACTGAAAAAATGGTTGGAATAAATTAAAATAGAACATATCCATCAGTGAACTGCCACCTTTGGCAGTGTGTTATACTTTTTAATCATTGTCAATATCAGAACTAAAAAATCTGGGTTTATAGATATAGTTGCTATTGGATAGATGTCACTTTCGCTAGCACCACGTTAAGATAAACTACTGCATAATCCATATGAAGAACACCTTTGCATTCAAAATGACATTTTAAATTACTTCAAGCTATTTCATAGTTGATAATCCATATTTCAAAACACCTCTGCATATTCCAATAAAACATGTCATATGTATTTGTTTCAAGTGAGAAACAGACTGCTTAAAATTCTTAGTTAAGACACTCCATATGCATTCAAATGGGGTTTACCTTAAATTTCACCTGTGCTGTACAAATGACATAATTTCCAAATGGATCCACAAGGAGCCTTGATACATTTCGAGAGTTAAGCAGCTCAGCAATGATTTTTTCAGATTGATGTACACCTCTGTGCGTGGATTCCTTAAACACACATGAATTTTGGCCTCATCAGTTTGTGCTGGAAAAAGGTACTTCTTATGATCCTCTTCAGCCTATAGTCAAAGATGGGGTGTTGTCCAATGTGTGGATGCAAAGGAGCATACTGTAAAGATTGTTGGTTTTATTATAGCAGAGAGATTGAGAAAATGGGAAGTTGTATATTTTTCATAACAGTCAAAATACTTATAGTGTTTACAAAAGTAAAACTAACCACCACCACATTAGGAACATGGGGTAATTGACTAGACTTGCTCCTAAAGTTTAGGATCCACTAATTGACTAAAACAAAACTGAAACAATAATGAAAAAAACTTAATGCAGTCCAAAAGCAAATAATTAACATTCCTCCTTGCTTTAGGATCTGCAAACTCCAATTTTCTGCCTCAATAGCTCAAACTTGCTGACAGGAAGTGGTTTTGTAAACAAATCTGCCAATTGATCTTCTGACCTGCAATAAACCAAAGTCACTTCTCCATTTTGCTGCATCTCTCTTAAGAAATAGAGCTTGATGTTAAAATGTTTAGTCTTGCCATGACACACTGGATCCTTTGAAATTGCAATTGCTGCCTGGTTATCGATAATCACTTCTGTCTTATGATTTTGTTGGAGATGTAAGTCACATAAGATCTTTTTCAGCCATAAAACTTGATTTACGGCTGCTGTTGCTGCTATGAATTCAGATTCTGCGGTGGATTGTGCTACTGTCTCCTGCTTTTTTGTGCACCATGAAAAAACTTCTGAGCCTAGACTGAAACAATATCCTGAAGTGCTCTTCATGTCATCAACGGATCCAGCCCAGTCACTATCAGAGAATCCACATAACTTGAAATTTTGACAGCTCTCAAACTTGACACCATAATCAACAGTGCCTTTAATATATCTCAATACCCTTCTTGCTGCCTTTAAATGCATTTCACTAGGACAATGCATAAATCGAGAGAGAAGACTTACAGCAAACAGAATGTCCGGCCTTGTTGCAGTGAGATACATTAAACATCCAATCAAGCTCCTGTAATAGCCTTCATCAACTTTGTCAACACCATCTTCCTTGCTCAACTTCTCCTTTTGATTCATTGGTGTGCTAACCGCTTTGCACTCCTCCATTTGAAATTTTTTTAAGATTTCCTTAGCATATTTTTTTTGACATATGAACACATCATCCTCATTTTGTTTGATCTCAATTCCAAGAAAATAAGACATAAGACCAAGATCTGTCATTTCAAAAACTTGCATCATTTCTTGTTTGAATTCTTCAACCAACCTTGTATCATCTCCAGTCACTAAAAGATCATCAACATAGAGGGAAACTATGAGAATTTTTTTTTCTTTATGTTTTACATAAAGAGTGGCCTCAGATAAGCTTTTCACAAAGCCTATGCTCAATAGGTGTTCATTTATCCTACTGTACCAAGCTCTTGGTGCTTGTTTTAATCCATAAAGGGCTTTTTTGAGTAGATAGACTTTATCTTCTTCACCATGCATAACAAATCCCTCTGGCTGCTCCACATATATCTCTTCTTGTAAAACTCCATTTAAAAAGGCTGATTTGACATCTAACTGGAATACTTTCCAGCCTTGTTGAGTAGCAACTGCTAACACCAATCTAATTGTATCTAATCTGGACACTGGTGCAAAAGTGTCAGAATAATCAACACCAAAAATTTGTGCATACCCTTTTACTACAAGTCTGGCCTTGTATTTATTGATAGAGCAATCCGCATTAAGCTTTGTTCTGAAAACCCATTTAACTCCAATAACTTTTCTATCTTGAGGCTTGTCAACCAGCTCCCATGTGTTGTTTTTTTGAATCATCGAAATCTCATCTTCCATTGCCTTTTTCCATTTTGGATCCTTGAGTGCTTCCTCACAGCAACTAGGTTCGCATACTGCTACATTGCATCTTTGATAAATGTCTGACAACAACCTTGTGCCTCTAATAGGAGGGTCATCTTCTAATTCATTCTGACACAACTCTGTTGTTTGGTTTCCGTCATAATCATCTTCAATATTGTTAAAAGGTCCAATCATTTTTTGTGGGTTCTTCCAATCCCATTGTTGATCTTCATTGAAATGCACATCCCTAGAAATAGTCAACTTTCCAGTTTGAGGATGATATACTTTATAGGCTTTTGAAACAGAACTATAACCCACAAAAATACCCGGAATTGCTTTCTTGTCAAGCTTGTCGCGCTTAACCTGTGGAACATGTGCAAAACAAACACAACCAAACACTTTAAGAAAGGTTAGTGAAGGCTTATATCCATACCAAGCCTCAAAAGGAGTTTTGTCTTTCAAAGCCTTGGATGGAAGTCGATTTTGAAGAAAAACGGATGTGTTTGCCGCTTCGGCCCAAAATTCTTTTGGCAATTCCTTCTCATGCAGCATGCATCTGGCCATCTCCATTACTGATCTATTTCTCCTTTCACTAACTCCATTTTGCTCTGGAGTGTATGGGGTTGTGAGTTGATGTACAATACCAGCTTCTTCACAAAATATATTAAATTGTGTTGAGGTGTACTCCTTCCCATTATCTGATCTTAGAAATTGTATCTTGCAACCACTTTGAGTTTCCACCATATTCTTGAACTTTACAAAGACTCCAGCCACTTCATGCTTGAATTTTAAGAAAAAAATCCAGCACATTCTTGTAAAATCATCTATGAAAAGAATAAAGTATAGACTACCTTGTAACGATGGAGTTCTTTGAGGTCCTGCCACATCAGTGTGAATGAGTTGCAGCTTTTGAGAGGCTCTCCAAACTGTTTTGGGAAATGACACTCTGTTTTGTTTACCAAATTGACAGGCATTACAATTTGGCAAATGATCAGAAAGTACTGGTAGACCTTCAATCATATCTTTCCTCTTCATGTTCAGCATCCTTTGAATATGACAGTGACCAAGTCGCTTATGCCAGAGTTCAGTGGGACTGACTTGAGTGATGTAAGTTGTCTGCTCCTCCACAATTGGATCAAATGAGAAGCTTTTACCGCTCATTTTAACCCTTAAAATCTCCCGACCGGTAGTGTCAAAGATAAGACAATGTTGATTTTCAAAAATAACTTTAAATCCCTTTTCTAACAATTGACCCACACTAAGCAGATTTTGGTCAATGTCAGGCACATACAGAACATCTGAGATTGTTTTCATACCTGAGCTAGTTGAAATTACAATGGTTCCTTTTCCTTTTGCAGAAATATAGTCACCATTCCCAATTCTGACTTTTGAGAATTTTGCAGGCTTCAAATCCTTAAAGAGAGTTTTATCATATGTCATGTGGTTTGTACAACCACTATCAATCAGCCAGCATTCAGAACTACTCCTTGCTGAGAAGCATGTTGCCACAAACATTTGATCTTCTTCATCTTGCTCTACAACCTTGGCATTGGCTTCATGTTGTTGAAATTTTCCTTTGCAAATTACAGCTTCATGTCCAAGCTGATTGCACTTGTTGCACTTTGCGTCTGGTCTTCTCCAACATCTGAACGGTGGGTGACCCATTTTTCCACAATGCTCACAAGGTGGGTAATTTTTATTTTTACCTTTGTCTTTGCTTTGGCTGCTTTGACTACTTCCAACTTCATGATGCTTGGCCGGTAAAGCACCTTCAACCACGTGATCTTGTCTCATAAGCCTTCGCTGCTCTTGGGCCTGCAAGGCATGTAACACTCCTGCTAAGGTGATTTTGGACAGATCCTTCGTATTCTCCAAAGTAGTTATTGATGCTTCGTATCTCTCTGGCACTGTAACCAGAATTTTTTCCACAATTCTGGAATCAGTGAATTCAGTGCCGAGTAATCTAACCTTGTTCGCAATGGAAAGCAACCTGTCAGAGTATTCTTTGATTGTCTCAGAATCTTTCATTTTCTGCATCTCGAATTCCCTCATCAAGTTAAGCACTTGCATGCCCTCGAATCCTCTCATCCCCTGCGTATTCTTCCTTTAAGTAGTCCCAAATTGCTTTTGGTGTTTTGAGAGTCATGATTCTGGTGAAGATTATTGATGAAACACCAGTAAAGAGACATGATCTTGCCTTTGCCTTCTTGGTTTTTTTCTCCTTGTGCAATTTTATTTGAGCCATGGTAGGATTGTTCGGCAGCGGAGGAATTTCGTAATCCTCTTCCACGGCTTCCCAAAGGTCCAACGCCTCCAAATAAGACTCCATTTTAACTGCCCAAAGATCATAGTTGTCTCCATCAAAGGTGGGCAGAGCAATTTGTGAGAAACTTGCTTCACCTTCCATTTTCACAGGCCCCGTAAGAAGAAAGCTGTGATACCAATTGTTGGTTTTATTATAGCAGAGAGATTGAGAAAATGGGAAGTTGTATATTTTTCATAACAGCCAAAATACTTATAGTGTTTACAAAAGTAAAACTAACCACCACCACATTAGGAACATGGGGTAATTGACTAGACTTGCTCCTAAAGTTTAGGATCCACTAATTGACTAAAACAAAACTGAAACAATAATGAAAAAAACTTAATGCAGTCCAAAAGCAAATAATTAACAAAGATAAAATGGAAAAATGTTTCCACATCCAAACCGAATCATTTGGATGGAGACAAAATGGAGGAAACTGTGAGTGCCTACGAAGTTGTAGAGCACCCGGACTACTCGTGTTTTTTCGGTGATATTATGTTCAAGGCGGCTCAAAAACAATTTAAAGAAAATTCGGTAGATGACATGAATATGGAGGCTTCTCTTAGAAAAGGGAACCAAATGAGTTATCGGAATGACTTCCCTGGTGACAGTTACTTGTCCTGTGTTGGCAGTTGTTACTGGTTTCAAAGATGGTAATGTGGAGGTAAAAATGGCTACTGGTTTCACAACCAAGGTAAATGCCATACCTTTCTATAAATATAATACAGTTTATGTAAATGCATGTCAACTTATAGTCAATGTATAGATTTTACTAAAAGATCTTCCTTGGCAGTTTATTATAAGTTATACAATCTGCAAGCTCACACCAATCTGCAAGTTTACACGCAACGTCTATTCATAACATTGACCTCAACTTGTATGAGAAATTTTTGCCTTTAAAATTACTTTACAACCTGCCAATTATCGTTGAAATAAGAAGAAGATAGCGATAGTTAATCTTTCAACTTTGATCTACACATCAAATCATCAATGTATGAAACATCATACAACAACAATCAAAATTGAAAATGGCAATGGGACTCAAGATAAAAGAGATAGAAAACTCACATTGAACCTTCTGTTGTAGTTGCTCACCATAAGACTACTTTTTGTAGAAGCAATTCTGATCTCATTGATCTCGATGTTGCGGCTGCTGTTGGTTTATCCGTTGCAATCAAAACTATTTGTTCAAATTTTTGGCTCCATGAGATGATGAATAGGACAGACAATTCTTGCCACAACTTTTATGTGGCTGCTTGTCAGACCGGATCGCCATACTGCACGAATATCAACAACAAAACAACAACACAGCGTTGGCTGCACTTTATAAATCATGACGCCAAAAAGAGACATGTCAGTTACCTTTTGGTCAAGCTTTCCTAACAAATCAGAAACAACAAATTCATACCAGTTGGTCCAACCTTCTATCCACATCTTCGGTTTATAAATCTTATTCGAAGAGAAGAAATTGCAATAGAAACCATTGCAAGAGTTAATCTGTACAATACAATGTATAACGTCGAAATTAGAAGATGAAATCCTCAGAGGCATAAATGAATAAGTTCAGAGGATAATACTGCATAGAAAATCAGTAACCCTCATTGAATCTGGTGTATCCACTCCCAACCAAACATAAAATGTTATATAAAGGGCTGCTATACCAATTACAACCATACCATCGACAATGATAGCAGAAAAACCAGATGCACAAGTAGCTACCTGCAGAACATTAATGCCCTTTCACCTTGCAAAATTCAGAACAACAATTACACAATTCAATTTCTATTTAATTGTTCTAACACAATACTTATCAAATTCAATATTTTTACACAAAGACAATGAAACCAGAAACAACAGCAGCAAAGCGAAACAACATAACAACAACACAACTACAATTGTTTTCTCTTTTTATACTTTGCAACAAAAATTAAACAATTCCTTTTACTAATCAACTTGAAACACTCTAGAAACATTTACACAATAAAGTATTAGGCTTTTGTGGTTCAGTAATCACCACTATGATCAATCAGAACCTAACTGCTTGGGCCAGCTTCGTCGTGATTCTTGCAACAAAATTCACTGTCACCGTGATCATGGGGACGTTTATCAAAGTCGTGTGGTACATCATCTTCATCACTATCATCTTCATCAAAGGGCTTCTCTTTATGAAAGATACAACACTTCTTGGAACTCTTTTTCTGCATGAACTCATTGTCCACAGTGCCGTCTTTCCATGAGACCTTCTTCTTCTTGCGATTGAGGGGGAGAAAAAGGACTTCAGGTTGCTGCTGCTCCTGCTGAGATGAAGAGGATGATGGAACTGAGCTTTCAATTGTTATGGTGGTGGTGCCATTAACAGAAGGGGAAGACAACGCTACTTGTTGGGTGGTGCCTCTGCGTCTGTCCATGATTGGCAAAACAGAACTAGGAGAGACACACGTTTGTGAGCTCTTGACGGAGTAATTTCCAAGGTTGCTCTGTGTCTCTTTTATTCACCTTCAACCCAATTTCAAGAAATAAATAAAAAACAACGTTAATAAACAATGTTTGGTTTAACAAACTTATATAAAGACCGTGGTATGATTTAATTTGCATTTATACTCTGCTAACAAAACTACATTCATAAATAATATAATAATAACAATAACAATAGTAATAAAAGTGAAGAGAGACATTATTCTTGAGAGGATGGAAAAGCAGTTTCTGAATGTTACGGGAAATCAGGAACCTAATAATATGCAAAACAAATTACAGCATATAAGAACCTAAAAACATATAGCAACTTTTTAAGCTAGAATCTTACTGAACACATACAACAACTACTAAATGAAAACAAAACAGGAACACAAGGCATCCCAATTCAGATCTAATAAGCACTACAAGCAACTAAATCAGATCGCGAGTGAAAGTGAATGCAAAAACAAAAACGGAATGAAAATTATATCAGCCCAAGGGAATATCGCAAGCATACCAACCTTTATCCATAAATACTTTTTGAAATTCATCAAGAGAAATGGTGAAGCATCTATCCAAAATACTAACAATACAGTAGCAACAGGAAAACACCAGCAAACTAACACCAACACAAACTCCCTAGGCTCTCCTACAGCCACAATAAGAACCTGCACTAGCAACACGCTACACAAAAAAAAACCTATCAAAGACCACTATTCCAAGGATTTGCAACAAAGAAAACCAAATTCAGGACTGAAAAGAAGTCCAAATTAGTGAAAACCTTAGTGACCCTGCTGCGGACCAGTTCTGAAGAGCAAAACAGTCCCAAATTGAAACCACCCAACCCAAGCACCCGATTGCTCAAAAACACTCTGACTAGCACAACCACTTGACTCCCTCCATAACCTGACTTACTCCAAACCAATCTCCTGGTTGCTCACAAATCTGGTAAGTTATTATACTCAATATGCAAAAAGTTGTATACACAATACTTTGTTTTCAATGAGATAAAGCAAAAGTATACACAATTGGCTTTTAGTATTCCCTTCCATTATATTATCCTCTATTTCTCCTAATAATCACTTCCTTCTCATCACAGTTTGCCAATAGCACAAACATCGCCCAAAACTTCCACTACTTTTGTGATCAAGATATCGACAAAGGTAACTACACCGACAACAGCATCTACCACACAAACCTCAAAACCCTTTTAAACCTCAAATATGGGGACAATAAAGCACAAATACGCTAAAATCTTCGCAGAATTGTACTCAATACTCTGTGATATGTTGTTGATATATTTATAGAAAGAACCAAGCATTGGCAATTCATCAAACACCTTCCATTCCACATGGAACAACTACTAATAAAATTAACAACAACTAATAATAACAATATCAAAGACAAGAAGAAAACAAAGATTGATAATAATAACAAGAAATCGACTTGTTAAATTAGAAAGAAAAGTTATAAAATTAGGATTTTGAAAATAAAAAGAAAAAATTAAAGTCTGTGAGAAGTAAACTTACCGATATGCGAAGAGTTAGGACAGAAAACAATCGTGATCAAGCGGTTGAGAGAAATTTGGAGGATGATAGAAGTTTGAAGAAGAACGCTCTGGAGAATGAGGGTTTGAAACCGTTTCTCTAATTTCCTTTACTATATATATATATATATATATATATATATATATATATATATATATATATATATATATATATATATATATATATATTCTTTGACTATTTTGTTTATATAATAATTATTTCCAATTAAAATATAACACTCTAAACCAATAATAATAAAAATAATAATAATAATAATAAAAATAATAATAATAATAAATACTTAGTATATACTAATTATAATTATAATGAACATTATTAGTATATCTAGACCTATTTGTAACACTAATTTATCTAAACTTTATAATAGAAATTTTATACTATTTTTATAATTAGAATAAAAATTATATTATTAGTATATCCAAAATTATTAGTTTTAAGTAATTTAATTAATTATTTTTACCTTTTAAGAATATCATTAATTTTTTTAATTTATATTAAAACAAATTATTGGTTAATAGTATATATTTTAAGTGGTTTCAAAATAAGTGTTTAAATTTTTTATCCATACAAATGTTTTTTTAAATTAATAATTTTGATTTTTTGATTTTAGTTTTTTAAATCAATAATTTTAGTATTCATTTTAATATAAATTTGTGACAGTCTTTTTTATAAGTTTATAAGACTTTATCGAGGGTTAACCGTGGGTAATTACTGACGGTGCAAAATCGTGGCTGCTTTCCATGGCTAAGTTGTTGGTAATGTTTAAAGACTATCCAGACTAAGTTGTCGGGGAAAAGACTATTCAGACTCTCTTCGACAAACGGGGACCTCCTCACCCCCTGTGCCCCATTCCAGATGGGGACTTTGAGCTCGTCCTTCTCGGTGATGACCCCGATAAAAGCGTGAAGATTGGCACCAGACTTCCAGAACTGGAGAAGGAACAACTTAAGACTTGACTTAGAGAGAATGTTGATTTGTTCGCTTGGAGCGTTGGGGAGATTCTCGAACTCGACCACGGGATCGCATGCCACCAGCTCGCCATAGATCCTGACGCTAGGACAATAACACAACATAGGCATAAGTAGTCTCCCGAGAAAGCAGAGGCTGCCAAACAAAATGTAAAAGACCTTTTAGCTGCAAATTTTACTTTTGAAGCCCAACACAACCTGGCTATCTAATGTTGTACTTGTTAAGAAAAATAATGGAAAATGGTGAATGTGTGCTAGCTATACCGATCTCAATAGGGCATGTCCCAAAGATGATTATCCCTTGTCTAACACTCACAAATTAGTTGACAACTTTGCAGGTTTCAAAGGCAAGTAATTAAACTCTCAATTTAAAATTCTTTTGATTTGTGGCAAAGAAATTTTTTGAAAAATATAAAATTAGGGGGAATTCGTCAATGATAATAGTAATTTGAAATTATTCATTTAAAGACGTACATTTTGTGATGATCTCGTGAGCAATCTTTTTAATTTCATGCTACATAGCCTCTACGTACCTTTTGTCTACCATCTGATACTTCAGGTGGTGACTAACAACATATTTCTTTGCTCCAACTTCTTCTATATCATACTTCTGTTTTAGAGCCTATTAAACCTATTTTGCAGTATCGTAGTTACTATAATAATCATACAAGTCATCTATAAGTCCTTTCCGAATGTGATTTTTACATATATTGTCATTCTTTTTCCTTAAGGAGATTTATTTTCGTAGCTATAAATCATTTTCTTTAATTGATGCAGCAGATTAAGTTTCACTAGAGTTAGTTCCATCTGAATCCACATTGTTCTTTCCTTCAGTTTGTTTGATTGATCCAGAAGGAACAATAGGAATGTCATCGGTCAGAATATTGGCAACCTTCTTTATGGTTAAGAAAAATCCCATTTTTTGTTTTCAACATTTCAAATACATTCCCTCAAACTTGATTGGTTTTTCAGGGAGAATCGCAAAAGCACCAATAATTTCTTTGGTAGCTATGGAAATTTTTGAAAACATTTTAAAATTAGTTTTTTGATTTAAATATCAGTTTTGAAAAATGTCACAATTAATTACTGGGTCGAGTTGCAAACTAGTCTCTCTCTTTAAGACATTTTGTGGTACTGCTAAATTCTGCAAGGTAATCTATCAACCACGAAGCCTCTAGGATAAAACAACTTAATTCTATAGTGTACGATTAATACTTGAACGACAAATAATTAGCTTAGAAGTACACCCTCCAATAGTACAAAGACAAATCAAATATAGTATAAATACCACTTATAGTATCTGATATAAAGACTAATCGTAATAATTTCTCAAGCGAGGAGAAATTCAAATAATTTTCTAAGGAAAACTCAATTATGGACATTGTCCACTCTAAATAATTTATGGAATAAGGAGAAATTCCAAATAATTCTCAAAAGAGAATCTAAGAAAATACTCAAAAATATTCAACAAATAGAAATAAGGGGAAGAAGTTGGCTCTTTAATAATTAGAGAACACAAAGCAAAGAGAGATAATAAAATATACAGAAGTAATTTTTAATGAGTTTTAGACATAAACATGTGAATTTCTTATTCTCGCTCCCGGGATTTTCATCCTAGTACAAACGCGAAAGTGGCGCGGAAAAGGTAGAGTCGTCAGTCAGGCATTTTTATCCCGAATGGAACGGGAAAGATAATGTTGCACAAACTTGAGGAAGAAGGAAAAGACAAGGTCCTACGAACCAAAGATTTGGTTTCGGGAGTCGGTTACGACCTGGGAAGGTATTAGCATCCCGGACTGTCCGCCGTACCCGACGGGATTCACGCTTGCTTGTTTGTTTCAAAGGGTGAGGAATAATATGTTGATGAACAAAAGTACTGCTAACCGGAATGAAACTGTAAACTGGGAAATGGAATAGGAAAAGGAACTGGAAAAGAATGTAAAGAAAGAATGGGGAAATGAAGGGGAAATAAAGAATGTGCTTGCACGGCCCCTACCCCGCTGCCTACGTACCTCATTGGGATTATGAGGATCAGAGTCGATGTAGTTCACCTAACTAGGCGGGAACTTATTTGTTTGTATTTTTTATGCATTGGAACTGCTTATGTCTATGCTCAGGTATTGCAGGCTCGTCCGTTCCGAGTGCGTTTACCGTCTTACAAATGAGACAAGTCGTCGCAAGTTCGCATTGAGAATGAATGAGATGAGAAGAGAAAGTTCCCGCAGGAAAGTCGTTTATTGTTTGTTATTTGTCTTTTATGAGAAGTGTTTTGAATTTTGTTTGTGAACATTCTCATACTAAGACTTATCCATCGTGGTAGGGACTTACACCTCGCCCCGAAATAGGACGTGTATAAGAACTCTGCAACAAAGTCTCGTGTCGTATAAGAACATTCAGCCTTTATTAGATATTTTTGTTATTTTCTTTATGAGATGAGAAAGAATGACTCAAGTTGTAAAAGGTAAAAACTAAGGGAACTAAGACACAAACCTTAGTTATTTATTATATTCACAATGAGATCCTAAGAGTTTGTGAGGTTTTCTAATCCTAATGAGGAAAGGAAAAGAAGAAAAGAGAATTAGAACGCAACTTACTTCCTAAGGAAGTTAAGTTGTTTCTAAGAAGAAAGGGGGAAATCCTACCAAACACAAATATGAAAGGTAAAGGGAAACAAATGCACAAAAGAAGTAAAAGGATAAGGTGAAGTAAACATACCTCAACCCCCCTACAAAACAAAGGTTAGTGTAACATTGCATATTGAAAGCAAAAACAAAACATAAAAGCAATTAAGTACCGCACACGTCCTAGAATGGAACTATGGTTCAAAATAAGACCTAAGTCTAAAGGTGAAGGTACCTAAGAGTTATATGAATTCTAAAGTCAGAAGCTACATGATATAGGTCCCTAAGTATGCTAGGATACCTCACAATATCAAACTATGTCAAACTATGTACAAAAAGTTCACATAAGTTCACATGAATGCAAGTTAGGGTTCAAGGATGAAGTATGAGTGCATATGGCATACAAGCATGAATTAATACATGAAATGAGCATCAAAGTCAGTAGTGAATGCTTATGAATGTATATGAATGAACGTACCATCATGGATGCAATGGTTTAGGCATACGGAGCAAAGATAAGAAGATGTGAGAACAAATGGAACACGTATCACATATGATCACAAAGGATGCAAATTAAGAATGAATGACATGTGAATATGTATGAGATGATTACGGATCAGTAGAATACAAGGTATGAGATTCAACTAGAATTCATGGATAGACATTTATGATTCCCACATAATTCATGTTAACATTTAGAGGAGAAGAGAAACAAGTTTAGATTAAACATGTTCAAATAAGTATGCACTTTGAAACACCAAAACAAACCAAATGAATATGATTCAAAAAGTGACCTATAATTGGAATTAAGGCACTAAAAGTGACATATAATTAACTCCTAAAAGTTGTCAAAAAATTTCTCAAGTAAATGGCATGAATGCCTTCCTAATATTTAGGGTATGCGACAAATAAGCACATAATCGGACCTATAATCTAGGTGACATGAAAAATAGCAAAAAGGCTTGAAAATTTATGAAATTAAATCTCTAACATGGTGAAGTCAGTAGCTAACATTGTCTAAAAGTATTTCTGAAAATTATGCACCAAAGTGTCGAAACAATCACTTAATGATTAAGGTATCAAGGTATGATCGCCGAAAAATAACTCCACAAAGTGGATCAAAAAGGGCACTAAAAATTATTTTAAAAAATGAACAAGTAGCATCATAATGTCCCAAATTCCAGTGGTTAATCACTCACAAAAAATAGGTCTCACACCTATTGGAAAAATGGTTTTCGGTCCCTTATGTCAAAACACCTCCTTTTGGGACAGCTTGGAAAGAAAAATCCAAATTAATTATTAAAACTATCCAAACCTGGAAAGAAAAATTATGACAAATTAATTAAGAGGTTGAGGATAACTCATGAATATTTCCAGAATTTTATCACACCCGAAACTATTTTAATAAATGCGACGAAACGAGAAAAAGTGGTGTTTTAAGGGAACATGAAAGAAAGCGAATTCTATTGTTCTTAACCTAATCCCTAAGCTCCGATATCGACACAAATCAATATATATCACAAGTAAATACAGTGCCTCAGGTGGGAAGGCTCAATATGCACCTTAAGTTATATGATCCTAAGCCGCATACAAACTAGAATGATGCGTAAAAGTCGTTAAAGTCGAAATTACTTACTTGATCGAAGTGCTGATTCTTCACATAAAAGAAACCCAAAAAATTCATTCAAGGTCTTGTAATCTCCCATAAGCAAAATAAATTTTTCTCTTCCATATTCGCTTTGTGAAGCATTTCCATTTTGAAATCGATCCAAATCGAGAAAAAACTCCCTGAACACTTTAGTTCCAAAAATTAGTCATTAACACTGATTAAAATTAACCAAAAAAATCTAATTAAAATTGTTAAGAAATGGATTAATATACTAATCCACAAAAATTATTTTACAAGTAAAATTAATTAAAAATCTATATAGAAATTTCTAATAAAAAATAAAAATTAGAACACATGGGTATCATAGAAATCCTGCGGGTGCACCTAGCAGTTACATGGCCTGGCCCAATCCCACTTACTCATCACCAGGAGGGGTGCATTAAGTGAAACAAGGGTGTGAATAGAGGCCCATAGCGGTCTGAAGCCCAATGATACATACCAAGTGCAGAGAGAGGGTGTATGATAGTGATAACCGGGTGCAACTAGTGATCCATGGAGTCCTGAACAATTAAGCCCAATCCACTTCTATAATTTTTAACCTAATAACTTAATATAGGAATTATATGAACCTGAACCTTATACTCTTCCCCCTCATGAATCGATACCGCCGCCTACACTTCTTCTCCTCATCACGATTTTTTCCGAAGTCACCGTCGCGGCGTCTTCCCTTCTCTCATCCTTTGTCTTGCTCATTCATCGCCTCTTCTTCAATCTTCTCCAAACTGAACTCGGTTTTGTGTCTTCTATGTCTCCTTGACCAAGGTGACAAATCTTAACCCCCTACACATTGTTCATCAAACCGTGAATCGAAAAAGGGATCCGCATAAGACCTAGGGTTGCGGATTGTTGTGTTCAAGGCTTCAGAGTGGTTGGAGATGGCTTAGTTATCATTGACGTTGATGAACATGGAGGGGACGGCCTTCTTATCTTCTCCTCTTCGACATCACCTTCAATCGCCGGCGCCATATAACTTCATCACGCCATGACTTCCGGCGGCGACGAAGACAAACATAACGCCTTCACGCGAACCACGTTTCATCAAACAGAATGCGAATCTTCGAGAATGTTTTCCTTCGACATCGAGAAGCAACTTCAGGTACGATTTTCCTCGACCTCAATGCTTTGAATCTTTCGCTTCTTCTTCCGTGATTCTGAACTGTGGTTGTTACGGTTGTATTGTGCTAATTGTTATGTGTTCTTAATTCGATTGCAGATTGTAGGTAATCTTGACGATGATGCGATGATAATAGGTGAAGATGTAGATCGATGCAGTTGATTGTTGATGTTGCAGAAGATGATGACTGATGATGCTTGAAGATTGTAGGTTTCACGAATTGATGATGATTGAAGTTTAGAGGTGATGATGGAACTGCATAATTGATGATGAAGATATAACGTATTCCTCTCTTTTCTTGCGGTTATGAATTGATTATGAGTTGTTGATGATGATGATTTTGCAGGATTAAGCTTTGATGTCGATTGATGGTTGAGCGATGTCGAAGAACGAAAGAAGTTTGAGAGCGTGATGATGATGCAGAGTTCTGAGAGAGTGCAGTTGGTGTGAGGAGATGATGAAGAGTGGGAGGATTCCTTGGATTAATGAGAATGTTGATGAAGTATCTGATTGAGAGAGTTGAAGATTGTTGAGGCTGATGAAGCTGAAGATTGAAGGTGGTGAAAAGTTAGTTAGTGATTGGTTTTTTTCCAGGGTTTTTCTGTGTGTATGGAGAGTGATGATTCTTTTGTTAGTTCTGTTAGTTGTTGAATGGATAAGATTGAAGAAGTTGGATGATGGAATGAATATAAGAGCCTATGGAAGAACTATGGTGATGATGATTGAAGGCTGGCGAAGGTTTTTTAAGGTGTTCATGATTGTGTTGAAGGTGTCCAATTATAAGCCTCTTTTATTGCTTCAATGAACTCTCTGTCATCTTGTAGGAACCCCATTGCAAAACATGCTTCTCTTAAAGTATTGTGCTTCAACCCTTCAATTGTCTTTGATTCATCATAAGATCTTGGGACTTTCTTCACAGTCAATAACATTCTCATATAATACAATTCTCCAATTGTTGGTGGAACCCAAATTAATCGACCAATTGTGTAACCTCTTTTACGTGGTTTCCAACACCTTTTCCTCTTGTCATATATAAATTTTGACATAAATTGTCCATATGTTAAAGACCTTGCTTCTTTATATTGATCATTAGCTCGAAACTAAGAGGTAAACATTGATTCAATGACACTTGGCTTAAGTAGAAGAGTACCTATATGCTCAAAATCTTTGTAGTACACTGAATTCTCTCCTTCCATGTGAAAAAACAATCGTTCCATAGCTGGTTTTCTACCATGAATGGAATAAGAGAATACTCTCCAGCAATCTTCACTTGGTGAGACATAACGACAATCAAGGTAATGTTTGATTTCATCAATACTACCATCTTGACCATTGTTATTAGGAACAATAACAGCTGAGATCCTATCAGAACCTTTGTTGATGTATTTGAATAGGTACTTGATTGATGTACTCTTATTGCACCACTCCATATTTATATGTGCCTCATATTTCATCAATAAACTTGGGTTATGGGGTACAACATGACCACTATGAAGTGTGATTCCACCCTTTTCAATTGTATTACCTTGATCTCTCCTTCTATAAACTGGATATCCTTCTTGATCCACAATTGTGACATCTTGAAACTTCTTAGGATAGTAATTTGAACACCTTCCATCCTTCATGCATGGGCATTTAGGATTTGCTACCCCACAATGTCCATGTACCATGTGTGTTTTCACAAGACTATAAAGTTTGGGATGTTTCAATAGATCGAAAACTTCAGCAGAAATGATCTTGTCAATGTCTTTAGGAGCAGGGTATTTGTTTGATGGATGCAAGAAAACCAAAATATGTGCATGTGGGAGACCCCTCTTTTGGAACTCAATTGTGTACATATCTGTAATTCACATGAAATGCTAAGTAAAATGATAGTGCAGTCAGTTAAGGTCATAATTCAATCAAATATTCCCAATAATCAGGACGTGAATGAATTTATATATAATTATAATCTACTTAAAGTAAAAGGGTATTAAACAGATAAAAGAAATGGTTAACTTACATGAAAGAACCTTGCCTAAAACACCTTTCTTCGTCACGTCCACCAAGAGGTTATCAAACTTTATTTTGAATATTCTTGCAATGATATCAGGTTTATCTTGTGGTTTCAAATTTAAAGGACCAAGCAATCTTTGAATTCCAGGCCAATTTGGATTACATGTGAAAGTGATGAAAAGATCCGGAAAACCAACCTTACTACAAATTTCCATGCCATCATAGTACAACTGATCCATAAATCTCCGACTACCAACATAAGACGATGGTAACACGACTCTTTTTCCTATGCTTGCTCCTTGTGTTTGATCTTCCTCAGCATGTAGACTTGTATACTTTGAAACTCTTAATTTGGATTGGTTTTTCCTAATCCAATTTAATATCTCTCCTTCAAGCATTGTGTAACCATCCACCAGAAACTGTTGGAATAATCTCCTGGATGATAACAACATCTTTTCCTCATTACACCTACTTTGTATTATGAATGCCAACCATTCTCGAATAGTAAGTCGGTTCCTTAAGTTGTCATAAAAAATTGGAAGATCCATGTGTGCAATGTTGTCTATGTACCCATCTTCTCCATAAGGAAAAATCAATGGGTATTGATAAGCTAAATATGATGGATGAAACTCATCAATGCGTTGAAGTCCACCCCCTTTGGCTTGTACAATAATGTCTCTTTCCTCAGCAGTGTCAATGTCACCCACAATTAAAGCTGCCACTTCAGAAACGGTTGGTTGATTGTACAATCTACCATCGGTAGACCTCGTCGAGATCAACCTTAGTTTTAAATTATGAACATTGCTTTGATTGAGCCAGTGTCTAGCCATTAAGAAACTCTTGGAATGTATGTTATGTGTGTATAACATATCTGATAACTTTTGGACAGTCTGTGGCAAGATGTTGTTTGAAGGACCACTACGACAAAGTTAATGAATTTATTAGTAAATAGTATTCCTTGATTAAAAAATAGATAAAACCAAAAATTGTTTTTTTACCTGAGACTGCCGATTCTATTCGTAACTTCATTTTCTGTGTCATATATGTAGAGTTGCGCAAATTTTGGTGGTTTTCCTTCTGGTGGTAACAAACTCCCAATTCGGTGGCAAGATTGGCCTTGGATTCTAATAGTAGGTGGACCACGACCATTATTGAACCTGTTGTCCAACTTAGCTCCTGGCGAAGTGAATGCAAACATCATGTTGTATGCCCTTATTTGTGATTGGAAGTTCTTACTATCCATGGAATTACGATCAAACAGAAGATGTCTCAATGGTTGTGGTGGTTTTTTTAAAAATAGAAGTTCGACTTTACCATTCCCACAACAGAAATAAAACTTCGGATTTGCAGAATGTTTGTGTTTGTACATCCTTTCTTGATACCACATCATAGCCTTACAGTATCGACATGCAATCAATGAGTCTCCCAAATCGAAGTACTCTGTATGATACACGAATTTTTGTATAGAATAACAATTTAACATAGTATCAAAAGAACAAAAAGTTGTATGTAGTATCCAATTTGTTATGGTTACCTTCATTATTTATGTCTAGTTGGTTAGCCGTTGAAAATGGTGGTAAATGGAATTCTTCACCAAGGCATTCATCATCATCAGATTGTCTACCTGTTGTACATATATTATAAAAACTCGTGAAAAAATATCAATGTGATAAAATTGAAAGGTAGTGAACTTAGCTACCAAAGTAGCTTTGCCTTACACAAAAGTCAAGAAAAAAGTGCTAATACAACATAGAGAAAGAAACCATATTGTTTTACCATCATTATTTTATATGGTTGCCTTAAGATCAAAGACAAACACATTTTGTTCTCAACACTAAGATATCACTAATATATCCAATATTATACTAATGATATGAAATTAAATCGTAAAAACCATAATTTAAGTAATGGCATTCAATCTAATACATCCTCATTGATTCAAGGAATGATCCTCATTGATTCAAGGAATAGTTATGTTCAAGGTTTGTCGAAATTATTTTCGGAATCTATGTCTTAAATAATTTTTGTGTGTGGCTTTTTCTATAAGTGTTTTAACATGTTAGTGTAGATTGAAGACAAAGACCTATTTTACTTGAAAGGGCATGGGTGTACATTAGATTGTAAGATTCTTAATGACTTTGCCTTTGGAAAATTCTAACGGATTACTATCTTGTACTTTAAAAATTCACATAATACCATTGAGTCACATGAAAGTTGTTCCGGCAAAACAAAGTGGACACTTATTCAAACACAAAGAATTGTTTTCTACACTCAAATACAGTCCATAGTTCGGAATATGGAAGAAAAGAGCGCAAGATGTATCACAGTTGGGACATGTTACTTTTATTTACATCTAAGCTTCGAACTCAAGACAAAAGATGTTTTCACAATGGACTTTCTCTAGATATACTTATAGGAAGTTAGTTATAGTTCTTACTAAATTCTGTCAAAAAAATTTCATAGTGCATCAACATTGAATGACAAGTAGCATCTTAAAAAAAAAATTTCCCCATGACCATGGCATTTAACATAATACATCTTCATTGAATGACAAGTAGAAACTATTAAAAAATACGACCCTCATTACCTGTGAATGGATCGTAGTTAGAATCATCTCCGTCGTCATCACTCAAGAATTCAAAGTATTGAGAATATATCTGAGCTTAAGTTTTGAGAATATCCCAAAGTATTGGAACAAACTTTGGGATTCTTATTATCAAACATGACATTAAAAGAATATAAACTGAATCGACTATATCTTACTTGAAGAGGTTTGTAATGTGTGTTATCCATCATGTTGGCCCTATATTAAAACAAATAGAAACATAAGCCCAGATAACACTATATTATAGATATAGAAATCTATATGGAAATTTCAAAAGTTTGTTGACAAATCGAGTATATTCAGCCCAAAAAAATGGGAATTGAGTCCAAACAAATCAAGCTATATGAAATATGAATAATGTTAAACACACCACATAATTTTGGCAACTAATGAGATTACTTCCCTACAAGCTAACAGTAGGACCATTCTCTTTTTCCTTGTCCATCTTTCCCCTAGCTTGAAACATTTATGTGAACGGTTCATTTATAAAATACTACTGTTAGCTTGATAAAGCTCGGATGAGTGGAAGATGAAAATAAGCTCGGTTGAAAAAATCCCCTTTCTGCTCAAGAAATTACAGCAGCAGAACATATATGTATTGCTAAACAAATCATTTCTGCCAAACTGCATAAAGGTAATGTTGCGAACCATCGTAACTATTCCGATGAGGTTTTCGGTCGGATGCAAATCATGTTTATTCAAGCATTTCAATGAATTATTTATGGAGGTATCATGAGGCTTATTAAAGGATCCCAAATGAAACAATGATGGTTATGCATCTGGACTGATAATACCTCTGTGACAGGATAGCAACACTTAATGCATGGTTTATTGGTTGTGTTGGTTATGGCCACTTACATCATCTGATCTTGATCCCCTCAAACCAAACTTTCTCGTTGAAATGTCATAGTGCCAAGGGAAATTATATGCCAATGTACACAAGTAATGGTTGTTGACATGTCATATTGCCTAGGATGGATCTTTGACTCTACTGTATGGAAATTCTAAGACATTGTGAAACAGAAAAAAATGGAGCTTATTTTAAGAACATCAACATGCACTTTTGGTTTCCTGATATTAGGAGCCTTAAAAATAGAACAAAAGAAGTTTGAATATCATTTCCTAGATCAGACATAACAATCTACTTGATATCCACTCATAGTTCCTTATATTATTGTATCCATAGTAAAAATGATAGAACCACACAAATATGATTCCAAGAAAAACACATAACATCATGCTTGGAAATAACAACAGAAGTTTGATTATCATTACCTCATATGTTAAATGTCTTCAATTGATGATTCAAGATTCAAGACTTGTCTTGGTAAGAATCTCATTTTTCCCTCAAACATCAATGAGTATGTTCATGGACCACATTCTTCTTCGAGTCATCCTTAATCAAAAATTAAAAATATCAAACCATTCTAGTTGCAAACCAACTATAAGGCACTAATTATTGGTTAGAAACTAATTGGTGTTACTAACTAAATCATCATTACTAAGTGGACAGGATAATGAAACATGTGCCTTCATTCTGTTGTGTTTGAATTTGCAGATAAAACTATTTTATCTAATAGCTTAATTAGGAAATGAGACTACACTATACACTGCATTATAGCAACCATAAAGCCAAGCATAAAGCCAATTTTGTTAGCCACTATACCAATGGTACATTCTTGTCTCCAACCACTATGTTGCTTTGTTGTTTAGTAAAACTGTACAATTTCCACCCAAATAGGATATGCAAAACAAATAGGACATAATAATAGTACATAAAGCACCTGTTATATGTTGCCAAAGAAATAGGATATGCAGTGCAAGTACTGAAAAAACCAGCAAATTCTGAAAAAGCAACTTTCACCATTTTGTGTATATAGCATATTGAGTATTCACATCAAGTTTATTTTGCCACAAAAGTTACCTATTTTAGTGAATGGTAATAGTAAATTTAATTATATTTCATAGAAAGTTGGCACATGGTATCAAAATTTTGTTTTGTATGCTCAATTCCAACACCTTATTGTTACTTTCGATGGAAGTCCACACCTTATATGTCTGTGGCAAATTCTGAGCTTTTGTTAATTCCCTCGTGTTAATTCAAAAGGTACTGCCCTAGCATTGTGACAAATAAATCCGAGCATTGTTCAGTGATATGTTTAGCTGTTTACTATTGATATGTATTATATCCCAATGCAAAAGTAACTTCATACAAAAACCACTTAGTGTTTCTTCTAAATTTGAGCAGTTTCTATTTCCATCATCTACATTTTGCAGTAAAGTTAAATTCTGAAATTTATGTTCTGTTATTTGGTATTTGCAAATATCCAGTTCAATGCACAATTAATTTTTTTGTTCATTGATGCTTGTGTTTCTTAATGAAGGGGCATGGAAATACTAATTGAGTAAGTTAAGTAAACTTAAAAATGATAAAACTTTAATCAAACATGTCAAACATTTAATAACATGTAGTAATGCATAAGTCGGTTTACTACTGCATAATAATACTACATTGGGGCTGAACATACTCATTAGTTACAAAACAAAGTGTTGAAAATAAGGTTCATGAACTACTAAGACATGAACTACTAATAAGGTAGCAAAATGACCTCCAATCAATCAAACAACAATGTGTACCAATAAGGTACAAACTTTCTTTGGCTGCTTATCACTCTTGGTAGCAGACATCTTGGGAGACAAGATACTTGGAGTTCCTAATTCATTTTCAGTTTGATCTTGGGACAAACGCTTTAACGGCGTATTGCTCGAATAGGCTTCATCAATCCAGTTTTGATTCGCGAACATGGTTGGCTGCAATAGAAACACAAGTCATTAAGAAATATTTTTACATAGTGCATGTCATCTGAACTACTACAACTAAATTATGCTTATCCAAAACTTTTGACAACACTTATTGTACTGAGGGAATTAGGAGTCCCATTGTCATTGTCGGGAATGTCCTCCATAAGCACCGGTTCTTTTCCTTTCGTAGTCGGTGCATTCATTGTGTTTTTAGATGTAAGCTACAAAATTATTCTCCTATATGGTCAGAAAACATGTGATATACTAACTCAGTCATATCTCCAAGATTAATAATAACTTTACAAACCTCATTTGGATTAATTGCGTCTTTGAACGATTGAATTACGTCTTGGTCCTCCGTAAGCTTCACAACAGATGCCTGCTTGTAGTTCGGATGAAACTTCACGTGAAATGCAAACTCCTTCCCAATAAATTTGTCCAAATTTCCAGGGTAGATCTGTGGGTGATCTTCATTTGACTACAGACAAGATGCATATTTCATATATCACACCAAATTCAACTACCTAGCAATCCATAAACCCAATGCTCCAAATAATAGCAAGGAGAACACCGCAGAATAAAGTGCATTCAATACATATTTCATATATCAAATAGATGCCACCAATAAGTGAAACCAACAGCAAGCAAATCAAATAAATGTAATGAATTCACTATTACTGGACTAAGGACTAAGGCCTAAAATAAATGTTGGTTGAAGCTTTACAAAAGTTTAATGAGTTATTAACTACTATCAAATAATCTCCTTGTATATATGTTTGTATATCAAACCAATAAGAATATGTTCAGCATATAGACAATAGGAGAATGAAGTAACTAACAATATATGATTCCAAATGAACTACCTAACAATATATGCTTCCATTCACATACCTTTTTCATTATCTCTCGTAATTCATGTGTCGGCATTCCAACATACTGAATGCACTCTTTGTCCCAAAACACAAAACAACCAATGGCTCCATCACTTTCCACCTCAATTTCAATCTTATACCTAGTGTTAAAGATTGATTCAAATGATTAGACCGAAACATTATTAAATGATACATTTATGACTATATAGTAACCAATAAATATGAGGTGCTTACTTGGTGAGTGACGGCGGTTTATGTTCAGAACAGTTACAGATGAACGGTTGCCCGAGACATTTATTAGTTGTCTTACATCCAGGACATTGTTCATAATACCATCCAAACCTGGATGACTTGAACCTAAGTGTGGTTCCAAACGTGTTGCAGAATGTTTGCCGTGCATATCCATTGCATATAGTTAGTCACTAAATGGCTATAGCCTGAAAAACTTAATCAATCAAATACAACAAATATGAAACCAACAACCTTACTTCTTGAAGTGCAATCATATCTCATATGGTTTTGACATCATTAGTGTAGGATAATGATTGGTCTAAGAACGATACTTGCGAGGCAGTTGGTTGGGAAAGTGGCTGAGACAGAAGCGACATATTGACATTGTTTTCCACCCTAAAACACAACACTCATGAGCTTAGTCACTTTTGGAAATCATGATAACTCAAAGATTTTCAAAACATACATGATATGCAATATTATATCAATTCAAAAAATGATTGGATTCAAAAAGATTTCCTTACTTGGATTTGAATGAAGTGACCTCAGTATGATCAAAATCAATAAGTAGCTTGGTACCATTCCAAGCATTTGAAACATACAGTTTACCGGTTGCTTCAATAAGAGAATTAGTCATGAGTGAGTTACCATGATTCAAGTAAGTATACAAATTGATAGAGGTCACAAATGTATTATAATACCTGCAGAATTTTGGAGCATGGCATGAGTTATAATGATAACAGTATGGCCTTGTGAAGCATTTCCATTAGAGTATGCCATGAATTGCTTGGCATGTGCATCCCAAAGTGTGCAATCAATTTCATTCCCACTTAGCATAAATAGATTTGATGTGTTAGTCTAATTAAAATGACAAGTATTCATACAAAATAAGTGGATTCTTATATACAATGTAACTGCTATTCTTACTTCAGACAAAAGCAGTGGAGTCATAAAAAAAACCATCAGGATTCGAATGCATTACAGAAATGAACGAATATAAAATTAATAATTGTATATATACCTAAAATGAATAGCTTTTTCTTTACAAATTCATAAGAAAATAATCCTGAAGCCGCAAGCTGCATCTTCGATTATTAATGCTAAGGTCAAAACAGTGCACTCACAATACAACTATTGTAACACCCTTCTACCCCAAAACATAATATTTAAATAATATCAGAGTAATCATCAAAAAGGGTATTACATATCATCAAAATCAACACAACAATGTCCTGTCCCGTAACACAGGTTAATCAACATGAAAATATCATAAACATTTCACAGCGGAATTTTACTTCATAATTCAAAACTTCATAAAAAATCATTTTCACCATCCTGAATTTAACATCATAAAATGGAAAACATTTATCCAATAATAACATAACTGAAACAGTTAACAGAATAAAACCCATTCCAGTGTTACATGACACAGAGCAGGACACATAAACCATAACCACTTCTAAAGAACACTAAAGCACGCTCCGAGACTCATGAATTACTCCTATTGCACTACAGGACTATTCTTCGACATCTGCAAGTTACCCACGAAGGAGACAACATTTCCAAGCAGGCAGGGTGAGTAATCATAATATATCATAAACTTACAAGAATATAAAATCATAAATAAATTAGTACACATATCATGACATCGTCAACTTCAAAATTCAGCAACAACCACAACACTATCATAAAATAGATCAACACCAACACAGTCATGAAATTCATCCAAAATATGCAATTCTAACATCCTGATATGCAATATGCATGTGGTACCATTTTCATCATGAGATGGATACATGACCATCAACCCTCCACAAGGGAGCACACCATAATCATCGAGACACTTCAATCCACACAATGGGATTGAAGCAAATAAATAGGTCGAAGCCCCATCGTGAATGTTATGAGATGCAATGATGCGCTACATCGAAAAATTCACCAAAATAATTCGCATCATTCATTTCAATCAGCAAAACAACCATCAAATATTCATATATATCATCATGACATTACACCCTGAACACTGGTTTCCTAACCACTCTGACACATCAAGAATTAACCCGTACCCGGTAATTTATAAGGTAATTATAAGGTTATTTCACAAATTCATTTATCAAAAACTGTTGCATTTTTCTCGTTTCTATTCATCAAAATAAAGTTCAGTTTGTACTCGTTCCGACGCTTCAAATGGAATGCGAATCGGACTTACGGTTTAAAAGATATGAATTTTTAAAGAAATAAAATTTGCTATCCCAACAGTGTTAACCGGTTAACCCATAGCGTTAACCGGTTAACGCCGACGAATTTCCAGAATTTCCCAAAAATTACAATGGTTAACCGGTTAACCCATAGCGTTAACCGGTTAACGCACGTTTTCCAGCAGTTCTCTGCTATACAATTGCAGACTGTTCCAATTCCAAAAACTCCCAAACCCCATTACAGATTTCACATCATAACACCCACAAACCATTCAAAAACATCAATTAAACCTCAACAACATCCAAACAACAATTTTACAACCAAATATACGATTATAACTCATTCTAACCACTCTAATTCATCAAGATTTCTCATAAAACTCAACCTAACTCAAAACCCCAAAAACCCCTAAACTCATACCATTCTAATCTATTCATATTCCAATTCCTATACATTTATCATAGATTATGAAAACTCCCCATACCTTAGAGAATTTCGACGCTTTACACTCTTCTCTGGGGTTCTCCACAGCCTCCTGACTCTGAGCTTCTCCTTTCTTCAGAGCACTTCCCAAACACGATAGAAAACAAAATATGAGAAACTGATCGTATTCTCTTCTTTGGATATATCATCCCAGTTTAGCCTTTTCCCATCTTACCCTCATAATTTCACAAAAAGACTACCTTACCCTTTTCTTTAATATATTTTTAATAATAATAATAAAATAGCATAATAAAACACTATTTATCCTTATTATATAAAAATACTCATTTTCTCCAAAATTCTCAAAATAATCCAAACTCTCCAATTTTTCTAAATTAATTAAATAACTGATTAAATAATTAAATTTAGATTTTCGGGGCGTTACAACTCTCCCCTACTTAAAGAATTTTCGTCCTCGAAAATTACCTGAAGTAAGTAGAGTCGGATACGACTCCCTCATCTGATCTTCCCGCTCCCAAGTCCAACTTTCTCCAGCTGGTCCTCCCCACAATACTTTCACTAAAGCAATTTCTTTACCTCAAAGTCGCTTCAATTCTCTACCATCAATCCTCACTGGTAAAGCTTCAACCATCAGATTATCTCTCACCTGAACATCATCTATCTGAATTACATGCGACGGGTCTGGAATGTACTTCCTCAACTGTGATACATGGAATACATCATGTAAATTCGCAAGAGAGGGAGGTAAAGCCACCCGATAGGCCACTTCCCCTATCCTCTGCATAATCTAATACGGACCGACGAAACGTGGAGTGAGCTTTTTGGACTTCAAAGCTCTTCCCACACCAATCATAGGAGTAACTCTTAAGAACACGTGATCTCCCTCTTGGAACTCAAGTGCTTTCCTTCTCTTATCGTGATAACTCTTTTGACGACTCTTCGATGTTTTCATCCTTTCCTGAATCATTTTTATCTTTTCAGTTGTTTCTTGGACAATCTCTGGCCCAAGCACCAAACTCTCTCCTGACTCAAACCAACATAATGGAGTACGACAACGTCTACCATACAACGCCTCATACGGAGCCATCCCGATACTAGCATGAAAACTGTTATTGTACGTAAACTCGACCAACGACAAATGACTATCCCAAGACCCTCCTTGATCTAATACATAAGCTCTCAGCAAATCTTCTAAAGATTGGATTGTTCTCTCCGTCTGACCATCCGTTTGAGGGTGATAAGCAGAACTCATCCTCAACTTAGTACCCAAAGCATCCTGCAAACTCTTCCAAAACCTCGATGTAAACCGCGGATCTCTATCCGATACAATGCTTGAAGGTACACCATGCAACTTCACAATTTCCTCAATATAAATCTCAGCTAACCTTTGCATGGAATGGTTAATCCTCATCGGCAAGAAATGTGCCGACTTAGTTAACCGATCAACAATTACCCAAATCGAATCATTACCTCTAGAAGTCTTAGGTAACCCAGTCACGAAATCCATGGAAATACTATCCCATTTCCACTCAGGAACATTCAATGGTTGCATCATACCTGAAGGTCTCTGATGTTCTATCTTTGACTTCTGACATGTCAAACAAGCATATACAAATTCAGCAATGTCTCTTTTCATACCCGGCCACCAAAACAACCTACGTAAATCCTGATACATCTTCGTAGCACCAGGATGAATACTCAGTCGACTCTTGTGCCCCTCTTCTAGAATACTCTTTTTAATTCCTGCAATATCCGGAACACATACTCTATCTCGGAATCTTAAAACTCCATCTTCATCAACTCGAAAGTCACTTGCATTACCTTGATCAACCAACATCAATTGGTCAACTAATTTCAAATCAGATTTCTGACCTTTACGAATCTCTTCCAAAATCTCACTGGCCAGCTTTAACATTCCCAATTTCACACTATCAGCAGTAGTTTCACACAACAAGCTCATATCTCTGAATTGCTCGATCATTTCTAATTCTTTCACCATAAGCATTGAAATATGTAACGACTTCCTACTCAAAGCATCAGCCACAACATTTGCCTTACCCGGATGGTAATTCAAATCAAAATCAAAATCTTTCAATAATTCAAGCCACCGTCTCTGTCTCATATTTAACTCTTTCTGATCAAACAAGTATCTTAAACTTTTGTGATCACTGAATACTTCAAATTTCGAACCAAACAAGTAGTGCCTCCAAATCTTAAGCACAAACACCACAGCTGCTAACTCTAAGTCGTGAGTAGGATAGTTCCTTTCATGAACTCTTAACTGTCTAGAAGCATAAGCAACCACCTTATTATCCTGCATCAAAACTCCACCAAGACCCATCTTGGAAGCATCACAATAAACTACAAAGGACTCATCTGGATTCGGTAAGACCAATACTGGCGCGGTCGTTAATCTTTTCTTCAGTTCTATGAAACTCTCTTCACAAGCAACATCCCACATATACGCTTGACCCTTCCTAGTCAATTGCTTCAACGGTAAAGCTATCTTAGAAAAACCTTCAATGAAGTTACGATAGTAACCAGCCAACCCAAGAAAACTACGAATTTCTGTAGCTGACTTCGGAGTCTCCCAATGCAATACCGCATCAATCTTTGAAGGATCCACCGAAATTCCACCACTCTAAATTACATGGCCGAGGAAACTCACTTCCCTTAGCCAAAATTCACACTTAGATAATTTAGCAAACAATTTCTTTTGTCTCAACACTTGCAACACAACTCTCAAATGCTCGGCATGTTCCTCTTCTGATTTAGAATATACCAAGATGTCATCTATGAAAACCACCACGAACTTATCCAGATACTCATGAAAGATTCTATTCATATATTCCATAAACACACCAGGCGCATTAGAAACCCCAAACGGCATCACCGTATACTCATAATGCCCATATCTCGTCCTGAAAGCTGTCTTCGGAATATCCCCAGCTTTAACTCGAATATGATGATAACCAGACCTCAGATCAATTTTACTAAAGACACAAGCACCTACTAGCTGATCCATCAAATCATCGATCCTCGGAAGTGGGTACTTATTCTTGATAGTCACTTTATTCAATTGTCGGTAATCGACACACAATCTCATACTACCATCCTTCTTCTTAACAAGTAACACCGGAGCACCCCAAGGAGAAACACTGGGTCTAATGAACCTCTTCTCTAAAAATTCTCCTAATTGTTTCTTCAACTCATTCAACTCTGAAGCCGACATTCTATAAGGAGCCATCGAGACAGGACTCGTACCCGGTACTAAGTCCACAGAAAAATCAATCTCACGTTCCGGTGGTAAGTCACTTATATCACCAGGAAACACATCTTGAAATTCACAAACCACAGGCAACTCTGCACTGACAGTCTTATCATCAACTTGCAATGAGGTAGACACTGCAAACATCAAAGCTTCATCTAAAACAAGTTCATCCACTTGTTTAGCAGATAAAAACATTAACTCACCATTCCCGTTCAAATCAGGGAACTGCACCGTCTTACTATAACAGTTAATATGAACATAATTGAATTCCAACCAGTTCATACCAAGGATAACATCGATTTGGTGTAATGGTAGGCACACCAAATCCATCACAAAATTCTTCTCGAAAATTGTCAAAGGACATTTCAAACAGACAAGCATGGTAGTCACAGAACCATTAGCAGGAGTCTCTATTATCATATTACCATTCATATTAGACAACTTTAAACCCAATCTATTAGCACACTCAAGAGAAATAAATGAATGTGTAGCTCCAATGTCGATAATAGCAATCAACTCAATATTATTAATAAAACAGGTACCTCTGATCAAGTTGTCCTTCTTTGGAGCTTCTGAACCAGCTAATGCAAAAACTCTTCCAGCATTCTGAGTAGTAGTAGCATTCTTCTTTGGTTTCTGGCATTGGGTGCTGATATGCCCTTATTCACCACAATTGTAACAAGTTGGGCCTTCATTAGGACAATCACTCACCTTATGCCCAAGCTTGCCACAACGGTAACATTTCATAACTCTGGTGGTACACACATCGGCCTTATGACCTGCCTCTCCACACTTGTAACACTTAACAGGTACATTAGCAGCTCCCCTACTTTGCTTCTTCTCATCATATGCCTTCTGCTTCCCCTTATCACCAGTAGTCACATAAGGTTTTCCTCTATACTGACTCTTGCCTTTCTTCTCGCTCAGCTGTTTATAGTGAGCTGACCGAGCTCGACTGTCCTCATCATAAATACGACTCTTATCCACCAACTCTGCATACTTGCGAATTTGTTGGCATCCAATTCCCTGCTTAATTTCAGGTCTCAGCCCATTCTCAAACTTAAGACACTTGGAAAGTTCAGCATCTGCCCTGTTGTAGTGAGGACAAAACTTCACCAGCCTTTCAAATTTGGCAGCATACTCTGCCACAGTCAAGTTTCCTTGCTTCAGCTCAAGGAATTCTATCTCCAACTTACCACGAGCATCTTCCGGAAAATACTTCTTAAGGAACTCCGCCTTAAATACAGTCCAAGTCACCACAACAGCCTCATCCTCGAGACGCTGACGAGTATTATCCCACCGGTCTTCAGCTTCCTCTGACAACATATGAGTTCCGAATTGAACTTTCTGCGCATCAACACACGCCATCACTATGAAAATCTTCTCAATTTCCTTGAGCTACTTCTGTGCGTTCTCCGGGTCATGAGTTCCTTCAAACACAGGTGGATTATTCCTCTGGAATTTCTCCAATGCACGAAACTCATCATGCGCATTGTTTCGAGCAGCAGTCTGAGCAAGAGCTGCAATAGCATCAGCGAGAGCACGCGAGTTGTTTCCAGCCATTCTGCACAACACTTACCACATCAGAAGAGAATAATCGTTAAATAAATAACGACTTGACAACTGAGTAACAACAACAAGACTTGGCCGGACAGACCGACCTGCTCTGATACCACTAATGTAACACCCTTCTACCCCAAAACATAATATTTAAATAATATCAGAGTAATCATCAAAAAGGGTATTACATATCATCAAAATCAACACAACAGTGTCCTGTCCCGTAACACGGGTTAATCAACATCAAAATATCATAAACATTTCACAGCGGAATTTTACTTCATAATTCAAAACTTCATAAAAAATCATTTCCAGCATCCTGAATTTAACATCATAAAATGGAAAACATTTATCCAATAATAACATAACTGAAACAATTAACAGAATAAAATCCATTCCAGTGTTACATGACACAGAGCAGGACACATAAACCATAACCACTTCTAAAGAACACTAAAGCACGCTCCGAGACTCATGAATTACTCCTATTGCACTGCAGGACTATTCTTCGACATCTGCAAGTTACCCACGAAGGAGGCAACATTTCCAAGCAGGCAGGGTGAGTAATCATAATATATCATAAACTTACAAGAATATAGAATCATAAATAAATTAGTACACATATCATGACATCGTCAACTTCAAAATTCAGCAACAACCACAACACTATCATAAAATAGATCAACACCAACACAATCATGAAATTCATCCAAAATATGCAATTCTAACATCCTGATATGCAATATGCATGTGGTACCATTTTCATCATGAGATGGATACATGACCATCAACCCTCCACAAGGGAGCACACCATAATCATCGAGACACTTCAATCCACACAATGGGATTGAAGCAAATAAATAGGTCGAAGCCCCATCGTGAATGTTATGAGATGCAATGATGCGCTACATCGAAAAATTCACCAAAATAATTCGCATCATTCATTTCAATCAGCAAAACAACCATCAAATATTCATATATATCATCATGACATTACACCCTGAACACTGGTTTCCTAACCACTCTGACACATCAAGAATTAACCCGTACCCGGTAATTTATAAGGTAATTATAAGGGTATTTCACAAATTCATTTATCAAAAACTGTTGCATTTTTCTCGTTTCTATTCATCAAAATAAAGTTCAGTTTGTACTCGTTCCGACGCTTCAAACGGAATGCGAATCGGACTTACAATTTAAAAGATATGAATTTTTAAAGAAATAAAATTTGCTATCCCAACAGTGTTAACCGGTTAACCCATAGCGTTAACCGGTTAACGCCGACGAATTTCCAGAATTTCCCAAAAATTACAATGGTTAACCGGTTAACCCATAGCGTTAACCGGTTAACGCACGTTTTCCAGCAGTTCTCTGCTATACAATTGCAGACTGTTCCAATTCCAAAAACTCCCAAACCCCATTACGGATTTCACATCATAACACCCACAAACCATTCAAAAACATCAATTAAACCTCAACAACATCCAAACAACAATTTTACAACCAAATATACGATTATAACTCATTCTAACCACTCTAATTCATCAAGATTTCTCATAAAACTCAACCTAACTCAAAACCCCAAAAACCCCTAAACTCATACCATTCTAATCTATTCATATTCCAATTCCTATACATTTATCATAGATTATGAAAACTCTCCATACCTTAGAGAATTTCGACGCTTTACACTCTTCTCTGGGGTTCTCCACAGCCTCCTGACTCTGAGCTTCTCCTTTCTTCAGAGCACTTCCCAAACACGATAGAAAACAAAATATGAGAAATTGATCGTATTCTCTTCATTGGATATATTATCCCAGTTTAGCCTTTTCCCATCTTACCCTCATAATTTCACAAAAAGACTACCTTACCCTTTTCTTTAATATATTTTTAATAATAATAATAAAATAGCATAATAAAACACTATTTATCCTTATTATATAAAAATACTCATTTTCTCCAAAATTCTCAAAATAATCCAAACTCTCCAATTTTTCTAAATTAATTAAATAAATGATTAAATGATTAAATAATTAAATTTAGATTTTCGGGACGTTACAACTATGTCCTTCTAAACCACTGATTAGAGGGTCTATATGTGGTTGCATCAATGCATCTGTTTCTACATTATACATACCAAATTCCTACTTTTATCATATGACAAGCATTCTAAAAAATCATCAATTCTCCAATAAAAATACAGCATGACATTACTTATCTCTGATGGAGTAACTTGTTCCCGAGTTAACTTCCACAAAAAGAATGAGATTGAACTCATGGAGATAGGAAGTTACATAGTCCTATATTTTTCTTCATCACTATTACATTTTTGTGGTTCTAGTTAAGCAAGTCATAATTGTTGTTCACATTTATTGTCATGAACTCAAACACAATCGTAATATTTATGATATTCTGTTCATGAATTAGATTGTAGGAATTATATTTTCAACGTATACTTGAAAATGAATAGTGTTAGGTATTCCTTCATTAGCTTTTGTGACATGAAGTTATTAAATTTATTCGTGTAGCATATATTTATCTATCAATTATGAAACTTTTATTGTGTCTTATTTGTTATTGTAGATTAACAACTTGACATCTTCAGAGAAGTTATGCAAGCAGTCACAAATCAAAATGGAGGAGTATTTTCCTTATATGGTTATGGTGGAACTAGAAAGACTTTCATGTGGAACACACTTTCAGCTGCTTTGCGTAGTCAAGGAGATATTGTGTTGAATGTAGCATCTAGCGGAATAGCAAGTTTGTTATTACCAGGAGGGAGAACAACACATTCAAAATTCAAAATTCCAGTGCCATGTTTGGAATCTTCCATCTGTAACATTGAGAAAAAGTCAGATCATGCTAATCTTTTGAAAGTAACAAAACTCATTATATGGGATGAATCTCCTATGGCTAATAAGTTTTGTTTTGAAGCTCTTGACAAGTCTTCGAAAGATATAATGAGTGATGACGACTTTGAATGCCAACAAATTTTTGGAGGCAAAGTTGTAATTTTTGGTGGAGATTTTAGACAAATTTTACCTGTTGTGCCAAGGGGTACTAGGTCGGATATTGTCCATGCAACAATAAATGCATCATATATTTGGGACCATTATAAAGTGTTGACTCTAACAAAAAATATGAGGTTGCATAGTCGTTCTAATATAGCCAACTTAGAAGAAATTAGGCTATTCTCAGATTGGATTTTACAAGTTGGCAATGGAAAAATATCAGAACCTAATGATGGCTATGTTGAAATAGATATTCCTGAAGAGCTACTCATTAGAGATTTTGTGGACCCTATTCAGTCAATCGTTACAAGTACATATCCATATCTAATTCAGAATTACACAAATCCATATTTTCTTCAGTGTCGAGCTATTCTAGCATCAACTATTGAAATAGTTGATGACATCAATGACTATATCACTAATCTCCTTTCAGGTATATTTTTATCTATATTAATATAACTAATTTTTAGTGTAAATAGATGATTTCCATAATTGATGTAGTACATAGAGTAGTCTGATTCATATTTACTCTTTTCTTTATCAGTGTCTATTTAGATAACTTTAATTATATAATCAAAAACTCATTAGTCCTTTTGAATGTTTCTTTACAATTTTATTAATATCTAAACTGTAATATCTGTTATTTTTTATGAAGGTGCATGTAAAGAATATTTGAGTTCTGATTCCATTGATAAGAAGCAAATGATAATAATGCTTTTGAGCATTTGACACCAGAATTCTTGAGTTGTCTTAAAACTTCTGGTTTTCCTAACCATTCTTTGAAGTTGAAAATTAGCAAACCATGTAATAGAAGCAAAGATAATTTCTGGTACAAATATTGGTAACACTATTTACATACCAAGAATGTCTTTGTCTCCTTCTCAATCTCTATGGTCATTCAAACTGATCAGAAGACAGTTTCCAGTTATAGTGTCATTTGCTATGACTATCAACAAATCTCAAGTTCAATCATTGGATTATGTTGGTTTATACTTGCCTAAGAATGTTTTTAGTCACAAACAACTTTACGTTGCTATTTCAAGAGTTAAAAGTAAAGCTGGATTGAAGATCTTAATACATGACAAAGACAATAACTCCTTGGCTAAAACAACAAATGTTGTCTTCAAAGAAGTTTTTCACAATGTCATATAGGTACATTTTTAATATTTATCATATGCCTGATACATTGATTAATATTTTCTCTTTTATTACTATATCACCTAACATGTCCAATTCTTTATTAACCTGTTGCATGAGCAATATCCGATCTAACATTAAATGATGCTACATGATATCTTATTAAATTTGGTCAAGTTTAATATAACATTAAATGGTACAACATGATGTCGTAATTAAATTTGGCCAAGTTTAATATTGCCATGCAAGATATCTGTTGACTGGATCTTCAACTAATAGGTATTTCTAGAGTATGCAATCTGATTTTATTAACATCTGAAATTTCTCATGTTAGGTGTTTTCGATGGTTGCTGCAACTGGGAGATTATGGATCAAATCGCTTTTGAAGGGCTCATTGTTGGAATTTTTTTCCGTTTTATAGTTTGCTGTTACAAAATTCATATCTTTCACATATATACAATTATTAGACATTTGGATTGTTTCACTGTTAGAACATAGGAGAATTATTCCAAACTAATTGTTTTGTTCGTCATTTTTTTGATTTTATGAATATTTGGTTCATTTTAATCAAATGTTGGTTTCCAACACCTTTGCCAATGCTGGATAATTATGTATTCAATTTAGCAATAACAATGAATTTTAAAGGAGTTCAATAATATGAGATACAATATAATGAGTGTGTGTCGTTTTGATTTTGTTATTTCTATTTCACCGAGTGACATATGTTATAGATTGAAATAGATATCAGCTTGACATGAAAATAATTACAACTAATTTTATAATTTAGAAATAACTTTCCCGTGCGGACGCACGGGTCTTCCACTAGTTTTTAATATAGTTTATAGTGGAGTTATCTATGTGTCTAGTGTCTAGTCAGAAGGAGATTATTCTCAAGACGGTTTTGGATATTTTTTGAATGACAAAGATTCCTTTTAAAGCTCGAGTTTTTAGTTTGCGAGTTTTATATGATAGACTTCAAACGCGTATATATTCTCAAATCTCCACGACCTTGTACGTGTCTTTTGTTTAGGTCTTGTAGGAGATATTAACCATATTCTTTGTACTTACCCAATGATCATCAGTTTGGAGGAAGCTAGCCGCTTGGGTAGGGATTATGTGGTTGGAAGAGGTTGAGGTGTGTAATCACCTATCACAGGGATTCTTGAAAGTTGTCGCGAAGACTTTTGTATCATCGACTTATTTTATTTTATTTGTGGTTTGTTGGATAATTTGGTGGATGAGGAATCAAATCATTTTCAATAATATGATCGAAAGACTTGAAAATATTTCAACTCGGTCGTGGTTGGAATTTAGATCGTCGATAGTTTTTATAATTGGACCAAATCATTTTCAATAATATGATCGGAAGACTTGAAAATATTTCAATGCGTGTTATTCAAATTTCTTGGTCGTGGTTGGAATTTAGATTGTCGAGATGTAGTTTTTATAATTGGACCAAATCTCCTTTAGATTATTTGAAATAGGAGATTTTGTGTATTCTATTGTGTTTGTATTTTGTTTCTTGTAAATTGGCGTGGTCTATCTATTGTATACCTATATATGTTATTGTTGTCTATATTTTTTTTTTATGTTAGTTTAATAATTGTGTGAAGAAAAAATCTCTTAATAAATGCTTATTAAATCAATGAAAGAATACTTATTAGCATTCTCAAAAAAATAATATACTTACTTCTTAACAAAAACATTTATGAGCATTGCCCGATTGAAAACTCATTTTGTCGGAATGTTTTTTTTTTTGGTTAGTTTTACTTGCTGGGCTTAGGTCCTTCTATGTTAAAACTATTTATCTCCTACTCCTATCTTTATAAAAAATGTTAATTTTGTCCTAATATATTTTAACTAATTTATTATTACTTTTAAATGATTTTAAAATTTTATTTTGTGTACCGGAAGATTTTGTAAAAAGATTATGATAGTCATTTTAAAACTTTTTTTGTGTACCAGAAAACTTTGCAAAAGAGTTCCTGTAGTTAATTTTTGTGTACCGTAAGATTCTGTAAAAGAGTTCCGGTAGTCATTTTTAAAACTTTTTTTTTACCGGAAGACTTTACAAAAGAGTTTCGATAGTCAATTTTAGTTAACCGGAAGACTTTGCAAAAGAGTTCCGATAGTCAATTTTTATGTACCGGAATACTATGCAAAAAAATTCCGGTTTCATTTCTTAAAATATTTTTTAACTTTTATTTTGTGTACCGGAACACTTTGCAAAAGTGTTCCGGTAATTATTTTTTAAAATATTTTTGAACTTTTATTTTGTGTACCGAAATTTTTTTTAAAAAAGTTTCGATAAACAAATTAAAATTTTAAAATGATTTAAAATAAAAAATAAAAAATTAGTTAAAAATACATATGAGTAAAATTGATATTTTATATAAAATGTTGGGTTACATGACTAAAGTAGCGATAGAAGGTAAAATTTCCTAATAATAAATGTCAAAAGTGGATTACATATGCACCTATTATTCTTTTGTAACTTTTTAAATTTTAACATTTACTGTAATTAGAACTTAGTCCATAATTATATAGAATTTGAAAGAGAGAATTCTCAACCGTAAAACGATCATTCTTGTAAGCAAATTCCCACTTAAATATTTGACCAAGAATCATATCCTCCATTCGGGGGAAAAAAAATCATATCCTCCATAATTGATTTGATTGTGTGTGTTAAGTAATCTATTAACAATGAAACATTTAAAGAACCTACACTGATATTTCTTGTTACTAGGCATACTGAGATCATGATGGTAAACGCCTCTAGTTTAGGTAACTATCTTGTAGGCTAGGTGGAAAGAATTTTGTAGGCTTTTTTTTCTTCCATATATACAACTATTTTTTTTTTCCCAAGAAATTATTAAAAGATTACAAGGATACTCTTCCCCAATTATAAAAATCTAGAAAATCCAGATCAAATAAATTTTTCCTACCAATAGGAGTAATATATATATATATATATATATATATATATATATATATATATATATATATATATATATATATATATATATATATATATATATATATATATATATATATATATGTTCTGGACTGGGCCAAGGCATTATGCACGGCATGACCCAGTGCTCGTCAGGCCCATGTCCAAACGACCAAGCACGAGGACACGTCAGACGTAGGACCATTCACCCGAGGGATGTTTCCTCGGGTCTCTAACTACGTGTCGGGCAAAGAGCGAGTTGCCCGTCCCATGGTCTCCGTCCACACATCATCGACCACATCACGGACATCTAGCTTGTGTCGGGCAGAACCATAACAGCACCTCACTTACCACGTCACCCAACTCCCCTATATTGTCTCCTTAGGGATAGGGGCAGTTGGACCAGGGGGTAGATCTTGGTCTAGGTCTTAACGCTTCTTACGCGTCCCCTGGCAGCTCCTCCTTGGGCCTAGCTAATCCAGCCCATTAGGAGCCTTGGCCCAGCGCTGGGGGCTCAATATAAATACCCCTTTCATGGCAAAGGGACAGGTATTCTTACTGACACTCTGATAACCTTATTCTGTACCTCTTCTGACTTGAGCATTGGAGCACCTTGCAGGTACACCCCCCTCCTCATTTCATTCCCTGGCCCATTCACCAAGACCTTGGAAGGCCCTCCTGATCAGGTAAGATCAGTGGCGCCGTCTGTGGGAAACTAGCTATCCCCATCTTCATCAAAAGAGGATCAAAGCTCATTTATTTCTGTCCTTCCAACATGGCCGGAGAACAACCTAGCGAGCGTAGCCGTCCCCTCGTCGACTACACTATGGACGACGGCCCACCATCCCGCGAAACAGACGCTCGAGACGGTCGTCCATCCACCCCGTCTCCAGAGCCACAAAACAACGGGGATGCCCCTCATGCTCACAACTCAGGGGCAAAGACATTTCACCCCATTCCCGTTCCCGTCGAAGGAGACGCCACAATGATTGCCATGGTAAATGCCCTCAATCAGGCCGGTTCTATGCTCTATCAACAGCACGAACGAATCGTGGCCCTCGAAGCCGAGCGCCAAGAGACCCGACTCCAGCCGGAGGGGAGGACACAGCAACGTTCAGAACCAACAAAGAAGCGAGGACGTCGCTCCCCAGAACCTCACGTCAGCAGGGCACGCGCCCGTCGTGACGAAGGCCGAGCAGGGGCATCACCAAGGCACGGGCACAGCCCCGACAACAACGAACTATCCCCCTTAAGGAGCGACGAGGAGGACCTGCACTGTCCCTTATCACGGGCAATAATGGAGGCTCCGCTCCCCAGAGGCATGGAGAAACCGCCCAATCTGGCTGTATACGACGGGACTACCGATCCAGACGACCACGTCGACAACGTTAACGCGATGCTCGACTACCGTAATGATATAACCGGGCACCTCAAATGCCGACTGTTCTCAACGACCCTCAGGAAAGGGGCCATGGCTTGGTACAAAAGCTTGGCCCCTGAATCCATTACGTCATGGAGAGTCATGAGGTCCATGTTCACCAGACACTTTACAGCTTCCCGTCGTCACCCCAAGACTGAGGCGACCCTTGAAGCCATAGTACAGAAGAAGAATGAAACACTACGCTCGTACATCGAGCGATTCAACCAGGAAGCTGTCGAGGTGGATACCACCGAGCACATGAAGAAGTATCTCCTCGAAAGAGGTCTCTTGCCCGGCAGTGAGCTTAGCAGAGCCGTCGGAATCGAGCCTCCCCGCACCTTGAACGAACTCCTGCATAAGGCCCAGGCCTACATCAGATACGAGGAAAAACAGGTGGCACACAACGCCCGCAGCGGACGTAACGCCGGCGATACCGAGCACTCCAAACGCGAGGACACGAGCATCCCCCGTCGCAACGGGGACAAGCGAAGAGAAGAAAGACCTCGCGAGCTCCGAGAAGGAAGAGGCCCCGCGGGCAGATATAGCGAGTACACCTTACTAACAGCTCCTCGAGAGCGTATCCTTGCAGAATGTATCAACTCTGAATTCAAGCAGGGCAGGGTCAGGTTCCCAAAACCATCTGCGCCAAAGCCCCACACCGACAAATCCAAGTACTGCCGGTTCCACAGAAGTCACGGGCACGTGACAGAAGACTGCGTCCACCTAAAGGATGCAATAGAGATTTTAATCCAAGAGGGGCACCTAAAGCAGTATACGAAGAAGAACGAAGCTCCCAGACATGTCGAGCCAGAAAAGAAGAGACCCCGGGAAGAAACACCCCCTGACAACTCTCCTTACCAAGTGGCCCTCTGCGTGTCACGCCCGGAAGATTTCTTCCTCCCCGAACCACTGCCCGAAGGCAGAATCGCTGCACTCAGCCCCTGGGAAGACTTCCCAACCGCACTGGTGATATCAGGAGGGGGAATTAACGGGGAAGCCGCTGCCCTCTCCGTCAAACGCAAGTTCGACGAACTCCTACTGACTGCCCCCGAGCAGAAAGCGACACTGACAAAGTACCGGGGAAAATCCAACCCGATATCCTTTTTCCTGGAGGAACTTCCGGGCGGATCCCCGAATTCAGGCATCCCACTATTGATAAGGGCAAAGATGGCCCAGTTCGACGTCCGACGCATCCTGGTCGACCAAGGCAGCTCAGTGGATATCATGTACGTCCATCTCTTCAAGACTCTGAAGCTAGACAAGACCAACTTAGCCCCCTACGTCGGATCAGATCTCCAAGGATTCAACGGAGCAACAACCAGACCGTGGGGATATGTCGAGCTCCTCGTCACTTTCGGCGAACAAGAAACGGCCAGGGAAGTCAAAATCCAATTCCTGGTCGTGGACTGTCCGTCCCTTTACAATTGCATCTTTGGACGCCCGACGCTGGCCGAACTCACCGCGGTCCCATCCACCGTCCACCTAAAGATGAAATACTACACCAAATTGGGACGTGTGGTCACCATCCATGGTGACATCGAAGCAGCCCGGCGATGCTACGACGCCGCAGTGAAAGGACAGGCCGTGGTCAGCACGAAGAGCAACTGCAACAACAAAAAACTCAGGACCGAGGATCCTCCCCGGGGAGTTAATGCCATCGACCTCGACTGTCGCATCGGGTTGGACGAGACCGAAGAGGGGAAGTTCGCCCCGGTTCGACCAATCCCCGACGGAGAGTTCGAGCTCATTCCCCTCGGGGACGATCCAGAAAGGACGGTGAAGATAGGTAAGGGACTACCCGAGGAAACTAGAGAAGAACTCGTGGCATGCCTCAAGGAGAACTCCGATCTCTTCGCGTGGAACGCCGCAGAAATGCCCGGGCTGGACCCCGAGATCGCGTGTCACAAGCTAGCGTTAGACAGGGCAGCCAAGCCCATAGCACAACGTAGGCGCAAGCAGTCGCCCGAAAAGGCAGAGGCTGCCGAGCGAGCTGTAAAAGACCTCTTAGAGGCAAATTTTATTTCTGAAGCCCAGTACACAACCTGGCTCTCAAATGTAGTCCTCGTTAAGAAAAATAATGGAAAATGGCGTATGTGTGTTGATTATACTGATCTTAATAGGGCTTGCCCGAAAGATGCTTTCCCCCTCCCTAATATAGATATGCTCGTTGATAACTCTGCAGGTTTTAAACTCTTGTCCTTCATGGACGCATATAGTGGATATAACCAGATCCCTATGGCGCCCACAGACAAGAAACACACAGCATTCATGACCCCAACGGGCAATTACTATTACAATGTGATGCCGTTCGGGCTCAAGAACGCTGGCGCTACGTACCAACGCATGATGAACAAAGTCTTCAAGGATGAAATAGGGGACATGCTCGAAGTATACATGGACGACATGATCGTCAAATCACACGAGGAGGTTACCCATGCTCGACACCTAACAAAGGTGTTCGAGCAGGCGAGACAGTGTAAAATGAGGTTCAATCCCGAAAAGTGCACGTTCGACGTACGGGCAGGAAAGTTCCTCGGTTTCTATCTCACCGAAAGAGGAATAGAGGCCAACCCCGACAAATGCCGGGCATTCTCGGAATTTCCGACCCCGAGGACCAAGAAATCGATCCAGTCACTCAATGGAGTGCTCGCCTCACTCTCCCGTTTCATCGCCAAGTCGGCCCAGCACGCATTGCCGTTCTTCAGACTCCTTCGCAAAGAGGCTACCTTCGACTGGACCGATGAATGCGAGCAAGCATTACTGCATCTAAAGAAGGTTCTGTCCGAACCCCCGGTCTTGTCACGACCATTAGAAAAAGAAACCCTATACTTATACCTGTCCGTGGGGACCGAGGCCGTCAGCGCCGTCCTAATAAGAGAAACCGACGAAGGACAAAAGCCCATCTATTTTACGAGCAAAGCACTCCAAGGCCCCGAGCTCCGATATCAGCAAATCGAAAAGGTCGCCCTGGCCCTCATCAATACAGCGAGGAGATTACGATATTACTTCCTCGCACACACGATAAAGGTGAGGACCGACCAGCCAATCAAACAGCTGCTCGGGCGTCCGGATATGGCCGGGAGGATGCTCAAGTGGTCACTGGAACTCTCCGAATTCGACATACAATACGAAAGTAGGAAAGCCTTGAAAGCCCAGGCACTGGCCGACTTTGTCGCGGAAATGACCCACTGCCCGACACCAGCAGAGAACGCCCACAAATGGACGATCTTCGTCGACGGCGCCTCTAGCACGTCAGGCAGCGGGGCCGGGATCATCCTCGAAAATGAAGAAGGGATCCTGATAGAGGTATCATTGGCACTAGCGTTCCCGACATCGAACAACCAAGCCGAATACGAAGCCTTCCTCGCAGGCCTACGGTTAGCCGAAGACCTGGGAGCGAAAGAGGTAAAGATATCCACTGACTCCCAGCTCGTGGCCTCACAAGTGCGAGGAGAGTACCAAACCAAGAACGACAACCTCCTCGAGTACTTGTCCCTTGTCAAAGAAAAGCTTGACAAATTTGAAAGGTGGGAAGTTCAACACATACCCCGCGAGCACAACACACGGGCAGACGTTCTCTCGAAACTAGCCAGCACGAGGAAAAAGGGTGGGAATAAATCAGTAATTCAGGAAATCCTTCCTCGACCCAGCATCGACAAACTTCCTCCTCCATTCGAGGTCAACGCTATCGGGGATGCTCACTGTTGGATGACACCCATTTACAATTACCTCACAAGAGACGAGCTCCCAGCCGACCCGAAAGAGGCGACCACTGTCAAACGACGAGCATGCTCGTACGTACTCCTCGAAGGAAAACTCTACCGGAGAGGGTTCTCCGTCCCGTTACTTAAATGCGTCGAGGAAGAGAAAGTCCCCGACATACTTGGAGAGATACACCGGGGAATCAACGCTCAACACCTCGGCGGGCGATTGCTCGCACGAAAGGCCCTTCGAGCAGGCTACTACTGGCCGACCATGCAAAGCGATTCGAAAGAGCACGTCAAAAGATGTGACAAATGCCAACGACACGCCGACATGCACCTCGCACCCCCAAACGACCTCAAATCACTGTCTTCCCCATGGCCCTTCGCGTGGTGGGGCATGGACATCCTCGGACCCTTCGTAACCGGATCGAATCAGAATAAATACCTCATCGTCGGGGTGGACTACTTTACCAAATGGATCGAGGCAGAGGCACTGGCTAAAATAACCGCACAGAACATCCTCCGGTTCTTCAAACGCAACATCCTCGCTCGATTCGGTATACCCCAGGCACTTGTCACGGACAATGGGACACAGTTCACGGACGGAGGATTCCAGGACTTCGTCGCTGGCCTGGGCACCACACAGCATTTCACATCCGTCGAACATCCGCAGACGAACGGGCAAGCAGAGGCGGCCAACAGGGTAATCTTACGTGACCTCAAACGTAGACTCGGCGAGGCGAAAAGGGCATGGGTCGAGGAGCTACACAGCGTCCTATGGGCTTACCGCACGACACCGCATTCTACCACCGGGGAAACCCCATTCCGACTGACTTACGGCACCGAAGCAGTCATCCCGGTGGAAATACGGACACCGACGAGGAGGATAGAGGAACCCCTAGACGAGGAAATGAACGATGAAGCCCTCAGAGCCGAGCTCGACCTGGTCGAGGAGATACGTTCCGAAGCAGCCCTCAGGGAAACGACCCTCAAACAAAAAATAGCACTACGCCACGACGCGAAAGTCATAAGAAGAGAGTTCCAGGTCGGCACCCTGGTCCTCAGAAGAAACCAGAAAAACCCAAGAGAGGGCAAGCTGGCGGCCAACTGGGAAGGCCCCTACCGCGTCCGCGACAAGACGAGCAACGGGGCCTATTACCTAGAAAACCTACAAGGAGAACAACTCGCTCGACCATGGAACGCAGAAAAACTTAGACAATATTACAGCTAAATGTATCACGGGGAAACGTGGGTGGTACGACCACGCTCTTCGTCTCCAAAACCCCAGAGAGGAACCACAAGACCCGGGAACGAGCCGGGGTCTCATAGCGAACACAACCCTCCCCGACGTGTGGGATCTTGACCAAGACTCAACGTCGAAGTACCAGGACAGGCAGGGCACCCAGCTCGCGATGGGAAAGCCCAAGCCTCGAGACCAGGGTTCGAACAACGGACCCGGGCTTCGATCCCAACGGGCACAAAGCCTGACACTTCATCGGTTCCCTAAACCGAGGAGATTAACGAGGTCGAGCAGAGTACGAATTCATAAAAGCAAATATCAAACATAAACGAACACAATGAATGACAACAAAAACATTCATATATTAAAAATAATAACAACGGCCGAAGCCAAGTACGCCCGAAGGCCAGATTACAAATGCCCGAAGGCCAAAATACATAACGGGCACGCAGGCCATAACAAAACTACAAATTAAAATTACATAATTAAGACTCCGCTCGGAGCACTTCTTCTTCCTCCTCCTCTTCCTCACCACCCAGCTCTTCCTCCGCTTCGAACGGGCAGACGATCTCACCATCCCTGACACAGTAGTTATGAGCCGACCCCGCCGTCACCAACTCGGGATTCAGAAGCCCAAGTTGTTCGACAGCATTATCGAAACCCTCTTTGAAAACGGCCACCAGCTCTTGATTGAGAGTGCGGATATGCCCCAGCAGCTCACCGCGCGAACCAAGGGCACGCTCCTCCTCGGTCTCGTCGGCCAGAGAACGGACCTTTTCTTCGAGAGATTCAATCTGAGCCCTCAGGCCAGCATTGTCCTCGGTCAACTTTTGATGATCGGCCACCTGCTCTTCCAAGCTCGCCTTAGCAGCCTTCAACTGGTCTCGCTCCTTCTCCACCTCATCCAGCTTCTGGCTCAGCCCTTCCTGCAGCTGATGCTCCTCTTTGTAGTCCGACAGGTCTTTGGACAGTTTGTCCTTCTCCGATCGGACCTGCAAAAGAGCATCCTCCAGCGAGGCAGTGGAGACCGAAGTGTCGGTCAAGACCATGGCCGTCTCCATCACCCGGATGACAGCGGCAATGTCCCTAGCCAGATCTTTGCGCCGAGCACCAGCGTCTTGATCCAGAATAGCCTTGGCCTCGGGCGCCGGCACCGCAATCGCCTCCTCGGCCTTGAAAAACGACCGTTCCACATAGCAAGGAGGTAGCAGATAGCTGCCCGGTCCATTCGGGCTTCCCAGCGACGACCTCGAAAGAGTCCCCGACGGACGCTTCCGTTTGTGGAGGGGAGAGGCAGATAGCGGCGGGCTGTCAGGTATATCTATCGCCCGAGGAGGAGAGGAAGGAGTCACGCTCGCCACATTCGAAGGACCGGCCCCAGCATCACCAGCGGTCTCCAAGACACGGACCACAGTCTTCTTCTTCTTCTTGGGCACCCGGTCAGCCGCACCGACCTGATTCGCTAACTTCAACACCCGATCACGGGCACTGGGCATGGCACCTGCAAAATATTACACACAAACATTAGCGAGCGAAGACATTAACCGAAACAAAAAGCTAAACAAAATCTACCTACTCAATAACGCTAGAGCTTCCTCCTCGGTATCACACTCGAGCAGAGCCTTCGTATTAATATAGCGCGTCTCGGTGATTAGTTCCCCGGCCTCATCCAGATAGGGCACGCCCTGTCGATTCGCCCAGAACCCCAAGCTGAAGCTCTGCACGTAATCAACCAACTTCTTATACGCGAGCCTATCCTCTTGGTCGAGCATCGCATATTTGATCCGGTAATGGGCCGTGGAGAGATCGAAATGATCACGCTGCCACCTCAGCGGTATCTTCGACATCAGCGTCTCCTCCCCGTTTGGCTTCCGTTGATAGTAGTATAGAGAGTGAAGGGCAACACGGGTGATCGGCATCACCACATACCATCGGTTTTTGAAGTGACGAACAGAATCCTCGTACGCCTTGAACAGGCGCACGGGCTGCTTGAAAGAGACCCAACTATGACGCCCACGGGAGCCAGACCGCTGGAGATGGAAGACGTGGAAGAAGAGAGCCCGGGTGCAACCAATGCCGAGGAACTGGCAGACTAACTCAAATGCCCGCATAAATGCGAGAGCATTAGGATGCAGTTGGGACGGCGCCAGCCGAAGCCACTTGAAGACCGACATCTGGAAGGAGTTGAAGGGCAGTCTAATCCCCACTTCACGGAAAGCAAATTCATACATGGTGAACTGCTTCCCCGGGAAATGATGACAAATGCGATCTTCTTCCTTGGGGGCGCAGCAGTACCAGTTTGGTGGATCCTCCCGACCTATGGTCTCGACCATAGCGTAAGCAGTGATGGCCTCATCGCAAAAGTCTGATTCCTCCTCCAAAGGCTCGTCCGCAACCCAGGAGAAGTCAGCCTGCCCGGAAGATGAGGCGTGTTCGGTACCATCTCGGACGCTCCCATCCCCGACAGGGAGACGAGCGATTGTCGCATCTTCGGTCGAGGACCCGGAATCTTCCCTCCTCGGTCGTAAACGCCCGGTAGCACCTGAAACGCAGACAGAAAGAGTGAATTCGACGTCATATCAAATCCACCCTTCCACCGCAGGTCAAGTGAAAGGGCGTAGCGGCGACGGACACTAACTACTCAACTCAGTGACACGCGCACTCTATGGAGGCCGGGCAGAAATTTCATATAGCCTATGCAAATATTGCCCGGCACATGAAATTTATGCCCGGTACAGTATGATCCTAACCCTATTTTCTACCATCTACTGTACATCTACGGTCCACTACACTATTCCTAAGTCAAACCTAACCACATTTCCACAAAGATAACATACATTTGACGGAAAACAATAAGGAAAAACAGTGGATCACAAGGAAAATCATACCTGACATAGTTAAGTTGAAAAGGGTACGGTGGCGCACGAGCAGCAGACGGTGGTTCAGATAGGAGGACGGGCGGAGACGGCGGTTCAGACGGATGAGCGAGCAAACAATAGAGGATGTGGAGAACTCCGGTGAACGTGTGAACGAAAAAAGTAGAAATGAAGTTACTCACCCCCTTTTTATATTGCCTGGCGCGTGGACCAACGCGCTAGGCCATCATTACCTATCCTGCCTACGCCGCCTTTGCACACTAAACGAAGCGACACCATTAAGTCTGAGACACGTCTCTCCAAAATAAGAAACTGAAACGACCCGGGCACCTATCCGTCTCCCCGACTCACCTAGACGCCACATCCCCACGTCACACCCTCGTCTGCCACAAAAGAGGTGCAGACCAACCGATCACCTCCATCCCCGACATTTCCGGCGAAAGGATCAGTCACGAGCAAGTCTGTTACAACCCCATCTGTCGAACGATCATACTTCCCCGTCAGCCAACCGATCACCTCCATCCCCGACATTTCCGGCGAAAGGATCAGTCACGAGCAAGTCTGTTACAACCCCATCTGTCGAACGATCATACTTCCCCGTCAGCTCGGGGAGCCACAAGTTGAAACATAAGTCATCGCTCTGGCTCAGAGACTCGACTTGGGGGGCTCCTGTTCTGGACTGGGCCAAGGCATTATGCACGGCATGGCCCAGTGCTCGTCAGGCCCATGTCCAAACGACCAAGCACGAGGACACGTCAGACGTAGGACCATTCACCCGAGGGATGTTTCCTCGGGTCTCTAACTACGTGTCGGGCAAAGAGCGAGTTGCCCGTCCCATGATCTCCGTCCACACATCATCGACCACATCACGGGCATCTAGCTTGTGTCGGGCAGAACCATAACAGCACCTCACTTACCACGTCACCCAACTCCCCTATATTGTCTCCTTAGGGATAGGGGCAGTTGGACCAGGGGGTAGATCTTGGTCTAGGTCTTAACGCTTCTTACGCGTCCCCTGGCAGCTCCTCCTTGGGCCTAGCTAATCCAGCCCATTAGGAGCCTTGGCCCAGCGCTGGGGGCTCAATATAAATACCCCTTTCATGGCAAAGGGACAGGTATTCTTACTGACACTCTGATAACCTTATTCTGTACCTCTTCTGACTTGAGCATTGGAGCACCTTGCAGGTACACCCCCCTCCTCATTTCATTCCCTGGCCCATTCACCAAGACCTTGGAAGGCCCTCCTGATCAGGTAAGATCAATATATATATATATATATATATATATATATATTTCCCTCTATTCCAAAATAATATTCCATTTGTTTTTTATTATAAGTCGTTTTTAACTTTTCAGAGAAATTATAAATGATTTTACAAAATTATTCTTCATTAAAATATTGAAAAGACAAATTTATATAATTGAAAGAAGAGAGAATAATAAATATTGAAGGATATTATTGGAAAAGTAACATTAATGATTTATTGGTATTATAAAACGACTTATATTGTGGTACAAAATATTTTTCTAAAACGACTTATATTGTGGTACAAAATATTTTTCTAAAACAATTTATAATAAAAACGGAGGTAATAGTGTTTTAAGATATGAAAAATTGTCTCAAAATAATAGTCTTTCTACATTTTCAATGCAATATTAATTAGTTTTTACCAACTTTATCCTTAATAAATATTATATTACATCATACTATATCTTTATGACAACCATCATACTATATCTTTTTGTAAAATTGTTACATTTAATCATTTAATCATTATTTTTCTTAATCTATGTGCAATAACCTTAAAAGACTAATATTTTTTAGACGGAGGAAGTATAAAATTAAGGGTCTTACTAACGAGTGTCCCCAAGGTATTTTTTAAGGATTCCATATTAAGAAATTATTCTTTAAAAAATTCAAACAGTTCAATTTTCAATATAATTATTGCACATATTTTTATAAAAACTTACTATTTAAAGTTCTTAAAAAATATTCCTAGACCACTCGTTAGTTCCCTAAAATTAATGGAATCCTTACGAAAATCATAGAAATTATAATCGGATTTAAGAATATCTCATAGAGATAATTTCCACATCTTTAATTTTATTGACAAAACCTAATCCGATATATCACCTATCGAATCTTTGAAAAATATCTCATTCCTGTGGTTCTAAATATATCAAATAACCGCCGACCACATTACTCAATCCTTTCCATTATTGATATTCTTATTCCTTAATTCCCTATTACAATATAAAAAAATTCCTCCCCCCTAACCACTCTTCCACTTAAATCATGTCTTGCATTGGACTATAATTCACTGCAATCATTGAGATGATACATTTACAGAGTTTTTTTTTATCATTAGATTGAAATCAGATAATCTATATTTAAAATTCACTATTCACTATTATTTGAAAAATTAATTCTATATTTTCATCTGATGGTTTGCAATGATGTGAGCGACTTCGTCTTGCATCACCCTATTTTTATGAGAATAAATCTTCAATAAATGATCCATTTATGTACTAAGTTAGCTAATATCTTGCCTATAAGACTGAATTAACGATATGATTATAGAGCCAAGATTCGCACACTTAGAAAAAGTCTGTAATCACGCAGTCATGTAATGGTAGTTGTTTGATTAACATCAGACGGTCTTGATTTAAACTGCTTTGAATATGAATAATAAATTATTGCTTTGAACATACCCTCCATGATATGGAAAAAGTATGGACATAAAATGAAGAAGGGAAATCCTTGTCGACCTTTAGCATATTACTGATGCACAATGGTTATTGGTTTCCCCGTTTGCAAACAAGTGAGTCTTACTACGTACTTAGATGAATCAATCAAATTGTATATAATTGATTTACATTTACATGATATTATCAAATTTATAGGTTCAACGTTATACTGAAGATAAAACAATTCTGATAACCACATATGAAGGGACATATAGTCATTTACTGTTACCTGCTGCTATGACGATGGCGTCGACCACTGCAGTTGCTACCATCGTGTTGCTATTTGGATCAATGTCAAGTGTTGATGGGGGTAGTGAACCCAAATTTACAATCTATAATTCTTCCTGATTGCTCTTCTAATCTTGTTAAGTTTGATTTATGAATATAGGCCGATGAGATGTCTTGAAAATCATCTTTTCGGTAAACTTTTTATTGTCTATTTATTTCTCATGTGCAGCTGCCACTTAATAATAATTTATTCATAGTAGTTATGATGCAGAAGAAGGCTTTTCAATATCAACTTCACTTCTGTTTTTGACGATAAATTTGTATCTCAAGTTTCACATTAATGAAACCATTATTTTTTCTCTACAACTTCAGGTTGTTTTGCCAGAGGGTTCAAAAGATTACTTCAACATCTGTTCCATTTTCTTTGAAACATAGACATGAGGTATTACTATTTTGATATCTTCTTCTAAACTAATGTTGATAAATATCCAGTGCAGACAATGCTTTCTCACTTGGATATTGCTGGTAGACCTATTGTATTGGAGAAAAACAATGTTGTGCCTGAGCATAATGTGCATTTTTAGGTGAATTTATTTCTTCATGATATATTATTTTTGGAGATTTAGTTTTTGATGTTGGAGTTTCTTTCTCCACTGATGTTAAATATATAGATTTATGCATAATGACTAATGATCCACATGGGCATTGATCATTGTAAATTGATGAGATTGTTGTTTTCCGTGGGTCGAAATGCCTGATGATAGTGGATATCCTGCTTTACCATCTGTTTCATATGAAACCGTTTGGTGTTTAGGCAACACATATGGTGAAATCCAGTATTCTTTTTTGCCCCCTACCCTCAACAGTAGAGTTGTGTGAGGCAGCAAGTAAAAATAAACGAGGGGTGTACTAACCAATTTTATTTGTATTTATCTCTATCTTAAACGGAAAGTTGCCTTTATTTGTATGATATAGCTGTGTATTAATGAAGGTGTAAAATTTTACAAATGTCTAGAAAACATACGCGATTGGTGCATTTCTAGGCAGCTATGGTGGGGTCACCAAATTCTTGCATGGTACGTCACTTTAGAAGATGATACACTGCAGGAATTGGATAGTGACTAGAAATAAAGAGGATGCTTGGGATGAGGCTAACCAGAAATACAATGGAAAAAAGTTTAATTTAACCCGGGATCGAGAGAAAGATACCAAGGTCCAGGGTTAAATTTTGTGAAACTTACCTTACTGGAAAGGATGTTGCACCAGAAAAGCAGAATCAGGAATATGTATGGTGGTTGATTCTGTTTCTTTTTTTCAGGCCCTTACATATATAGCAGAACACCACTCCACATCAGAAGACTCTACCAAGTATCAAGCTTATTCAGACAGTCAGGTTTCGCCACTGAGCCTTTTAATGCGCAACTTCGGCAAAGCAGGGGCATTCGAGTGCAGGTATATAATGGAAACCTGGAAGGGGCATTGGCGTTGATGCACCGTAAGATGACATCGAGTGGGATCGATCGGATGATAAAGATTGAACAGCGATTTCATATAAAAAACTATGAGATGCGTGTGTTAGCACAAGAGAATTTGCAGCGTAGGCTTCGATCTCAGGATTTTGCAAGGAAACTCAAGGCCATTATGATCAAGAAAGTCAGTGGTCTTTGAAAATGTTGCACTTCCATTGAGAGAAAAGTGGTTGGTGTATACTGGTGTTATGCAGTAATTTTGAAGGTGACAACTTGAAACACATTATTTCAAATTGTAGTGGAGTAATATGTACTTTGGTAGATATGATTTTATGTATTAGATGCATTGCTTCAATGCTCTTCATATTTGGTTAAATCTTGAATTTGGGTGAATAAAAAAGTAGTTGTAGGTTGGACTGATCAAATAACCCAAACTTGTAGACATTGCCAGTTCATGGTTGAATCGGGTGGGCCGTTCGGTTCTGCCATCAACACACCAGTTAGTACTCTGGTTGATAGGTTGTGGGAAATGCGGACCTGCTGAATGCTAGAGGAAGTCGGCATAGAACAAATTACAAGACTGCATTTTGTATATTACTATATTTTAAGATTTTCTCTTGAATTATATATATGGTTTTAATGGATGCACTTTATTCCATTAATACACTTATATTTTTTCTAATGTAAAGATTGACATGGACACTATAGAAGTCAGTAACCTGAACAATTTTTTTTGTTCCGACAATCCCATGATGGGAAGTCCAAGGCTAAAGTGAATATGGCAGTCCTGTTAAGATGTTTATTCACAAAAACCCATAAAAGCAAGATTTGTTTGGTTTGTATCAATTGCATGAAAGGTAAAGTCTATTTGTTTTAACTTAATGCAGAAGTACAGTGGGAAGAAATCTTCTGGAAGTAGCAGTGACAATCGGGCAGACTGAAGCTTTGCCGTGTCATCATTTGAAGAACACAGTTCTCAAAATTAGGTTTTGTGGGCATTTATTGTTGATATAGTTTTAGATTTACAGCAATTTTAGTCATGTATTGCCATTGGACTATCATGATCTTAGGATAGATTTCAACCATGATTTTTCTCCTAGGATATTTCTATTGCCTTTGAAGTTTCTGCATCTTTTATTTGTTAGTGTTAGTTTATTAGATTGACTACTGGCTCTGTCAAATTTGGCGCAATTTTTCTCCTAAAAATAATTTTTATTTAGGCCAAATTAAGCATTATATTAGATTGATTATTGAATGTGTCAAATTATAAACAATATTATATATATATATATATATATATATATATATATATATATATATATATATATATATATATATATATATATATATATATATATATATATATATATATATATAGGCACCCTGGTGGATGTTGTAGCTTTCGAAAGCTGATGAATTTTCATTATACCTACATATAATCTATTTATGATTATAAAATTACATTAATCATTAACATTTTTAATTTAATTTTTGAAATAGTTAAATGCTACAAATATTGTAGGTGTGCTGGAGTATTTGATTTAACGTCCATGTTTATTTTTTGGCAAACTTTTATCATTTAATCAATAAATTGTTGTTGGAATCATATACCTGCATCCATGATAACAAGAATAATATAAATTTTCATTCTTACCGGAATGAAGATACCTATGATTATTGTGTATATGATTGAATAACCGATTTAATCTCACTCTCAAGATAATTTACTATTATGTGATAGGTGTTAGGCAATCATTCATTTACATTTGTGTGTAAATGAATGATTGCCTAACACATATGATTTGAAGAACACAGTTCTCAAAGTTAGGTTTTGTGGGCATTCATTGTTGATATAGTTTTAGATTAAAAGCAATTTTAGCCTTGTATTGTCATTGGACTATCATGATCTTAGGATAGATTTCACACACAACCTTGATTTTTCTCCTAGGATATTTCTATTGCCTTTGAAGTTTCTGCATCTTTTATTTATTAGTGTTAGTTTATTAGATTGACTATTGACTCTGTCAAATATGGCGCAATTTTTCTCCTAAAAATATTTTTTATTTAGGCCAAATTAAGCATTATATTAGATTGATTATTGACTGTGTCAAATTATGAACAATTTTTTGCATATATATATATATATATGCACTCTGGTGGGTGTTGCAGCTTTCGAACGCTGATGAGTTTTCATTATACCTACATATAATCCATTTATGATGATAAAATTACATATATCATTAACATTTTTAATTTATTTTTTGAAATAGTTAAATATTACAAATATTGTAGGTGTGCTGGAGTATTTGATTTAACGTCCATGTTTATTTTTTGGCAAACTTTTATCATTTAATCAATAAATTGTTGTTGGAATCATAAAACTGTATCCATGATAACAAGAATAATACAAATTATCATTCTTAATGGAATGAAGATACCTATAATTATTATGTATATGATTAAATAACCGATTTAATCTCACTCTCAAGATAATTTACTATTATGTGAAAGGTGTTAGGCAATTATTCATTTACATTTGTGTGTAATGTTAAAATTGTGATTTAAATTGACATGAGACTTAATCAATTAGATTCGACCAATATAACTTTCATAAATATTATTTCCAATATACATTGAATACAATTGTATCGTACAAAATAATTTTTCATTAACTTTAAGTCTAATTAAATAAATAATTTAAAATATAAATACTTTTACCCGTGCTACTAATATAAGAAGTTTAGTTGTTCTTGTTAATACATCCATAACCTTTTGCCAAACAATGCCACCTATGGAAATTAAGGGTAAATGATGTCTAAAAGTGACTAAATGGAACTGGATTAGCGGATAGTTACAATGGGAAATATAATGTTTGCAGCATTTACATATGAAAATGACAATGCTAGCAACTATGGTTTGTTGGGTAACTAAATATTTGTATTGACTTGTGAAAAGCTAAATGTTGCCCTCACGTGTGATAGCTTGCAAATACAACCTTTTTCAAATTTACACCATTTCCCAATGTTGCAACAGAAAACAAGTACATCTGCAAAAAACTTTTACAATGCAGCAGACTTGTAATGATTCATTTTCTGCCTTTCTTCCTTCAGTTTTCGTTTTGTAAACATTGCATTTCCATTTGGTTTGTGTGATAAAATCAAAGAAAAAAGATTACCCAGCTTGGCCCAGATTTCATCTGAGGGTTTAGAAGAAGTTGATGGTTTCGAAAAAGCAAATGATTATCCTATTTCGTCCATTGATGAAGATCAAAATCAAAAGGTCTCTTCTTTGTCTCTCCAAGATAGAGGTTGAAGGTTTTTTATTTTATTTCTATCTATATGCATTTATTTATTTATTTGTTTAATTACTCTATTGTAATGTTCAAGAGCGTGCAAGACAATATTTACTTCTTTCTCATTCTTTCTCAGTTCAGAGTTTGTCTTAATAGGTTTGGATGTATGTATTGGCTGAGCATGTTCATTTTGACTCATGCTTTGATTCTCTTGTGAAGGTTTTTCTGATGTTTTCCTTGACCTATTTTCTGTTGATGCTTATCTATACATTGTGTTCTTATAAAATGTTTGATAAAATGTTTTCGAATCCGTTTCGATTTTGTATTCCATGTTTCAACAAAAAATGAAGCAGGGTCATGTCATTTTTTAGGGGATACTGGTTTCCGAGTCTCCGACGGGTATGTTCTTTTTCAAGTTTCGTGATTGGTAACTGTGTTTAGAGGAAATCCAGTTTTATGAATGTGGCATAATTTTGTTTTCAGGTTGGATTGGCAATGGTTATGGTGGAGAGTGTTGTTACGTTAATATATATTTATTATGCAGAAGACCCTTTATTGATTCAGAGATGGGATGTTGAGTTTTTCAACCATATGTTTGGGACACTACATCATTGACTTCAATATCAGAGTGCTTGAGCCATGGAAGTTTTAACACTATCGACTCAATGACAAACCTATACGAGAAAACGCTGCTACATGAGGAATCAAATTCAGATTTTTCTTTTGTTCTACAATAGTTTATTTAACTCATGGCATGGTATGTCGGGATGACAATATATTTAAACAACAAAATTGTGTAGTTTTTTTTGTTTGACAAAAAATGTAAAAGCTTAGTTATGTTATTAATATGGATTTCAAAATTCCAATGTTATCATGATTAACTGCAACAACAACACGTACATGACTCTGGATATTTACTGCAACAACAAAACATCATCAACAACAACAACAGCCTCAATAACTACAACTTTAACAACAACTTCAACATCAACAACAATAATTTATACATGGGGGACACTACACTATAAAGAAGTCTTAAACATTATATTGTGAAGGTCAAATTTTAATTCCTGAATTGGTTGTGATATAATTTTGCGAAGCATAGTTTCATGGTCTTTGATATAGTCGTTTTCTACTGATAAATAATTCTCGTTGACAAGTGCAATGGATGTGGCCCTTTTTAGCATGGACCATTAATTTAGAGTTCTTACATATTTTTCAGGGTGGTCCTCTTCGAGACAAGCCGAAAAAGAACAATGTGCTTGAGGCATTCTTGGGCTCTTACAAATTTGCTACTGATAAATCATTATGGTTTTTATTTGAATCATAGACAACATTGAATCATAAAAATAGTTTCATTGAAGTTGATTGAATTATTTGAATCATGAAAATGAGCATTCTTTGTACCAATTGATGTTCTAAATCTTTTGAAAGTAGATACTTTTCATACATTGTTGTTTGTACATTTAGTTTAGTTGTGATGATATGGGTGTTTTCCTTCTAATATTGATGTTTTGGTTTTGTTTTTCCATAGGTATTTTATTTGTGGTGGATCAACCGACTTATTCATCTATGGCTACTGCTTTTATTATTACTATGCACGGCTAGATATGTCTTATTTTATGCAAACTTGATTCTTCTTCAATTACATGTCCTGCATCTGCTATGGCTTCTTTATCATGCTCGTTAACGTAGGTTTCCGTGCTTCCCTGCCCTTTGTCCACCATATATACAAGTCTATCAAGTGTGAGTAGTCGTGGTTGAACGTTATGGTAAGTTTACATTATTCGTGTTAGGTAATGAGAAAAGGGGTATGAATTTGTTTTCCTTTTTTCCTGTCATAAAGTATATTATATATAGTGTAACTGATAACAAGAGAAGCTTTGACTCTTCTGAATTAATGTCATGTTATCTTTGTGTGTGGATTGTTGTTTTCTTTGAATTTAGCTTAACCTATTTTTATATGACACAAATTTATGTCTATAAATGATGTGGCCTTATTCTACTGTTGGTACAACAAATTATATTGCTCCAGAAGTTCTATTGAAGATATGTTATAGGATGGAATGTGATTGGTGAGTTCTTTGTGTTATTGTTGGAATTAAACTTACCGACTATACCATGTTCTTTATGAATCATTTTTTACTCCAAACAAGTGTTTTCGTTTAACTCATTTTAATATGATTGTATAATTTTTTCCACCCTTCCTAAACTTGATAACATGCTACTCTGGAGTGGACACGAGATCAATGATGTTGAGCCTTTTGTTGCATATTTCCGTATTTCTTGCCTTACTTTGTATAATCAGCTTTTGCGTTTGTAGTAACAATCGCCTGCATTTGGTTACTAGTATGTATCTTAGGCTCCTTAATCAACCTTTCTGATCTTTCATGTTGTGTGTGTGACTATAGATATGTCTGCATGACTGTAGGAAACACTTCACAACCACAATGGAAGCAGGGAGTCCGATGACAATGTAGAAGCTAATAAAGTTGAACTGTAGGAAACTTTATCAAGACTCTTTAAATTATGCGTGTCTAACAATTAGTTTAAGTTGCATACTATTTTACTTTGTTCATTCATAATAGTTAACTTTTCTTTTTACTTGCTGAATATGTTGATATAAATATATTGACATTGGTCGTCTTGATGAATTGCATACATGATATTGTATTTCTATAAATATTTCAACAATGGATCTTATTATTGTGATGTATGTATTTCTATATTATGATTCAATCTTTTATGTTACCCTTTAAGTGCGAGTAATGGTGTTTTAATACTTTTAATCCAAAGCAAAAAAACCCACAATGGTCAATAACAACTAACAACATTGCAATTGCATTGGTATGATTTGGAATGGCTGGTAGCCATTCCCAATGGCTTAATACATTATGTTTTTGAGTATAACTAATTGTAGATGAAATACATCAACATTATTTACTTCAACCCATTACATTGACCCATCTGCAACAACCATTAATTCAGGGGCTAAAGCACCTACTATTGTCAATGCTTCACAAAATGTTGCTAATGAAATTGATCTTAGAAGGAAACTTGAACACTTTGTAAGCTGAAATTTGGTTTCAATTATCATTTATTTTAAATTTTAAATTTTTTAAGTTATCATCTTTAATCATTTATACATTATTTATTTTTTAAGTTATCATCTAAAATGATATGTACATTGGCTGGTTTGCAAACCATTTTGTAAGTTTATACTAATAAGTGCATGTTCAATATTGTAGTTTACCCTCTTCAAATAATTTTAGTAATCTTAAATCATTTTTTTTCTAAACTGAAGCTTTATGTTTATGGTCTTTCTACATGATTATGGTATTGGCTTTGACGACCATGATCAACTTGTCTAACTGTTTGAGTGCAAATGCGGCAATAACAATTGCAAGAATATGAAGTGTTCTAACCAAAGGTTCAGTTCTCGCCCATAATATATATGAATCTCTACATGACTATGGTGTTTCTGCTTTTTTATGATTCTTAATTACTGTGTATGTGTATGCATTGTATCTTTTTTAGGAAGCAAATATAACTTGCTTCCATGTCACTGGTGACATATAATACATTGTCCTCACTGGCCACTTTGATATCTACAACTGAGCTTTTGGCAGCTATATAGGTGACGTTTTGTTACTTAACGTGGAGAGATGCATCAAAGTGGCCTCTGATCTCCTTTTTTTTATTCACAGTCATTGAAAAAACATAACATTTTAGTTGGTCCATTAATAAATCTTTTTCTATTATGGCCCATCAATAGATACATTGTATCAACAACATACTATGAAACTTGAGTGTCATATTCATTTATTATTGGACCACCCAATGTTATAATGTTACAATTTCAATACAATTAATGGTTTCACATTTTCAAGGAATTGGAGAACATGAAGAGACGCAACCTCAGTTATATAAACCTAAGTAGTTAAACTCAACAACACATTTCAAACATCTTTAGAACAAAATTACCTTTATGGCGTCAAACAATGTTTGGAGGGTCGTAGACCAACCTCAACAACTCCAACATCCCGCACAAGAACAATAAGGCACAACAGGTCCAACAATTTCATATCTTCCTTAATTCTCCATTTTACTTTACTTGTGTATTAAATATTTTTTCATCAACATATGCTACAGATTCAGGATCAGCCTGTCCAACTCGACCCACATTTGGAGTTTCAACCACTTTCGGTGCTCCTCTAACCTCTGGTGGCACAACAACCTCCCGACATCGAAGAATCAAATATGATCCAACAGACATCTTTTATGATTTTTCTTTCTTTTTTCTTGTTCTTCATCTGCATCTGTTTATTGTTTTTACTCATTTTGCCCTAATTGAATTTTTTTTCTTATACAGCTCCAGCATAATCAACAGGTTCTTCAAGATGCTGTAATGGTTGTTCAGTCGTCCGCTGTGCGCCAGAGGAGACAGAACAGAAGAATAACGAGGTCAGCTAAAAGGGTCAGAAGGACGCGAGTCTTCAACGATGATGAAGATGAAGAAGACAATTCAATCTTTGGTTCGAGTGATGATGATGAACAAGATTGGTCATGAAACAACTTTCTTTCGGCCCGACGTTTCAAATATGATGATTAGAATAACAACTTTTTTTCATTTTCAACCGTTCTATATTTTATGTTGTTGGACAAAACTTCCATGGTTGCATATTTTAATGTGGGATAAAATACAATTTAATATCAAACTATTGCTTTCAATGAAATTGGTATTACAAGTTATCAACAGAAAATGGATCAATGATATTTCTCCTATATTTTTTTATAATACAAGTCTATATTTTGTGTTTGGTTGCTTTAATTTTTTTATCTAATTAATTTTATTGTATTAAATTTTTTCACAAAATCCTTATGTATCAAAATAAAATGCTTCTTCCATTTGTATGCACCTTATTTAGAATTTTATACCGTAATTACATATTCCAAAATTTATTTTACTTTATTATATTTTTCTCTATTAATATTCATTACGCGTCTCAACCGATATCTATGCGATTGCAGTGATATCTCCACAGTTTTGAGATAAAAAGTAATTATATAGAGAGATTACAAAGAATTAATAATTTTAAATTACAGATAATTGACTATAGTTAAGTGTGCTTATGTGAGATGATCATGAACGTAGAGGTTTACTACAAGGTTATGTAGAAATTGTATCTATTTGAATTCTAAAGGATGTTATATAGTTCAATCTTTGAAGGGCGTGTACTAAATTTGAATCCAAACTTATTTTTTATCGCCAATGGCAGAGTTAAGAGATATTTGGGAGCCATAGGTGCTACAACACCCCTAAAATAGCATATTTTATTTTTATATATTACTATTATATTACTTTGTAATAGTATTTTACTTTTTTTTTTAGTTTTATCTCGTAACCTTATCTTTATTCTTATACCTTTTTTTTTTATTTATAAATTTTATCTCATATCTTTATCTTTATTTCAATATCCTTATATTTTACAAAAAAATATTAATTTTATCTTTATATATTTTTAACTAATTGATTATTTTATCGTTTAAATATTTTTAAAATTTTATTTTACATACTGAAAATTTTTACAAAAGAGTTTTGGTAGTTATATTTTAATTTTTTTTAAAATTTTCACATTGAAAAACTTTGCAAAAGAATTCTGATAACCAATTTTTAAGTATAAGAAGACTTTACAAAAAAGTTTTGATAATTTTTCAAATATTTTTTTATGTTTTTGTGTACCGGAATACTTTGTAAAAGAATTCTCGTTGTAAAATTTTGTGTATAAGAAGACTTTTTAATAGAATTCCGAAAGTTATTTTTTAAAATATTTTGTAATTTTTATTTTGTGTACGGTAAGATTTTACAAAAGAATTCCGATATTCAATTTTAATATAAGATTTTCTAAAAGAGTTCCGATAGTCATTTTAAATTATTTTTGTGTGTATCATTTGCAAAAGTGTTATGATAGTCAACTTTTGTGTATCAAAAGACTTTGAAAAAAAAATCGATAATTATTTTTTAACTTTTATTTTGTGTACCAAAACACTTTTGCTAAGTCTTCAAGTATGTAAAATAAAATTTAAAAGATATTTAAAAAATCAAATAATAAATTAATTTAAATTATAAAGAATAAAATTAATAATTTTTATAAAATATAAGAGCATAAAGATAAAAGTAGATAAAATTTTATTAATTTTTTTATTACATCTTTATAAATTTACAAGTATGTATCTCTAATATATATTTTAAGTGAATTATATACAATATAAACTAATATTTCATATTATTTTTGTTTTTGTAAAAAAAAATTCTTTAAAATAATTATAATTTTTTATTTTTATTACAATGTTTTATTATTTAAATGTGCCTTCTAACTCATACTATTTGCATCACTTTTTTGATTAAATATTTGTTACTTGATATTTATGATAAAAGTCAATAAACACATTTTAGTAAAATTACTCTTTTCTTTTATTTTCCCCATAATTTTTTAAGGTATGAGAAATAATGAGAATTTTTTTTTAGAATAACATGATTTAATAAAATAAATTCCAAAATAAATATGTTTTCAAAAAATTTACGAAAGTAACATAGTTTACCTATATTTTCAACAAGTTGATTGACGAACAAGTGTAAATTGAATCCAATTCGTCAATTGGATTGACTAAATGAAAAGAAATTTCAACACATTCATCATGTCAAATGGCGAACATGTGTATGAAGAAGGCAAACCAATTGGCGAATGAGTTCATACTACTCCATATGAGTCATACCAATTGGCGAATGAGTACATACTACTCCATATATATATATATATATATATATATATATATATATATATATATATATATATATATATATATATATATATATATAAATGAGTTCATACTACTCCATATGAGTCATACCAATTGGCGAATGAGTACATACTACTCCATATATATATATATATATATATATATATATATATATATATATATATATATATATATATATATATATATATATATATATATATATATATATATATATATATATATATATATATATATATATATATATATATATGGAAATGAATTATGATTATTTAAGTTAATAATAATAATTTAATAAATTAAACTAAGAGAATCTGACAAAGAGAAATATAATATAAAAGAAAATTATTATTAATAATCCAACAATGGCAGTACAAAAATTAATTTCTCGCCCGATCTAAATGTCTCCCAGTACCACATCCACGGGGATGACCCCGTCTTCGAGCTCTACCACGAGGTGGTTGAGGTTCCGCTTGTCTTTGTGTGTTTGGTGGAGGTGGTTGTTGTTGAGTCCATGATTCTGTTATGTTTGCAACCGCCTGTCCCCAATAACAAGGAGGGTTGCTGCCAAAGGCGCTGCAGTAACTCAGTTGTGTGCCCATGTTTTCAAAGCTGAGTCAGATAGGTTGGGCTTGATTGGATTGGGTTGGGTGAGGACGATAAGCTTGACCGAATGAGGATATAGCCTCGTTTTGAGAACGAAACAATGGTGGGGGGCTATTGGCTGGTGTGGATATGAAGGTGTTATCAGGGGTATATTGTTGTTGGTAAGGCTCTTGTTGTTGTGATTGAGTTTGTGGCATGAAGGGGTTACGTGTTTGGAAGAATGGTCTATGGGTGTTTGAAGTTGATGGCTGGAATTGGGTGGGTTGGTCATGTTGTGGGGTTGGTGGTTGGGCGTATGCTACGGCCTGCGAGCGCGGGTCAATCAAGTATGGGTTATCAGGCACCCATTGTTGCGTAGTAACTGACCTAAACCAAACTAAATATTCTCTAGTTGGTTTGACATTTTGCAGCACTTGGTCAGTTAGGACATGTTGACGTCGATCCCTCCATTGTTGACGTAATTCCCTTGCAAAGTCTCTTCAATCTTCCACATTCCACATGTCACTTACTCTTTTCAAATGCCATTCTCCCAAACATGTCGGAGGGCCCGAAATATCCTGTTGCATTACAAACTGCATTTTCACCCGATCTGTTTGGTGCATTTCAATCGTAGTGAACCGGATGATTAGTGTTTTTGCTGTCCAAATTTCATCGTCCTCTGGGTTAGGCTCATGGTCGAGGGCTAAATAGGGTCGGCAGATGAACTACATTAAAAAAAAAATTTCGTTTAGTAGACAATTATTTTAGTGAATAATATGCATTAAAAAGAAAAGATATTTTTTATATATGACAATACCTGATCGACCCCCACGTGGTCTAACAAACTGCGATATAAAACTATGGAACTTTTTGGATTTCTACTATAATCCATCCCAAAATCGGACCAGCAAAGCATAATAGATTTAAAAGCATTTAGTTACAATAATATTTGAATATTTAAAATTTAATATGTTTGGAAATAAATAATAATAGTAGACTTACTGGTTTGCGTAGGGGAACGAGCATGGATTCATATTGCGTTGTCATCCTTGAGACCTTGCCGGCGTATACTTCAGAAAGTCATTGTGTTAGTGGAAATGACATATTTCACCGACTCTTTTGGGCTTTTGACCCATGTATAAAGGGTTTTGCCTTCTGCAAGCCTATAATCCAAATTGATGGAACATGACTTTACGGCAAATACAAAGGAACTCTATTAATGGCAGTGGCCCAGGACGGCAACAACAATATCTTCCCAATTGCATTCGCTATAGTCGAGGGAGAGACTGTCGAGGGATGAAGTTTTTTCCTGAAAAATCTCCGCTTGCACGTGGCTCCCCAGTCTAACTTATGTTTGATTTCGGACATACATGCATCAATTGAGAATGCATGGAAGAATGTTGATAACGGCTGGCAGGAACCTCCTTCAACACATGTCTATTGCATTAGACACACCGCGCAAAATTTCATGAGAGAGATCAAAGACAAGACATTGCGGAAGAAGGTCGTGAACGCGAGGTACTCATTAACCGAACCGTCATTCAAACACTATCGTGACGAAATCAGGCTGACAAATGAAGATGCGTTCAGATGGATAAACCAAATTCCTTTGGATAAGTGGACCAGGGCCTACGACAAAGGACAACGCTGGGGTCACATGACGACAAATCTCGTGGAATCAATGAACTCTGTTTTCAAAGGAATCCGCAACCTACCGATAACCGCTTTGGTGAGGTCAACCTACTTTAGGCTCGGAGCACTTTTTGACACCAAGCGTTCAAAGTGGAGTTTCATCCTACAGTCTGGTCAAGTGTTCAGCGATAGTTCTATGACATTCATTAAAGACGAAGCATCCAAATCTAACACACATGTGGTCACCGTGTTTAACCGCAATAAGGGACATTTCAATGTTGCTGAGATCATGGATCACAACGAAGGGAGACCGAGGGGATCCTATCGGGTAGAACTTGATAACAATTGGTGCGACTGTGGAAAATTTCAAGCCTTTCGCATGCCTTGCTCCCATGTCATAGCGGCATGTTCGAAGGTTCGGCTGGACTCTTCAGGCTTACTATCCCCTGTTTACCAAGTGCACAATCTTTGCAACGTCTACAACAAAAGCTTTCCGGTAGTTGCAAATGAGGACTACTTGCCCACCTACAACGGGGAAATAGTCTGACACAATGAGAACATGCGAAGAAAGAAAAAGGGGCGTCCTAACAGCACGCGTATTCGCACCGAAATGGATACGGCGAATAAGATGGTGAGACTATGCAGTTCATGTCGTCAGCCCGGTCACAATCGTAAAAAATGTCCCAACGTTGGACCAAGCTCAACATCATAAATTAAACCATTGTAACCGTATTTATTTAAAATAGAAGCCTAGTTCGTTTCATTCATATCAGTAAAATCATACAACCACAAACACGAACATACATAAATAAAACAAGGAAATACATAATTCAAAACATGACCGTACATAAATAAAACAAGAAAATACATAAATTCAAACATGACCATACATAAATAAAACAACTGGAACATTCAACATATCTAGCCTATCAGAACCATCAGGACAACTTCACCTTCACCTAACATCATCGAAAGAACACATGCATCATTGACCACTTTTCTCCATTTCGTCACACCAGACTCCACAACCCGCTTCTCAATTTTAATTATCTTTTCTTTGGGGCCGATCTCTCCTTCTAACCAGCGGTTTAATTCTCTATGCAAGTGTTCCAAAGTTTGCGGGTTCCATAACATCATTTTCAAAGGAGGCTTTGTTGCCGAGAAAAACACCAAAGCATTTTTCTTCAAAATATCAAATTTTGGAAGCGGTTCTCTGATGTTGAGGAAGACGGTGTCGATGCAAAAGTATATGGACGAGGAGAAACCATGTTGTAAGAGGGAGAGATTGAAAGGAATGAATGAGAGAAGGATTGTAAGGAAGGAGTGAGAGGAGTTTGATGTGAATGAGTGATAACCGGGCAGATGTATTTATAGAAAAAAAATTACAAGGTAAACACATTCACCAATCCAAATGGCGAATGTCTTTCATCACATAACACACATTCGCCAAACCAAGTGGAGAATTGTTTTGAATTTTTAACATATTCGCCATTTGACATGATGAATGTGTTGAAATTTCTTTTCATTTAGCCAATCCAATTGTCGAATTGGATTCAATTAACACTTGTTCGCCAATCAACTTGTTGAAAATGTATGGAAAGTATGTTACTTTGGTAAATTTTTTGAAAATATAATTATTTTGGGATTTATTTTATTAAACCATGTTATTCTAAAAAAAATTCAAATAATGAATCAACTCACTTATTTTATAATGATTCATTTTATAAAGATTAGACTATGGTAAAGTGGAAATCAATATTGACTCTATTCTGGTTGTTCAAGCTATAAAAAAAGACGTGACGGATCACATCGGATTTATAAAGATGTATCTCTAAGTTTAAGCTATTCTGGTTGTTCCAACTATTCAAATCACTTATTTTATAAAAAATTTATTACATCTTTATAAATTTACAAGTATGTATCTCTAAGTTTAGAGAAGAGGTAATCAATATTGACTCTATTGAATTGTAATGTGTCCGAATTTCAAGCTTGATATCATTAAAATCAGTCCTTTTGAGTTTAGAGAAGGTGATATAGTATTCAAATTCATAATAAAGGTGCAACGAGAAGGTGGCTATTTATTAGCTTTTTGTGTTTAAGAGTCCTCTTTGAACAAAGCCGTTGAAGTCGGCGGGGCTTATATATGATGATGAAAGAGATGATCTGATCCGAGGAGGCAGATTATGAGTTTCCTGGAAAGTGTCTTCTTTCGCCCGGAAAGTCTATACATTAAATTCATTGGTCCACAATATAGACAGACATAGTGATATACATGTAATATTACCAGTCTCTGGCTTGGTATTACTAGTGTCCATTCATTAAAAATTCGAATGATGATGGCGTGGGGAACACGTATAGGTTTTATAGGTAAAACAGATCATGACCGTTGAAATTGGACAAAGAACCTGAGAGATGACGTGTGAGGCGGAATTGGTGGGGTTTTATGGGTAATTAACCAAAAGAAGGGGTGAGGTGGGTCACTGAAATCTCAAGTTAAGATCTTGAGAAAGACCCATTCCCATTGGGCCATCACGTGGGAATATGACCCACCAGTTCCCTTAAAGCCAAAGCATTTCATCAGATCAGACCGTACCATATTGTCACATATACATACACATGATCATCATCATCATAATTAATTAATGCTTCTTTTATTTTTCTACTTTGCTTTTCAAATATTGTGTGAGTGACTAACTGATTTGCAGACAAAAACACGTGACCTAACTTCCCTATCCACTATCCATATCTTCCACCACATTTCTCTAACTTAATCTTAACCTCCCATCCCAATTATAATAATAATAATAAATTTATATTTATAGAAAATTAAATAATATATTAAAATATTTTAATTTTATGTACAATTATTTAACTCATTATATACTACTTATACATGTCAAAATCAATAAAAAAATCATATGACAAATGATATTGTAAATAGTAAAGTTTATATAGAGAACATCACCTTCGATTACACAACTACAATTTATTATATGATAAAAACTAATATTTACGTTCCTTAATTTCTCTACAAAATGGAAAACTAATTTGTAGAAAACAAACAAAGAAAAATAACACAATTGAATATGAAAAATGAGAAAAGGAGAACAATATGATTAAAAATGAAGAAAGAGAAAATAACCATTTCATTATAGTATGTAAACCAAAGTTTCTTCTTTTTCATTTCTTTCTGAAAGAATAACTAATGAAATGATTATAATAGAGAAAATATGAGGTTATTAATAATGAAGTTAAGGGAGAAAAAAAGAAATTAATATTTTTAATGAGTAGTATTGAAAGTTAACAAAGTGAGTGGGAAGTTAATCAAGTGTTGAAAGTTAATTGAGTAAGTGGGGAGTTAATGAAATATGAATATGAATTAATTAATTAATTAATTAATAATTAATAATGAAATTAATTTTGATTTTTAAAGAATATAAATATAAAATAATTAGTTATTTTATAATTATAGAAAGAAAGTAGAGAGATATTTGGAAGTGTTTTTCTACTTCTTTCTCTTGTGGCTGGTAGAATAATTAAATTATTTTTTAATTATTTTAATTTTATTTATTAATTAAAATAATTTTAATTAATTTATAATTATAAAAAGAAAGTAGAGAGAGATTTAAAGGTGTTTTCTATTTTTTTTTCTTCTGTGGATAGTAGAATAATTAAATTATTTTAATTTTATTTATTAATTAAAATAATTTATAATTAAATAAAAAATAGGAGATGAAAGTTGGAGAGAAAAATTAATAAATATGTGAGTGGTGGGTGGTTTTAAAGTTATTAGTTAATTATCTTTAATTTTATTAGATAGTAGTTAAAATTATTGTTGGATAAAGTAATATTTTTTTTATTAGTTATTAAATTAATATTAATATAATAATAATAATAATAATAATAATAATAATTATTATTATTAAATAGAAAATAATTAATAAGTGAATTTATAGAAATAGAGTTTTGGTGGAAAATTCTATGGGAGAAGTTATAAGATTATAATTTAGTATGATTCTACTAATTATGGAATAAGGAAAATCTACCGTTAAAGAATATGGTTCAACCTAATTCAATCCTTTAAAATTGGTTGATAGGGTGAGAATTATCCATACTTATAAATACGTTTAGACTATATATTATTCAATGTGAAACTCTTAACACACCCTCTTACGCTCAGGACTGGACATCTGAAGCGTGAAAATAAATGGTGGGTGACATAATAACGGAAATCTAATAGTATGTGGTTTATCCGATTTTAAACGAGACTATTAATATTATGTTAAGAAATGTGATTGGATCTAAATCAATCCTACAAAACCGATTTTACAAAGTTGAGTTAGACTCAATCACATTTTTTGATATGATATCAAAGTCTCGTTTAATATTCGGTGACTACCTACTATTAGATTTCCGCTATCAGATAATCTACAATTTATTTATACGTTTCAGATGTTCGGTCCTGAGCGTGAGAGAAATATTAAGAGTTTCAAATCGAATAATATATAACATCAACGTATATTTATAATGAGAATAATCCTACTCTACCTACCGATTTTATAAAATTGAGTTAAACTCAATCAAATTTCTTTAACATTTATATTATTCATATACATGTGTGTAAAATGATCATCGCATAGGGTTAGTAACTTCTTTAACATCTATATTATTCATATACAGATATGTAAAATGATCATGGCATACGGTTAGTAACACGATTAACACAAAACATGCTCAAAAAGTTTAAGTGTTTAATTTTAGGGTAACTCTAGATACAAATTAATTAAGAACCAAATTCTAAGAGTACAAATTAAAAAATAAATTAAGAAATGTTTAATTTCAAATTGTTCATTGAATTTATTTTTAAAAATATATTTTTAACACAAACTTTCTACTTGTAATTTTTTAACATGTGTCCCTAAAGCACAGATTATTATTACAGTTAATTTTATTATGTTTGATCAAATTTAGAGTCTTTGACAAACCAATAATTTTCAATAAATTTGAGAAAAGACCAATTAAATTATATTCAACTTTATCGTTTATAAAAAAAACTATTCAACTATATTTTTTTGTCACAAATTACTATTATAATTTATGGCAAAAAAAAAACATAGTTGTATAAACTCTAAAACCATTTTATGTAAATTTTAAATTATTTAAATTATTTTAAAGTATAAATAGTTTTTTTAAATATAGTATTATTTAATCGACCTCTAAAAACTTATCAGATTTAAAAAGAAAAATAAAGATTAAAACAAATAAATAGTGATATACAGTTAATTAAGCATTTGCTTTAAAAAGTGTATTATCAATACATAAATATTAAAGTCTTAATGTTTAAAATGATCGTAAAGTGAAATATTTAAGAATTCATATAAAACATACAATAAATTAATTTCAACTAATACATCATCAGCCATATTTTTAGTCTAGACAATTTGCTTGCCTGAATTCTAAATATCCAAGCACGTGGAAAGAAGCTACTAGTTATTATAATTTCAGAATGGTGTCATTATTTTCGAAATCATGGGAAGAATCCATATATAGAATAACAGAATTATATATATTTTTTAAATAGGAAAATAAATACAGTCAATATTCCCCGCAAATTCGTCATGTTTTAATTTTCAATAAAAGATGAAGATTAAAAAGCTCTTCAAAGCATGAACACATTCAAATGAAAGAAAAAATATTCAACAATGAAAAAATAGTAGTACTATTTAATAATATCTTTAGATTCTTAAACGAGTATTCTATAATGATTTATAAACATATAAAAGGAGAAGAAAACCCAAAATTAAAAAACAATTATAATCAGCCGTTACTATAATTTTCTACCTATTACTAGTTACAACACATCCTCCTCAACCAAAAAAATACAATGATTGTGGGGATGATACTACTTATATTTCTTCTTTTCTGTTTAACATGCAGCTGAAGGATTGTTGAAAGGATTATAAAAGTGAGAATTGGGAGCCATGGTGAAAGCAGTGATGATCTTCTTATTCGAACCAGCAACTTCTGCGACGCGGCCGCCGAGCCGGTCGCAGGAGGGGCAGATGGACAGAGTAGCTGCCGGCATAGGCATGTATAAAGGTTGTGCAGATAGTTTCAATGCTTTCAGCTCTTGAAGCTCCTTCTTTAGCCTCCTGTTTTCATCTGTTAATGTTTCACAACATTTCTTCAAAAATTCACAGTCTACCTCAGTTTGTTTCAACTTTGTTCTGCAACACACACACCAAAATAGTAGTAGTATTAATACAAAAAATATTTTTTTCTAAAATTTTAAAATAATAAATAATCATTTAATTGAATGAAAATATATATTTTGTACTATATAGAGAATATATAGAATGGAACTGTTGAATTTTTTTAAGAAAAGTTAAAGTTCCGTACCTGGCTCTCCGATTCTGGAACCACACTTCAACTTGTCGTGGCCTTAGACTCAATTGTTTTGCTAAAGCTTGTTTTTGTTTCTGAAAATCCAATCCAAAAAATATATAAATAATAATAATAAAAATTAGTCATTAATTAGTTAGTTAGAAGAGATGAGAAAAAAAAAATTACAGGATTGAGAGTGCTGTGTAATTTGAAGCTTTCTTCAAGTAATAGAGATTGTTCTTTGGTGAGTCTAAGTTTCTTTCTAGTGTTTGTTCCATCTTCATCTTCGTCGCTGATTATTCTTGAAGAAACTCTCTCTTCTTCTTCTACTACATCTTCTTCTTCGTCTCTCTCCCTTTTCACGTGAAGTGTTCTCCCATTTGAGAACGACGAAACAGTAACGCTGTGAGGTGAGGAGGTTTGTCTAGAAAGCTCCTCACCATGGGTTTTATTTCCGGGAGGTTGTTTATAGCTCTCACCGGAGAGTCCCAACGTTAAGGAAGGCTCGTTGGAGGAGGAATAGTAGGGATTCACGGTGGTGGTGGTGGTGGTGGTTGTTTCCTTTGGAGTGGTTAAAGATAAGCCTAGAACAAGGTGGAGATTTGAGTTATTGGAAGGTTGATTATTGTTAATGAGAGCCATTTGATAATTGAGACGAGAGTTTAGAGGGTGGAGGGTTGAGATGTATGTTTAGAAAAATAAGATATATGGTGATGGTTTTAAAGGGAGGTGGAGAATGAATAAGAGACTTTTTTTGTGTGTGTGTGTGGGGGCGTTGGGTTGGGTGGGTGGGTGGGTGGCCATGATTATTATTAATCATAATCAAACGGAGGAATGAGTCTAGGGACACGAATCTTGGTGTAATATGGGAAATATTGAAAGAAAGAAAAGAAAAGTCTTTTTTATATTTATATTCTTATACAGAGGTTGACCATTTGAATTACAATTATTGCTCCCCTCACAATAAATACGATAGTATTTTGAGTTTTTTAGTCTTGGTATTTTGAGTATTTGATACTCCATGCATGTATAAAATATTATATAAATTAAGGAGATATAATAGTATATTTATTAAAATTTTATTATTAGAAGTATTTAAGTATTATTAGAAGTATTGAAGTATTTATTATTAGAACAATGTTAGGAAAACACTTTTTAACACAAATATATCAAGATCAATATTTGAGTTAGTCATATGAATATGATTTAATCAATGGCATGGGAATATATATATATATATATATATATATATATATATATATATATATATATATATATATATATATATATATATATATATATATATATATATATATAAAACGATGTTGCATAAATAAAAAAAAAGGAATAAAATGGGGAATAAGTTAGTCCCGGAGCTACTAAAACCTAAAGAACGATAAATTTAATCTAATTTTTACAAAATTATTCTAAATTTTTATAGGAATGGAATCAAAAAGAGTAATTTGATTGTTGTCGAGCGCTAAATACGCCAAAAAATCAGCACATGTATTACCTTCTCTAAAGATGTGAGTTATAACTAATTTAGAGATTTTACTAGGGTGAATGCAAGTCATCCAACGATTTTTAAACAATCACAGAACTAGAGAATGGTTGGAGAAAGCTTTGGCCACCGTAAGAGAATCGGTTTCGAGCCAAATCTTTTTCCAACCTTTGTCAATAGTAATTTTCAAAGTTATGATGGCAACTCCAAATTCAACATGTAAAGGAGAAGAACAATTGAGATTTTCAGCAAAGGCCAAACCAAAATTACCATTATGATTGTGGAAGATACCTCAACCACAACGTTTGAGGAAGCGTGATCGAAAACTCCATCCATATTATATTTAATCCAATCAAGAATAGAAGGAGACCAATAGCTTCTATAATGGTAGGCTCTTTAGGAGGCTTTATGAGCACATTAAAAGCTTTTATGATTTTGAAATTTTGAATATTAATAGATACTGCTATAGTTACCAGCAAACATGACTAGATGTAAAATTCTAGTTTTAGAGAGTATGACTGAAGTCCTGTGATTCTTATGATTTGAATCATTGTGAGCACGCCAAATCTCAACAATATAGTTAATAACCGTCACATTCGCCACCGTAGCAGCTTGAGGAGAGAGATTCTTACCAATTTTGGATCTAATCAGCAGCATTAGACGATGAAAAAGAAAGGCCCAACATTGTTCTTAGATTATTTTAAAATATTATTTTAAAATGTATAAATTATTATTCTAATTTATATATGTTTTTAGATTATTTAATTATGGTGATAATAATTTATTTTGAGTGAATTAATTTTAAAATTTCAATTTGATAAAACATGAATTAAAATTGAAATAATTTATAATTTTAATATATTTACAAAAATGAGTTGAACAATAAATTTAAAATTTAAAATTAATTTAAAAAATAAAATAAAATTTAATGTTAATTAAAATTAATTTTAACGATAAAATTAATTTTATTTTATAACAACTAATGTCAAAATTAATTGTTGACTTAAATCTTTCTAAAATTTGTTTTATTTATGGTATTAGAAATATATGTATCAAATTATCTAAATCATTAATTTAATCTTTAAATTATATTCTGTCTCTATACATAAAAAGTATAACTCCTTAAAACATACCAATTTAATTTCTCATCCAATTTATACATCTCACACTATGTAAATGATAAGGTATCCAACTATAAGCATTAATCATGGAAAGATTGCTTCATAAGTTATTTCCTCAAACAAACATAATAAAATAAAATAAAATGAAACCCATGATTAGAAACAGGTGTATACATAAATATACATGTGTGTTTGTGACAAAGTTATGTAACAAAGCCACATGCACTGTCTCCCACTCCATCTCTGATTGAACTAGTTAGAGATGGGTGCCATGTCACTTTGCTTACCAATATATTGCATACTTTTTTAATGAATGTGGAATTTAAGGTATGGTGTTGGATGTTTTTTTCTTCTAGGTTATTATGAGGGTGTGTAGGATTAGAAAGGGATGTACACTGTTTGTTTGTTTCAAATAGGAAAAATGATTAAAGAAAGTAGGTACAACACACAATTGGAGTTTTAATGAGATAATATGATTCATCAATGAGAATTCGGATCTTTGCTTAACTAGAAAGTTGATGTCGAGTGTTTGGGACCTACTTATTTGTATTAGTACTATAACTCAATAAGAGGTTCAAATAATGAATTATATGTCGGCTATGTTAAGCCAAAGTTAGGTTGCTCTAGTTAATGATAATGCTAAAATAATTTATCAGCCGGAAGTATAAAAGGGTTGGCATCAAATTTCTTATACTAGAGAGGTTTAGATAAATGTGTAATATTTTTAGATAATAGGCTTATTATTATATTTTTAGGTAATAGGTTTGTTATTACTTGGAATTAGACAAATTATCATTTTAACATTTTTTTTACGGAGTTTTTGATTTTGTACTTATAATTAGATAAATATTCATTTTTCTTTTTATTATTAATAAGTGTAACCAAATTAGGAGATTGAAGTTGGCATTTCCTTCATTAATTATTTATTTTTATTTCACCAAATTAAACACTAGAAAAATAAATATTAAAAACAAAAGGTGAAATAACGAGTCTGATCTATTGGGCATCCCTATTTTGTCAGCACTTTAGTGTGGTGTGAACCAATGTTTTATGCTCTCACCTTCTAATGTGTTTGTCCGTCCCGCTCTATTTTCTTTGTGGATTTTTGTGGGCACAAGTATTTACATAAACTTTTGAATTTTTAGACATAAAGGATGTAGTGTCTGCGGATTTTCCTCGCCCTACCCTCACTTTTTGTAGGGATGGCGTAGGTTGTAGACCCGTATCCCCAACTATGACCGCCCCACCCTACTGAATTTTTTCGTGGGTTTTTGTAGTGTAACTTAAGTTTAGTTTGTTATTTTACTTTGATAATGTAACTTCTCTTTTTGTCAAATGATGTTCATTAGCATTGTTTGAAGTTTTTCTTCAAGTCTTTTAGGTCCTTAAATAGAGGAGAAAAGAGTCATTGATGATGCAACACAATTGAGTCTTTTGAGAAACTTCAAAAGAGACGTTGGGATGTTTCACCAAATTGTCAGGTTAGATAAAATCTAGTTTGAAAAACCTTTACTACAAAAGGAATTAACAGTTGTATCTCATAAAACTCTATGACGAGGATAAAGTTTAGGTCTTCATGTGACAAAGTTTAGGTCTTCACGTGACAAAGTACGTTCAGAGATGAACAGTGACCTATCAGCGTCACCTTGGTCCTTGCGCTTTGAGTAGTTCAGGTGTTGATCACCAGAAAGCAGACTTCTCCAAAGTGTATTCTTTAGAGGTTAACTCCTTCAGACTATGATCTTTGGATGTTGACCTCTTCAGAAGATGATTTCTTCAGAGTCTGGTCTTCAACATCTGATCCATCAGAATATGATCTTCACGTTTCTTTTTTAATGTTCAAAATAAGAACTAATACTTAGGTTTTACACAAAATTTATTTTATGGTCTTGCGCACGTGAACAAACATTAGTATACCCAATTATTCTTTATTTACTTTGTTATCATCAAAATTTAAGGGATATGAGACAAATCAATTTTGTTCCAACAATCTTTCCCATTTTGATGATGATAAACATAAGTATTTTAGAACAATGGTTGATAATTTAATTAACTAGTTGACTGCAGGGTCTGAGGTTTGTAAACTCCCCTTGAGTTTAATAGTCCATAGGTTTAGATTTGCAAGCCCCCCCTAAGTCCTAACCGGGTTAATTAAATTTAAACATTTAAAGCACATATATATTTCTTCATAATTTAAGCAAGATAATACCTGACATATTTCATGTGCTTAAATACTTCTATATCTACTTCTTCATCTGTCATCAACAAAAATGAAAGGAAATAGAAAAGATACAGAAGAAAATATATTCAAGAAAACAATCTTTGGGATGTAATCAGAACAAGATAAAAATACTTTTAAAACATATTTGATTTTCCTTTTTTAAAATATAATTGATTGGAACAGTTGGTAGGTAACTTCCGCGCTTCTCAAGATGATTAAGATAGGTTCTTTCAGCTAGGTTTTAAGAGGAATGAGGGCAGTCAAGTCTAGGGAGACGTGTTTGAAGATTATGAATTTATTTCTCTCTGATAACCCTTGGTGCAAAATATCCAAAACTAATTTCTCTTTAACCAAAACTCTTTATAAAAGCAGGGTTTTGTTACAAGCAAGATCATATTACATTGTAACTCAACAAACTTCTTCTCAAAATAGAAACAATGAATGATTCTTCTATAAACTCCAAAGAGAGCTCTTTAAACAAACTTAATAAGGTAAATAATGAAGATGCTAGAAGAAAACTTAAGTGTAAGTCCAAAAAGGTTGAATGTTTAAGAACAAAGACCAGTTCATCAACAAGACCATCTAAAGCAAAAAGAACATTCATGGCTAAGATGAAGAGACTTTAGAAAAGTATTGATCCAACTTTTGACCATGATTCAGATGTTGATGAGTTTAATTTTACCTGGTTGAACTTCCTCAATTGTCGTGTTTATTTTCCTAAAGAATTTGGAGAAGAGTAAGCAATGTAGTTCATTTAGATCTATATGAGGAAATCAGTCTTGTTTCCCTCCTTATAATAAAATGCCTTTTTATTTTCTTCTTGCATCAATTAATTTTAATCAAATGATTCCATTTCATTTAAGCCACCAAGAAGAATGAATTAAAGAAGTTTTCCAGCCATTCTAATCAATATTGTGTCGTGAGTTTTTAAAGAACAAAAAAGCTCAAACAAAATGATAATTACACAACTATAATATAAATCATTAAAGAGAAAACAAAATAGAATTTAATTTTATCCAAAAACAATAATTCTCAAGGATAACCAACAATTTATGTTAAGAGAATAAAGAAATATGATAGAAGCCACATTTATTTGCTTAAACAAACATGATTGGTTAGATTCGTAATCAGAACCTTTTGAACAAAAATAAATCACTTAGTGAACTAAATGGTTCAGAGACAAATTATGAGTATAAGAAATAAAGCTGAAGAAAAGGATACACTAGATAAAACACAAGTTAATGACAATTTGAAGATATACCCAATATTTAAACACATACATCATTAATCGCCAGTTATTATCCAACAACTGATAAACCAAGTGTCAGAAAACCTTTCAGATACATGACACATAAGTGAACAGATGTCAGACATTAATATACCCACTTATATACTATCAGAGACAACAAATCAAATTCTGAGTGTCAGAGGCTGAGTTGCTCAGATGCTACTATTCATCAAAAGCTTATTTAAAGCTTCTGATCATCATCAAACTTTGATCCTCCATTTTAGAAGCAAACACTAATCTTTAACAAAATGCATGTTCATATTCTTTTTGATAAAATCATATCTTTCAATAGTATGAAGCTTGATAAATATATAAACTTATTGATGATCTGTATCACTGAAATGTATATCTATTACACTCTTCTGAACATAGTCTCTAATAAAATTATGTTTTATTTCTATGTGCTTGGTTCTAGAATGTTGAATATGATTCTTTGTCAAACAAATAACAACAATATTATCACAAAAGATTGGAATACTGCTTCCATTTATCTGATATTCTGCTTATGTTGTAGACAAATCCATTGTTGCTTGTTTTTTTACTAGCCTAGGATATTAGGTTGTCACCTATGAATTGACAACTTCCACTAGTTGATTTTCTTTCAATTTTATCCCTAACATAGTTGGCATCATATAATCCAACTAACTTATAATATAGGGATTTCATATAAAGTAACCATAGATTGGTTGTTCCTTCAGATATCGAAAGATCCTCTTAACAACTATAAATGAGTCTCTTTAGAATATGACTGAAATCTTGCACACAGACAGATTGATCTAGAAGTTGTTAAATAAATAAGAGAGATAATCATATTTATGTACAACTTATGATAAATCTTGATGTTACTTTCTTTTTTCTCATGTTGCAGGTTAGATGCATATGGGTGCTCATGATCTTGCAATCATCAAACTTGAATTTTTTTAAAAACTCTTTTGTATACTTAATCCGATTAACATAGACTTTCACTTTACATTGATTGATCTGAATTATATTTTTCACTTCAAAATCCAATTTATTTAAATAGTATTGTCAAAAATCTTATTTTTTACGGTTCTAAAATAAAAAATAGTTTTAAATTAAATCAAAGAAATAAAATAAAATTACAGGAAATATTAAATTAAGTAATTATTTTTTATCATATCACTATAATAAATTATTTCGTCTAAAATCTTGTTTAGACTTTAAATTGACAAATTGCTAGTGTATGTAGGATTTATTTATTTAAATTAACCGGTCGTAAAGTTGAATATCAATATATATATATATATATATATATATATATATATATATATATATATATATATATATATATATATATATATATATATATATATATATATATATATAATGGAAATTGAAATTAGTATATGGACCACAAATTGTTAGTCCTAGAATTGGAATGGTAATATACTAGTTCTGTTAAAATATGAAGAAAAAAAATCCAATGAAAAATATCAGAGGTTTAAACTTCTCAGTGTGAGAACTAGAATGGAATAATTCCTTTTTATCATATCAACAAGTATCGATCGAAGACATAATGAATTAAATCAATTAATTGAGAAGTATATAAGTTAAATGGGAATAAAAATCAATTAATTGAGAAGTATAATAAGTTGAATGGGAATAAGGCCACGCATCTACGATTTAAGTTCAACGGGATGCATCATCATGGGTACACCAAAAGTCGGCAGGTACAAATGATTATTTTGAAAATAAGAATACAACTTGTTTATTTATCTTTTGGAACCTGAATCTAATTCCAATCTTCTCTTGATATATTCTAACAAGGTCAAAAACAAGACATATTAAACACCTTTATCATTTTTAATCATAACCATTAACTAATGCAAGGAATATGACCGTACCGTAATTTATTAATTTTGTTATAAGAGAAAATGAAAAGAAAAAAAATCATGTCCTAAAAAGGACACATTTACATTATTGGCTATTAATATTAAGAGAAACAAGTATATTGTTCATGCATTTGTAGAAGATATCTCATTTTATTTGAATTTAACTTAATAGATATTTGCACAAGAATTCTTTTCTTTGAGAATGTGGTGGATAGTAACTATCTTTATATCTTAGTTTTGAAAATATCTTCTACTTCATATTTTTGTAATATTTGTATTCGTACACTAAGTATTTATATTCATATTTATTATTTATATTTTTAAATAAAAATAATTCGATCAATTATAAAATAATATATCATTTTGAGTTTTAACAACAATAAAAAAGATTTCATATATTTTATGTTGAATTATTAAATAAACAAAAATTTATAATAAAATATGTAATAATATATATTTTTAAATTGATAGAGTACATTTGTTATATATATATATATATATATATATATATATATATATATATATATATATATATATATATATATATATATATATATATTGCGAGTATGAGATGAGATGCTTATTAAGATACATTTTAGCGACTAATTATTCATGCTCGTATTTGTAGTCATTTTGCGAGTTTTTTATTCTATCAATTATGAATATTATATGACTCATCCATATACATATTAGTCTCTTTATTTTTTATTATAAATCCCTTTTTACTTTTCACACGTATTAAGAAATATAATAATTGTGTGAAAAACAAATATTATGAAAGATTTTTCAAATTTGTCCTTTATTAATGATATTTGAAACATAAATTTGAAAGGAAAGAGAATAATAAATATTTAAAGGTATAGTAAAAAAAATAATATCAATGATTTATTTGTATTATAAAACGATTTATTTTATTTTGTGGTATAATTTTTTTTCAAAATAATTTATAATAAAATACAGAGGTAGTGTTTAGGGAAATTTAATTTAAGATCAAAATGGGAATGAAGTCCAGCTTTAGAAAAATTAATGTAACTAAATCATATCACATTCAATCAAATGAAAAAGTAAAGTAAAAAATAATTACAACTAAGAAACTACCTTGTACTTGTTGTGAGTATAATAAGAGTTATTTTGTCTACCAACCATGGGATGTGGAAGATGGTTTGCTGTAATTTAATTTGTAAGAAGTGAATATTTGACCTAGTTGTTTGGAATGCGTATTTATAAATGTGGTTACTTGGTAATTTAATTTGTTTGGAAGTGAACCATTGCAAATACCAATTCTTATGCATATCGGTCCAACCATACGCCCCTCGCTTTGACCAAATAATGAGAGAAATGGAATGAGTCATCTAGAATAATAGGAAATGTGGTTAATCTATGGGAGCTTAGAACCTCTTTAATTATTATTCCAACATGTAGCTTGACATGTCCTCTTGTGTGTTAAGATGAAGAAGTATTATAGGCAATTGTTATGTGTCTAAATAGTTAAGGTCCAAATCTTTTCAAATCTGTTTTGTGAGAATCAAAAGAATTAAAATAAATAAGAGGCTTCAAATGCCCTGAACAGACGGTAGTCTGAATAAAGCTTACAACCCAACATCAACGCCGAAGCGGTACCGAACATACGATATAACCGAAATAATACTCCAAAATCTAGCAGCAGCTATAAGTTCTTGTACATAACAAATATTTTCTCACCATTTACTTTTACTATTTGCGGTTCTAGTACATAACAAATATTTTCTTCTAACTCACCATGAAGAAACACAATTTTAATATCGAAATATTTCTTGTAACGTATTTTAACTTTGATCACAAATGACGAAAGATATTAACGTCTATACGAAGTACACGCGGTGCAAAATGGAAGACAATGATATACATTTTTTTGAAAATAGCAAATACTAAAACTAAGATTGGAGGGGAAATCAATTATCTATTTATAGAGAGCCGTTAAAACACTAATACTCTTATTTTGAACTTTTCAAAATTAACCACAATCTTAACACATAATTAAGTAATTATATATGTGTTAATATATTAAATAATTTAAATACTATTAACATATAATTAAATTAAATCTAATTTAATTTAATCATTTATTCTATTATAAGTACTCTATGTATGTGATCTTATAGGTTCTTGTAACATTGACAATAATATTAAATCACATATTTAATATTATAAACAATGAACGGTATCTAGCAACACATCGCTGCCATCCAAGTGACGAGAATATCATGTGATATAACAAATATTTATATGATAATGATTACGTGTACAATTAATATTTTACGCATATATCTATATTGAATACAAGACATACAATGTGTCACCTTTGTATAATTCAATATTTTATTCCTTGATCCCCGAGTATATTTATTAATAACAAATAAGCTTAATACCACATATTGGCTTATTTGAGCACGACCATGCATTCTACAATCACACCTGATCAGGGGGGCCGTAGATATTACTCTCATATATGTAGAAGGGACAAATCATATCTAGGTAAATCATGTCCCTCGTCATGATTTGTAGAGTACTCATCAACCATTTTTATGGTCATACTGTTATGGACAATGTTTGATTAGCAATAAAGTATTCAACTCCACATCTAGGGTCTATAGTGGTTTCAGGTAGAAAGGTGATATACACCACTATCACTCTGAGAATAAATTATGACACTTAAATAACATACTATGTAGCATTCTCATGGTTGGTCAATTCAATATAAATATTACTCATGATATTTATACCTATGTAAATACTTGATATTGTATATTCATGACCAATGAGATACAATCATCAGTCTACTCACATAATAGTCTATAGGAATTACTGTTGTCCTTTTTAACAGTAAATATTGACTATGAATACTGTAAGAATAACGTCTTGATGTGTAATGAGGTATAACGATTAAGTCATACTTAATGTATCATTATACTGAATAATTTTTCTAAGGACTTTATAATGTCATATACAAGCAACGTAATAAATACAATGTGAGGATCAGAGACCGTGAATTGAAAAATTCGAGAGGCTAAAAGATTTCTCTCGTGAAGGTAGTTTGGGGAGGCACTACCGGAGGTAACATGATGTGAGAGTTGGATAATAGGATGCAAGAGGCGTATCCAAAGTTGTTCGCATCAGATAAATTTTCGATAACGAAAATATTCTAAGTGGGGGAGAATTGTAACGCCCTGATTTATTTAATTAATTTTCGTAAATAAATTGTATGATTATTGTATGTATTGATTGATAATTTTATATGTTAAAGGAACCCTTAGGTGGAGGGTGGTAGTCTTAGAGACTAGAATCTAAGGTATTTGGGTTGTGTGAGTAAAAAGATGGAGATATAGGGGTGGTGGGAGAAGTAGTGGTTGTTACTATTATTTTATTAGGATGATATATATAAATAATAGTAATTGTTAATAATTAAATATTTATTTTAGTTATTATTGTTATAATGATATATTAAAATAAATATTTGATTAGACTTATTAAAATAAATATTTAGTGGGAATAACATTTATTTTACTTAGTTGGAATAAAATTTTAATTAGAAATAATAATAGAATTAAAAAAAGGGAATAGAAAGAGAACTGCTAGAACGTGGAATTGAGGAAAAAGAAAGAGAATAAGAAGAAAGCGCTAGGACATAGGATAAGAAGAAACTCCATTAGAGAAACTTGTAATCCATCATCTAAGATAAGGGTGAGACTTCCTCTTATATAAGGGTTTGTATGATAACATGCGGGTAGGTGATTTAGTCTCTCCGTGGTTGCATTTTTCTTATCTATGTTATGAACCATTCGATATGTGTGAATATGCTATTATGATGTATATTTGGATGAATTGTGGGATGGGTGAATAATTGTGATGTTGTGTGTTGTTGGGAATCAGAGTGTGAAACTTGGGTAAATGATTTTCCATGAAAACATGGGATTTTGGGGATGTTTTAGGATAGACTTTCGTAAAACAAAATTACAAAAAATTACTAATGTCTCAATGGTATCCGATTATGAATTTTGATGTATTAGGTTACACCTGAGACAAATTTCAGGAAAAACTCAATTTTTTGAGGGTGTAACCGGTTACGTGTTTTGGTGTAACCGGTTACACTGTCAAACAAAAACATGATACTAGACATTTTCAGAGGTGTAACCGATTACCAGCTTTGGTGTAACCGGTTACCACTGAGAAAAATCATACTTTTTTTCTTCTGCAATTGATGTAATTGATTATCTGTTTTGATGTACCGGTTATCACTATTGTGTCAAAACTAAATAAATTCATAATTTGAATTTTTGGTGTCCGATTTAGGTGTCGTTCGAAGCGTTAGAAATCCAACGCAATATAATTTGATTTAAAAATAGTCTCGGTACTTGAAAATGATTTAAATGTTGCGTAATGGTGTTGTATGGTATGTGGTTTATATGTTGTGGTGTGGTAATGTGTAGGATAATATGATGTTACCTAATATGCTACTATAGTGCTACTGCTGAATGCTTGTAGTATATCTATGGCTTTTGGTGGTCGGTATTGGTGTGGTACATTGGTTAAGGTGAATATCATTGTACATGTTAATTTTTGCATGTCATTTATGAATCATGCATCATGGTGTTTGGATGTTGGTTCGTTTCGGTGAGCCTCAATCCTTTGGTGTGGATTGGGTGCGAGTAGCTGACTGCAGGTGGGAATCAGTGAAACATTATCTATTGTGATGGTAACGATTTTGTTGAGAATCAAGTGTGAGGAAGAAGTCTCACATTGATTAGAAAAAGGAAGATTGAACACTTTATAAGTGAGAGAACCCACACACCTATAACCTTAAGGTTTTAGGTGGATATGTGGTGTGTCTCTCACAAAGGTGTGTCCCAAAGTATAAATGCTCCCTCGTTGACCCCATTGAATCGCTCCAACAATGGTATCATGAGCCTTTGGTTTCGAGTGAAGGGACCAGATTACTTGTATCGAAACACTTCTCGCAGGTGTGGGTGGAAGGTGTTCTGTTGAGTTCAACGGTGATACAAGTATATGTGGAAGAGAAAGCTTCCACTTGAGGGGGAGTGTTGAGAATCAAGTGTGAGGAAGAAGTCCTACATTGATTAGAAAAAGGAAGATTTAACACTTTATAAGTGAGAGAACCCACACACCTATCACCTTAAGGTTTTAGGTGGATATGTGGTGTGTCTCTCACAAAAGTGTGTCCCAAGTATAAATGCTCCCTCGTTGACCCCCGAATTGTTCCAACGGATTTTTGGTGTACTATGATAATATGACGGGGATCGGGAGCGAATGAACCTGAGAGTTCACAATTGATACCATATGCATTGGGTCATGGAGTTGAGTCTCATTACATTGTATACATGTTGTATTATAGCATTTGAATCGTGTGGGGTGTGAGTTGTGGAACGGGTGATCATGTATGTGATAATCATATGCTTACATATTATTATGCAATTTTATTATACGATTGTGATTTTTTACCCCTTCTATTTGAATGTTACATTTGAATGGGCATCGTTCAGATAATCCGTAATAGATGTATGAAAATGAATGGAAATTATGATATGTTTGATATATAATTTATTAAAATCATCATTTTTTTTGTATTTATCATATTTTTCTTCTTTTAAATAGTTAAATACAACTATTGTTGTGGTATGAATAGAGTCATTTACGTGTATATTCAAACATATTATATGTAGGAACTTATTTTCTGTTTTGATCAATAAGTGATGATGATCAAACTTATGTATTACCTCATGCATGAGTATTTATGACGTCACATACACATGCTTTATTTATTTAATTTCACAAAGAAACTGAAGTGTTTTAAAGAAGAAAACTCCAGTCTAAACTCAGCTTCAACTGATTGATATTTTTTGCTTAAAGAAGAATCTCCATCGATTAAAAAGTCCATAATAAAAAATGAGAATTTGTTAATGATTGAACGAGTAAGATAGTCAGTCACGTAGCAAATAATTAAAAACAAGATTATGTGGAATTTTGTCAGCAAGTGAGGCTGAATATATAAAAAGAAAAAGTAGATGGGTGTAACCGTTGCTTTTGTTTGATTTTGGGACCCAATTCAAATAGATAGAATTTGACTTTGAAATTCTGAATAAAATAAATTATTAAAATTCTAAGAATAAAATGTAAATGGTTTCATACATGGACGTGTGTGAGAGCATGATTTTTTTATATTATATAGTATATATGGTATATATTATGAGGTATTATTCTACTCACACTTTAATTGGTATGATTGGATTTGGTATAATCACAATATTCATATGACAAACTAATGACAAAAGCATCCGTGGTGTTGGCATTAATCAAATTATTAATTTAATTATGCAACCGTATTTCACACACCACAAAGTGACATAAAACCTAACAAACCAAGTGGTGGTTCTCATGTCATTTCTATCATTAATTATCATTAAATACTACATGTTCAAATAATAGTACTCTCCGTAGTGTTTTTTTTTTCTTCTAGATAATAATTAATTATATCAATTCCAATCATTTTATTATTTATTAAAATAATATTATTAATAATATTAATAGTAGAATAGTTATATAAATTAAAATATAATAAATTAAGATAAATTGATAAAAAAAAATAATAAATATCATATTGATATTATGATGATATATTATGAGAATGAGGGAATATGTAATATTTAAAGTGCAAAGATAAATCGTTATAAATCTTGTTAATTTATTTAAATAGATAATGATTAAGGATATGATAAAAATGGAAACTTAGGAGAACATGTATTAATTTCGCGCTATCAGCCCATTTTAGTATAATTATATGTATTATTTCTATATCCATGCGGATATTTGTTTGACGAATATCTGTGAGTTTTTAAATATTAATAAATATTAATAAATATTTATAGATATTATTATTTACATATTTAAAAAATATAATTAACTAATTTTATTTATCTTTTTAATGACAATTATTTTTCAAATTTAATATATAAAAATAATAACAAAATTTGATCACATTCATTTTATTTCTTCTTTTTCAAAATAATTATATTAGATTCCAAAAAATATATATTTATATTCAACATAATAATAATAATAAATAAATAAATAATTTTATATCTAATATAATAATAATAATTTTAGATTAAATAAATTAATATTTAAATAATTTTATTAATTATGAATGATTACGAATATTCATGGATATGAATATCATCAAATTTTTCAAATCTATACATATACTTGTAAGAAAATAAATGATTAAATATACATTTATTTTATTTATTGATATCTATCAAATTATTTAATTCTTATCTATGATAAATTTTATCTGTAGATATTGTTTTTTACCCAAATAATTACATAAACATTCCATTAGTATCATGGATTCAAAATATATAAAAAAAAGACATGTGGCCTACAAAGATGGAATGGGTATGCTTACTCATTGAAGATTTTACTTTGTATCCCTACGATTGTCCCATATCTTTACATATTTTATAATATTCTAATTTTATCCTTTTAATTTTTATTTAATTATTTTTAACTTTTACCGCAAAGTCAGAGTAGTAAAAAATTATTTTTTGACAGGGCACGACAAGAACCAGAAGTAGCAAGGGAAATAAATCCGGTGTACAAAATTTGCAAACCGGAAGTAGGCAGAGAAAAAATTCCGAATTACCAAATTCCTACATCGGAAGTAACATATTTGTGTTATCCGGTTTAGGAAAATTCATAGCCGGAAGTAGAGAAACTTCGTGTTCCGGTTTGTATTTCACCCTTGACCGGAAGTAACCTTGATAGGTTATCTGGTTTGTATTTTTTCTACACCGGAAGTAACCTTGTTACCGATTCGTCTTTTTTTTTAATTTTTTTTTGGCAATTTTTTAAGGAGACACGAATGTTCCTTTGATGATATGCGGCAAAGATCACACAAATGTAGATACAACAAAAATATTCTCAACTACACAAAAATTTCCTACAAGAGAATAGACGACTATGTGGATTAGGGAGGTTGGACTCAGAAATAGAGTTACTATTATAATTACCCATCCGGACACAAAGATCGGTAAGAGAGGAAGAAGTGATAAAGTTATATTTGGTTGCAATAGAGGTGAAAAATACAAAGAAGGAGAAAGCGAAACACAAAGTGCTTCCAAAAGATGTGAGTGTCCTTTCAAAGTTAGATCAACACCTTCAAAGGATGGTTCTGGTTGGAAAATTGATGTAAAATGTGGAGTTCACAACCATGGTTTACCTGATAGATTTGAAGGTCATCCATTTGTGAGTCGGCTCACTGATGATGACCAACAACATATTTTAGATTTGTCAAAACGTCATGTTCCTCCAAGACATATATTATTGTCTTTGCAAGAACGTGATCCAAACAATGTGACTCGAATCACCCAAATATATAAACACAAGAGTAAGATTCAGGAAAAAATCAGGGGAAATAGAACAGAAATACAACATTTGCTTAAGTTGATTGAGGAATCGAATTATGTTTACTATAGTAGGAAAAAAGATGAATCAGAAGTTGTGAAAGATAACTTCTGGGCCCATCCAAACTCAGTGAAATTGTTGAATATGTTTCTGATTGTGTTGATTATGGATAGTACTTATAAAACCAATAAGTATATGCAACCTTTGTTTGAAATAGTTGGTGTCACATCAACTGAATTAACATTTGCTGTTGCATTTTCCTATATGGAATCTGAGCAAACAAAGACTTTGTGTTGGGTACTAGATAAACTGAAACAGTTATTCACTAAACAAGGGTTATGACCCCAAGTAATTTTAACCGATATAGATCTTGCTTTGATGAAAGCAATTGAAAATGTATTTCCAAAGACAGTTAATATGCTTTGTCGATTTCACATAACCAAGAATGTGAAAGCGAAGTGCAGGGAGTATGTTGTGAACAATATGCGAGAACCGATAGAGAGGCTTTGGTACGAACTTATAGTGGCTAGTGATGAGGTTGAGTATCATCAAAGGTTGAAATTACTTGAGAATGCTTGTTTAGATTACGAACCTTTTATTGATTATGTGAAAGATGTGTGGTTGACACCTCATAGGCATAGATTTGTTGAAGCTTGGATCAATAAAGTATTGCATTTAGGCGTCACGACTAACAAGTATTTTGTTTGTTTTTTAGGGGTTTAGACATAATTTGTTTATTGTAATAGTAATGATACTGAATTTTTTTTTAGAGTTGAATATGTGCATTAGAAGCCGAAGCAAATGTTAGAGAACAACTTAGGTGATATGGTCAAATGCCGGGAGGCTATGAATGACAACATCAAGATTCAAGTGGGGAATATTAGAGCTTCGTTTCAAAAGAGGTTTTATGAGGTTGAGCGTGTCCATAGTGGTCCATATTATATAAATTTGGTTGGATCAATATCTAGAGTTGCTTTGCATCACATTGTTGAAGAGTGGCACAAGGTTGACATGGTGGGTACAAACACCCAAATGTGCAGGTGCGTTCGTAGAACAATTTACGGGTTACCTTGTGCCTGTGAGTTAGGGAAATACACATTGAGAGGTGAACCAATACCAATAAATGTTATTCATATCCATTGGAGGAAACTAAGTATGGAAGGTGAATAAGAGGTAGACACAAAAGATGGAGTAGAGATGGACATGACAAATGCAATTGAGGCACTGTGGAAACAGTTTCATTCATTGGATGTTGTAGGAAAGAGAGCATTAAAAAGTAGGGTGTTTGAAATAGGTTACCCCACTACAATAAAGATGGTACCACCACCTGAGAAGATAAAAACCAAAGGAGAAGTGAAGAGAGAAGGGAAACAACTTGTTGGGTATGATGTTTATTGTGATCCTTTGTATCACGATTATGTTGAACAAGCAAACAATAATTCTCAGAAATCTTCGAAGAGGCCATGTTCATAGTTATCCCAGACATCGAAGAAAAAACCATCTCATAGGTACATTGCACAATTTCCTACACACATCATACCTTTTATTGACGACATTGTTGATGTTAAGGATGATGGAAATTGTGGGTTTAGAGCCATTGCATCAATGCATGGGTATGGTGAAGATGGTTGGTCAATGGTTCGTCGTGATTTGGATAATGAAATCAGAGGTCCTAGAAATAGTCTTTATGTGAAGATATTTGGAGATCTCGTAGCAAAATTAAGAGAATCCTTGTTAATATCATCTTTAGGTTCCCAACCATATGACAAATGGATGACACTACCAGAAATGGGTTATGTGATAGCAAATCGGTATAACATCGTTCTTGTCTCATTAAATGCTCTTAGTTTGACGTTCTTCCCTATGACGACTAAACATAATCCTAATGTCTCCATTTACTGCATTTGTTTTGTAAACTCAAATCATTGGGTTCAGGTAAATATTATAAACATTTATTTTCCAATATATTATATTATTCATTTTGCCATCTCACTAATATATTTTTGTAACAGGTAAACATGAACGAAGGATTTCCCTTACCATCAGTCACAGTGGATTGACAGAATAATCGCACATCAGATGCAACATCTTGGATAACAGGATTCTCTGGACGGTTACAACATTGACACAAGCTTACACTGATTCTACCAAAACATATTATATTATGATATATTTTCATTTTTTTAAATATTTTTAAAGGACGATTGTTTACATGTTATTTTTTTTGAATTCATCTGAATAATTATAAATAATATAAGTTTGATCAATACATAACTATATAAGTATACGAAATAATAAATATGTCTGAATATAAAAAACAAAAGAGTACTACAGCAAAATGTGTGATAATAACTATGTCTGAATAATAAAATAAAAATATCACGCATCATCCTGAGGTACCGGTCCACCTTGAGGTAACGATCCACCCTGCGTTAAACGTAGTGCTCGAAAGACCTCAACATACTCATCATCCTCCTCCTCAGCCTCATGGCGTTGCAAATAGTGACTCAACTCATGTGAAATATGCCATAACCTCGGATCTGACGGTCCATTATCAAACTCGGGAACTGGAACCTATATGTCCTCTCCCTGGGGTGGTGGAATCAAGCGAGGATGAGATAATGTGTAGTACCAAGCCAGGTACTCTTCCATTGTATCATACGACACATCTGCAAACTTCGCATGCTGAATCAATTGCCTAACGCTCACATGATAACTAACACAATAAAAAATTATGTCCAATGCATCAATGTCAGGTGGATGTGATGGTACGTACTGCCAATATCCAAACTGACGTAAGCATTTGTCAGGTAAATAAAGGAAAAATGTATCGTACCATCGCAGACCACCCCGATACAAACTGATATCATCAAACGGTCTGTGTTGCCTATGATCCTCAAAAGGGCGCCAGATGACATTACCGGGTGTCAATCCATCAAACACAACTCTGATCTCGTCAACCTTCGTCGTAGATTGCTTGTAGCATCACTTCATTGCCCTCAGAAGTGGACTACCAACACCATCAATCTTTGAAAATAATTTCTTCCCAATAGTTGGGAAATACTTGTGAATCAAACACTGTCAACAAAATATAAAAATTATCAATTAGAAGTATTATAAGTTACATAATACAATTATAAAGTAAAATAAAATAAAACATTTCTACTTGTAGAAGAGAGACGTATCCACCAAGCTGTTTGCATGAATAAAATGAAACATCTTTGAGGTATCTATAAAGTGTGACAAGTGCAGTAACACCCCAACAGTAATGCCACATCTGCCCAAGTCCTCGAAGAACGGTAAATACTTTGCCTCTACAAGAGTAAAGGTCTTATATGTAAGAATAATGCAGCCAAGTAACAACAACATATACACCCTAACAGCACAATCAAATCTTCCCTCAGCTCGCAGACGGACAAATTGTTGCTTCAACCACTCAAGTCTATAATAAGGGCCTCTAGATACACGGATTTCCTCAGTTGCATACTCCAGCGAAATACCCATCAGACGAATAGTAAGACTGATAGCATCTGAGTCAGTAATCCCTTTTGTAGGGCTACATAACTCTACTCTAATAGGTATATGAAGGAGGCAAGATACATCGTCCAGAGTGATGGTCATCTCACCAAACGACATATGAAATGAAGATATCTCTGGATGCCATCTCTCAGCAAATGTAGATAAAATGTTCGTATCTATCCTCGATAAACTAGTCCTCTAAAGAGAGGATATACCAGAATCAGATATCCATTGCTCCATCTGGGGTGGGAGCATATGTGGAACCAATCCAATAAATTTGCTGCCATGTGCAGCAACCTTCAGCTCCTTCTTATTATGTCTCTCCTGAAAATGATACATATTATATGTCATACTAAAAATTAAAATTACATTTATTAAACATTGAAAGGTTATAGATTGACTTGCTTCGCCTTCCCACAGATGTCGAACGATGTGATTCTGATACCTCACCAAAAGTGAGGTATCAGACGGTCCTCCAGGAAATGGTGGATGCGGTGGAACATGAGCCATAACAAGATCAACAACCTGAAGTGCCTGAAGTTCTTGTTAGTATAGATGCGTCGAAACTGTCCTTCCATCAGGAAATCGCCGATGAATATATTTTCGCGTCCTCTGATACGAGACACTGGAAAAAAAACAACAAAAAATTAATAAAAAAAACAAAATTAATAAAAAAAATTAAACAAAAATAAAAAATTAAAAAAACAACGAAACACAACCGAAAGTAACATATGGGCTATATCTGGTGTGTAGTTCCAAACATCCCTTAACCGGAAGTAACAATATAACTACTTCTGGTGTGTAAGTGCAACAACTTCAGTAAATCGGAAGTGGCAATATAGCTACTTCCAGTGTGTGCGTGCAAAAAAGTGACTGAACTAGAAGTAGCCATATAGCTACTTCCGATGTGTAAACAAAAAAAAACCCGGATGTAGCTTACTTGCTAGTTCCGGAGTGCAAATACCTTAACCGAAAATCTTGAAGTTGGGTTTTTCGAGAGCTAAATCAAAATATCAAAATTCTTTCACAAATTCGTAGCTTGCAAAAATGAGGAGAAAAAAGTTAAAATTTTGAAATACAAACTATTTATATGAGGGTATTTTCGTCCAAAAAAATTATGCGTAGGGGTATTAGGACAAAAATAGGGGTATAATAAGGTATAATTTTCTCACTCATTTTAAGTTTAGATTTATATCGCAAAAATACATTAAAAAAAATTAAATAATACTAATATAATTAAAAGTGCAAATTTAAAATCCTAATCTATTTTAAAAAATGAGAGTGCAACGAGGCAGATCTGCAAATAAGGTACCTCTAAACATAAAAATTGAGACAGAAGAATACAAATATATTAAAAAATACTTCCTCAGTTCCTTTTTAAGTGTCTTTTTTTTTTACATATACCAAAAAAATTAATAAATATTATTATTTTTCATATAATAATTCTCATTTTATCTATATAACCCATAATTATTTATTATATTTATTTTTTTTCTCTGTAATAATTATTTAGTTATGAGAATCCATATTAGCATGTATAGAGTGGAGAGGGATAATGGTATGTGTAAGGAGGCATAGACATAGGGGTCCGCCAATGATTTGGTATGATGGGCATTTGATTCCATAGGAGGTAGATGAATATGGAGCGTAGAATTTGGGATCAAGTGATGAGAATTTAAGATAAGGTTTTGGTGATGGGTGATCATGTCTTTCTTTGTTTGTTCCTGCCTTTAAGGTCAACCGACCATGTTGCTTTCTTGCTCTTTCATCCACTCTTTTTATTTTTCTTCTATAATTTACACATTAACAAACTTGTTTTTCAATGTTATTTGTCTCAACTCACCGTGCGTACCAAATGTCCTATTCAAGGAAACAATGCCTGTTTTACTGTCGATTCCGCAGTCGGCAGTACTACAAACTCCATTTACAACGCGTTTTTATACCATTTGCCATTAAACTTTTTGTTTTATAATTTCTTAATCTTAATGTCTAATAAATATTTAAGAGAAAAAAAATATGCACTCACATTATAAAGTATTTTACACTGTCAACTAATCACAACTATGTATCAGAATAAATATATTTTTATTTAAAAAAAATTGATAATAGATTACAATTATAAATATTTTGATTGATTGCATATGTAATACTTTATTACACTGACTGTGTATTATCTTTAAACTCAATTTTTAATCACTTCAATTCACTTTTAATAAATAAATTTCATTAATAAATAAATTTTAATCATTAAAAATTATTATTTTAAAAAATTTAATTGGAATACACCGATAGTGTAAAGTAGTTTTACACTGGCAGTGTAAAGCAGTTTTACACTGTCAATGATAACCGTCAGATTCAAAATTATATTTGATTTTTATTTTAATTATATTTTAAATAATGATTATGAATGCTTGTGATGGATTGAAGATGTAAAATTTTACACACTAACCGTGCATAACAATTAATCTCTATTTTAAATTAAAATATTTGTGGTTTTAAATATTTAAAATTTGAATTTAATTGGAATGCACTAAAATGTAAAGCGTTTTACGGTGAATGATAATTGTCAGATCCAAAATTATATTTGATTTTTATTTTAATTATATTTAAAGTAATAACTATGAATGATTGTGATAGATTGATGATGTAATTTTTTTACACTGACAATACATAACAATTAATCCCTTTCACTTTTAATTCTTAAAATAATAAAATAGAAAATAAATTTGTTTAGGATGTGTTTGGATGAAGCATTTTACCGAGGGAAAGTAATTTTTTTAAAAGAATTTGAAATGATTTGATTAAAATCTATTGTTTGGATAAAAAATATGGTAATCGTTAAAATGATGTAAACTTATGCGTATTTTATTCATGTTAAATTTAAGGAATTTAAAATGATACCAAAAAGTAAAGAATTTCAAATTGCTTCATCACTCTATATAATATGGATGTTAAATTGTTTATCATTAAAATTTCAAATTTTGTAAAATGATCCTCATATTTTATGAAAATTTCAAATTCATCCTCAAAATTTCCAAAAAAAATTACAAATAAGTTCCTAATAATTTTCAAATTTTACAAATTAGTTTTTTAAATTTTCAAAAATCGCAAATTAATCCTTATTTATCATATTTAGATTTGACCCAAATTTTTTTAAAAATGATGAAAATTGTTCAAATTTTTTTTCTTTCTAAAATGAATCATTTTAATATGCTATCAAAACAAAAGAATTTAAAATTAAATAAATTTTAATTGAACCATTTGAATTTGAATTCTTTAAAAATTTTCAATTATCTACTCTTAGGTTAAAAATCCCTAAATTGTTCTCATTCAAATACGAGGAACAATGAAACAATAAAACCATCATCGATATGCAGTTGAAATCCAAATCAAAAACACTAAATTTTTTATAGTTGTAGGCATAAGGAGGGATACGATCTAGAATAGACCAGGCTGAGTCATTTTATTAAAGTTAATTAGATTTAATTAAAAAATTAAGATCTAAGTCTGATTTATTACTTATTAAAACCTTTATTTTTAGTCGGGTTCAATTTATTTAAAAGTATAATTGATTTATCAGTTTGTTTAAAAGTATATTTAGTGTTTATAATTTTTTTCTCCACTTTTTGCAACATAGTTAATCAATAGATAAACATGACTTATATCCAATATAAAATAATAAAACTTAATTATAAAATCCATATATGAATAAAAGTATTAGAACAATCATGTCTAATAGCAACAAATATCTCAAACTTAATCTAATAAGCATAGTTAATACTTAGGTATATCACTAGCAAGCCTTGAAACAAATCAATTAGTGAAAGGTCATAAACAATAAATTAACAAGCTATCAATTAATAAGAGAACAAATTCAGCCGCCAAATATCAAATCTGTTGAAAGTGTAATTCATTATATCATATTTGATTTAAATTATATTTAATTTAGATTTAAATCTAGATTTGATTTAGTTTCAAAATAGATATTTTGAGCTTTTATAGTTTTGGCCTTTTGACTTGAGTTACAAGCAAACCTAATTCTATAAATAGAGAATATCCTTCTTGTAATCAAATCATTTCAACACATTGTAATTCATGGTTTGCAGTTGCAAGTGAATAGAAAGAAAAATCCCACAGTTTGTGGGTCGCAAAACTTTCTCTCCAAATTCTTTTAGAACTCTAATTCTTTTCTACTTCATATTTCTTCTTTTCTTTGTTAATTGTTTCGCAAGAACCTTCCTTGTTCATAAAGAAAGGGTCGAAATTCTCATAGGTTTTGAGTTAATTCCAACATCTGGAATCTAGAGCTCCGGTTTCAACGATCTGTGGGAAGTAAAATTGATGGCGATGAATCATCCGAATTGGCACTTTCCAGCAAGCCTTCCAATTCTCAAGAAAGATAATTATGAGAATTGGTGCAAACAGATTAATGTTGTTTTCTGTTATCAAGATTTATGGGATCTTGTGAAAGAATGAGTAACAACACTTGTAGAGAAGGCAACAAATCAAGAAAAGGTTGCGCACAAAGAATTGAAGAAGAAAGATTATAAAACTCTATTTATAATTCATCAATGGGTTGATCCAGATAACTTTGAAAAAGTTAGTGATGTTGAATCTGCAAAAGAAGCATGGGAGATTCTTGAAAAGTCTTTTGGAGGTGAGGAGAAGGTGAAATAAGTGAGGTTACAAACTCACAAAAGGGCTTATGAATTGCTTCAGATGGAAGACAATGAAAGCATTACAAATTTCTTCACAAGAGTTACGAAACTTGTGAATCAAATCAAAGTATGTGGAGAAGTTCTGACAACGAAAGCAGTTGTCTCAAAGATTTTGAGATCGTTGGCTCCAAAGTTCGACCACGTGGTAGTAGCCATAGAAGAGTTGAAAGATTTGTCGAACGTGACTAAAGAAGAGCTTCAAGGGACACTTGAATCTCATGAATAAAGAATGGCTAAAAGAACAGCAAGCAATTCGAAGAATGATGTGGCTATGTAGGCTCAATCAGCGAGAGATAAGAAAGGCAGAGGAAAGGTGTTCGATAATAAAGGCAGAGGTGGATACAACAATTCGACTGGTCGAAATCAGCAGGAAGGAGACTGGTTGAATCAAAGAAAATCCTAGAACCAAGGCAACCAAAGAGGTGATGTTGCAGGTAGAGGAAGAGGTGATGGTCAAAATCCAGACAAAAGTCATGTTTAGTGTTTCAACTGTCAGAAGTATGATCACTATTTTAGTGGTTGTCCAGAAAAGAAAAAGAATCAAGATTGTGATGCTAAGCTGGAAAAGCATGAAGAAGAAGAAATGATGCTGATGGTCACAACAAGAGATGAAGAGAGATTCCAGGACTAATGATACTTGGACTCAGGGTGCTCATTACACATGACTGGTAGGAAATATTGGTTTGTCAACATGAAGCCCTCTATGAAGAACACAGTGAAATTCGCAATTGACAATAGTCTAACAGCTGAAGGTATTGGTGATGTTCTGATTAAGAGGAAGGATGGAAAGAGGTCAGTAATTTCCAGTGTTTTGTATATACCAGGCATGAAGAGAAATTTGCTCAGTATACGAAAATTGGTAGAAAAGAACTACAAGGTATCGGTTGAAGACAAGGCGATGAGAGTCGTTGACTCAAGTGGTAGGTTGATCATGAAGGCTCCAATGTCTCAAAATAGAACCTTCAAGATCAAACTAAATATGATGGAACATAAATGCCTTGCAAGTGCAGCCAGCAAAGATGAATGATTATGGCACTATAGACTTGGTCATCTCAATTTCAAAGATATCAAAGATTTGAAGAGAAGAAATATGGTTTCAGGATTGCCAGAAATCGATATTCCAAACGAAGTGTGTAAAGAATGTGTTCAGTCGAAACAACACAAGAATAACTTAGCAAGGATGCAGGAAGCAGGTCGAAGGAAATTCTTGAATTCATATACTCTGATGTATGTGGTCCTATCCAGGTGGATTTGATTGGAGGTAACAGATACTTTGTCAGTTTCATAGATGATTTCAGTCAAAAATTATGGACTTACCTGATCAAGAATAAAAGTGAAGTGATCGAGGTATTTTCCAAGTTTAAATCTATGGTCGAAAGACAGAATGGTCGAAAGCTCAAGCTTTTGAGGATTGATGGTGGTGGATAATATGTGTCGAAATATTTTGATGTATTATGTGTGAAAAAGGGGATTATGCATGAGGTGATGCTACCTTACACTCCACAACATAATCGAATTGCATAAAGGAAGAATCGAACCATCATGAACATGGTGAAAAGTATGTTGAATGGCAAGCATCTACCCAAAGAACTATGGGGATAAGTTGTGTCGATTGCAATGTATATTTTGAACAGGTGTCCGACGAAGAAGCTAGAATGAGTTACGCCGGAAGAGTGTTGGTCTGGTGTCAAGCCTAGCTTGAGTAATCTGAAGGTGTTTGGATCTATAGCACATAGACATGTGCCAGATCAATTGAGAAGAAAGCTTGAAGACAAATATAGTAAAATGATTCTAATAGGATATCATTCTACTGAAGGTTACAAGTTGTTCGACCCAGTGAACAAACAAGTAGTGATCAACAGGGACATGATCATAGATGAGCTTAAAGAGTGAGATTGGAATGCAAATGTCAAGAAAGATTCAGTTAGAATCTTGTGTGAAGAAACAACTAGTGAAGTCGAAAGAGATGTTCAACAAGAAGAATTTATAGGTGAAGTAGGCCCAAGAAGACCTCAACGAACAAGACATATGCCTGCAAGGTTGCAAGAATGTGTGATTACATCAGATGATATGATCGATGAAGAATGTGAGCTGGTACACTACGTTTTCTATGCAGATGTCGAACCTGTCAATACAACTGAGACATTGAAAGATTCGAAGTGGGTGAAAGCAATGAATGAGAAGATGAAGTCCATCATGTCATACCCCAAATTTGTCCTACCTGCACCGTTCTATTTCCTGTCTAAGTCATTATCTCAAAAATCCAAAATATGTACCATTTCTTTCTTTTGTCTAACTACATTAAAAAGTCCAAAATCTTATGTTTATATTAGTTTTATCTAAGTTTATTGGTTTGTGCATCTTTATTTCAAAAATACAAAAAAAATATACATAGTTTTTTTAGTTTATTCAAAAATATCGTATCTGTCAGTTTTTTTTATCTAAATTCGCATGTCTATGTCCCTTATATCAAAATGTATCGAAAAATAATGTTTATATCACTTTTAAAAAAAAATCAAATATTAATTTCTTAGTGTCACTTCTTTTTTATAATATCATTTTTTTTATCATTATCTATTGTTATTACTATCACTATTATTTTTATTATTATCATTATTTTTATTTTTATTATTATCATTATTTTCATTATTATTATTATTATTATTCTTATTATTATTATTATTATTATTATTATTATTTATCTTTTATTGTTATTACTATTTTTTTATATATATTATTTATTTCTTATTTAATTATTAGTTTTTCTATTATTATTATTATATTTCTTGTTTTTTATAGAATACTTATTACTAGCTTTATTAATTTTTGTCACTCCATTCTTTCCAACCATTTCCCTCACCTCACTACATCACCAGTAGCACTCACTACAAAAAGAAAACAACTTTTTCGGTCCACACTACACAGCCTGTCATTACAGATTCCACAACAGAAAATCCACCTTTGTATATCAACAGACCACTATAATTGTTCACCACAAAAATAAAACCAAAATCACAACCAACACTTTCTGCATATAAACCGCATCCATAATCCCTTCATACCACCATCACCATCAACCTTGCAAACCATAAATGAAATTCAGAATCTCAACACAACCCTTAACACTTGACACATTTTCATAAACCAATACCTCAGTCCTCATATTCACCCTTCCACAAACCAACCACACACCTGCAAAAGCCAGAAAATAGAAAACTAAACTACTCCAAAACTGATCCGACACCGTGAATCGCGAACCTCCGTAAACAAACACACAGCCGCAGAACCACACAGACTCACCTTCATAACCTCCTCAAACCCATCCGCGCCGAATACCACAACTCGGAACCGCACAAAAGCACCGCAAAACCACCTTCGACCCTTCAGCATCCACCAATCCGAACAAACACCAAAAGTCAGAGCCACCACACGCCGAAACCTACGGCCGCGCGACAGAGAGACAGATCGATTGAGAGAGCAAAACCGTGAGAAGCCGAAACAGAGAGAAGCTGAACGCGACTGAGAGGAGAGCGAGAATTGAGAGAATCCGAACCAGAAGTCACCGCGGGAGAGAAACCAAGTCGAGAAGAAAACGATTGTGAAGAGAGTTTCTGCCGCTGTTGGAAGGAAAATCGTCGCCGCTGAGATCATTTGTTCGGAGAGGGTGAGAGCATCGCAACCGAATATCAGAGAGAGAACTGAAGAACCAGACCGGAAAGATCGCGGCAACCGCGAGTCGCCGCCACTGCCATGAGCATTTGAGGGTAGGTATCTTCACCTTGTTGTTTTGTTTTTTTTATTGCTCTGAGTGTGTTTTGTTGATGGCTGAGAAGAGGAACATGTGCTTTCCATGTTTTTTTTATATATAATTTTTATGCTGATCAGTTTTTTTTCTTTTTTAAGTTTTGTTAGTTTTAAAAAAAAAGAAGCATTTTCTGTCTGTTGTTTTATTGTTTTGCTCTATCCTATAGTGGGCTAAGCCCATGGTGCTATCGTTTTTCACAGTCCCAGATTCGATGTTATGCACACATCCACGGTCCACCCTGCAGTTTTCTAGTTTTGTTATTATTTCATTTTTATTATTCTATTAAGTTTTAATATTTTTTGTTATCCTCAATCTTAGTATCTCTTACTTATTTTCTTTTTCCATCTCATTGTTATTTAAAAAAAAAATATATTTAGAAAAAACTTTAGTGAATTATTTTGTATTTTCTCTATTTGTATTCTTTTATTTCTTGTTACTTGGGGCCAATGACATAACAAAAGGCCGATTTTTCGCCCGATTTTGTTAAATCGGTGATATTCGGTCAATATGAGGCCCTCCTTGTAATTAGTTTTTTTTTATTATTTATTTTTATTATTTCGGTAAATAAACATTGAAATCAATTTAATTTATTTATTATTCTTAATATCATTTGATTTATTTAATTATTTAATTTATTATTTTATTCAAGCAATTTGATTTAATTTTATATATTTATTTCCGCATTTAAAAAAAAATGTTTCGACTCCTTATAGAATGATTCCAATTTTGAATCGATTCTAAGGTAGTTCACGAACTAAATTTCGCCGCGTCCCAAAAAGGTCCAACGCCTTCGAATAGTTGTTTCCGATTAAAAGGCCGAACGCCTTCGAACAGTTCAAAAACACTGCACACACGCTTTCTCTTGGGCTAATTACAACGAGACCTCTTTATTTCTCGCAATCCCCTGTATTTATTTTGTATCCCTCTCCCATTACTTTGTACGCATTTTATTTTCCGTATTTTATTTAATTCTGAATCCTTGGTCCAACGCCAAGCGATTGCACTTGCACACTTGCACTTTATTTTCCAGTTATTGTTTCGTTTTTTAGGATCCACCTTACCTGGCGAGCCGAGCGCTTTGTGCCTCGCTAAAACAAACTACAAAATAAACCTCCATTTTGCATTTACCCTCTAAACCTCAAACAACCAAAATGTTTCTATTAGATCCAAACCCTTGATCCAACGTCAAGTGGTCTTAGGAAATAAAACATTCTAATAAATCGAGAAGAATTGTACGCCACGAGCCTTAAGCGGTAGAAAGGAGGATAACGAGCTCTCGTTACTCGCTCCGATTATTTCGACGCAGGACGCTCGTCTTGTTTGGACGAGATAAACTATCCATAGTCTTTAGTGCATTTCAACTCCTAAACCCTTTCATCGAAGAAAGGTAATAAAACGAACAACCATTACCCTTAGTAGGCCGAACTACGAGGCTCTGACTTTCCCATTGCACACGGGAGTACGTAGGCACGAGGATCTCAATCCTTGCCGAGCACCTAGGATCAATCTAACTTATAATTCAACTCATTTCCCTCTAGCAAGCAATTCGTTTAAGCATAGACATCCTTTCGCGCGCGATAACTTAGATGGTTCCCATCGAGTACGATGGATGTAGGGGGTGCTAATACCTTCCCCCTGCATAACCGACTCCCGAACCCAGGAAATGGTTCCGTTGACCTTTGTCCCCGTCCTTTTCTTCCCGGGTTGTATCTATATCTCCCCTTTCCCTCTTCGGGAATAAATAGAATTAGGTGGCGACTCTTCAGTTTGTCCGGCGCGCGGCTCCCGTCCTTTTCAGATCGCGTGAGGTCGTATTTTTCGGGGTACGACAGCTGGCGACTCTGCTGGGGAATGGTTCACCCCTATGCGAGTCAAGCCTAGTCTAGGTTCCCATGCTTGTTTGGATGTTTGCTTTTATGCCTTGCTTGTTTATTTTTATCGCTTTCTTTATCGCATTCCATCTTATATATCTTGTGGCTCCTTGGTACTATAATTTGGATCGATACTTTGCAAAAGAATTTGAGGGAAAGGCTCTATACCCGGGCTTACAAGTACAAACATAAGTTAGCGAGGTTGTGTAGTATGGGCTCCCGAGAGAACCACTCTTGTGGGTTGTCGATACGAAAACCTCACTTGGAGTAGATTTTAACGAGAATACTGACAACCGTCAAGTCCTTGACGTGTATGCTCAGTTGCTTTTGTTAGGGTCATCAACTCTGAGGACCTTTAGAACCTTTCGGTTAAAACATCGGTTGATGGTTGCATAGTATTGGGCACCAGGGTTCGCCCTCGCGTGGCTCGATACGAAAACCTCACTTGGAATAGACTTACTCAATGGAGATGATTGACTGTCAAGAATGTATGAAATTGACACGTGCATCAAACAGTTGAGAAAGTTCCATAACTCCAGGACTTTGTTTTAAACCTCGTGTCGATGATCACGTAGTATGGACTCCCGAGAAAATCTTTTCTCGTGGGTTGTCGATACGAAGATCTCACCCAAAATAGATTCGTATGGCGGAGTCAATCAATCGTCATGCTTATGGCGTGTGTGATGAACAGCCATATGAGTTGATAACTTTGGGATCCCTAAAACTTTAGAGTCTACCCAGTGAGTTCCTGATCAGAGTATCCTCCATCTGTACCTTGGACTCGTGAGATCTTGATCTTGTGATCCTGGATTCTGACATTGCATATCATTTCATTTGCATTATTTATTCATATTGCATTTCATTCCAAATCCACAAAACTCATTTCATGTTCCTCCATCTTCAGTAAATCAAGCTGGTTTCCCGACGCCCATATCGAGCTAGATGCCCGTATTTAACTAGAGCCAACACTAGAGGACTGATGGATCAGATTCAACAAAAACAAGCTGCTATGAGGGAAGAGATTGACTCAATCAAGAGCAAGATTGATCGTATTCATGAGGCCATGCAAGCCTTGGCCAGGATGGTTGTGTCTCATCAGCCTGTTCCTCCGATGCCTTTTCATCCAGCTATTTAAGCTCTACTTCCGCCTCCGATGGCTTATCGACCATGTCCTTATCCTCTGGGTGCAGCTGCGCAATATGCACCTAGACCATACCAGCAACCGGCTTATCCATACTAGCAACCGACTTATCCACAAAGGCCTGGTCAACAACAACAACGCGCTCCTCAACAGCGTCCACCATATCAACAAAGAGGATATGATAGGCACATTGATCCCTTGCCTATGTCATACACCGAAATCTTTAATCAGCTAATGGAAAAAGGATCTCTTACTTTGAGAGATATGCCACCTCAGACTGGCAATTCCCGGAATCATGATGCCAATGCCCGATGTGAGTATCACAAAGGCGCTCCAGGTCACACAATTGAGAATTGCCACGCCTTCAGGCATATGGTTCAAGATATGATCAACTCTAAGGATCTCACCTTTACTCAGAAAAATCTGAATGTCCAGAACAATCCTTTGTCGCCACAAGTGGCCCCTCAACGAATGCTTTTGAAGAAGTTGTTAAAGACCAAAGCTGAGTAGTCTCCAACTTTGAAGAAGCAAGTCAAATCAAGAGAAGTTCAATTCCTCAAATCAAGGCAGCCAGTGCCATTTATTGTTTCCGCATTTCTGTTATTTTGTACTGTTTGTTTAAATACTATTTGCTCTGAACATTGTTATCATTTGTACTTGGTTATGTTAATGTTATGATTATGCATGTTTTGAATCAATCTATTCGCATTCGCTCATTATTTATCATTTATCACAAAAATCACAAAAATACTTCCTCACTTCACTTTAGCAAATATTTGAGGGAGGATGATGAAAACGAAATACTCATAACTGTTGCGGTATGCTTTCAGATAAAACCTCGTCAATGATGTACAGACATTTGTTCAAATCCCCAAACACTGGAGATATAAGGAGTTAATCCCTAGCCAACCACTTCGAGCCTAGAAGTAGGAGCTTTCTTTCGGATACAACCCTTACATTTTACCCGTGGCAAGGTAGTCGTTCAGTTAACCTGGCTACACCTTCGAATCGCAAGATGAGACATCCCGTCAGAGGACCATCAACAAATGACTTTGCAGTCACAATATTCAACAAAATACAAAAAAATAGAAAAGAAAAAACCGCTAAGTTGAGCACCCGAAGGGAGACTTAGCCGAAAAAAAAAGAAATCAAAAGAGGAGCTCAAATCCTCAACAAAAGCAAAACAAATATCAGTTACCACCAAATCAAAAATCAAAGGGTCACCAGCAAAAAAAATGACTGCCATCTTCAAGCGAACTTTAAAGCTTAATTTTCACTCTTGCAAAATCAAAAACAAATGCATGCGTAGAGTTAACTGAACATAGGACTGGAGAACATTACGAAGAAGGGTTGGGTACAAATCAAACTTTGAGCCTTATATCTTTGTTTCTTAAACCATTAACCAGACCACGTTACAACCCTCAAAAGTCCTAATTGAGGCAGGGTTTAGTCTGAAAGCATGCCACCAACAAGGTTGCGTAATATGACTCCCATATATTTGCTAAATCTTCAATATTGATTGCACAATATTCTTAATGCATCTTTCACGCACTTTCTAAATCAGCACCATGTTTGGACCAACAGTCCACTCGTCACACTATCACAATCGTTCAAATAAATTGAATTTTTCAAAACTTACATGAATTTCACATTAACACGACCATTTGTGTATGAATAATTTAATTGCAAATCAGTGCAATCCTAACAAGAGGCAATCAAAAGAGGAATTTGAATCGATACTTCTTCAAAAACAGTCCAATCAGGGGAAAATCGTCTTCAAAAAGCTCAATCAGGGGCAAGATCACCTTCAAAGGCTCAATCAGGGGCAGGTCATGTCATGGCCATTGTCAAAGCTTCCACACCAGATTTATTTCAAATACCCTACAGACAGGGGCAAGCAAACAAAGAGCACACCTTCCTATCTCTTTCCCCCAGCTGAACAGGCAGTCCTTGCTAGACGTTGACAATTATTCAAAGCGAAATTAGTCTTCATATGTCAATTAAGTCGCTCCGCTCATCAGCAATTGACCCAACTTGGAGCATTCGAATTTATCTTCTGATCATGCTTCGTCAAAGATCGAGTGTCGGGGAATCAGTCCCTCCACCCACCCCAAAGTCCAATCATTATTGGCAACTACCAGACCAAAAGTCCACCAAGCTGGCACCTTTCAATCGCTCATATGCATCATTATGCATCATCAACAGCATAACCATCATTTACTTCAATCATTTACAACATGTGCATCATTTGCATACCTAAATAAACCAGCTTTCCATATCCCCAACATTATCGAATTTATATCTCAGTGCATAAACACTTGCATTGTATCTCCATCCTTATGGGATACCATTTCAAATTAGTCAAGCATAGTTGCATAACTCAGGATCCAGGATCAACCCAAGATTCCAGGCCTTTCCCCAGCGGAAGTCAGGGTCCAGGGCCAATCGAAGATTCCAAAGATATTCCTAGGTGTTATTCAGTGGACGTCCCCGGTGGACATTTCTCTTCCTGATTATTTAATTTTCTGTTGCTCATCATCCTTTTGGTGTCGGGGTCGCTTTATCATCCTTTTGGTGATAGCGATTATTTAATTTCTGTCACTCGTCATCCTTTTGGTGTCGGGGTCGCTTTATCATCCTTTTGGTGATAGCGATTATTTAATTTTTTCTGTTACTCGTCATCCTTTTGGTGTCGGGGTCGCTTTATCATCCTTTTGGTGATATCGATTATTTAATTTCTGTCACTCGTCATCCTTTTGGTGTCGGGGTCGCTTTATCATCCTTTTGGTGATAGAGATTATTTAATTTTCTGTTACTCGTCATCCTTTTGGTGTTGGGGTCGCTTTATCATCCTTTTGGTGATAGCGATTATTTAATTTCTGTCACTCGTCATCCTTTTGGTGTCGGGGTCGCTTTATCATCCTTTTGGTGATAGCGATTATTTAATTTTCTGTTACTCGTCATCCTTTTGGTGTCGGGGTCGCTTTATCATCCTTTTGGTGATATCGATTATTTAATTTCTGTCACTCGTCATCCTTTTGGTGTCGGGGTCGCTTTATCATCCTTTTGGTGATAGCGATTATTTAATTTTCTGTTACTCGTCATCCTTTTGGTGTCGGGGTCGCTTTATCATCCTTTTGGTGATAGCAATTATTTAATTTCTGTCACTCGTCATCCTTTTGGTGTCAGGGTCGCTTTATCATCCTTTTGGTGATAGAGATTATTTAATTTTCTGTTACTCGTCATCCTTTTGGTGTCGGGATCGCTTTATCATCCTTTTGGTGATAGCGATTATTTAATTTTCTGTTGCTCATCATCCTTTTGGTACTGGGATCGCTTTATCATCCCTTTGGTGATAGCGATTATTTAATTTTCTGATTACTCGTCATCCTTTTGGTGTCGGGGTCGCTTTATCATCCTTTTGGTGATAGCGATTATTTAATTTTCTGATTACTCGTCCTCCTTTTGGTGTCGGGGTCGCTTTATCATCCTTTTGGTGATAGCGATTATTTAATTTTCTGATTACTCGTCATCCTTTTGGTGTCGGGGTCGCTTTATCATCCTTTTGGTGATAGCGATTATTTAATTTTCTGATTACTCGTCCTCCTTTTGGTGTCGGGGTCGCTTTATCATCCTTTTGGTGATAGCGATTATTTATTTTTCTGTTACTCAACATCCTTTTGGTGTCGGGGTCGCTTTATCATCCTTTTGGTGATAGCGATTTTATTTTCAGTCAGTTGCCTTATCATCCTCTGTTGATAAGTGAGTTTATTCTCAGTCATCTGCCTTATCATCCTCCGGTGATAAGTGATTTATTTTGTCAATTATTTCTTGCTGTGTCACCCATTATTTTCCAGTTTATTTCGTTTGCTATTTTCGCAATTTCTTTTCGGACAAATTTGGAGTCTGTTAATATCTAATTATCTTATACCTTGAAAGGCTGAACGCCAGCCAGTTCACCTTACTCGGTCTAAGCCAATTCGATAGGGGCATCTGTCATACCCCAAATTTGTCCTACATGCACCGTTCTATTTCCTGTCTAACTCATTATCTCAAAAATCCAAAATATGTACCATTTCTTTCTTCAGTCTAACTACATTAAAAAGTCCAAAATCTTATGTTTATATTAGTTTTATCTAAGTTTATTGGTTTGTGCATCTTTATTTCAAATATACAAAAAAAATATACATAGTTTTTTTAGTTTATTCAAAAATATCGTATCTGTCAGTTTTTTATCTAAATTTGCATGTCTATGTCCCTTATATCAAAATGTATCGAAAAATAATGTTTATATCACTTTAAAAAAAATCAAATATTAATTTCTTAGTGTCACTTCTTTTTTATAATATCATTTTTTTTATCATTATCTATTGTTATTACTATGACTATTATTTTTATTATTATCATTATTTTTATTTTTATTATTATCATTATTTTCATTATTATTATTATTATTATTATTTTTATCTTTTATTGTTATTACTATTTTTTATATATATTATTTATTTCTTATTTAATTATTAGTTTTTCTATTATTATTATTATTATTATTATTATTATTATATTTCTTGTTTTTTATAGAATACTTATTACTAGCTTTATTAATTTTTGTCACTTCATTCTTTCCAACCATTTCCCTCACCTCACTACATCACCAGCAACACTCACTACAAAAAGAAAACAACTTTTTCGGTCCACACTACACAACCTGTCATTACAGATTCCACAACAGAAAATCCACCTTTGTATATCAACAGACCACTATAATTGTTCACCACAAAAATAAAACCAAAATCACAACCAACACTTTCTGCATATAAACCTCATCCATAATCCCTTCATACCACCATCACCATCAACCTTGCAAACCATAAATGAATTTCAGAATCTCAACACAACCCTTAACACTTGACACATTTTCATAAATCAATACCTCAGTCCTCGTATTCACCCTTCCACAAACCAACCACACACCTGCAAAAGCCAGAAAACAGAAAACCAAACTACTCCAAAACTGAGCAGACACCGTGAATCGCGAACCTCCGCAAACAAACACACAGCCGCAAAACCACACAGACTCACCTTCATAACCTCCTCAAACCCATCCGCGCCAAATACCACAACTCGGAATCGCACAAAAGCACCTCAAAACCACCTTTGACCCTTCAGCATCCACCAATCCGAACAAACACCAAAAGTCAGAGCCACCACACGCCAAAACCGACGGCCGTGCGACAGAGAGACAGATCGATTGAGAGAGCAAAACCGTGAGAAGCCGAAACAGAGAGAAGCTGAACGCGACTGAGAGGAGAGCGAGAATTGAGAGAATCCGAACCAGAAGTCACCGCGGGAGAGAAACCAAGTCGAGAAGAAAACGATTGTGAAGAGAGTTTCTGCCGCCGTTGGAAGGAAAATCGTCGCCGCTGAGATCATTTGTTCGGAGAGGGTGAGAGCATCGCAACCGAATATCGGAGAGAGAACTGAAGAACCAGACCGGAAAGATCGCGGCAACCGCGAGTCGCCGCCACTGCCATGAGCATTTGAGGGTAGGTATCTTCACCTTGTTGTTTTGTTTTTTTTATTGCTCTGAGTGTGTTTTGTTGATGGCTGAGAAGAGGAACATGTGCTTTCCTTGTTTTTTTTATATATAATTTTTATGCTGATCAGTTTTTTTTTCTTTTTTAAGTTTTGTTAGTTTTAAAAAAAAAGAAGCATTTTCTGTCTGTTGTTTTATTGTTTTGCTCTATCCTATAGTGGGCTAAGCCCATGGTGCTATCGTTTTTCACAGTCCCAGATTCGATGTTATGCACACATCCACGGTCCACCCTGCAGTTTTCTAGTTTTGTTATTATTTCATTTTTATTATTCTATTAAGTTTTAATATTTTTTGTTATCCTCAATCTTAGCATCTCTTACTTATTTTCTTTTTCCATCTCATTGTTATTTAAAAAAAAATATATTTAGAAAAAACTTTAGTGAATTATTTTGTATTTTCTCTATTTGTATTCTTTTATTTCTTGTTACTTGGGGCCAATGACATAACAAAAGGCCGATTTTTCGCTCGATTTTGTTAAATCGGTGATAGGTCAATATGAGGCCCTCCTTGTAATTAGTTTTTTTTATTATTTACTTTTATTATTTCGGTAAATAAACATTGAAATCAATTTAATTTATTTATTATTCTTAATATCATTTGATTTATTTAATTATTTAATTTATTATTTTATTCAAGCAATTTGATTTAATTTTATATATTTATTTCCGCATTTAAAAAAAAATGTTTCGACTCCTTATAGAATGATTCCAATTTTGAATCGATTCTAAGGTAGTTCACGAACTAAATTTCGCCGCGTCCCAAAAAGGTCCAACGCCTTCGAATAGTTGTTTCCGATTAAAAGGCCGAACGCCTTCGAACAGTTCAAAAACACTGCACACACGCTTTCTCTTGGGCTAATTACAACGAGACCTCTTTATTTCTCGCAATCCCCTGTATTTATTTTGTATCCCTCTCCCATTACTTTGTACGCAATTTATTTTCCGTATTTTATTTAATTCTGAATCCTTGGTCCAACGCCAAGCGATTGCACTTGCACACTTGCACTTTATTTTCCAGTTATTGTTTCGTTTTTTAGGATCCACCTTACCTGGCGAGCCGAGCGCTTTGTGCCTCGCTAAAACAAACTACAAAATAAACCTCCATTTTGCATTTACCCTCTAAACCTCAAACAACCAAAATGTTTCTATTAGATCCAAACCCTTGATCCAACGTCAAATGGTCTTAGGAAATAAAACATTCTAATAAATCGAGAAGAATTGTACGCCACGAGCCTTAAGCGGTAGAAAGGAGGATAACGAGCTCTCGTTACTCGCTCCGATTATTTCGACGCAGGACGCTCGTCTTGTTTGGACGAGATAAACTATCCATAGTCTTTAGTGCATTTCAACTCCTAAACCCTTTCATCGAAGAAAGGTAATAAAACGAACAACCATTACCCTTAGTAGGACGAACTACGAGGCTCTGACTTTCCCATTGCACACGGGAGTACGTAGGCACGAGGATCTCAATCCTTGCCGAGCACCTAGGATCAATCTAACTTATAATTCAACTCATTTCCCTCTAGCAAGCAATTCGTTTAAGCATAGACATCCTTTTGCGCGCGATAACTTAGATGGTTCCCATCGAGTACGATGGATGTAGGGGGTGCTAATACCTTCCCCCTGCATAACCGACTCTCGAACCCAGGCAATGGTTCCGTTGACCTTTGTCCTCGTCCTTTTCTTCCCGGGTTGTATCTATATCTCCCCTTTCCCTCTTCGGGAATAAATAGAATTAGGTGGCGACTCTTCAGTCTGTCCGGCGCGCGGCTCCCGTCCTTTTCAGATCGCGTGAGGTCGTACTTTTCGGGGTACGACAGCTGGCGACTCTGCTGGGGAATGGTTCACCCCTATGCGAGTCAAGCCTAGTCTAGGTTCCCATGCTTGTTTGGATGTTTGATTTTATGCCTTGCTTGTTTATTTTTATCGCTTTCGTTATTGCATTCCATCTTATATATCTTGTGGCTCCTTGGTACTATAATTTGGATCAATACTTTGCAAAAGAATTTGAGGGAAAGGCTCTATACCCGGGCTTGCAAGTACAAACATAAGTTAGCGAGGTTGTGTAGTATGGGCTCCCGAGAGAACCACTCTTGTGGGTTGTCGATACGAAAACCTCACTTGGATTAGATTTTAATGAGAATACTGACAACCGTCAAGTCCTTGACGTGTGTGCTCAGTTGCTTTTGTTAGGGTCATCAACTCTGAGGACCTTTAGAACCTTTCGGTTAAAACATCGGTTGATGGTTGCCTAGTATTGGGCACCAAGGTTCGCCCTCGCGTGGCTCGATACGAAAACCTCACTTGGAATAGACTTACTCAATGGAGTTGATTGACTGTCAAGAATGTATGAAATTGACACGTGCATCAAACAGTTGAGAAATTTCCATAACTCCAGGACTTTGTTTTAAACCTCGTGTCGATGATCACGTAGTATGGACTCCCGAGAAAATCTTTTCTCGTGGGTTGTCGATACGAAGATCTCACCCAAAATAGATTCATATGGCGGAGTCAATCAATCGTCATGCTTATGGCGTGTGTGATGAACAGCCATATGAGTTGATAACTTTGGGATCCCTAAAACTTTAGAGTCTACCCAGTGAGTTCCTGATCAGAGTATCCTCCATCTGTACCTTGGACTCGTGAGATCTTGATCTTGTGATCCTAGATTCTGACATTGCATATCATTTCATTTGCATTATTTATTCATATTGCATTTCATTCCAAATCCACAAAACTCATTTCATGTTCCTCCATCTTCAGTAAATCAAGCTGGTTTCCCGACGCCCGTATCGAGCTAGATGCCCGTATTTAACTAGAGCCAACACTAGAGGACTGATGGATCAGATTCAACAAAAACAAGCTGCTATGAGGGAAGAGATTGACTCAATCAAGAGCAAGATTGATCGTATTCATGAGGCCATGCAAGCCTTGGCCAGGATGGTTGTGTCTCATCAGCCTGTTCCTCCGATGCCTTTTCATCCAGCTATTTAAGCTCTACTTCCGCCTCCGATGGCTTATCGACCATGTCCTTATCCTCTGGGTGCAGCTGCGCAATATGCACCTAGACCATACCAGCAACCGGCTTATCCATACTAGCAACCGACTTATCCACAAAGGCCTGGTCAACAACAACAACGCGCTCCTCAACAGCGTCCACCATATCAACAAAGAGGATATGATAGGCACATTGATCCCTTGCCTATGTCATACACCGAAATCTTTAATCAGCTAATGGAAAAAGGATCTCTTACTTTGAGAGATATGCCACCTCAGACTGGCAATTCCCGGAATCATGATGCCAATGCCCGATGTGAGTATCACAAAGGCGCTCCAGGTCACACAATTGAGAATTGCCACGCCTTCAGGCATATGGTTCAAGATATGATCAACTCTAAGGATCTCACCTTTACTCAGAAAAATCTGAATGTCCAGAACAATCCTTTGTCGCCACAAGTGGCCCCTCAACGAATGCTTTTGAAGAAGTTGTTAAAGACCAAAGCTGAGTAGTCTCCAACTTTGAAGAAGCAAGTCAAATCAAGAGAAGTTCAATTCCTCAAATCAAGGCAGCCAGTGCCATTTATTGTTTCCGCATTTCTGTTATTTTGTACTGTTTGTTTAAATACTAATTGCTCTGAACATTGTTATCATTTGTACTTGGTTATGTTAATGTTATGATTATGCATGTTTTGAATCAATCTATTCGCATTCGCTCATTATTTATCATTTATCACAAAAATCACAAAAATACTTCCTCACTTCACTTTAGCAAATATTTGAGGGAGGATGATGAAAACGAAATACTCATAACTGTTGCGGTATGCTTTCAGATAAAACCTCGTCAATGATGTACAGACATTTGTTCAAATCCCCAAACACTGGAGATATAAGGAGTTAATCCCTAGCCAACCACTTCGAGCCTAGAAGTAGGAGCTTTCTTTCGGATACAACCCTTACATTTAACCCGTGGCAAGGTAGTCGTTCAGTTAACCTGGCTACACCTTCGAATCGCAAGATGAGACATCCCGTCAGAGGACCATCAACAAATGACTTTGCAGTCACAATATTCAACAAAATACAAAAAAATAGAAAAGAAAAAACCGCTAAGTTGAGCACCCGAAGGGAGACTTAGCCGAAAAAAAAAGAAATCAAAAGAGGAGCTCAAATCCTCAACAAAAGCAAAACAAATATCAGTTACCACCAAATCAAAAATCAAAGGGTCACCAGCAAAAAAGATGACTGCCATCTTCAAGCGAACTTTAAAGCTTAATTTTCACTCTTGCAAAATCAAAAACAAATGCATGCGTAGAGTTAACTGAACATAGGACTGGAGAACATTACGAAGAAGGGTTGGGTACAAATCAAACTTTGAGCCTTATATCTTTGTTTCTTAAACCATTAACCAGACCACGTTACAACCCTCAAAAGTCCTAATTGAGGCAGGGTTTAGTCTGAAAGCATGCCACCAACAAGGTTGCGTAATATGACTCCCATATATTTGCTAAATCTTCAATATCGATTGCACAATATTCTTGCTGCATCTTTCACGCACTTTCTAAATCAGCACCATGTTTGGACCAACAGTCCACTCGTCACACTATCACAATCGTTCAAATAAATTGAATTTTTCAAAACTTACATGAATTTCACATTAACACGACCATTTGTGTATGAATAATTTAATTGCAAATCAGTGCAATCCCAACAAGAGGCAATCAAAAGAGGAATTTGAATCGATACTTCTTCAAAAACAGTCCAATCAGGGGAAAATCGTCTTCAAAAAGCTCAATCAGGGGCAAGATCACCTTCAAAGGCTCAATCAGGGGCAGGTCATGTCATGGCCATTGTCAAAGCTTCCACACCAGATTTATTTCAAATACCCTACAGACAGGGGCAAGCAAACAAAGAGCACACCTTCCTATCTCTTTCCCCCAGCTGAACAGGCAGTCCTTGCTAGACGTTGACAATTATTCAAAGCGAAATTAGTCTTCATATGTCAATTAAGTCGCTCCGCTCATCAGCAATTGACCCAACTTGGAGCATTCGAATTTATCTTCTGATCATGCTTCGTCAAAGATCGAGTGTCGGGGAATCAGTCCCTCCACCCACCCCAAAGTCCAATCATTATTGGCAACTACCAGACCAAAAGTCCACCAAGCTGACACCTTTCAATCGCTCATATGCATCATTATGCATCATCAACAGCATAAGCATCATTTACTTCAATCATTTACAACATGTGCATCATTTGCATACCTAAATAAACCAGCTTTCCATATCCCCAACATTATCGAATTTATATCTCAGTGCATAAACACTTGCATTGTATCTCCATCCTTATGGGATACCATTTCAAATTAGTCAAGCATAGTTGCATAACTCAGGATCCAGGATCAACCCAAGATTCCAGGCCTTTCCCCAGCGGAAGTCAGGGTCCAGGGCCAATCGAAGATTCCAAAGATATTCCTAGGTGTTATTCAGTGGACGTCCCCGGTGGACATTTCTCTTCCTGATTATTTAATTTTCTGTTACTCGTCATCCTTTTGGTGTCGGGGTCGCTTTATCATCCTTTTGATGATAGAGATTATTTAATTTTCTGTTACTCGTCATCCTTTTGGTGTCGGGGTCGCTTTATCATCCTTTTGGTGATAGCGATTATTTAATTTTCTGTTGCTCGTCATCCTTTTGGTGTCGGGGTCGCTTTATCATCCTTTTGGTCATAGCGATTATTTAATTTTCTATTACTCGTCATCCTTTTGGTGTCGGGGTCGCTTTATAATCCTTTTGGTGATAATGATTATTTAATTTTCTGTTGCTCGTCATCCTTTTGGTGTCGGGGTCGCTTTATCATCCTTTTGGTGATAGCGATTATTTAATTTCTGTCACTCGTCATCCTTTTGGTGTCGGGGTCGCTTTATCATCCTTTTGGTGATAGCGATTATTTAATTTTTTCGGTTACTCGTCATCCTTTTGGTGTCGGGGTCGCTTTATCATCCTTTTGGTGATATCGATTATTTAATTTCTGTCACTCGTCATCCTTTTGGTGTCGGGGTCGCTTTATCATCCTTTTGGTGATAGAGATTATTTAATTTTCTGTTACTCGTCATCCTTTTGGTGTTGGGGTCGCTTTATCATCCTTTTGGTGATAGCGATTATTTAATTTCTGTCACTCGTCATCCTTTTGGTGTCGGGGTCGCTTTATCATCCTTTTGGTGATAGCGATTATTTAATTTTCTGTTACTCGTCATCCTTTTGGTGTCGGGGTCGCTTTATCATCCTTTTGGTGATATCGATTATTTAATTTCTGTCACTCGTCATCCTTTTGGTGTCGGGGTCGCTTTATCATCCTTTTGGTGATAGTGATTATTTAATTTTCTGTTACTCGTCATCCTTTTGGTGTCGGGGTCGCTTTATCATCCTTTTGGTGATAACGATTATTTAATTTCTGTCACTCGTCATCCTTTTGGTGTCGGGGTCGCTTTATCATCCTTTTGGTGATAGCGATTATTTAATTTTCTGTTACTCGTCATCCTTTTGGTGTCGGGGTCGCTTTATCATCCTTTTGGTGATAGAAATTATTTAATTTCTGTCACTCGTCATCCTTTTGGTGTCGGGGTCGCTTTATCATCCTTTTGGTGATAGAGATTATTTAATTTTCTGTTACTCGTCATCCTTTTGGTGTCGGGATCGCTTTATCATCCTTTTGGTGATAGCGATTATTTAATTTTCTGTTGCTCGTCATCCTTTTGGTGCTGGGATCGCTTTATCATCCCTTTGGTGATAGCGATTATTTAATTTTCTGATTACTCGTCATCCTTTTGGTGTCGGGGTCGCTTTATCATCCTTTTGGTGATAGTGATTATTTAATTTTCTGATTACTCGTCCTCCTTTTGGTGTCGGGGTCGCTTTATCATCCTTTTGGTGATAGCGATTATTTATTTTTCTGTTACTCAACATCCTTTTGGTGTCGGGGTCGCTTTATCATCCTTTTGGTGATAGCGATTTTATTTTCAGTCAGTTGCCTTATCATCCTCTGTTGATAAGTGAGTTTATTCTCAGTCATCTGCCTTATCATCCTCCGGTGATAAGTGATTTATTTTGTCAATTATTTCTTGCTGTGTCACCCGTTATTTTCCAGTTTATTTCGTTTGCTATTTTCGCAATTTCTTTTTGGACAAATTTGGAGTCTGTTAATATCTAATTATCTTATACCTTGAAAGGCTGAACGCCAGCCAGTTCACCTTACTCGGTCTAAGCCAATTTGATAGGGGCATCTGTCATACCCCAAATTTGTCCTACCTGCACCGTTCTATTTCCTGTCTAAGTCATTATCTCAAAAATCCAAAATATGTACCATTTCTTTCTTCTGTCTAACTACATTAAAAAGTCCAAAATCTTATGTTTATATTAGTTTTATCTAAGTTTATTGGTTTGTGCATCTTTATTTCAAAAATACAAAAAAAATATACATAGTTTTTTTAGTTTATTCAAAAATATCGTATCTGTCAGTTTTTTATCTAAATTTGCATGTCTATGTCCCTTATATCAAAATGTATCGAAAAATAATGTTTATATCACTTTAAAAAAAAATCAAATATTAATTTCTTAGTGTCACTTCTTTTTTATAATATCATTTTTTTTATCATTATCTATTGTTATTACTATGACTATTATTTTTATTATTATCATTATTTTTATTTTTATTATTATCATTATTTTCATTATTATTATTATTATTATTATTTTTATCTTTTATTGTTATTACTATTTTTTTATATATATTATTTATTTCTTATTTAATTATTAGTTTTTCTATTATTATTATTATTATTATTATTATTATATTTCTTGTTTTTTATAGAATACTTATTACTAGCTTTATTAATTTTTGTCACTTCATTCTTTCCAACCATTTCCCTCACCTCACTACATCACCAGCAACACTCACTACAAAAAGAAAACAACTTTTTCGGTCCACACTACACAGCCTGTCATTACAGATTCCACAACAGAAAATCCACCTTTGTATATCAACAGACCACTATAATTGTTCACCACAAAAATAAAACCAAAATCACAACCAACAATTTCTGCATATAAACCTCATCCATAATCCCTTCATACCACCATCACCATCAACCTTGCAAACCATAAATGAATTTCAGAATCTCAACACAACCCTTAACACTTGACACATTTTCATAAATCAATACCTCAGTCCTCGTATTCACCCTTCCACAAACCAACCACACACCTGCAAAAGCCAGAAAACAGAAAACCAAACTACTCCAAAACTGAGCAGACACCGTGAATCGCGAACCTCCGCAAACAAACACACAGCCGCAAAACCACACAGACTCACCTTCATAACCTCCTCAAACCCATCCGCGCCAAATACCACAACTCGGAATCGCACAAAAGCACCTCAAAACCACCTTTGACCCTTCAGCATCCACCAATCCGAACAAACACCAAAAGTCAGAGCCACCACACGCCAAAACCGACGGCCGTGCAACAGAGAGACAGATCGATTGAGAGAGCAAAACCGTGAGAAGCCGAAACAGAGAGAAGCTGAACGCGACTGAGTGGAGAGCGAGAATTGAGAGAATCCGAACCAGAAGTCACCGCGGGAGAGAAACCAAGTCGAGAAGAAAACGATTGTGAAGAGAGTTTCTGCCGCCGTTGGAAGGAAAATCGTCGCCGCTGAGATCATTTGTTCGGAGAGGGTGAGAGCATCGCAACCGAATATCGGAGAGAGAACTGAAGAACCAGACCGGAAAGATCGCGGCAACCGCGAGTCGCCGCCACTGCCATGAGCATTTGAGGGTAGGTATCTTCACCTTGTTGTTTTGTTTTTTTTATTGCTCTGAGTGTGTTTTGTTGATGGCTGAGAAGAGGAACATGTGCTTTCCTTGTTTTTTTTATATATAATTTTTATGCTGATCAGTTTTTTTTCTTTTTTAAGTTTTGTTAGTTTTAAAAAAAAAGAAGCATTTTCTGTCTGTTGTTTTATTGTTTTGCTCTATCCTATAGTGGGCTAAGCCCATGGTGCTATCGTTTTTCACAGTCCCAGATTCGATGTTATGCACACATCCACGGTCCACCCTGCAGTTTTCTAGTTTTGTTATTATTTCATTTTTATTATTCTATTAAGTTTTAATATTTTTTGTTATCCTCAATCTTAGTATCTCTTACTTATTTTCTTTTTCCATCTCATTGTTATTTAAAAAAAAAATATATTTAGAAAAAACTTTAGTGAATTATTTTGTATTTTCTCTATTTGTATTCTTTTATTTCTTGTTACTTGGGGCCAATGACATAACAAAAGGCCGATTTTTCGCTCGATTTTGTTAAATCGGTGATATTCGGTCAATATGAGGCCCTCCTTGTAATTAGTTTTTTTTTATTATTTATTTTTATTATTTCGGTAAATAAACATTGAAATCAATTTAATTTATTTATTATTCTTAATATCATTTGATTTATTTAATTATTTAATTTATTATTTTATTCAAGCAATTTGATTTAATTTTATATATTTATTTCCGCATTTAAAAAAAAATGTTTCGACTCCTTATAGAATGATTCCAATTTTGAATCGATTCTAAGGTAGTTCACGAACTAAATTTCGCCGCGTCCCAAAAAGGTCCAACGCCTTCGAATAGTTGTTTCCGATTAAAAGGCCGAACGCCTTCGAACAGTTCAAAAACACTGCACACACGCTTTCTCTTGGGCTAATTACAACGAGACCTCTTTATTTCTCGCAATCCCCTGTATTTATTTTGTATCCCTCTCCCATTACTTTGTACGCATTTTATTTTCCGTATTTTATTTAATTCTGAATCCTTGGTCCAACGCCAAGCGATTGCACTTGCACACTTGCACTTTATTTTCCAGTTATTGTTTCGTTTTTTAGGATCCACCTTACCTGGCGAGCCGAGCGCTTTGTGCCTCGCTAAAACAAACTACAAAATAAACCTCCATTTTGCATTTACCCTCTAAACCTCAAACAACCAAAATGTTTCTATTAGATCCAAACCCTTGATCCAACGTCAAGTGGTCTTAGGAAATAAAACATTCTAATAAATCGAGAAGAATTGTACGCCACGAGCCTTAAGCGGTAGAAAGGAGGATAACGAGCTCTCGTTACTCGCTCCGATTATTTCGACGCAGGACGCTCGTCTTGTTTGGACGAGATAAACTATCCATAGTCATTAGTGCATTTCAACTCCTAAACCCTTTCATCGAAGAAAGGTAATAAAACGAACAACCATTACCCTTAGTAGGACGAACTACGAGGCTCTGACTTTCCCATTGCACACGGGAGTACGTAGGCACGAGGATCTCAATCCTTGCCGAGCACCTAGGATCAATCTAACTTATAATTCAATTCATTTCCCTCTAGCAAGCAATTCGTTTAAGCATAGACATCCTTTCGCGCGCGATAACTTAGATGGTTCCCATCGAGTACGATGGATGTAGGGGGTGCTAATACCTTCCCCCTGCATAACCGACTCTCGAACCCAGGCAATGGTTCCGTTGACCTTTGTCCTCGTCCTTTTCTTCCCGGGTTGTATCTATATCTCCCCTTTCCCTCTTCGGGAATAAATAGAATTAGGTGGCGACTCTTCAGTCTGTCCGGCGCGCGGCTCCCGTCCTTTTCAGATCGCGTGAGGTCGTACTTTTCGGGGTACAACAGCTGGCGACTCTGCTGGGGAATGGTTCACCCCTATGCGAGTCAAGCCTAGTCTAGGTTCCCATGCTTGTTTGGATGTTTGATTTTATGCCTTGCTTGTTTATTTTTATCGCTTTCGTTATTGCATTCCATCTTATATATCTTGTGACTCCTTGGTACTATAATTTGGATCAATACTTTGCAAAAGAATTTGAAGGAAAGGCTCTATACCCGGGCTTGCAAGTACAAACATAAGTTAGCGAGGTTGTGTAGTATGGGCTCCCGAGAGAACCACTCTTGTGGGTTGTCGATACGAAAACCTCACTTGGATTAGATTTTAATGAGAATACTGACAACCGTCAAGTCCTTGACGTGTGTGCTCAGTTGCTTTTGTTAGGGTCATCAACTCTGAGGACCTTTAGAACCTTTCGGTTAAAACATCGGTTGATGGTTGCCTAGTATTGGGCACCAAGGTTCGCCCTCGCGTGGCTCGATACGAAAACCTCACTTGGAATAGACTTACTCAATGGAGTTGATTGACTGTCAAGAATGTATGAAATTGACACGTGCATCAAACAGTTGAGAAAGTTCCATAACTCCAGGACTTTGTTTTAAACCTCGTGTCGATGATCACGTAGTATGGACTCCCGAGAAAATCTTTTCTCGTGGGTTGTCGATACGAAGATCTCACCCAAAATAGATTCATATGGCGGAGTCAATCAATCGTCATGCTTATGGCGTGTGTGATGAACAGCCATATGAGTTGATAACTTTGGGATCCCTAAAACTTTAGAGTCTACCCAGTGAGTTCCTGATCAGAGTATCCTCCATCTGTACCTTGGACTCGTGAGATCTTGATCTTGTGATCCTGGATTCTGACATTGCATATCATTTCATTTGCATTATTTATTCATATTGCATTTCATTCCAAATCCATAAAACTCATTTCATGTTCCTCCATCTTCAGTAAATCAAGCTGGTTTCCCGACGCCCGTATCGAGCTAGACGCCCGTATTTAACTAGAGCCAACACTAGAGGACTGATGGATCAGATTCAACAAAAACAAGCTGCTATGAGGGAAGAGATTGACTCAATCAAGAGCAAGATTGATCGTATTCATGAGGCCATGCAAGCCTTGGCCAGGATGGTTGTGTCTCATCAGCCTGTTCCTCCGATGCCTTTTCATCCAGCTATTCAAGCTCTACTTCCGCCTCCGATGGCTTATCGACCATGTCCTTATCCTCTGGGTGCAGCTGCGCAATATGCACCTAGACCATACCAGCAACCGGCTTATCCATACTAGCAACCGACTTATCCACAAAGGCCTGGTCAACAACAACAACGCGCTCCTCAACAGCGTCCACCATATCAACAAAGAGGATATGATAGGCACATTGATCCCTTGCCTATGTCATACACCGAAATCTTTAATCAGCTAATGGCAAAAGGATCTCTTACTTTGAGAGATATGCCACCTCAGACTGGCAATGCCCGGAATCATGATGCCAATGCCCGATGTGAGTATCACAAAGGCGCTCCAGGTCACACAATTGTGAATTGCCACGCCTTCAGGCATATGGTTCAAGATATGATCAACTCTAAGAATCTCACCTTTACTCAGAAAAATCTGAATGTCCAGAACAATCCTTTGTCGCCACAAGTGGCCCCTCAACGAATGCTTTTGAAGAAGTTGTTAAAGACCAAAGCTGAGTAGTCTCCAACTTTGAAGAAGCAAGTCAAATCAAGAGAAGTTCAATTCCTCAAATCAAGGCAGCCAGTGCCATTTATTGTTTCCGCATTTCTGTTATTTTGTACTATTTGTTTAAATACTATTTGCTCTGAACATTGTTATCATTTGTACTTGGTTATGTTAATGTTATGATTATGCATGTTTTGAATCAATCTATTCGCATTCGCTCATTATTTATCATTTATCACAAAAATCACAAAAATACTTCCTCACTTCACTTTAGCAAATATTTGAGGGAGGATGATGAAAACGAAATACTCATAACTATTGCGGTATGCTTTCAGATAAAACCTCGTCAATGATGTACAAACATTTGTTCAAATCCCCAAACACTGGAGATATAAGGAGTTAATCCCTAGCCAACCACTTCGAGCCTAGAAGTAGGAGCTTTCTTTCGGATACAACCCTTACATTTAACCCGTGGCAAGGTAGTCGTTCAGTTAACCTGGCTACACCTTCGAATCGCAAGATGAGACATCCCGTCAGAGGACCATCAACAAATGACTTTGCAGTCACAATATTCAACAAAATACAAAAAAATAGAAAAGAAAAAACCGCTAAGTTGAGCACCCAAAGGGAGACTTAGCCGAAAAAAAAAGAAAACAAAAGAGGAGCTCAAATCCTCAACAAAAGCAAAACAAATATCAGTGACCACCAAATCAAAAATCAAAGGGTCACCAGCAAAAAAGATGACTGCCATCTTCAAGCGAACTTTAAAGCTTAATTTTCACTCTTGCAAAATCAAAAACAAATGCATGCGTAGAGTTAACTGAACATAGGACTGAAGAACATTACGAAGAAGGGTTGGGTACAAATCAAACTTTGAGCCTTATATCTGCTCATATTTTAATAATACGATGTTAATAAACATCAGAAAAAAATGTGAGCAGATATAAAATTAATCTTTTATTTTCTCTTGAAGTTATATTTGTGGCTAAGTCAATCCTCACCACAAATGATTGCCTCGATAGATTCTTCATCCAACCTAGAATGGAATTTTTCAATAACTCTGCTCCTAACACTAAATGTAAACTTTGATAATATCTTATATTTAAAGATATTATTTATCCACCAATCTAAAACATTAAGAGTATATTTGGATGAAACATTTTAATGAGAGAAAATAATTTTTTTGAGAGAATTTGAAATGACTTAACTAAAATTCATTTTTTGGATAAAAAATATGAAGAATTGTTAAAATGATATAAATTTATGGAGTATTTTATCTATATTAAATTTAAGGAATTTAAAATGACTCCAAAAAGTAGAGAATTTCAAATTACTTCATCATTTTATATAATATGAATATTAAATTATTTATTATTAATTTTTCAAATTTTACAAGATGGTTCTATTTTATGAAAATTTCAAATTCCTTCCAAAATTTTCAAAAATATTTCATATAAGTTCCTAATAATTTTCAAATTTTACAAATTGCTCCTTCAAATTTTCAAAAACTGCAAATTGATCATTATTTTTCATATTTTAATTTTGACCCAAAAAATTTTAAAATTATGAAAATTGCCCAAAAAAAATTTACAATGAATCAATTTAATGTTCTATCCAAACAAAAGAATTTAAAATTGAATTAATTATAATTAAATCATTTGAATTATCTAAAATTTTAAGAATGATAGCGATGCATGTGAAACGTCAAAATATGTTGAAAACAATAAGTGTATTGTAGAAATTTAAGTTGAATCGAAAGTTGTCGTAGGAAATTCAATATTTATTGATTAGGATACAAATAATAATATGGGAAAATGTATTTTTGTTGATGATGATTAAATTAGAGGGATACATTTTAATGATAGTGAGGAAGAGATTATGGTTGAGTTTGATGATGATTTCTCCATTATTTGTATAAGCGCACTTAGAGAGATTAAAAAGACCAAAACCACTTGTAAATGAGCTTCCATTTCTTAAAGGAAGGAGTTTCTAGATGCGATAAGCAAGGTTCAAAGCTTGCTTAGGAAAAATGACATTACATACCACTATAAATAGGTGTTTAGGCAGTTTATTTGAAAGGTATTATAAAACAATATTGCATATATTAAAGTCTAGACATATATTTAGGTAATATAGTCAATCATAACCTAAATAATCGTAGCAATTTTTAACTTATTCCATAATCGTAGCCTTTAAATTAGATTCAATCTAATGATTATAAGTATAAATGTTAATTTAACCATTGATGGAAGTCCATGCAAGAAATCATCTGAAATTTAAATTCTATGAAGCGTTTTGAGATGCATGTCTCAATAAAAAAATCATCATAATTATACACTGGTTCATACTAGTTTCGGTAAAAAAATAAAATTAAATAGGAGATTGTTCGAAATGATACGAAACTTTTCAAATCATCTGAAAATTAGATTCTATGAAACTTTTCAAAATGCAAGTTTCTGTAAAAAAATCAAGTTAAATCAAGGAATGCTCCAAATGATACAAAATTTTCAGAACATTTATATATGTTACAAGGGAAGGTTATGATGGAAGTCCATGCAAAATATCATCTGAAAATTAGATTCTATGAAACTTTTCTAAATTCAAGTATCGGTCAAAAAATCTAAATATATTATACACTACTTTCAGTCAAAAAATCAAATTAAATCGAGGACTATTCGAAATGATATGAAACTTTTAAGATCATTTATATATGTTAAGAGGGAAGATTATGATGAAAGTCCATGCAAGAAATCATCTGAAAATTAAATGATATGAAACATTTTGAAATGCATGTTTCAGTCAAAAAATCATTATATATTATACAACAATTTATACTAGTTTCGGTAAAAAAAAATCAAATTAAATCGGGGACTGTTCAAAATGATACGAAACTTTTCAGATCATTTATATTCTTAGGAAGGAAGGTTAAGATGAAAATCCATGCAAAAAATCATCTGAAAATTAGATACTATGAAACTTTTCGAAATACAAGTTTCGGTCAAAAAATCATAATATATACACTAGTTTCTACTAGTTTCGGTCAAAAAATCAAATTAAATCAAGGACTGTTCGAAATGATAAGAAACTTTTCAGAGTGTTTATATATGTTACAAGGGAAGGTTATGATGGAAGTCCATGCAAAAAATTATCTGAAAATTAGATTCTATGAAACGTTTCGAAATGCAAGTTTCTGTAAAAAAATCATAATATATTATACACTAGTTTATACTAATTTCGGTCAAAAAATCAAATTAAATCAAGGACTTTTCGAAATGATATAAAACTTTTCAGAACATTTATATATGTTACAAGGGAAGGTTATGATGGAAGTCTATGCAAAAAATCATCTGAAAATCTGATTCTATGAATCTTTTCGAAATGCAAGTTTCGTTAAAAAAATTATAATATATTATACACTAGTTTCAGTAAAAAAAATTAAATCGAGGATTGTTCAAAATGACACACACCTTTTCAGGTCCTTTCTATATGTTACGAGTGAAGGTTATGATGGAAGTCAATTCAAAAAATCATTTGAAAATTAGATTCTACGAAAAGTTTCGAAAATCAAGTTACGATAAAAAAAATCATAATATGTTATACACTAGTTTATACTAGTTTCTGTCATAAATCAAACTAAATCGGGGACTGTTCGAAATGATACGAAACTTTTCAGAATGTTTATAAATGTTACAAGGGAAGGTTATGATGGAAGTCAATGAAAAAAATCATCTGAAAATTAGATTCTATGAAACGTTTCGAAATGCAAGTTTCGGTAAAAAAAATCATAATATGTTATACACTAGTTTATACTTGTTTCGGTCAAAAAATCAAATTAAATCAAGGACTTTTCAAAATGATACGAAACTTTTCAGAAAATTTATATATGCTACAAGGGAAGGTTATGATGGAAGTCCATGCAAGAAATCATCTGAAAATTAGACTCTATGAATCTTTTCAAAATGCAAATTTCGGTAAAAAAATCATATAATATATTATACACTAGTTTAAGTAAAATATAACAATTAAATCGAAGATTGTTCGAAATGATACAAACCTTTTCAGATCATTTCTATATGTTACGAGGGAAGGTTATGATGGAAGTCCATGCAAAAAAATCATCTGAAAATTAGATTCTATAAAACATTTTGAAATGCAAGTTTCGGTCAAAAAATAATATTATATTATACACTAATTTATACTAGTTTCGGTCAAAGCTCAAATTAAATCGGGAATGTTCGAAATAATACGAAACTTTACAGATTATTTATATATGTTAGGAGGGAAGGTTATGATGGAAGTCCATGCAAAAAATCATCTGAAAATTAGATTCTATGAAACTTTTCAAAATGCAAGTTTCGGTCAAAAAATCATAATATATTATACATTAGTTTATACTAATTTTGGTCAAAAAATCAAATTAAATCAAGGACTGATCCAAATGATACAAAACTTTTCAAAGCATTTATATATGTTACAAAGGAAGGATATGATGGAAGTCCATGCAAAAAATCATCTGAAAATTAGATTCTATGAAACTTTTCTAAATCCAAGTTTCGGTCAAAAAATCATAATATATTATACTCTAGTTTCGATCAAAATATCAAATTAAATCGAGGAATTTTCGAAATGATATGAAACTTTTAAGATCATTAATATATGTTAAGAGGGGAGGTTATGATGGAAGTCTATGCCAAAAATCATGTGAAAATTATATTCTATGAAACGTTTTGAAATGCATGCTTCAGTCAAAAAATCATTGTATATTATACACTAATTTATACTAATTTTGGTAAAAAAATCAAATTAAATCGGGGACTGTTCGAAATGATACGAAACTTTTCAGTTCATTTATATATGTTAGGAAGGAAGGTTAAGATGAAAGTCCATGCAAAAAATCATCTAAAAATTAGATTCTATGAAACTTTTCGAAATGCAAGTTTCGGTCAAAAATCATAATATAAACACCAGTTTCTTCTAGTTTCGGTCAAAAAATCAAATTAAATCAATGACTGTTCGAAATGATATGAAACTTGTCATAATGTTTACATATGTTACAAGGGAAGGTTATGATGGAAGTCCATGCAAAAAATCATCTGAAAAATAGATTCTATGAAACGTTTCGAAATGCAAGTTGTTAGAACAATTTTGATTCTAATATTTTACTATAGTATTTTTGATAACAATACTTTCGTAATAGAATTGAAGTTCTAATATGAGTTGCAACTAACTTATTGTTAATATGCATTGTAGAAGGTCTCATAAGGAAGTTCTCAAAAGGAAAACACCTTGGAATAGAAGCTGCCTTGCGTTATTGCATAAAAGATAAATGTGTTAAAGAGAAGCTATAAATTAAGACATCATTAAAGATACATATTCAATTTTTGATACTCTGATTTGTGCTTAGAAGATTCTGATACTCTCATTAAAGTATATTTAAAGAAAATCAGAATAAAGGCTGGGAACAAGAATCTCCTCTTTTGGAAGGTTTTTAAAGCAATTAATAATTATCCAAATCAATCTCCAGATGTTCCCAACGGCTAGATATCTCAAACAGCTATATAAAGAAATCTACATGAAGATTTGAAGCTCTGGTTCTCACTCTAAATCTATCATACGCTCAAAAATTAATTTGCTCCAAATATCTTGTAACAGATCACCTAGTGATCATAGCTAGTTAGAAGCAATATTGAGTTACGTGTTAATCTTTGTAAAAGTTAAGTTGTTTTTCCTTGAGTGACTAGTTTAAGTAAACAGACACAAGAACACATTGACCGTAGGTCATTGTGTGTATTCCAATTTGAATAGTGGATTAAGACCTCGCTGATAGAGGCAAAATCACCTTGGCGGGTGGACTGGATGTAGTTTGAGTTCAACCGTACCAGGATAAATAAATGTGTTTTTAAAGTCATTTTTATTTGTTGAAAACCCAATTCCAACCCCCTTCCTTGTGTTTTACGCTCATTCACAAGTTTTGGTAAAAAATCATAATATATTATTCACTAGTTTATAACGGTTTCGGTCAAAAAATCAAATTAAATCAAGGACTTTATGAAATGATACGAAACTTTTCAGAACATTTATATATGTTACAAGGGAAGGTTATGATGGAAGTCCATGCAGGAAATCATTTGAAAATTAGATTCTATGAACCTTTTCGAAATGCAAGTTTCGGTAAAAAAATCATATAATATATTATACACTAGTTTCGGTAAAAAAACAATTAAATCGAAGATTGTTCGAAATGATACAAACCTCTTCAAATCATTTCTATATGTTACGAGGGAAGATTATGATAGAAGTCAATTCAAAAAATCATCTAAAAATTAGATTCTATGAAGCGTTTCGAAATGCAAGTTTCGGTCAAAAAATCATAATATATTATACACTAGTTTATACTAGTTTCTGTCAAAAATCAAATTAAATCGGGGGCTGTTTGAAATGATACAAAACTTTTAAGATAATTTATATATGTTAGGAGGGAAGGTTATGATGAAAGTCCATGCAAAAAATCATATAGAAATTAGATTCTATAAAACATTTTGAAATGCAAGTTTCGGTCAAAAAACAATAATATATTATACACTAATCTATACTAGTTTCAGTCAAAACTCAAATTAAATCGGGGATGCTCGAAATGATACGAAACATTTCAGATTATTTATATATGTTAGGAGGGAAGGTTATGATGGAATTCCATGCAAAAAAACATCTAAAAATTAGATTCTATGAAACTTTTCAAAATGCAAGTTTCGATCAAAAAATCATAATATATTATACACTAGTTTATACTAGTTTTGGTCAAAAAATCAAGTTAAATCAAGGACTGTTCCAAATGATACAAAACTTTTCAGAACATTTATATATGTTACAAGGGAAGGATATGATGGAAGTCCATGCAAAAAATCATATGGAAATTAGATTCTATGAAACTTTTCTAAATCCAAGTTTCGGTCAAAATATCATAATATATTATACACAAGTTTCAGTCCAAAAATCAAATTAAATCGAGGATTTTCGAAATGATATGAAACTTTTAAGATCATTTATATATGTTAAGAGGGGATGTTATGATGGAAGTCCATGCAAAAAATCATCTGAAAATTATTTTCTATGAAACGTTTTGAAATGCATGTTTCAGACAAAAAATCATTGTAATTATACACTAATTTATACTAGTTTCGGTAAAAAAATCAAATTAAATCGGGAACTTTTCGAAATGATACGAAACTTTTAAGATCATTAATATATTTTAGGAAGGAAGGTTAAGATGAAAGTCCTTGCAAAAAATCATCTGAAAATTAGATTCGATGAAACTTTTCGAAATGCAAGTTTCGGTTAAAAATCATAATATATACAGTAGTTTCTTCTAGTTTCGGTCAAAAAATCAAATTAAATCAAGGACTGTTCAAAACGATACGAAATTTTTCAGAATGTTTACATATGTTACAAGGGAAGGTTATGAAGGAAGTCCATGCAAAAAATCATTTGAAAAATAGATTCTATGAAACGTTTCGAAATGCAAGTTTCGGTAAAAAATCGAAATATTTTATACACTATCTTATACTGGTTTAAGTAAAAAAATCAAATTCAATGAAGGACTTTTCGAAATGATACGAAACTTTTCAGTACATTTATATATGTTACAAGGGAAGGTTATGATGGAAGTCCATGCAAGAAATCATCTAAAAATTAGGGTCTATGAATCTTTTCGAAATGGGAGTTTCGGTAAAAAAATCATATAATATATTTTAAATTAGTTTCGGTAAAAAAAAAAATTAAATCGAAGATTGTTCGAAATGATACAAACCTTTTCAGATCATTTCTATATGTTACGAGGGAAGGTTATGATAGAATTCAATTCAAAAAATCATTTGAAAATCAGATTCTATGAAACGTTTCGAAATGCAACTTTCGATCAAAAAATCATAATATATTATACACTAGTTTATACTAGTTTCTGTCAAAAATAAAATTAAATCGGGGACTGTTTGAAATGATACAAAACTTTTAAGATCATTTATATATGTTAGGAGGGAAGGTTATGATGGAAGCCCATGCAAAAAATCATCTGAAAATTAGATTCTACGAAACATTTTTAAATGCAAGTTTCGGTAAAAAAATAATAATATATAAAACACTAATTTATACTAGTTTCGATCAAAAAATCATAATATATTATACTAGTTTTGGTGAAAAAATCAAGTTAAATCAAGGACTGTACCAAATGATACAAAACTTTTCAGAACATTTATATATGTTACAAGGGAAGGATATGATGGAAGTCCTTGCAAAAAATCATCTAGAAATTAGATTCTATGAAACTTTTCTAAATCCATGTTTCGGTCAAAAAATTATAATATATTATACACAAGTTTCAGTCCAAAAATCAAATTAAATCGAGGATTTTCGAAATGATATGAAACTTTTAAGATCATTTATATATGTTAAGAGGGGAGGTTATGATGGAAGTCCATGCAAAAAATCATCTGAAAATTATATTCTATGAAACGTTTTGAAATGCATGTTTCAGTCAAAAATTCATTGTAATTATACACTAATTTATACTAGTTTCGGTAAAAAAATAAAATCAAATCGGGGACTTTTCGAAATGATACGAAACTTTTAAGATCATTAATATATTTTAGGAAGGAAGGTTAAGATGAAAGTCCATGCAAAAAATCATCTGAAAATTAGATTCGATGAAAATTTTAGAAATGCAAGTTTCGGTTAAAAAATCATAATATATACACTAGTTTCTTCTAGTTTCGGTCAAAAAATCAAATTAAATCAAGGACTGTTCAAAACGATACGAAACTTTTCATAATGTTTCCATATGTTACAAGGGAAGGTTATGATGGAATTCCAAGCAAAAAATCATCTGAAAAATAGATTCTATGAAACGTTTCGAAATGCAAGTTTCGGTAAAAAGTTATAATATTTTATACACTGGTTTATACTGGTTTCGGTAAAAAAATCAAATTAAATGAAGGACTTTTCGAAATGATATGAAACTTTTCAGTACATTTATATATGTTACAAGGGAAGTTTATGATGGAAGTCCATGCAAGAAATCAACTGAAAATTAGGGTCTATGAATCTTTTCGAAATGCGAGTTTCGGTAAAAAAATCATATAATATAGTATAAATTAGTTTCGGTAAAAAAACAATTAAATCGAAGATTGTTCGAAATGATACAAACCTTTTAAGATCATTTCTATATGTTACGAGGGAGGGTTATGATATAATTCAATTCAAAAAATAATCTGAAAATCAGATTCTATGAAACGTTTCAAAATGCAAGTTTCGGTCAAAAAATCATAATATATTATACACTAGTTTATACTAGTTTCTGTCAAAAATCAAATTAACTCAGGGACTGTTTGAAATGATACAAAACTTGTAAGATCATTTATATATGTTAGGAGGGAAGGTTATGATGGAAGCCGACGCAAAAAATCATCTGAAAATTAGATTCTAAGAAACATGTTGAAATGCAAGTTTCAGTCAAAAAATAATAATATATAAAACACTAATTTATACTAGTTTCGGTCAAAACTCAAATTGAATCGGGGAATGTTCGAAATGATACGAAACTCTTCAGATTATATATATATATATATATATATATATATATATATATATATATATATATATATATATATATATATATATATATATATATATATGTTGGAGGGAAGGTTATGATGGAAGTCCATGAAAAAAATCATCTGAAAATTAGATTCTATGAAACTTTTCAAAATGCAAGTTTCGATCAAAAAATCATAATATATTATACTAGTTTTGGTGAAAAAATAAAGTTAAATCAAGGACTGTTCCAAATGATACAAAACTTTTCATAACATTTATATATGTTACAAGGGAAGGATATGATGGAAGTCCATGCAAAAAATCATCTGAAAATTAGATTCTATTAAACTTTTCTAAATCCATGTTTTTGTCAAAAAATCATAATATATTATACATTAGTTTCAGTAAAAAAATCAAATTAAATCGAGGATTTTTTGAAATGATATGAAACTTTTAAGATTATTTATATATGTTAAGAGGGGAGGTTATGTGGAAGTCCATGCAAAAAATCATCTGAATATTATATTCTATGAAACGTTTTGAAATGCATGTTTTAGTCAAAAAATCATTGTAAATACACTAATTTATACTAGTTTTGGTAAAAAAATCAAATTAAATCGGGGACTTTTCGAAATGATACGTAACTTTTAAGATCATTAATATATTTTAGGAAGGAAGGTTAAGATGAAAGTCCATGCAAAAAATCATCTGAAAATTAGATTCGATGAAACTTTTCGAAATGCAAGTTTCGGTTAAAAAATCTTAATATATACACTAGTTTCTTCTAGTTTCGGTTAAAAAATGAAATTAAATCAAGGACTGTTCAAAACGATACGAAACTTTTCAGAATGTTTACATATGTTACAAGGGAAGGTTATGATGGAAGTACATGCAAAAAATCATCTGAAAAATAGATTCTATGAAACGTTTCGAAATGCAAGTTTCGGTAAAAAATCATAATATTTTATACACTAGTTTATACTGGTTTCGGTAAAAAAATCAAATTAAATGAAGGACTTTTCGAAATGATAGAAAACTTTTCAGTACATTTATATATGTTACAAGGGAAGGTTATGATGGAAGTCCATGCAAGAAATCAACTGAAAATTAGGGTCTATGAATCTTTTCGAAATGCGAGTTTCAGTAATAAAATCATATAATATATTATAAATTAGTTTCGGTTAAAAAGAACAATTAAATTGAAGATTATTCGAAATGATACAAACCTTTTGAGATCATTTTTATATGTTACGAGGGAAGGTTATGATAGAATTCAATTCAAAAAATAATCTGAAAATCAGATTCTATGAAACGTTTCGAAATGCAAGTTTCGGTCAAAAATCATAATATATTATACACTAGTTTATACTAGTTTCTGTCAAAAATCAAATTAAATCAGGGACTGTTTGAAATGATACAAAACTTTTAAGATCATTTATATATGTTAGGAGGGAAGGTTATGATGGAAGCCGATGCAAAAAATCATCTGAAAATTAGATTCTAAGAAACATTTTGAAATGCAAGTTTCAGTAAAAAAATAATAATATATAAAACACTAATTTATACTAGTTTCAGTCAAAACTCAAATTGAATCGGGGAATGTTCGAAATGATACGAAACTTTTCAGATTATATATATATATATATATATATATATATATATATATATATATATATATATATATATATATGTTAGGAGGGAAGGTTATGATGGAAGTCCATGAAAAAAATAATCTGAAAATTAGATTCTATGAAACTTTTCAAAATTCAAGTTTCGATCAAAAAATAATAATATATTATACTAGTTTTAGTGAAAAAATAAAGTTAAATCAAGGACTGTTCCAAATGATACAAAACTTTTCAGAACATTTATATATGTTACAAGGGAAGGATATGATGGAAGTCCATGCAAAAAATCATCTGAAAATTAGATTCTATGAAACTTTTCTAAATCCATGTTTTTGTCAAAAAATCATAATATATTATACACTAGTTTAAGTAAAAAAATCAAATTAAATCGAGGATTTTTTGAAATGATATGAAACTTTTAAGATCATTTATATATGTTAAGAGGGGAGGTTATGATGGAAGTCCATGCAAAAAATCATCTGAATATTATATTCTATGAAACGTTTTGAAATGCATGTTTTAGTCAAAAAATCATTGTAAATACACTAATTTATACTAGTTTTGGTAAAAAAATCAAATTAAATCGGGGACTTTTCGAAATGATACGTAACTTTTAAGATCATTAATATATTTTAGGAAGGAAGGTTAAGATGAAAGTCCATGCAAAAAATCATCTGAAAATTAGATTCGATGAAACTTTTCGAAATGCAAGTTTCGGTTAAAAAATCATAATATATACACTAGTTTCTTCTAGTTTCGGTCAAAAAATGAACTAAAATCAAGGACTGTTCAAAACGATACGAAACTTTTCAGAATGTTTACATATGTTACAAGGGAAGGTTATGATGGAAGTACATGCAAAAAATCATCTGAAAAATAGATTCTATGAAACATTTTGAAATGCAAGTTTCGGTAAAAAATCATAATATTTTATACACTAGTTTATACTGGTTTCGGTAAAAAAATCAAATTAAATGAAGGACTTTTCGAAATGATACAAAAATTTCCAGTACATTTATATATGTTACAAGGGAAGGTTATGATGTAAGTCTATGCAAGAAATCAACTGAAAATTAGGGTCTATGAATCTTTTCGAAATGCGAGTTTTAGTAAAAAAATCATATAATATATTATAAATTATTTTCGGTTAAAAAGAACAATTAAATTGAAGATTATTCGAAATGATACAAACCTTTTGAGATCATTTTTATATGTTACGAGGGAAGGTTATGATAGAATTCAATTCAAAAAATAATCTGAAAATCAGATTCTATGAAACGTTTCGAAATGCATGTTTCGGTCAAAAATCATAATATATTATACACTAGTTTATACTAGTTTCTGTCAAAAATCAAATTAAATCAGGGACTGTTTGAAATGATACAAAACTTTTAAGATCATTTATATATGTTAGGAGGGAAGGTTATGATGGAAGCCGATGCAAAAAATCATCTGAAAATTAGATTCTAAGAAACATTTTGAAATGCAAGTTTCAGTCAAAAAATAATAATATATAAATCACTAATTTATACTAGTTTCAGTCAAAACTCAAATTGAATCGGGGAATGTTCGAAATGATACGAAACTTTTCAGATTATATATATATATATATATATAATATATATATATATATATATATATATATATATATATATATATATATATATATATATGTTAGGAGGGAAGGTTATGATGGAAGTCCATGAAAAAAATAATCTTAAAATTAGATTCTATGAAACTTTTCAAAATGCAAGTTTCGATCAAAAAATCATAATATATTATACTAGTTTTGGTGAAAAAATAAAGTTAAATCAAGGACTGTTCCAAATGATACAAAACTTTTCAGAACATTTATATATGTTACAAGGGAAGGATATGATGGAAGTCCATGCAAAAAATCATCTGAAAATTAGATTCTATGAAACTTTTCTAAATCCATGTTTTTGTCAAAAAATCATAATATATTATACACTAGTTTCAGTAAAAAAATCAAATTAAATCGAGGATTTTTTGAAATGATATGAAACTTTTAAGATCATTTATATATGTTAAGAGGGGAGGTTATGATGGAAGTCCATGCAAAAAATCATCTGAATATTATATTCTATGAAACGTTTTGAAATGCATGTTTTAGTCAAAAAATCATTGTAAATACACTAATTTATACTAGTTTTGGTAAAAAATCAAATTAAATCGGGGACTTTTCGAAATGATACGTAACTTTTAAGATCATTAATATATTTTAGGAAGGAAGGTTAAGATGAAAGTCCATGCAAAAAATCATCTGAAAATTAGATTCGATGAAACTTTTCGAAATGCAAGTTTCGGTTAAAAAATCTTAATATATACACTAGTTTCTTATAGTTTCGGTTAAAAAATGAAATTAAATCAAGGACTGTTCAAAACGATACGAAACTTTTCAGAATGTTTACATATGTTACAAGGGAAGGTTATGATGGAAGTACATGCAAAAAATCATCTGAAAAATAGATTCTATGAAACGTTTCGAAATGCAAGTTTCGGTAAAAAATCATAATATTTTATACACTAGTTTATACTGGTTTCGGTAAAAAAATCAAATTAAATGAAGGACTTTTCGAAATGATAGAAAACTTTTCAGTACATTTATATATGTTACAAGGGAAGGTTATGATGGAAGTCCATGCAAGAAATCAACTGAAAATTAGGGTCTATGAATCTTTTCGAAATGCGAGTTTCAGTAATAAAATCATATAATATATTATAAATTAGTTTCGGTTAAAAAGAACAATTAAATTGAAGATTATTCGAAATGATACAAACCTTTTGAGATCATTTTTATATGTTACGAGGGAAGGTTATGATAGAATTCAATTCGAAAAATAATCTGAAAATCAGATTCTATGAAACGTTTCGAAATGCAAGTTTGTGTCAAAAATCATAATATATTATACACTAGTTTATACTAGTTTCTGTCAAAAATCAAATTAAATCAGGGACTGTTTGAAATGATACAAAACTTTTAAGATCATTTATATATGTTAGGAGGGAAGGTTATGATGGAAGCCGATGCAAAAAATCATCTGAAAATTAGATTCTAAAAAACATTTTGAAATGCAAGTTTCAGTAAAAAAATAATAATATATAAAACACTAATTTATACTAGTTTCAGTCAAAACTCCAATTGAATCGGGGAATGTTCGAAATGATAAGAAACTTTTCAGATTATATATATATATATATATATATATATATATATATATATATATATATATATATATATATATATATATATATATATGTTAGGAGGGAAGGTTATGATGGAAGTCCATGAAAAAAATAATCTGAAAATTAGATTCTATGAAACTTTTCAAAATTCAAGTTTCGATCAAAAAATAATAATATATTATACTAGTTTTAGTGAAAAAATAAAGTTAAATCAAGGACTGTTCCAAATGATACAAAACTTTTCAGAACATTTATATATGTTACAAGGGAAGGATATGATGGAAGTCCATGCAAAAAATCATCTGAAAATTAGATTCTATGAAACTTTTCTAAATCCATGTTTTTGTCAAAAAATCATAATATATTATACACTAGTTTAAGTAAAAAAATCAAATTAAATCGAGGATTTTTTGAAATGATATGAAACTTTTAAGATCATTTATATATGTTAAGAGGGGAGGTTATGATGGAAGTCCATGCAAAAAATCATCTGAATATTATATTCTATGAAACGTTTTGAAATGCATGTTTTAGTCAAAAAATCATTGTAAATACACTAATTTATACTAGTTTTGGTAAAAAAATCAAATTAAATCGGGGACTTTTCGAAATGATACAGAACTTTTAAGATCATTAATATATTTTAGGAAGGAAGGTTAAGATGAAAGTCCATGCAAAAAATCATCTGAAAATTAGATTCGATGAAACTTTTCGAAATGCAAGTTTCGGTTAAAAAATCATAATATATACACTAGTTTCTTCTAGTTTCGGTCAAAAAATGAACTAAAATCAAGGACTGTTCAAAACGATACGAAACTTTTCAGAATGTTTACATATGTTACAAGGGAAGGTTATGATGGAAGTACATGCAAAAAATCATCTGAAAAATAGATTCTATGAAACATTTTGAAATGCAAGTTTCGGTAAAAAATCAAAATATTTTATACACTAGTTTATACTGGTTTCGGTAAAAAAATCAAATTAAATGAAGGACTTTTCGAAATGATACAAAAATTTCCAGTACATTTATATATGTTACAAGGGAAGGTTATGATGGAAGTCTATGCAAGAAATCAACTGAAAATTAGGGTCTATGAATCTTTTCGAAATGCGAGTTTTAGTAAAAAAATCATATAATATATTATAAATTATTTTCGGTTAAAAAGAACAATTAAATTGAAGATTATTCGAAATGATACAAACCTTTTGAGTTCATTTTTATATGTTACGAGGGAAGGTTATGATAGAATTCAATTCAAAAAATAATCTGAAAATCAGATTCTATGAAACGTTTCGAAATGCAAGTTTCGGTCAAAAATCATAATATATTATACACTAGTTTATACTAGTTTCTGTCAAAAATCAAATTAAATCAGGGACTGTTTGAAATGATACAAAACTTTTAAGATCATTTATATATGTTAGGAGGGAAGGTTATGATGGAAGCCGATGCAAAAAATCATCTGAAAATTAGATTCTAAGAAACATTTTGAAATGCAAGTTTCAGTCAAAAAATAATAATATATAAAACACTAATTTATACTAGTTTCAGTCAAAACTCAAATTGAATCGGGGAATGTTCGAAATGATACGAAACTTTTCAGATTATATATATATATATATATATATATATATATATATATATATATATATATATATATATGTTAGGAGGGAAGGTTATGATGGAAGTCCATGAAAAAAATAATCTGAAAATTAGATTCTATGAAACTTTTCAAAATGCAAGTTTCGATCAAAAAATCATAATATATTATACTAGTTTTGGTGAAAAAATAAAGTTAAATCAAGGACTGTTCCAAATGATACAAAACTTTTCAGAACATTTATATATGTTACAAGGGAAGGATATGATGGAAGTCCATGCAAAAAATCATCTGAAAATTAGATTCTATGAAACTTTTCTAAATCCATGTTTTTGTCAAAAAATCATAATATATTATACACTAGTTTCAGTAAAAAAATCAAATTAAATCGAGGATTTTTTGAAATGATATGAAACTTTTAAGATCATTTATATATGTTAAGAGGGGAGGTTATGATGGAAGTCCATGCAAAAAATCATCTGAATATTATATTCTATGAAACGTTTTGAAATGCATGTTTTAGTCAAAAAATCATTGTAAATACACTAATTTATACTAGTTTTGGTAAAAAATCAAATTAAATCGGGGACTTTTCGAAATGATACGTAACTTTTAAGATCATTAATATATTTTAGGAAGGAAGGTTAAGATGAAAGTCCATGCAAAAAATCATCTGAAAATTAGATTCGATGAAACTTTTCGAAATGCAAGTTTCGGTTAAAAAATCTTAATATATACACTAGTTTCTTCTAGTTTCGGTTAAAAAATGAAATTAAATCAAGGACTGTTCAAAACGATACGAAACTTTTCAGAATGTTTACATATGTTACAAGGGAAGGTTATGATGGAAGTACATGCAAAAAATCATCTGAAAAATAGATTCTATGAAACGTTTCGAAATGCAAGTTTCGGTAAAAAATCATAATATTTTATACACTAGTTTATACTGGTTTCGGTAAAAAAATCAAATTAAATGAAGGACTTTTCGAAATGATAGAAAACTTTTCAGTACATTTATATATGTTACAAGGGAAGGTTATGATGGAAGTCAATGCAAGAAATCAACTGAAAATTAGGGTCTATGAATCTTTTCGAAATGCGAGTTTCAGTAATAAAATCATATAATATATTATAAATTAGTTTCGGTTAAAAAGAACAATTAAATTGAAGATTATTCGAAATGATACAAACCTTTTGAGATCATTTTTATATGTTACGAGGGAAGGTTATGATAGAATTCAATTCGAAAAATAATCATAAAATCAGATTCTATGAAACGTTTCGAAATGCAAGTTTGTGTCAAAAATCATAATATATTATACACTAGTTTATACTAGTTTCTGTCAAAAATCAAATTAAATCAGGGACTGTTTGAAATGATACAAAACTTTTAAGATCATTTATATATGTTAGGAGGGAAGGTTATGATGGAAGCCGATGCAAAAAATCATCTGAAAATTAGATTCTAAAAAACATTTTGAAATGCAAGTTTCAGTAAAAAAATAATAATATATAAAACACTAATTTATACTAGTTTCAGTCAAAACTCCAATTGAATCGGGGAATGTTCGAAATGATAAGAAACTTTTCAGATTATATATATATATATATATATATATATATATATATATATATATATATATATATATATATATATATATATATATATATATATATATATATATATATATATATATATATATATATATGTTAGGAGGGAAGGTTATGATGGAAGTCCATGAAAAAAATAATCTGAAAATTAGATTCTATGAAACTTTTCAAAATTCAAGTTTCGATCAAAAAATCATAATATATTATACTAGTTTTAGTGAAAAAATAAAGTTAAATCAAGGACTGTTCCAAATGATACAAAACTTTTCAGAACATTTATATATGTTACAAGGGAAGGATATGATGGAAGTCCATGCAAAAAATCATCTGAAAATTAGATTCTATGAAACTTTTCTAAATCCATGTTTTTGTAAAAAAATCATAATATATTATACACTAGTTTCAGTAAAAAATCAAATTAAATCGAGGATTTTTTGAAATGATATGAAACTTTTAATATCATTTATATATGTTAAGAGGGGAGGTTATGATGGAAGTCCATGCAAAAAATCATCTGAATATTATATTCTATGAAACGTTTTGAAATGCATGTTTTAGTCAAAAAATCATTGTAAATACACTAATTTATACTAGTTTTGGTAAAAAATCAAATTAAATCGGGGACTTTTCGAAATGATACGTAACTTTTAAGATCATTAATATATTTTAGGAAGGAAGGTTAAGATGAAAGTCCATGCAAAAAATCATCTGAAAATTAGATTCGATGAAATTTTTCGAAATGCAAGTTTCGGTTAAAAAATCATAATATATACACTAGTTTCTTCTAGTTTCGGTCAAAAAATGAACTAAAATCAAGGACTGTTCAAAACGATACGAAACTTTTCAGAATGTTTACATATGTTACAAGGGAAGGTTATGATGGAAGTACATGCAAAAAATCATCTGAAAAATAGATTCTATGAAACATTTCGAAATGCAAGTTTCGGTAAAAAATCATAATATTTTATACACTAGTTTATACTGGTTTCGGTAAAAAAATCAAATTAAATGAAGGACTTTTCGAAATGATACAAAATTTTTACGTACATTTATATATGTTACAAGGGAAGGTTATGATGGAAGTCTATGCAAGAAATCAACTAAAAATTAGGGTCTATGAATCTTTTCGAAATGCGAGTTTTAGTAAAAAAATCATATAATATATTATAAATTAGTTTCGGTTAAAAAGAACAATTAAATTGAAGATTATTCGAAATGATACAAACCTTTTGAGATCATTTTTATATGTTACGAGGGAAGGTTATGATAGAATTCAATTCAAAAAATAATCTGAAAATCAGATTCTATGAAACGTTTCGAAATGCAAGTTTCGGTCAAAAATCATAATATATTATACACTAGTTTATACTAGTTTCTGTCAAAAATCAAATTAAATCAGGGATTGTTTGAAATGATACAAAACTTTTAAGATCATTTATATATGTTAGGAGGGAAGGTTATGATGGAAGCCGATGCAAAAAATCATCTGAAAATTAGATTCTAAGAAACATTTTGAAATGCAAGTTTCAGTCAAAAAATAATAATATATAAAACACTAATTTATACTAGTTTCAGTCAAAACTCAAATTGAATCGGGGAATGTTCGAAATGATACGAAACTTTTCAGATTATATATATATAAATATATATATATATATATATATATATATATATATATATATATATATATATATATATATATATATATATATATATATATATATATATATATATGTTAGGAGGGAAGGTTATGATGGAAGTCCATGAAAAAAATAATCTTAAAATTAGATTCTATGAAACTTTTCAAAATGCAAGTTTCGATCAAAAAATCATAATATATTATACTAGTTTTGGTGAAAAAATAAAGTTAAATCAAGGACTGTTCCAAATGATACAAAACTTTTCAGAACATTTATATATGTTACAAGGGAAGGATATGATGGAAGTCCATGCAAAAAATCATCTGAAAATTAGATTCTATGAAACTTTTCTAAATCCATGTTTTTGTCAAAAAATCATAATATATTATACACTAGTTTCAGTAAAAAAATCAAATTAAATCGAGGATTTTTTGAAATGATATGAAACTTTTAAGATCATTTATATATGTTAAGAGGGGAGGTTATGATGGAAGTCCATGCAAAAAATCATCTGAATATTATATTCTATGAAACGTTTTGAAATGCATGTTTTAGTCAAAAAATCATTGTAAATACACTAATTTATACTAGTTTTGGTAAAAAATCAAATTAAATCGGGGACTTTTCGAAATGATACGTAACTTTTAAGATCATTAATATATTTTAGGAAGGAAGGTTAAGATGAAAGTCCATGCAAAAAATCATCTGAAAATTAGATTCGATGAAACTTTTCGAAATGCAAGTTTCGGTTAAAAAATCATAATATATACACTAGTTTCTTCTAGTTTCGGTCAAAAAATGAAATTAAATCAAGGACTGTTCAAAACGATACGAAACTTTTCAGAATGTTTACATATGTTACAAGGGAAGGTTATTATGGAAGTACATGCAAAAAATCATCTGAAAAATAGATTCTATGAAACATTTCGAAATGAAAGTTTCGGTAAAAAATCATAATATTTTATACACTAGTTTATACTGGTTTCGGTAAAAAAATCAAATTAAATGAAGGACTTTTCGAAATGATACAAAAATTTTCAGTACATTTATATATGTTACAAGGGAAGGTTATGATGGAAGTCCATGCAAGAAATCAACTGAAAATTAGGGTCTATGAATCTTTTCGAAATGCGAGTTTCAGTAAAAAAATCATATAATATATTATAAATTAGTTTCGGTTAAAAAGAACAATTAAATTGAAGATTATTCGAAATGATACAAACCTTTTGAGATCATTTTTATATGTTACGAGGGAAGGTTATGATAGAATTCAATTCAAAAAATAATCTGAAAATCAGATTCTATGAAACGTTTCGAAATGCAAGTTTCGGTCAAAAATCATAATATATTATACACTAGTTTATACTAGTTTCTGTCAAAAATCAAATTAACTCAGGGACTGTTTGAAATGATACAAAACTTGTAAGATCATTTATATATGTTAGGAGGGAAGGTTATGATGGAAGCCGATGCAAAAAATCATCTGAAAATTAGATTCTAAGAAACATGTTGAAATGCAAGTTTCGGTCAAAAAATAATAATATATAAAACACTAATTTATACTAGTTTCGGTCAAAACTCAAATTGAATCGGGGAATGTTCGAAATGATACGAAACTCTTCAGATTATATATATATATATATATATATATATATATATATATATATATATATATATATATATATATATATATATATATATATATATATATATATATATATATATATATATATATATATGTTAGGAGGGAAGGTTATGATGGAAGTCCATGAAAAAAATAATCTGAAAATTAGATTCTATGAAACATTTCAAAATGCAAGTTTCGATCAAAAAATCATAATATATTATACTAGTTTTGGTGAAAAAATAAAGTTAAATCAAGGACTGTTCCAAATGATACAAAACATTTTAGAACATTTATATATGTTACAAGGGAAGGATATGATGGAAGTCCATGCAAAAAATCATCTGAAAAATAGATTCTATGAAACTTTTCTAAATCCAAGTTTTTGTCAAAAAATCATAATATATTATACATTAGTTTCAGTAAAAAAATCAAATTAAATCGAGGATTTTTTGAAATGATATGAAACTTTTAATATTATTTATATATGTTAAGAGGGGAGGTTATGATGGAAGTCCATGCAAAATATCATCTGAATATTATATTCTATGAAACGTTTTGAAATGCATGTTTTAGTCAAAAAATCATTGTAAATACACTAATTTATACTAGTTTTGGTAAAAAAATTAAATTAAGTCGGGGACTTTTCGAAATGATACGTAACTTTTAAGATCATTAATATATTTTAGGAAGGAAGGTTAAGATGAAAGTCCATGCAAAAAATCATCTGAAAATTAGATTCGATGAATCTTTTCGAAATGCAAGTTTCGGTTAAAAAATCTTAATATATACACTAATTTCTTCTAGTTTCGGTTAAAATATGAAATTAAATCAAGGAATGTTCAAAACGATACGAAACTTTTCAGAATGTTTACATATGTTACAAGGGAAGGTTATGATGGAAGTACATGCAAAAAATTATCTGAAAAATAGATTCTATGAAACATTTCGAAATGCATGTTTCGGTAAAAAATCATAATATTTTATACACTAGTTTATACTGGTTTCCGTAAAAAAATCAAATTAAATGAAGGACTTTTCGAAATGATACAAAACTTTTCAGTACATTTATATATGTTACAAGGGAAGGTTATGATGGAAGTCCATGCAAGAAATCAACTGAAAATTAGGGTCTATGAATCTTTTCGAAATGCGAGTTTCAGTAAAAAAATCATATAATATATTATAAATTAGTTTCCGTTAAAAAGAACAATTAAATTGAAGATTATTCGAAATGATACAAACCTTTTGAGATCATTTTTATATGTTACGAGGGAAGGTTATGATAGAATTCAATTCAAAAAATAATCTGAAAATCAGATTCTATGAAACGTTTCGAAATGCAAGTTTCGGTCAAAAATCATAATATATTATACACTAGTTTATACTAGTTTCTGTCAAAAATCAAATTAAATCAGGGACTGTTTGAAATGATACAAAACTTTTAAGATCATTTATATATGTTAGGAGGGAAGGTTATGATGGAAGCCGATGCAAAAAATCATCTGAAAATTAGATTCTAAGAAACATTTTGAAATGCAAGTTTCAGTCAAAAAATAATAATATATAAAACACTAATTTATACTAGTTTCAGTCAAAACTCAAATTGAATCGGGGAATGTTCGAAATGATACGAAACTTTTCAGATTATATATATATATATATATATATACATATATATATATATATATATATATATATATATATATATATATATATATATATGTTAGGAGGGAAGGTTATGATGGAAGTCCATGAAAAAAATCATCTGAAAATTAGATTCTATGAAACTTTTCAAAATGCAAGTTTCGATCAAAAAATCATAATATATTATACTAGTTTTGGTGAAAAAATAAAGTTAAATCAAGGACTGTTCCAAATGATACAAAACTTTTCAGAACATTTATATATGTTACAAGGGAAGGATATGATGGAAGTCCATGCAAAAAATCATCTGAAAAATAGATTCTATGAAACTTTTCTAAATCCATGTTTTTGTCAAAAAATCATAATATATTATACATTAGTTTCAGTAAAAAAATCAAATTAAATCGAGGATTTTTTGAAATGATATGAAACTTTTAAGATTATTTATATATGTTAAGAGGGGAGGTTATGATGGAAGTCCATGCAAAATATCATCTGAATATTATATTCTATGAAACATTTTGAAATGCATGTTTTAGTCAAAAAATCATTGTAAATACACTAATTTATACTAGTTTTGGTAAAAAAATTAAATTAAGTCGGGGACTTTTCGAAATGATACGTAACTTTTAAGATCATTAATATATTTTAGGAAGGAAGGTTAAGATGAAAGTCCATGCAAAAAATCATCTGAAAATTAGATTCGATGAATCTTTTCGAAATGCAAGTTTCGGTTAAAAAATCTTAATATATACACTAATTTCTTCTAGTTTCGGTTAAAATATGAAATTAAATCAAGGAATGTTCAAAACGATACGAAACTTTTCAGAATGTTTACATATGTTACAAGGGAAGGTTATGATGGAAGTACATGTAAAAAATAATCTGAAAAATAGATTCTATGAAACGTTTCGAAATGCAAGTTTCGGTAAAAAATCATAATATTTTATACACTAGTTTATACTGGTTTCGGTAAAAAAATCAAATTAAATGAAGGACTTTTCGAAATGATAGAAAACTTTTCAGTACATTTATATATGTTACAAGGGAAGGTTATGATGGAAGTCCATGCAAGAAATCAACAGAAAATTAGGGTCTATGAATCTTTTCAAAATGCGAGTTTCAGTAAAAAAATCATTTAATATATTATAAATTAGTTTCGGTTAAAAAGAACAATTAAATTGAAGATTATTCGAAATGATACAAACCTTTTCAGATCATTTTTATATGTTACGAGGGAAGGTTATGATAGAATTCAATTCAAAAAATAATCTGAAAATCAGATTCTATGAAACGTTTCGAAATGCAAGTTTCGGTCAAAAATCATAATATATTATACAGTAGTTTATACTAGTTTCTGTCAAAAATCAAATTAAATCAGGGACTGTTTGAAATTATACAAAACTTTTAAGATCATTTATATATGTTAGGAGGGAAGGTTATGATGGAAGCCGATGCAAAAAATCATCTGAAAATTAGATTGTAAGAAACATTTTGAAATGCAAGTTTCAGTCAAAAAATAATAATATATAAAACACTAATTTATACTAGTTTCGGTCAAAACTCAAATTGAAAGTGGGAATGTTCGAAATGATACGAAAGTTTTCAGATTATATATATATATATATATATATATATATATATATATATATATATATATATATATATATATATATATATATATATGTTAGGAGGGAAGGTTATGATGGAAGTCCATGAAAAAAATAATCTGAAAATTAGATTCTATGAAACTTTTCAAAATGCAAGTTTCGATCAAAAAATCATAATATATTATACTAGTTTTGGTGAAAAAATAAAGTTAAATCAAGGACTGTTCCAAATGATACAAAACTTTTCAGAACATTTATATATGTTACAAGGGAAGGATATGATGGAAGTCCATGCAAAAAATCATCTGAAAATTAGATTCTATGAAACTTTTCTAAATCCATGTTTTTGTCAAAAAATCATAATATATTATACACTAGTTTCAGTAAAAAAATCAAATTAAATCGAGGATTTTTTGAAATGATATGAAACTTTTAAGATCATTTATATATGTTAAGAGGGGAGGTTATGATGGAAGTCCATGCAAAAAATCATCTGAATATTATATTCTATGAAACGTTTTGAAATGCATGTTTTAGTCAAAAAATCATTGTAAATACACTAATTTATACTAGTTTTGGTAAAAAATCAAATTAAATCGGGGACTTTTCGAAATGATACGTAACTTTTAAGATCATTAATATATTTTAGGAAGGAAGGTTAAGATGAAAGTCCATGCAAAAAATCATCTGAAAATTAGATTCGATGAAACTTTTCGAAATGCAAGTTTCGGTTAAAAAATCATAATATATACACTAGTTTCTTCTAGTTTCGGTCAAAAAATGAAATTAAATCAAGGACTGTTCAAAACGATACGAAACTTTTCAGAATGTTTACATATGTTACAAGGGAAGGTTATGATGGAAGTACATGCAAAAAATCATCTGAAAAATAGATTCTATGAAACATTTCGAAATGCAAGTTTCGATAAAAAATCATAATATTTTATACACTAGTTTATACTGGTTTCGGTAAAAAAATCAAATTAAATGAAGGACTTTTCGAAATGATACAAAACTTTTCAGTACATTTATATATGTTACAAGGGAAGGTTATGATGGAAGTCCATGCAAGAAATCAACTGAAAATTAGGGTCTATGAATCTTTTCGAAATGCGAGTTTCAGTAAAAAAATCATATAATATATTATAAATTAGTTTCGGTTAAAAAGAACAATTAAATTGAAGATTATTCGAAATGATACAAACCTTTTCAGATCATTTTTATATGTTACGAGGGAAGGTTATGATAGAATTCAATTCAAAAAATAATCTGAAAATCAGATTCTATGAAACGTTTTGAAATGCAAGTTTCGGTCAAAAATCATAATATATTATACACTAGTTTATACTAGTTTCTGTCAAAAATCAAATTAACTCAGGGACTGTTTGAAATGATACAAAACTTGTAAGATCATTTATATATGTTAGGAGGGAAGGTTATGATGGAAGCCGATGCAAAAAATCATCTGAAAATTAGATTCTAAGAAACATGTTGAAATGCAAGTTTCGGTCAAAAAATAATAATATATAAAACACTAATTTATACTAGTTTCGGTCAAAACTCAAATTGAATCGGGGAATGTTCGAAATGATACGAAACTTTTCAGATTATATATATATATATATATATATATATATATATATATATATATATATATGTTAGGAGGGAAGGTTATGATGGAAGTCCATGAAAAAAATAATCTGAAAATTAGATTCTATGAAACTTTTCAAAATGCAAGTTTCGATCAAAAAATCATAATATATTATACTAGTTTTGGTGAAAAAATAAAGTTAAATCAAGGACTGTTCCAAATGATACAAAACTTTTCAGAACATTTATATATGTTACAAGGGAAGGATATGATGGAAGTCCATGCAAAAAATCATCTGAAAATTAGATTCTATGAAACTTTTCTAAATCCAAGTTTTTGTCAAAAAATCATAATATATTATACACTAGTTTCAGTAAAAAAATCAAATTAAATCGAGGATTTTTTGAAATGATATGAAACTTTTAAGATCATTTATATATGTTAAGAGGGGAGGTTATGATGGAAGTCCATGCAAAAAATCATCTGAATATTATATTCTATGAAACGTTTTGAAATGCATGTTTTAGTCAAAAAATCATTGTAAATACACTAATTTATACTAGTTTTGGTAAAAAATCAAATTAAATCGGGGACTTTTCGAAATGATACGTAACTTTTAAGATCATTAATATATTTTAGGAAGGAAGGTTAAGATGAAAGTCCATGCAAAAAATCATCTGAAAATTAGATTCGATGAAATTTTTCGAAATGCAAGTTTCGGTTAAAAAATCATAATATATACACTAGTTTCTTCTAGTTTCGGTCAAAAAATGAAATTAAATCAAGGACTGTTCAAAACGATACGAAACTTTTCAGAATGTTTACATATGTTACAAGGGAAGGTTATGATGGAAGTACATGCAAAAAATCATCTGAAAAATAGATTCTATGAAACATTTCGAAATGCAAGTTTCGATAAAAAATCATAATATTTTATACACTAGTTTATACTGGTTTCGGTAAAAAAATCAAATTAAATGAAGGACTTTTCGAAATGATACAAAACTTTTCAGTACATTTATATATGTTACAAGGGAAGGTTATGATGGAAGTCCATGCAAGAAATCAACTGAAAATTAGGGTCTATGAATCTTTTCGAAATGCGAGTTTCAGTAAAAAAATCATATAATATATTATAAATTAGTTTCGGTTAAAAAGAACAATTAAATTGAAGATTATTCGAAATGATACAAACCTTTTCAGATCATTTTTATATGTTACGAGGGAAGGTTATGATAGAATTCAATTCAAAAAATAATCTGAAAATCAGATTCTATGAAACGTTTTGAAATGCAAGTTTCGGTCAAAAATCATAATATATTATACACTAGTTTATACTAGTTTCTGTCAAAAATCAAATTAACTCAGGGACTGTTTGAAATGATACAAAACTTGTAAGATCATTTATATATGTTAGGAGGGAAGGTTATGATGGAAGCCGATGCAAAAAATCATCTGAAAATTAGATTCTAAGAAACATGTTGAAATGCAAGTTTCGGTCAAAAAATAATAATATATAAAACACTAATTTATACTAGTTTCGGTCAAAACTCAAATTGAATCGGGGAATGTTCGAAATGATACGAAACTTTTCAGATTATATATATATATATATATATATATATATATATATATATATATATATATATATATATATATATATATATATATATATATATATATATATATATATGTTAGGAGGGAAGGTTATGATGGAAGTCCATGAAAAAAATCATCTGAAAATTAGATTCTATGAAACTTTTCAAAATGCAAGTTTCGATCAAAAAATCATAATATATTATACTAGTTTTGGTGAAAAAATAAAGTTAAATCAAGGACTGTTCCAAGTGATACAAAACTTTTCAGAACATTTATATATGTTACAAGGGAAGAATATGATGGAAGTCCATGCAAAAAATCATCTGAAAAATAGATTCTATAAAACTTTTCTAAATCCAAGTTTTTGTCAAAAAATCATAATATATTATACACTAGTTTCAGTAAAAAAATCAAATTAAATCGAGGATATTTTTAAATGATATGAAACTTTTAAGATCATTTATATATGTTAAGAGGGGAGGTTATGATGGAAGTCCATGCAAAAAATCATTTGAATATTATATTCTATGAAACGTTTTGAAATGCATGTTTTAGTCAAAAAATCATTGTAAATACACTAATTTATACTAGTTTTGGTAAAAAAATCAAATTAAATCGGGCACTTTTCGAAATGATACGTAACTTTTAAGATCATTAATATATTTTAGGAAGGAAGGTTAAGATGAAAGTCCATGCAAAAAATCATCTGAAAATTAGATTCGATGATACTTTTCGAAATGCAAGTTTCGGTTAAAAAATCATAATATATCCACTAGTTTCTTCTAGTTTCGGTCAAAAAATGAAATTAAATCAAGGACTGTTCAAAACGATACGAAACTTTTCAGAATGTTTACATATGTTACAAGGGAAGGTTATGATGGAAGTACATGTAAAAAATAATCTGAAAAATAGATTCTATGAAACGTTTCGAAATGCAAGTTTCGGTAAAAAATCATAATATTTTATACACTAGTTTATACTGGTTTCGGTAAAAAAATCAAATTAAATGAAGGACTTTTCGAAATGATAGAAAACTTTTCAGTACATTTATATATGTTACAAGGGAAGGTTATGATGGAAGTCCATGCAAGAAATCAACAGAAAATTAGGGTCTATGAATCTTTTCAAAATGCGAGTTTCAGTAAAAAAATCATTTAATATATTATAAATTAGTTTCGGTTAAAAAGAACAATTAAATTGAAGATTATTCGAAATGATACAAACCTTTTCAGATCATTTTTATATGTTACGAGGGAAGGTTATGATAGAATTCAATTCAAAAAATAATCTGAAAATCAGATTCTATGAAACGTTTCGAAATGCAAGTTTCGGTCAAAAATCATAATATATTATACACTAGTTTATACTAGTTTCTGTCAAAAATCAAATTAAATCAGGGACTGTTTGAAATTATACAAAACTTTTAAGATCATTTATATATGTTAGGAGGGAAGGTTATGATGGAAGCCGATGCAAAAAATCATCTGAAAATTAGATTGTAAGAAACATTTTGAAATGCAAGTTTCAGTCAAAAAATAATAATATATAAAACACTAATTTATACTAGTTTCGGTCAAAACTCAAATTGAAAGTGGGAATGTTCGAAATGATACGAAACTTTTCAGATTATATATATATATATATATATATATATATATATATATGTTAGGAGGGAAGGTTATGATGGAAGTCCATGAAAAAAATCATCTGAAAATTAGATTCTATGAAACTTTTCAAAATGCAAGTTTCGATCAAAAAATCATAATATATTATACTAGTTTTGGTGAAAAAATAAAGTTAAATCAAGGACTGTTCCAAATGATACAAAACTTTTCAGAACATTTATATATGTTACAAGGGAAGGATATGATGGAAGTCCATGCAAAAAATCATCTGAAAAATAGATTCTATGAAACTTTTCTAAATCCATGTTTTTGACAAAAAATCATAATATATTATACATTAGTTTCAGTAAAAAAATCAAATTAAATCGAGGATTTTTTGAAATGATATGAAACTTTTAAGATTATTTATATATGTTAAGAGGGGAGGTTATGATGGAAGTCCATGCAAAATATCATCTGAATATTATATTCTATGAAACGTTTTGAAATGCATGTTTTAGTCAAAAAATCATTGTAAATACACTAATTTATACTAGTTTTGGTAAAAAAATTAAATTAAGTCGGGGACTTTTCGAAATGATACGTAACTTTTAAGATCATTAATATATTTTAGGAAGGAAGGTTAAGATGAAAGTCCATGCAAAAAATCATCTGAAAATTAGATTCGATGAATCTTTTCGAAATGCAAGTTTCGGTTAAAAAATCTTAATATATACACTAATTTCTTCTAGTTTCGGTTAAAATATGAAATTAAATCAAGGAATGTTCAAAACGATACGAAACTTTTCAGAATGTTTACATATGTTACAAGGGAAGGTTATGATGGAAGTACATGCAAAAAATCATCTGAAAAATAGATTCTATGAAACATTTCGAAATGCAAGTTTCGGTAAAAAATCATAATATTTTATACACTAGTTTATACTGGTTTCGGTAAAAAAATCAAATTAAATGAAGGACTTTTCGAAATGATACAAAACTTTTCAGTACATTTATATATGTTACAAGGGAAGGTTATGATGGAAGTCCATGCAAGAAATCAACTGAAAATTAGGGTCTATGAATCTTTTCGAAATGCGAGTTTCAGTAAAAAAATCATATAATATATTATAAATTAGTTTCGGTTAAAAAGAACAATTAAATTGAAGATTATTCGAAATGATACAAACCTTTTGAGATCATTTTTATATGTTACGAGGGAAGGTTATGATAGAATTCAATTCAAAAAATAATCTGAAAATCAGATTCTATGAAACGTTTCGAAATGCAAGTTTCGGTCAAAAATCATAATATATTATACACTAGTTTATACTAGTTTCTGTCAAAAATCAAATTAAATCAGGGACTGTTTGAAATGATACAAAACTTTTAAGATCATTTATATATGTTAGGAGGGAAGGTTATGATGGAAGCCGATGCAAAAAATCATCTGAAAATTAGATTCTAAGAAACATTTTGAAATGCAAGTTTCAGTCAAAAAATAATAATATATAAAACACTAATTTATACTAGTTTCAGTCAAAACTCAAATTGAATCGGGGAATGTTCGAAATGATACGAAACTTTTCAGATTATATATATATACATATATATATATATATATATATATATATATATATATATATATATATATATATATATATATATATATATATATGTTAGGAGGGAAGGTTATGATGGAAGTCCATGAAAAAAATCATCTGAAAATTAGATTCTATGAAACTTTTCAAAATGCAAGTTTCGATCAAAAAATCATAATATATTATACTAGTTTTGGTGAAAAAATAAAGTTAAATCAAGGACTGTTCCAAATGATACAAAACTTTTCAGAACATTTATATATGTTACAAGGGAAGGATATGATGGAAGTCCATGCAAAAAATCATCTGAAAAATAGATTCTATGAAACTTTTCTAAATCCATGTTTTTGTCAAAAAATCATAATATATTATACATTAGTTTCAGTAAAAAAATCAAATTAAATCGAGGATTTTTTGAAATGATATGAAACTTTTAAGATTATTTATATATGTTAAGAGGGGAGGTTATGATGGAAGTCCATGCAAAATATCATCTGAATATTATATTCTATGAAACGTTTTGAAATGCATGTTTTAGTCAAAAAATCATTGTAAATACACTAATTTATACTAGTTTTGGTAAAAAAATTAAATTAAGTCGGGGACTTTTCGAAATGATACGTAACTTTTAAGATCATTAATATATTTTAGGAAGGAAGGTTAAGATGAAAGTCCATGCAAAAAATCATCTGAAAATTAGATTCGATGAATCTTTTCGAAATGCAAGTTTCGGTTAAAAAATCTTAATATATACACTAATTTCTTCTAGTTTCGGTTAAAATATGAAATTAAATCAAGGAATGTTCAAAACGATACGAAACTTTTCAGAATGTTTACATATGTTACAAGGGAAGGTTATGATGGAAGTACATGTAAAAAATAATCTGAAAAATAGATTCTATGAAACGTTTCGAAATGCAAGTTTCGGTAAAAAATCATAATATTTTATACACTAGTTTATACTGGTTTCGGTAAAAATATCAAATTAAATGAAGGACTTTTCGAAATGATAGAAAACTTTTCAGTACATTTATATATGTTACAAGGGAAGGTTATGATGGAAGTCCATGCAAGAAATCAACAGAAAATTAGGGTCTATGAATCTTTTCAAAATGCGAGTTTCAGTAAAAAAATCATTTAATATATTATAAATTAGTTTCGGTTAAAAAGAACAATTAAATTGAAGATTATTCGAAATGATACAAACCTTTTCAGATCATTTTTATATGTTACGAGGGAAGGTTATGATAGAATTCAATTCAAAAAATAATCTGAAAATCAGATTCTATGAAACGTTTCGAAATGCAAGTTTCGGACAAAAATCATAATATATTATACACTAGTTTATACTAGTTTCTGTCAAAAATCAAATTAAATCAGGGACTGTTTGAAATTATACAAAACTTTTAAGATCATTTATATATGTTAGGAGGGAAGGTTATGATGGAAGCCGATGCAAAAAATCATCTGAAAATTAGATTGTAAGAAACATTTTGAAATGCAAGTTTCAGTCAAAAAATAATAATATATAAAACACTAATTTATACTAGTTTCGGTCAAAACTCAAATTGAAAGTGGGAATGTTCGAAATGATACGAAAGTTTTCAGATTATATATATATATATATATACATATATATATATATATATATATATATATATATATATATATATATATATATATATATATATATATATATATATATGTTAGGAGGGAAGGTTATGATGGAAGTCCATGAAAAAAATCATCTGAAAATTAGATTCTATGAAACTTTTCAAAATGCAAGTTTCGATCAAAAAATCATAATATATTATACTAGTTTTGGTGAAAAAATAAAGTTAAATCAAGGACTGTTCCAAATGATACAAAACTTTTCAGAACATTTATATATGTTACAAGGGAAGGATATGATGGAAGTCCATGGAAAAAATCATCTGAAAAATAGATTCTATGAAACTTTTCTAAATCCATGTTTTTGTCAAAAAATCATAATATATTATACATTAGTTTCAGTAAAAAAATCAAATTAAATCGAGGATTTTTTGAAATGATATGAAACTTTTAAGATTATTTATATATGTTAAGAGGGGAGGTTATGATGGAAGTCCATGCAAAATATCATCTGAATATTATATTCTATGAAACGTTTTGAAATGCATGTTTTAGTCAAAAAATCGTTGTAAATACACTAATTTATACTAGTTTTGGTAAAAAAATTAAATTAAGTCGGGGACTTTTCGAAATGATACGTAACTTTTAAGATCATTAATATATTTTAGGAAGGAAGGTTAAGATGAAAGTCCATGCAAAAAATCATCTGAAAATTAGATTCGATGAATCTTTTCGAAATGCAAGTTTCGGTTAAAAAATCTTAATATATACACTAATTTCTTCTAGTTTCGGTTAAAATATGAAATTAAATCAAGGAATGTTCAAAACGATACGAAACTTTTCAGAATGTTTACATATGTTACAAGGGAAGGTTATGATGGAAGTACATGTAAAAAATAATCTGAAAAATAGATTCTATGAAACGTTTCGAAATGCAAGTTTCGGTAAAAAATCATAATATTTTATACACTAGTTTATACTGGTTTCGGTAAAAAAATCAAATTAAATGAAGGACTTTTCGAAATGATAGAAAACTTTTCAGTACATTTATATATGTTACAAGGGAAGGTTATGATGGAAGTCCATGCAAGAAATCAACAGAAAATTAGGGTCTATGAATCTTTTCAAAATGCGAGTTTCAGTAAAAAAATCATTTAATATATTATAAATTAGTTTCGGTTAAAAAGAACAATTAAATTGAAGATTATTCGAAATGATACAAACCTTTTGAGATCATTTTTATATGTTACGAGGGAAGGTTATGATAGAATTCAATTCAAAAAATAATCTGAAAATCAGATTCTATGAAACGTTTCGAAATGCAAGTTTCGGTCAAAAATCATAATATATTATACACTAGTTTATACTAGTTTCTGTCAAAAATCAAATTAAATCAGGGACTGTTTGAAATGATACAAAACTTTTAAGATCATTTATATATGTTAGGAGGGAAGGTTATGATGGAAGCCGATGCAAAAAATCATCTGAAAATTAGATTCTAAGAAACATTTTGAAATGCAAGTTTCAGTCAAAAAATAATAATATATAAAACACTAATTTATACTAGTTTCAGTCAAAACTCAAATTGAATCGGGGAATGTTCGAAATGATACGAAACTTTTCAGATTATATATATATATATATATATGTTAGGAGGGAAGGTTATGATGGAAGTCCATGAAAAAAATCATCTGAAAATTAGATTCTATAAAACTTTTCAAAATGCAAGTTTCGATCAAAAAATCATAATATATTATACTAGTTTTGGTGAAAAAATAAAGTTAAATCAAGGACTGTTCCAAATGATACAAAACTTTTCAGAACATTTATATATGTTACAAGGGAAGGATATGATGGAAGTCCATGCAAAAAATCATCTGAAAAATAGATTCTATGAAACTTTTCTAAATCCATGTTTTTGTCAAAAAATCATAATATATTATACATTAGTTTCAGTAAAAAAATCAAATTAAATCGAGGATTTTTTGAAATGATATGAAACTTTTAAGATTATTTATATATGTTAAGAGGGGAGGTTATGATGGAAGTCCATGCAAAATATCATCTGAATATTATATTCTATGAAACGTTTTGAAATGCATGTTTTAGTCAAAAAATCATTGTAAATACACTAATTTATACTAGTTTTGGTAAAAAAATTAAATTAAGTCGGGGACTTTTCGAAATGATACGTAACTTTTAAGATCATTAATATATTTTAGGAAGGAAGGTTAAGATGAAAGTCCATGCAAAAAATCATCTGAAAATTAGATTCGATGAATCTTTTCGAAATGCAAGTTTCGGTTAAAAAATCTTAATATATACACTAATTTCTTCTAGTTTCGGTTAAAATATGAAATTAAATCAAGGAATGTTCAAAACGATACGAAACTTTTCAGAATGTTTACATATGTTACAAGGGAAGGTTATGATGGAAGTACATGTAAAAAATAATCTGAAAAATAGATTCTATGAAACGTTTCGAAATGCAAGTTTCGGTAAAAAATCATAATATTTTATACACTAGTTTATACTGGTTTCGGTAAAAAAATCAAATTAAATGAAGGACTTTTCGAAATGATAGAAAACTTTTCAGTACATTTATATATGTTACAAGGGAAGGTTATGATGGAAGTCCATGCAAGAAATCAACAGAAAATTAGGGTCTATGAATCTTTTCAAAATGCGAGTTTCAGTAAAAAAATCATTTAATATATTATAAATTAGTTTCGGTTAAAAAGAACAATTAAATTGAAGATTATTCGAAATGATACAAACCTTTTCAGATCATTTTTATATGTTACGAGGGAAGGTTATGATAGAATTCAATTCAAAAAATAATCTGAAAATCAGATTCTATGAAACGTTTCGAAATGCAAGTTTCGGACAAAAATCATAATATATTATACACTAGTTTATACTAGTTTCTGTCAAAAATCAAATTAAATCAGGGACTGTTTGAAATTATACAAAACTTTTAAGATCATTTATATATGTTAGGAGGGAAGGTTATGATGGAAGCCGATGCAAAAAATCATCTGAAAATTAGATTGTAAGAAACATTTTGAAATGCAAGTTTCAGTCAAAAAATAATAATATATAAAACACTAATTTATACTAGTTTCGGTCAAAACTCAAATTGAAAGTGGGAATGTTCGAAATGATACGAAAGTTTTCAGATTATATATATATATATATATATACATATATATATATATATATATATATATATATATATATATATATATATATATATATATATATATATATATATATATATATATATGTTAGGAGGGAAGGTTATGATGGAAGTCCATGAAAAAAATCATCTGAAAATTAGATTCTATGAAACTTTTCAAAATGCAAGTTTCGATCAAAAAATCATAATATATTATACTAGTTTTGGTGAAAAAATAAAGTTAAATCAAGGACTGTTCCAAATGATACAAAACTTTTCAGAACATTTATATATGTTACAAGGGAAGGATATGATGGAAGTCCATGCAAAAAATCATCTGAAAAATAGATTCTATGAAACTTTTCTAAATCCATGTTTTTGTCAAAAAATCATAATATATTATACATTAGTTTCAGTAAAAAAATCAAATTAAATCGAGGATTTTTTGAAATGATATGAAACTTTTAAGATTATTTATATATGTTAAGAGGGGAGGTTATGATGGAAGTCCATGCAAAATATCATCTGAATATTATATTCTATGAAACGTTTTGAAATGCATGTTTTAGTCAAAAAATCGTTGTAAATACACTAATTTATACTAGTTTTGGTAAAAAAATTAAATTAAGTCGGGGACTTTTCGAAATGATACGTAACTTTTAAGATCATTAATATATTTTAGGAAGGAAGGTTAAGATGAAAGTCCATGCAAAAAATCATCTGAAAATTAGATTCGATGAATCTTTTCGAAATGCAAGTTTCGGTTAAAAAATCTTAATATATACACTAATTTCTTCTAGTTTCGGTTAAAATATGAAATTAAATCAAGGAATGTTCAAAACGATACGAAACTTTTCAGAATGTTTACATATGTTACAAGGGAAGGTTATGATGGAAGTACATGTAAAAAATAATCTGAAAAATAGATTCTATGAAACGTTTCGAAATGCAAGTTTCGGTAAAAAATCATAATATTTTATACACTAGTTTATACTGGTTTCGGTAAAAAAATCAAATTAAATGAAGGACTTTTCGAAATGATAGCAAACTTTTCAGTACATTTATATATGTTACAAGGGAAGGTTATGATGGAAGTCCATGCAAGAAATCAACAGAAAATTAGGGTCTATGAATCTTTTCAAAATGCGAGTTTCAGTAAAAAAATCATTTAATATATTATAAATTAGTTTCGGTTAAAAAGAACAATTAAATTGAAGATTATTCGAAATGATACAAACCTTTTCAGATCATTTTTATATGTTACGAGGGAAGGTTATGATAGAATTCAATTCAAAAAATAATCTGAAAATCAGATTCTATGAAACGTTTCGAAATGCAAGTTTCGGTCAAAAATCATAATATATTATACACTAGTTTATACTAGTTTCTGTCAAAAATCAAATTAAATCAGGGACTGTTTGAAATTATACAAAACTTTTAAGTTCATTTATATATGTTAGGAGGGAAGGTTATGATGGAAGCCGATGCAAAAAATCATCTGAAAATTAGATTGTAAGAAACATTTTGAAATGCAAGTTTCAGTCAAAAAATAATAATATATAAAACACTAATTTATACTAGTTTCGGTCAAAACTCAAATTGAAAGTGGGAATGTTCGAAATGATACGAAAGTTTTCAGATTATATATATATATATATATATATATATATATATATATATATATATATATATATATATATATATATATATATATATATATATATATATGTTAGGAGGGAAGGTTATGATGGAAGTCCATGAAAAAAATAATCTGAAAATTAGATTCTATGAAACTTTTCAAAATGCAAGTTTCGATCAAAAAATCATAATATATTATACTAGTTTTGGTGAAAAAATAAAGTTAAATCAAGGACTGTTCCAAATGATACAAAACTTTTCAGAACATTTATATATGTTACAAGGGAAGGATATGATGGAAGTCCATGCAAAAAATCATCTGAAAATTAGATTCTATGAAACTTTTCTAAATCCAAGTTTTTGTCAAAAAAATCATAATATATTATACACTAGTTTCAGTAAAAAAATCAAATTAAATCGAGGATTTTTTGAAATGATATGAAACTTTTAAGATCATTTATATATGTTAAGAGGGGAGGTTATGATGGAAGTCCATGCAAAAAATCATCTGAATATTATATTCTATGAAACGTTTTGAAATGCATGTTTTAGTCAAAAAATCATTGTAAATACACTAATTTATACTAGTTTTGGTAAAAAATCAAATTAAATCGGGGACTTTTCGAAATGATACGTAACTTTTAAGATCATTAATATATTTTAGGAAGGAAGGTTAAGATGAAAGTCCATGCAAAAAATCATCTGAAAATTAGATTCGATGAAACTTTTCGAAATGCAAGTTTCGGTTAAAAAATCATAATATATACACTAGTTTCGGTCAAAAAATGAAATTAAATCAAGGACTGTTCAAAACGATACGAAACTTTTCAGAATGTTTACATATGTTACAAGGGAAGGTTATGATGGAAGTACATGCAAAAAATCATCTGAAAAATAGATTCTATGAAACATTTCGAAATGCAAGTTTCGGTAAAAAATCATAATATTTTATACACTAGTTTATACTGGTTTCGGTAAAAAAATCAAATTAAATGAAGGACTTTTCGAAATGATACAAAACTTTTCAGTACATTTATATATGTTACAAGGGAAGGTTATGATGGAAGTCCATGCAAGAAATCAACTGAAAATTAGGGTCTATGAATCTTTTCGAAATGCGAGTTTCAGTAAAAAAATCATATAATATATTATAAATTAGTTTCGGTTAAAAAGAACAATTAAATTGAAGATTATTCGAAATGATACAAACCTTTTCAGATCATTTTTATATGTTACGAGGGAAGGTTATGATAGAATTCAATTCAAAAAATAATCTGAAAATCAGATTCTATGAAACGTTTTGAAATGCAAGTTTCGGTCAAAAATCATAATATATTATACACTAGTTTATACTAGTTTCTGTCAAAAATCAAATTAACTCAGGGACTGTTTGAAATGATACAAAACTTGTAAGATCATTTATATATGTTAGGAGGGAAGGTTATGATGGAAGCCGATGCAAAAAATCATCTGAAAATTAGATTCTAAGAAACATGTTGAAATGCAAGTTTTGGTCAAAAAATAATAATATATAAAACACTAATTTATACTAGTTTCGGTCAAAACTCAAATTGAATCGGGGAATGTTCGAAATGATACGAAACTTTTCAGATTATATATATATATATATATATATATATATATATATATATATATATATATATATATAATATATATATATGTTAGGAGGGAAGGTTATGATGGAAGGTCCATGAAAAAAATCATCTGAAAATTAGATTCTATGAAACTTTTCAAAATGCAAGTTTCGATCAAAAAATCATAATATATTATACTAGTTTTGGTGAAAAAATAAAGTTAAATCAAGGACTGTTCCAAGTGATACAAAACTTTTCAGAACATTTATATATGTTACAAGGGAAGAATATGATGGAAGTCCATGCAAAAAATCATCTGAAAATTAGATTCTATAAAACTTTTCTAAATCCAAGTTTTTGTCAAAAAATCATAATATATTATACACTAGTTTCAGTAAAAAAATCAAATTAAATCGAGGATTTTTTGAAATGATATGAAACTTTTAAGATCATTTATATATGTTAAGAGGGGAGGTTATGATGGAAGTCCATGCAAAAAATCATTTGAATATTATATTCTATGAAACATTTTGAAATGCATGTTTTAGTCAAAAAATCATTGTAAATACACTAATTTATACTAGTTTTGGTAAAAAAATCAAATTAAATCGGGGACTTTTCGAAATGATACGTAACTTTTAAGATCATTAATATATTTTAGGAAGGAAGGTTAAGATGAAAGTCCATGCAAAAAATCATCTGAAAATTAGATTCGATGATACTTTTCGAAATGCAAGTTTCGGTTAAAAAATCATAATATATCCACTAGTTTCTTCTAGTTTCGGTCAAAAAATGAAATTAAATCAAGGACTGTTCAAAACGATACGAAACTTTTCAGAATGTTTACATATGTTACAAGGGAAGGTTATGATGGAAGTACATGCAAAAAATCATCTGAAAAATAGATTCTATGAAACGTTTCGAAATGCAAGTTTCGGTAAAAAATCATAATATTTTATACACTAGTTTATACTGGTTTCGGTAAAAAAATCAAATTAAATGAAGGACTTTTCGAAATGATAGAAAACTTTTCAGTAGATTTATATATGTTACAAGGGAAGGTTATGATGGAAGTCCATGCAAGAAATCAACTGAAAATTAGGGTCTATGAATCTTTTAGAAATGCGAGTTTCAGTAAAAAAATCATATAATATATTATAAATTAGTTTCGGTTAAAAAGAACAATTAAATTGAAGATTATTCGAAATGATACAAACCTTTTCAGATCATTTTTATATGTTACGAGGGAAGGTTATGATAGAATTCAATTCAAAAAATAATCTGAAAATCAGATTCTATGAAACGTTTCGAAATGCAAGTTTCGGTCAAAAATCATAATATATTATACACTAGTTTATACTAGTTTCTGTCAAAAATCAAATTAAATCAGGGACTGTTTGAAATGATACAATACTTTTAAGATCATTTATATATGTTAGGAGGGAAGGTTATGATGGAAGCCGATGCAAAAAATCATCTGAAATTAGATTCTAAGAAACATTTTGAAATGCAAGTTTCAGTCAAAAAATAATAATATATAAAACACTAATTTATACTAGTTTCGGTCAAAACTCAAATTGAAAGTGGGAATGTTCGAAATGATACGAAAGTTTTCAGATTATATATATATATATATATATATATATATATATATATATATATATATATATATATATATATATATATGTTAGGAGGGAAGGTTATGATGGAAGTCCATGATAAAAATCATCTGAAAATTAGATTCTATGAAACTTTTCAAAATGCAAGTTTCGATCAAAAAATCATAATATATTATACTAGTTTTGGTGAAAAAATAAAGTTAAATCAAGGACTGTTCCAAATGATACAAAACTTTTCAGAACATTTATATATGTTACAAGGGAAGAATATGATGGAAGTCCATGCAAAAAATCATCTGAAAATTAGATTCTATAAAACTTTTCTAAATCCAAGTTTTTGTCAAAAAATCATAATATATTATACACTAGTTTCAGTAAAAAAATCAAATTAAATCGAGGATTTTTTGAAATGATATGAAACTTTTAAGATCATTTATATATGTTAAGAGGGGAGGTTATGATGGAAGTCCATGCAAAAAATCATTTGAATATTATATTCTATGAAACGTTTTGAAATGCATGTTTTAGTCAAAAAATCATTGTAAATACACTAATTTATACTAGTTTTGGTAAAAAAATCAAATTAAATCGGGGACTTTTCGAAATGATACGTAACTTTTAAGATCATTAATATATTTTAGGAAGGAAGGTTAAGATGAAAGTCCATGCAAAAAATCATCTGAAAATTAGATTCGATGATACTTTTCGAAATGCAAGTTTCGGTTAAAAAATCATAATATATCCACTAGTTTCTTCTAGTTTCGGTCAAAAAATGAAATTAAATCAAGGACTGTTCAAAACGATACGAAACTTTTCAGAATGTTTACATATGTTACAAGGGAAGGTTATGATGGAAGTACATGTAAAAAATAATCTGAAAAATAGATTCTATGAAACGTTTCGAAATGCAAGTTTCGGTAAAAAATCATAATATTTTATACACTAGTTTATACTGGTTTCGGTAAAAAAATCAAATTAAATGAAGGACTTTTCGAAATGATAGCAAACTTTTCAGTACATTTATATATGTTACAAGGGAAGGTTATGATGGAAGTCCATGCAAGAAATCAACAGAAAATTAGGGTCTATGAATCTTTTCAAAATGCGAGTTTCAGTAAAAAAATCATTTAATATATTATAAATTAGTTTCGGTTAAAAAGAACAATTAAATTGAAGATTATTCGAAATGATACAAACCTTTTCAGATCATTTTTATATGTTACGAGGGAAGGTTATGATAGAATTCAATTCAAAAAATAATCTGAAAATCAGATTCTATGAAACGTTTCGAAATGCAAGTTTCGGTCAAAAATCATAATATATTATACACTAGTTTATACTAGTTTCTGTCAAAAATCAAATTAAATCAGGGACTGTTTGAAATTATACAAAACTTTTAAGTTCATTTATATATGTTAGGAGGGAAGGTTATGATGGAAGCCGATGCAAAAAATCATCTGAAAATTAGATTGTAAGAAACATTTTGAAATGCAAGTTTCAGTCAAAAAATAATAATATATAAAACACTAATTTATACTAGTTTCGGTCAAAACTCAAATTGAAAGTGGGAATGTTCGAAATGATACGAAAGTTTTCAGATTATATATATATATATATATATATATATATATATATATATATATATATATATATATATATATATATATATATATATATATATATATATATATATATATATATATATATATATATATATATATATATATATATATATGTTAGGAGGGAAGGTTATGATGGAAGTCCATGAAAAAAATAATCTGAAAATTAGATTCTATGAAACTTTTCAAAATGCAAGTTTCGATCAAAAAATCATAATATATTATACTAGTTTTGGTGAAAAAATAAAGTTAAATCAAGGACTGTTCCAAATGATACAAAACTTTTCAGAACATTTATATATGTTACAAGGGAAGGATATGATGGAAGTCCATGCAAAAAATCATCTGAAAATTAGATTCTATGAAACTTTTCTAAATCCAAGTTTTTGTCAAAAAATCATAATATATTATACACTAGTTTCAGTAAAAAAATCAAATTAAATCGAGGATTTTTTGAAATGATATGAAACTTTTAAGATCATTTATATATGTTAAGAGGGGAGGTTATGATGGAAGTCCATGCAAAAAATCATCTGAATATTATATTCTATGAAACGTTTTGAAATGCATGTTTTAGTCAAAAAATCATTGTAAATACACTAATTTATACTAGTTTTGGTAAAAAATCAAATTAAATCGGGGACTTTTCGAAATGATACGTAACTTTTAAGATCATTAATATATTTTAGGAAGGAAGGTTAAGATGAAAGTCCATGCAAAAAATCATCTGAAAATTAGATTCGATGAAACTTTTCGAAATGCAAGTTTCGGTTAAAAAATCATAATATATACACTAGTTTCGGTCAAAAAATGAAATTAAATCAAGGACTGTTCAAAACGATACGAAACTTTTCAGAATGTTTACATATGTTACAAGGGAAGGTTATGATGGAAGTACATGCAAAAAATCATCTGAAAAATAGATTCTATGAAACATTTCGAAATGCAAGTTTCGGTAAAAAATCATAATATTTTATACACTAGTTTATACTGGTTTCGGTAAAAAAATCAAATTAAATGAAGGACTTTTCGAAATGATACAAAACTTTTCAGTACATTTATATATGTTACAAGGGAAGGTTATGATGGAAGTCCATGCAAGAAATCAACTGAAAATTAGGGTCTATGAATCTTTTCGAAATGCGAGTTTCAGTAAAAAAATCATATAATATATTATAAATTAGTTTCGGTTAAAAAGAACAATTAAATTGAAGATTATTCGAAATGATACAAACCTTTTCAGATCATTTTTATATGTTACGAGGGAAGGTTATGATAGAATTCAATTCAAAAAATAATCTGAAAATCAGATTCTATGAAACGTTTTGAAATGCAAGTTTCGGTCAAAAATCATAATATATTATACACTAGTTTATACTAGTTTCTGTCAAAAATCAAATTAACTCAGGGACTGTTTGAAATGATACAAAACTTGTAAGATCATTTATATATGTTAGGAGGGAAGGTTATGATGGAAGCCGATGCAAAAAATCATCTGAAAATTAGATTCTAAGAAACATGTTGAAATGCAAGTTTTGGTCAAAAAATAATAATATATAAAACACTAATTTATACTAGTTTCGGTCAAAACTCAAATTGAATCGGGGAATGTTCGAAATGATACGAAACTTTTCAGATTATATATATATATATATATATATATATATATATATATATATATATATATATATATATAATATATATATATGTTAGGAGGGAAGGTTATGATGGAAGTCCATGAAAAAAATCATCTGAAAATTAGATTCTATGAAACTTTTCAAAATGCAAGTTTCGATCAAAAAATCATAATATATTATACTAGTTTTGGTGAAAAAATAAAGTTAAATCAAGGACTGTTCCAAGTGATACAAAACTTTTCAGAACATTTATATATGTTACAAGGGAAGAATATGATGGAAGTCCATGCAAAAAATCATCTGAAAATTAGATTCTATAAAACTTTTCTAAATCCAAGTTTTTGTCAAAAAATCATAATATATTATACACTAGTTTCAGTAAAAAAATCAAATTAAATCGAGGATTTTTTGAAATGATATGAAACTTTTAAGATCATTTATATATGTTAAGAGGGGAGGTTATGATGGAAGTCCATGCAAAAAATCATTTGAATATTATATTCTATGAAACGTTTTGAAATGCATGTTTTAGTCAAAAAATCATTGTAAATACACTAATTTATACTAGTTTTGGTAAAAAAATCAAATTAAATCGGGGACTTTTCGAAATGATACGTAACTTTTAAGATCATTAATATATTTTAGGAAGGAAGGTTAAGATGAAAGTCCATGCAAAAAATCATCTGAAAATTAGATTCGATGATACTTTTCGAAATGCAAGTTTCGGTTAAAAAATCATAATATATCCACTAGTTTCTTCTAGTTTCGGTCAAAAAATGAAATTAAATCAAGGACTGTTCAAAACGATACGAAACTTTTCAGAATGTTTACATATGTTACAAGGGAAGGTTATGATGGAAGTACATGCAAAAAATCATCTGAAAAATAGATTCTATGAAACGTTTCGAAATGCAAGTTTCGGTAAAAAATCATAATATTTTATACACTAGTTTATACTGGTTTCGGTAAAAAAATCAAATTAAATGAAGGACTTTTCGAAATGATAGAAAACTTTTCAGTAGATTTATATATGTTACAAGGGAAGGTTATGATGGAAGTCCATGCAAGAAATCAACTGAAAATTAGGGTCTATGAATCTTTTAGAAATGCGAGTTTCAGTAAAAAAATCATATAATATATTATAAATTAGTTTCGGTTAAAAAGAACAATTAAATTGAAGATTATTCGAAATGATACAAACCTTTTCAGATCATTTTTATATGTTACGAGGGAAGGTTATGATAGAATTCAATTCAAAAAATAATCTGAAAATCAGATTCTATGAAACGTTTCGAAATGCAAGTTTCGGTCAAAAATCATAATATATTATACACTAGTTTATACTAGTTTCTGTCAAAAATCAAATTAAATCAGGGACTGTTTGAAATGATACAATACTTTTAAGATCATTTATATATGTTAGGAGGGAAGGTTATGATGGAAGCCGATGCAAAAAATCATCTGAAATTAGATTCTAAGAAACATTTTGAAATGCAAGTTTCAGTCAAAAAATAATAATATATAAAACACTAATTTATACTAGTTTCGGTCAAAACTCAAATTGAAAGTGGGAATGTTCGAAATGATACGAAAGTTTTCAGATTATATATATATATATATATATATATATATATATATATATATATATATATATATATATATATATATATATATATATATATATATATATATATATATGTTAGGAGGGAAGGTTATGATGGAAGTCCATGATAAAAATCATCTGAAAATTAGATTCTATGAAACTTTTCAAAATGCAAGTTTCGATCAAAAAATCATAATATATTATACTAGTTTTGGTGAAAAAATAAAGTTAAATCAAGGACTGTTCCAAATGATACAAAACTTTTCAGAACATTTATATATGTTACAAGGGAAGAATATGATGGAAGTCCATGCAAAAAATCATCTGAAAATTAGATTCTATAAAACTTTTCTAAATCCAAGTTTTTGTCAAAAAATCATAATATATTATACACTAGTTTCAGTAAAAAAATCAAATTAAATCGAGGATTTTTTGAAATGATATGAAACTTTTAAGATCATTTATATATGTTAAGAGGGGAGGTTATGATGGAAGTCCATGCAAAAAATCATTTGAATATTATATTCTATGAAACGTTTTGAAATGCATGTTTTAGTCAAAAAATCATTGTAAATACACTAATTTATACTAGTTTTGGTAAAAAAATCAAATTAAATCGGGGACTTTTCGAAATGATACGTAACTTTTAAGATCATTAATATATTTTAGGAAGGAAGGTTAAGATGAAAGTCCATGCAAAAAATCATCTGAAAATTAGATTCGATGATACTTTTCGAAATGCAAGTTTCGGTTAAAAAATCATAATATATCCACTAGTTTCTTCTAGTTTCGGTCAAAAAATGAAATTAAATCAAGGACTGTTCAAAACGATACGAAACTTTTCAGAATGTTTACATATGTTACAAGGGAAGGTTATGATGGAAGTACATGCAAAAAATCATCTGAAAAATAGATTCTATGAAACGTTTCGAAATGCAAGTTTCGGTAAAAAATCATAATATTTTATACACTAGTTTATACTGGTTTCGGTAAAAAAATCAAATTAAATGAAGGACTTTTCGAAATGATAGAAAACTTTTCAGTAGATTTATATATGTTACAAGGGAAGGTTATGATGGAAGTCCATGCAAGAAATCAACTGAAAATTAGGGTCTATGAATCTTTTAGAAATGCGAGTTTCAGTAAAAAAATCATATAATATATTATAAATTAGTTTCGGTTAAAAAGAACAATTAAATTGAAGATTATTCGAAATGATACAAACCTTTTCAGATCATTTTTATATGTTACTGTAAACACCCCAAATTTGCCCTCACCCATTCACACCATGGCTTGTGATCATCCTCATATGCATAAACACAAACATATCATCTCATATCTCATTTTTGATTCACTGCATAGTTTCTAAGGCATCTGCACCTAGGGTTTGTGATCTGAGCAATCCCAAAAGCATCTTGAGCCATTCCAAAGGCCACTAATCAACTCAAAGGGGTCCATGTGTGTTCTTATGTCATATTCCATCTCCTCAAAGCCAAAATTGCAGAGGAATCACAAGAACTAGGGTTTGAGTGGATGCAGAGCCAGGATGAACTGCACAGTTGACCTAAAATTAGGGTTTTGGTTTCAGAGGCCATAACTCCAAATTTTTTGGTCATTCTTGTTTCCATTGGTCTCTATATGGTATAGGGAGTATGCATACCAATTTTCATGAAGAAATTCCATGGGGAAGTCATCTGATCAAAGGTTGACTTTTCAGACAAGTCAGTGTAAAATCAGGGCATCTGAGGCCCCCAATGACCCAACCAATGGTTGATCTTCATCATTTTGAGTGTATATAATCTTTATTTGATCATGGAAGAAGGTTGAAGTTCATAAAAATCAAGAATTTAGGGTTTTTGCAAATGTTGACTTTTTGGGCATAGTTGACTTTTCAAGAATGCATCATTTTAGGTCATTTTTCAAGCTTTGATTCTTGATCCAAAAAGGCTTCAAATGGAAAAACTTTGGTCATGAAAGTTGTAGATCTCATTTTTCCCTTTTCAAAAAGTACAAGAACATGATCAAACTCTTCTTGGATCAAAAGTTATGGCAATGCAAAGTTGGCTAAAATCATTGATTTTCAAAGCATGCTTCAAATGGAAATTTTGCAAAGTCTTGGACCAATGCATGTTGCAGCCTCTAATTCATTTCAAACCATTACACAAACATTCTATGAGCCTAAAAAATCAGAATTGGACCAAGTTTCTACATAGTTTGGTTTATGTAACAAGACTTTCTTCACATGTGAACCAAAGTTACAACAACTTGCAAAACCACTCATTTCTCTTCACCAACTTGCTGCATTGGTCCTTGAATCAAGCTAGCCTCAAACACTCATCATGCTGCGCAGCCCATGCCCATTGTACTTTCCTAGCACCTCACCATACTTGCCTTACACAAAAGTTGACCTTTTTGCAAAAGCAAACATCCCAATCACCACAGCACAAGTCACATCCTCTGACCAATTGGATTAGTTTATACTATCCATTTACAAACCATTTCATGTACTAAGCAAGGCTGAAGCTCTCTCATAACACACATTCACAAAAACACACCACATTGCAACTTGCTTCGAATCTGCCTCCACAGCCTGCAAACACTTCAACCATTTTCACCATTCAACTCACCTTGTTCCATAGACCACAAAGCACCAAGAACACAAGCCTGAAACAGCCTGAACATCTCACTGCCATTTCTCACTTCATTTTGCAGTTTCATTCGAAACTCTCACCATAGCCCACAAACACACCAACAAACACCACAGACCTTCTCCATCCATCCTCAGGACCACAAACCATCATTCACAATGGCCTGAAACCTCCAGAAACTCCATTGCCATTTCTGACCAAGCTTGAGCAGGAGCTTTCGAAACTCACTATCCAGCCAACACAAACTTCTTTTGAGCATTCAAACATCTTCTGGGGATCAAGTGGAGTAGATTGCACAAGGAGAAGTGGCCAGAAAGTCCTCAAACTGAAAGCTTCAAATCTCAGGTAGCTCGAAAATTATTTTTCCAGAAATCATTTTTCTTGTTACAAACTTGTTCTATGTGATTCACTGATCATCCTGATGTTCTTAGTTTTTGAAATGGTTTTGATTTGAGTATGTAATTTGTCTCTGAAGCTTGCGTGCCCTAGTTTTTATTTCTTTCGATTCAGCTTGTTTAGGAAGAAGAAATGAGTTTTGAGAGAGGGGTTTGATTCGTGAGAGGATGGAGATCATTTCTATGTTCTTAGTTTTCATTTTTGATACGATTTGAGGGGTTTGGGAAGTTTTCAGGTGAGCTGCTCGCCGGAGAAGACGACCGGAAGTCTTCTCCGGCAGCCTGAAAGTGATTAGGGTTAAGTGTCATTAATTAGGGTTGTTTGAATCTGGTCCCTTGGATGGACTCTCCCGCGCGCGAATGAAAGGCTGAGATGAGCCATTAGAAACCCTAATCCTGATTATCCATTTAATTTGTAATTAATTAATTCATAATTTTAATTTGGCCAGATTTGAATCTGGGCCCTTGGATCTGGCGCGCAGTCAACCAGGCCAAGCCCAGATCAAATCTTGGCCCTCCTTTCTGATTACTTTCTTTTTATTAAATTTAAATTCATTTCTTTTTCAATTAACTTGCATATTTAATTTAAAATAGCAAAAAATACGTAAAAATTATGAAACTTTTTCCTAAAAGTTTTATTAATTTTTATGACACAAAAATATTTTTATTTTATTTTTATCATCAAAAAAGGTATTTTTAAATATTTAAGAGATTATTTTTAATTGATTAATGGGAATTAATTAATTAAAAATACTTTTAGGTATTTAAAAATTACAAAAAAATTCATGAAATGTTCTAAGGCATTTAGAAACATTGTCCAACCTTCAAACCAAATTTCTTTTTTGATCTTGATGCATTTTAAGAATTTTTCATTGAATTAAATCATTTTTTATGCATTATTTTGATCATGGATTCAAAAATTCATTTCTGCCTATTGGAGAAGGTTGAGACATTGATTCTTCTTGCATTGTTTTGTGTTTGGCATGTAGTTCCTAGGGTAAAATGGTCATGATTTGATCTTGCATTTTCCAATTGTTTGGCATTTCTTTTGTATAGAACCCTAAAAAACCTTAATAACTTAGAAAATTCATACCTTGAGTTTGGTTAAGAGTTGAGAGTTCCCCTTTGGGCAGTGGTTCATTATAGGTTTAAGGTTTCTTTGGGTAGAATTTTCTATTTTTTACCCTAAGGTTTACTTCTGTTTTTGGTTTTTGTTTGATGTTTGATCCATGAACCCTAATTTGGGCTTTCTCTTGCATCCCTCTTGCATTCTCTTGCATAACATGACTTGTCTTTGCATTTTGTGCATTCTTGTGATTCATTTGACATCTTAAGACATATAGGAAGCATGTTTGATCATTGCATCACATATTTGCCATGTCATTTGTCTTATATGCTTCATAACTTTTCGAGCTCATTCATGCTCCTTAACTTGCATCATTTGCATTCATAATCTTGTATGAACATCTCCATGTCTTGCTTCATGTTTGCAGCACTTCATAACATCATAATCATCATCAACATGCTTCTGGTTTTGCTTTGCATCATACCATTTCATCTCATCTTGCATTGCATTGCATTTCTTTCTAACATTTCAGGTGGTAAGCAAACTTGAGAAGTGGATTTGCCTTCACTTCTCATAACTTTTCTTTTTATCTATCTTGCATCCATTGCTGCATTTCTATTTGTGTTTGAGTTTGAGCTTGCTCATTCTTCTTCCTTCCTACTTTCTTTCTTCAAGTGACTTGACTTCTTGAATGAAGCAAGTTGCTTTGCTTCTCTTGATCCTGTTCATCTGCTTCCTGGTGGTTCCTCTGAAGATTGTTCTTGAAAACCTCACAAACCTTAGGAACAACCAAGCATGATAATGAATTAGGGTTTTGATTAGTCTCCCCTCATAGTTTTACCTTTGTGTCTCTCTTTGAGTCTTCTCTTCTCATCTCATAGTCAGGGACTAAACCCTAAAGGCTTTAAGACTTTGTGATTAAGCTTATGCCTGCATCCTTCTTTTAGGATGGAGTGTATAACTTTAATCCTAAGTATTAAACCCTTAATGTGTTTAATCTCTTAATCAATCCACCTAATAAATATCAAGACATCACACTTGTAACTTGGGCCTTGCATTAGGGTTCTAATTCTTCCTTAATTGGTTAAGAAGGACTAACCCTAGTGTTAATGGACAAGTCCCCCTCAAGTTGTCTTACAAATCATAAAATTCACTTCATCATCTTATCATTAAATAAAATCCACCTAATCAAAGGCTTGTTTTGTCATGAGTTTAATCCCTAATCATGGATTAAGTTGAGGAGCTTTCCTCAGCTTAAACTTTCTCATCTATTATCCTTCTATTAGGATGGTGTAATGAGTCTGTTTAATCCCTGATTATGGCTTAACCTCATTACTCAACACTAAACAAAAACAACAAAAACATCTAAATAATCACAAATGGGTTAATGATCTTAATCCTACACCAAAGGTGATTAAGTGTGAGAATCTGACTTCACACTTAAGGTATTCTCATTACCCCCTAATCAGAGGGAAGATGTGATGAGTTTACTAAACCCATTGGTTTAGGCTTAAGCTCATCAACTTGTGACAAACTTTCAAAAGCAATAAAAGACTGAAAACTCAAAAACAAACAATAATCGTCTCCTCCGGGATTCTTTTCTCACCTCAGTCATTCACAACCGAGAACTTGCTTCTTCCGTCTAATGCAAGACAGTTTGCACCTGAGCCAGACAGGTCATACACTTGAGCATAGGCAAGCAAGCAGTTCACAAGTCAATTCATCTTTCAGTCTTTTTGGGTCGAACTACGGTGTTCTGACTTCCTCATTGCACGAGAGGATACGTAGGCATAACTTAACGGTTATCGAACAAAAGTCTCTGTACATTCCCCCTCCTTCCAGCTTTACTCTTTAAGCCTCATTATCATGAGCATTTCATTCCTGATCTCACACTGACACTTTCATACTTCACATCACTTATACACTTTACACTGACACCTGTACATATTGCTTTCAGCTCTTTATACACAGATTGCACTGACACTACCCCTTTAAAACACAAATCTTTTAAGCGTGGATCCCGTCGAGTACGGCGGACAATCTGGGTGCTAATACCTTCCCAGGTTGTAACCAACCCCCTTTCTCAGTCTCTTTGGTTCGCAAACCGTCTTATCCATATCTTCCTAGGTCTATGCAGCATTACCTTTCCTCCGGGATAAAAATGCCTGGCTGGCGACTCTTTTCATCTCCTGTGAGTTCACGGCTGTGTGTTCTCACTGTTCCCTTCGCCGACCGTTCGCGTCTGTACCTTTATCTGGGCCAGTCCCATTTATCGGGAGCGACAGCTTGGCGACTCTGCTGGGGACCCTTATACTGCAACCAGGGCTTCTGGTTCTTGTTGTGGGTTCCTCCTAGCGCTTGATTGATTTGTGTTTACTGGGGTGTTATGTGCTTGTTTGTGTTTGTATTTATTTTTGTTTATTGCTTTATGTACAGTTACTTTACTGCTTTCTTTATTGCATTTATATATATCATACTGTCATTGTTGCTGGCTGGATTTGGTTTTTGTTTTGGTGGGTGGGTGTTTCATTGAGAGTTAAGGTCCTATACCTGGGACCTGAGTGACACCTAGGCTAGAGTGAATCATATTCTTTCCCATTCCATTTCGGTCTGGTGCGGGAATATGAAACACGGTTCAGATATGGGTTTCTTCTTGAGAACTCTGTGTTGCAGATTTCCTGCAATGCTAGGGCTATCTGGGAAGCCTGCTAAGTCTGGATGACCTTTTAGTATTGACCTTCAGAAACTGAGGTGAATTAGAGGAGGAACTTTTATGGTTATTGTAAACACTGTACCTCCGGATTAGAAGTGTTTACACTTCTCATAACTGATCCAAGTCTGAGGATCCTTGTTCTAGATCACCACCTGTGAGGGGGTTGGGCTGTTTACAGGTTTGCAGGTACCTTGACCTCAGAATACCCTGTTACTTTGACTTTGTTAAGAATACTCCATGTTGGACAGTTCTTGTGATTCTAAAACCTTGGACTTGTGGCTCTTTATTTGAGTCCCCCACCCCGGTTACTGGATTTTTAGACCTCCATCTGGAATTCTTGAACACACATGGATCTATACCAAGGCAGTTAATCAGATACAGCTCAGTCACAAACCCTTGCATTTCATTTGCATACATACTCATCGCATCATATTGACATATGCTTATTTGTGTTTCAGGGTATCCATTTTCATCTGGTTTTGGTTTTGACCCCATCTGTAGTTTTGACCTATCTCCACCAGCACTTGCTTCAGCTTGTCAGCCATATACTTCAGTTACTTGCACTAGCCAGCCAGTGGCCCACTCCTCAGCATCTTCATCAGCACTCTACTCAGTCTTTAGCATCATGGCTCCAAAGAAAAGCAACATCACCTATCATTTCTTCCAACCAGACTTGTCAGGCATCAGGAGGATCCAAACCCTAATCACTCCAGAGCACATACCTTTGTTCAGGGAGCATTATGGGGATATACTTGACTTGGTCATGGATCTGGACCCATCCCAGAGGAGTTTGATCCACACCTGCATTCAGTTTTATGACCCCCCATTGAGATGTTTCACCTTTCAAGGCTTTCAGTTGGGGCCTCTTTTAGAAGAATACTCATCTTTGATTGGTTTTCCTATCAAGAGGGAAATCCCTTTCAACCCTGAAATGGTCTTTCCCAGCAATGGAGAGGTGGCAAAAGCTCTGCACCTGGAACCTGCTTCGATTGAGCAGCATATGACCTCTAAAGCTGGGATCCCTGGTTTTCATCTTGACTTCCTGATTTCCCAAGCTAGTCTGAAGGCCTCCCCGGGGGAGTGGAGAGCTGTTTGTGCTCTGTTGGCCTTAAGTGTATATGGAATTGTGTTGTTTGCAGATGAGCCTCGATTCATCAGCAAGAATGCAATCCATTTGTTCATCCTGAAGAACCCAGTGCCAACTTTGCTAGGAGATCTCTATTACTCAGTACATCAGAAGAATGAGAAGCATAGGGGAAGGCTAGTGAGGTGTTGTGCTCCATTATTCCATGCTTGGCTTCTAAAGCATCTACCCAGGACAGATGCATTTCTCAATCCTCATCAGCAGAGCAACTGGGCTAAGAGGCTCACTACCCTAACTTCAGCAGATATCAGATGGTGTACTCAAAGCACCAAGGGCAGAGATATCATTACAAGCTGTGGGCACTTTCCCAATGTGCCTTTAATAGGGGTCAAGGGAAGTATCAATTACAACCCTCTGCTGTTCAGGAGGCAATTAGGCTATGCACTGGTCCATACTCCTAAGGCACAGGACTTGGTGGAGACCCTCTACTGTGAGAACAAGATTAGTCTGGCAACTGTTAGGCAGGCTGCCTGGGCCTGGGATCATGTTCAAACCAAGGGAATCACCACTCTGGGGAAGTGCAATAATGTGGCATCAGTCCAATATTATGAGTGGTCCCATGCCAGGGCCCAATTCTCTGGAATGCCCTTCACCATAGAAGACATGCCTGAGTCATCTTCAGCACCACCCCCTGCCACTATCAGTTTGGAGGAGTTTGAGAGCTTGAAGGAAAGAAATGAGAAGCTAACCCAGGCTTTGCAGAAGACCCTCCGGGAGAGGAGTGAAGGTGTGAGGGAGATTGAAAGATTGGAGAAATTGAGAGTGGAACACTTGACTAAAATTAAGAAGTCTGGAGATTATATCAACAAGTCTAAAGCTGGTGAACAGATTCTGAAGAATGCCTGTAAAGAAGCCCAGTTCCAGAGAGCAAGGACAGACTTGTATTTGAAAGAGAGTCAGGCCAGGTGGGTCCGGATCACTGAGGCCCGTACTCTAGAAGACAAGAGAGTTCAGGACAAGATGGAGCAGATGGAAAAAGCCCTGGCAGCAGCCCAGAAGGAAATATCAGAGTTAGAAATCAGAGCTGGAGTGAAGAGGTCTAAGGACCAAAGTCAGAACAAGAAGTTGACTGCAGCTGTTGCAACAAGAAACCTTCTCATCAGAGGTCTCACGGAGCGTCCGGCTGATCCTGTGACCGAAGCACTTCTTAAGGAAGTTCGTGAGGATGAGTTTGGCTTTGGGGTTTGATCATTTGCTTGTTGTTATTCCTATTCCATGTACTTTTGTTTTTGTGATGTATTTTGACCCCTTAGAGGGCTGATGTTGTAAAATGAACAAGATGTATTATTTCACCTTCTGTAATATATTTGTGTTTGTTCCACCTGAGGTTACTTCAAAAGCAACTTCAACAGCATCATCTTCAAGGGTCTGGAAGGGTCAAAACTGAAGGCCAAACCGGATACCTTGAGAACAAATAAGCATGACTGCATTGCATACTAACCCCTTTGTTTGTTTTGTAGGTTTTTGTTTTGTTGTTGCTAACCTCTGTTGTGATATTCAGGAATTATTGCTCGCCGCCGGGTATTTCCTCTCAACAGGCCACACAGGTACCCAACTAGAAACAACCTTCCGGGAATTCAGATGGATCAGATGCAGCAGGACCTTACGGAGGTCAGAAACCAGATGGCCAACGAAAGGTTAGAGATGAGAACTCAGATAACACAGTTCATGGAAGTGATGAACAACTTAGCTCAAAGCCAGGAGAGGCTCAGAGCTTTGGTAGAAGGGAGGAACCAAGATGAGCCCCATGTGGGGACTGCTGGCACAAGTAACAATGAACGGGTGCAACCCCATGTTAACCCTCCTGTGTTTGGCCCACATCTACATCCTGAGATTAATATTCCTGCAAACGTTCAGGGGACAGCCACTGCAGCCAGGGTACTTCAAGAAGACCCTCAGGAGGACCAATTTACAGTAATGGGTGCTGGAGAGGAAACTTATGATAGACGGTTGGAAGAAATAGCTGAGAAGTTGAGGTCCTTAGAATCTCAAAATTCTTTGGGTTTCGACGTTATGGACATGGGTTTGGTAGACAGGGTCAGGATCCCCCATAAGTTCAAGCCACCTTGTTTCGAAAAGTATAATGGGACTTCATGCCCCCGGACTCATCTACAATCATTTCTGGGAAGGCTGAAGGCCTATACAATGGATGAGAAATTGTGGATGTTCTATTTTGAAGATAGCTTGACTGGAGCTTCGAGGGAGTGGTATTCCCATTTGACAAGGGCAACTGTGAGATGCTGGAAGGACCTGGTAGAGGCCTTCATCCGACAGTATCAATACAACTTAGACATGGCGCCCAACAGGACTCTCCTAATGGGAATGTCACAGTCGTCAAGGGAAAGTTTCCGAGAATATGCCCAGAGATGGAGGCAATTGGCTGCTGCCGTTCAACCACCAATGTCTGAGAGAGAAATGGCAGACATGTTTATGAACACTCTCCAGGGAACGTATATTGACAGGTTGGCAGCTTTCTCTTCCACTAGCTTTGCAGATGTTGTCATAGCTGGGGAGAGAATTGAAAGCTTGTTGAAAATGGGTAAGATCTCTGATAATGGTGCCAGCTCGTCCAGTAGTACAAGAAAGCCTTTTGCAGGCCCGAGAAGGACTGGCGAGACCAATGCCATTCACACCAACAGGGGTAGGCCCCAATATGTTCAAAGGTCAATAGCAGCAGTCACTATCCCTGCTCCAGCTCATCCTCAGCCAGTCTATCAACCTCCTCAACAAAACTTCCAACAACAACCTCAGTGTCAGCAGAATCAATATCCTCCAAGAAACTACAACAACAACAACACCAACAACAACAATCAACAAAGGCCATTCCAACAGAGGCCATCCCAAGCTAACCGAGCGATCGACCCGATCCCAATGCCGTATGCTGCCCTGCTGCCACAACTTCTGAAACTCAACCTAGTTGAGCTAAGAACGTTGGCACCTCCGGATCCCAACAGTCTACCAAGGAACTATGACTCCAATGCTAGGTGTGCTTTTCATTCGAACGCACCTGGTCACAGTACAGAAAAATGCAGGGCTCTGCATATGAAGGTACAAGACTTGGTAGACTCCAAGGCTCTGAATTTTGCACCGCCGCCCAATGTCAATAAAAACCCAATGCCAAACCATGGTGGTCCCCGAATTAATGCTATTGAAGAAGACCAACCGTCTTATTTAATAACTAGTGTGGATCAGATCAGGACACCATTGGTGGAAATCAAGGCTCAACTTCGTGAGAACCAAATATTTCCAGGGTGTGAACTAGGGTGTCCCTACTGCAATATTTCATGGAATGGGTGTGAGGACCTGAGGAATGGCATTGACAGCCTTATTCAGAGTGGCCTGCTACAGATCACTACATCATTTCCGACGAATCCGACAACTTCATCAGCAACGGTTTCAGACCCTCCTACAACTGCAGCAACTATTGTTCCCGACAATTCATCAGCAACATCAACAAGTACTTCATCTGTCCTCCCAAATGATCAGTTTTCAACAGTTTCTCCTGCTACAACTTCAGCTTCATTCCATTTCGAATCTCCAGCAACAACAACAACAGTCCTTTCAACAATACCTCCTACAACACCAGCAATCAATCATGAAGATGTCTCTACTGTTACCATATTCTATGATCCTGAAAATAATTCCGCCTACCATTCAGAAGGTGCTGCTCCCGCCAGAGCACCAGTTACAATCTTTTATGATCCACAAACAATAACAGTCCCTTCAGCAGCAGCAATCAGTCCAGTCACTGTCACGGTGCCTGGACCAGTACCATATGAAAGCAACAGGGCCATCCCTTGGCACTATGGCTCTGACGTGTATTGTGAAGGGAAAAGAATCACTCTTGAAACGTCAACACCTGCACCACAAGTAGATAATGTGGGGGGAGGCGGAGGCTTCACCCGAAGCGGACGTCTCTTTGCTTCACAAGTTCAAAGACCTACTGCCGAAGCAGAAGCTGCTGCCAAGGCAAAAGGAAAAAGCCCGGTGCAGGAAGATCCAGTTGCCAAAGAAACCCTGAAGACTCCATTTGATCAGGAAGTTGATGAGTTTATGCGAATCATCAAAAAGAGTGATTATAAAGTTGTGGATCAGCTTTATCAGACGCCATCCAAAATCTCTATCCTCTCACTGCTTATGTGCTCCGAAGCCCATCGGAATGCACTACTTAAAGTCCTGCACGCAGCTTACGTGCCCGAGGAGATTACGGTCAACCAATTGGAAACCGTGGTTGGAAACGTTACTGCTAGCAATGGGCTAGGGTTTACCAATTCTGACCTGACAGTAGATGGCCGCAATCACAACAAAGCCTTGCACATAACCATGGAATGCAAATGAGCTGTCCTTTCTCATGTGATGGTGGACACAGGTTCTTCCCTGAATGTCTTACCGAAGAAGGCTCTGGTGAAGTTAGAATATGATGGATTGGCATTGAGACCCAGCAACCTGGTGGTACGAGCCTTTGATGGTTCGAAGAGATCGGTTCTGGGAGAGATCGAGCTGCCCGTGACAATTGGCCCGCAAACCTTTAAAACTGTCTTTTATGTGATGGACATTCAGCCCGCCTACAGCTGTTTGTTGGGTAGACCCTGGATTCACGCCGCCGGCGCAATAACGTCTACCCTTCACCAAAAGTTAAAATTTGAGTGGGAAGGTCAAGTTGTCACAATCTGTGGGGAAGAGGATATCTTTGTTAGCCATCTGGCTACTTACAAATACATTGAGATGGATGGAGAGATCCATGAGACAATGAGCCAAGGTTTTGAAGCCTTGAATGTCAATGAAGCATCTGCTGTGTCAGGTATCTCCATGTCATCTTACCAACAAGCCCGGAAGGTTGTTGAGGAAGGAACTGCCCTAGGCTGGGGCAAAGTTTTAGCTGTGGAGGAGAAGAAGGACAAATTTGGGTTGGGTTACAGACCAACTCAACATCAAGCGAAGGCTGCTGCAGAGCCTGGTTTTGTCAGTGGGGGGATGCTTACCCCTGATGCTATCAACTGTCTGGAAGACGAGCTGGAAGAGGAGCGCAATCTGGAGAATTGGATCCGTCCAAAGATCCCGGGGAGCAGTGTCTCGAACTGGTCTTCCCAGGAAATTATAAGGGTTACTCATGCAGAGTAATTATTATTTCCTGTATTTTTATAGCATGCATCCAAGTCTTGCATCTTGCCCAAGATGACAAGACTCATTTTGTAATCAGGGCCATCTGTACTTTTGTGCAAACAAGATTAAATTAATGAAATATCAGACATCTTTTTGCAAACGAGTCTTTTTCTTTTCTGTTCACTGTTTTTCCATTTTTCTTTTTGTACAAAAAATAAATGGCGGTGTTTTCAAAATGATAACTTCATTTCACTTTTTTCTAAAGCAAGATTAAAATCAATCACTAAAATGAACGAACTTAACCCTTGCAGAGAGTGCCTTCCTGACAGCACCGACAACAGCACGGCTATGACATCGTATGACTTTGACAATCCAATCAATCAAGCTGATGAAGGGGTTGAAGAAGAATATGAGCTTCCTGAAGAGCTAGCTAGGTTGTTGAGACAGGAGGAGAAGGTCATTACTCCTCACCAGGAGGAGATTGAAGTGATTAACCTTGGTACGGAGGAAGACATGAAAGAAGTTAAAATCGGGGCCTGCCTGCAAGACTCAGTGAAGAGACAACTGATAGATCTGCTTCAAGAGTATGTTGATGTGTTTGCTTGGTCGTATCAAGATATGCCAGGGTTGGATACCGACATTGTTGTGCACAAGCTGCCTTTAAGAGAAGAATGCCCACCAGTTAAACAGAAGCTGCGCCGAACTCGCCCAGACATGGCTATGAAAATCAAGGAAGAGGTACAAAAGCAATGGGACGCCGGGTTCCTTGCTGTGACTAGCTACCCGCCGTGGGTTGCTAATATAGTGCCTGTGCCTAAGAAAGACGGCAAAGTAAGAATGTGTGTTGACTACCGGGATCTGAACAGAGCCAGCCCGAAAGATGATTTCCCATTACCTCACATTGATGTATTGGTGGATAATACGGCTCAGTTCTCGGTATTCTCCTTCATGGATGGATTTTCAGGATATAATCAGATCAAGATGTCACCTGAAGACATGGAGAAGACAACATTCATTACACCTTGGGGCACGTTCTGTTACAAAGTAATGCCATTCGGACTAAAGAATGCTGGTGCAACATATCAACGGGCTATGGTGACATTATTCCACGATATGATCCATAAGGAAATCGAGTGTTATGTGGATGATATGATCGCCAAGTCCCTTACAGAGGAAGATCACCTGGTAAATCTACTGAAGTTGTTCAAGCGACTGAGGAAGTACCAACTAAAGCTGAACCCCAACAAATGCACATTCGGGGTACGATCCGGTAAATTGCTGGGCTTTATTGTGAGCGAGAAAGGGATTGAAGTTGACCCTGATAAAGTCAAGGCTATTCAAGAAATGCCTGCACCTAAAACAGAGAAAGAAGTTCGAGGGTTCTTAGGTCGATTGAACTACATCTCACGGTTCATATCTCACCTTACAGCAACCTGTGAACCCTTGTTCAAGCTTTTAAGAAAGGAACAGACGGTCAGGTGGAACGAAGATTGCCAGAAGGCTTTTGACAAGATCAAAGAGTACTTACAAGAACCTCCAATCCTCATGCCTCCAGTAGAAGGAAGACCTCTGATCATGTACTTGACAGTATTAGAAGAGTCAATGGGGTGTGTGTTGGGCCAGCATGACGAGTCTGGTCGAAAAGAGTATGCAATATACTACCTAAGCAAAAAGTTTACCGACTGTGAACAGCGTTATTCACTGCTCGAGAAAACTTGCTGTGCTTTAGCGTGGGCTGCTCGCCGACTGAGACAGTATATGTTGACCCACACTACCTTATTAATCTCAAAAATGGATCCAGTTAAGTACATTTTCGAGAAGCCAGCTCTTACCGGACGGGTTGCAAGATGGCAGATGATCCTTACAGAGTATGACATCCAATACACATCTCAGAAAGCCATCAAAGGCAGTGTATTGTCTGAATATCTTGCTGAGCAACCCATTGATGACTACCAGCCTATGAGATTTGACTTCCCTGATGAAGACATCATGTTCATTAAAGCAAAAGATCATGAAGAGCCTATTCACACTGAAGGGCCTGACCCGGAGGAAGAATGGACTATGATGTTTGATGGGGCTGTTAACATGAATGGCCGTGGTGTTGGTGCAGTACTCATTACACCTAAAGGAGTTCACATGCCTTTCTCGGCAAAACTCACCTTTAACTGCACTAACAACGAAGCTGAATACGAAGCTTGCATTATGGGTCTTGAGGAAGCTATTGACCTCAGGATCAAGACATTAACCGTATTCGGAGATTCAGCTTTGGTAGTCAATCAAACCAACGGAAAATGGTACACCCACCAAGATCATCTGATACCTTACAGGGATTATACGAGAAGGTTATTGACCTTCTTCACCAAAGTCAAGCTTGAGTATATCCCTCGGGACGAGAATCAGTTTGCAGATGCTCTTGCTACCATTTCATCCATGATCAAAGTTCAAACTGCCAACTTTGTACCTCAGATTTCAGTGTCCAGACTTGATAGACCAGCATATGTGTTCGCAGCAGATGTTATTAAAGATGATAAGCCTTGGTTCCATGACATTAAGTGCTTCTTGGAGGATCAATCATACCCATCTGGGGCATCTTCCAATGATAAGAAGACATTGAGGAGGCTTGCTGGTAGTTTCTTTCTGAACACTGATGGGTCTTTATACAAAAGGAACTTTGATATGGTACTCCTCAGATGTGTGGACAAGACAGAAGCAGATTTGTTGATGCATGAAGTGCACGAAGGATCTTTTGGTACCCATGCTGGAGGGCATGCCATGGCTAAAAAGTTGTTAAGATCAGGCTATTACTGGATCACAATGGATGCAGACTGTTGTGCTTACGCCAGAAAATGCCACAAATGCCAGATCTACGCAGATAAGGTGCATGTGCCTCCTAATCCTTTGAACATCATGTCTTCACCATGGCCCTTTGCTATGTGGGGCATTGATATGATCGGCAAGATTGAGCCAACTGCTTCAAATGGCCATAGATTCATCCTGGTCGCCATTGACTATTTCACTAAGTGGGTCGAAGCAGCCTCATATGCAAACGTCACAAGGCAAGTGGTAGCCCGATTTCTGAAAAGAGATATCATCTGTCGATATGGAGTGCCCGAGCGAATCATTACTGATAATGGTTCCAATCTAAACAACAAAATGATGGCAGAGCTGTGCCGGGACTTCGAGATCCAACATCACAATTCTTCTCCTTACAGGCCGAAGATGAACGGCGTTGTTGAGGCAGCAAATAAAAATATTAAGAAGATTGTGCAGAAGATGGTAATCACATACAAAGACTGGCATGAAATGCTACCGTTTGCCTTGCATGGGTACCGCACATCAATCAGAACATCCACTGGGGCAACACCGTATCAACTTGTGTATGGTATGGAAGCAGTCCTACCTGTTGAAGTTGAATTGCCCTCTCTACGGGTACTAATGGATGTCAAGCTGAACGAAGCAGAATGGGTTAGGTCCCGATTCGAACAACTGAGTCTGATCGAAGAGAAAAGATTGGCTGCAATTTGTCATGGGCAGTTATATCAGAAGAGAATGAAGAAAGCCTTTGATCAGAAAGTCAGGCACCGAGGGTACCAAGTAGGGGATCTTGTGCTGAAAAGAATCCTCCCTCCTCATACAGACCACAGGGGCAAATGGACTCCAAATTATGAAGGACCATTTGTTGTAAAGAAAGTTTTCTCCGGTGGAGCACTGATGTTCAGCACCATGGATGGTGAAGATTTCCCGTCCCTTGTGAATTCAGATGCAGTTAAAAAATACTTCGCATAAAATGACCCGCTGGACATAAAAACAGAATGTAAGTCCAGGCAAAAATAGGGCATCCCGGCGAGTCAAAAACAGAATAAAAGACTCGGGCAAAAATAAGGGAAATAAACAAAAAATGTACACCCGCTGAGTTGAAAAGCCGCATTGGACAACTCAGGCAAAAATGGGTATCCCGATGGATTGAAAACCCGAAAGGGCGATCCATGCAAAATAAGGGAATAAGCGAACAACTGCATTCTGAGTTCGTCTGTATCACTTACAACTTAGAAAGCTTCGACGGAATCAAGCTTCAATCAGAATCAACTTTCTTCAGAAAGCAAGACGAGAAGAACGTCATTGTCATACGAGTCATAGCAGGAGAGGAAGCTCCTCAAAGCGTCGCCAACATCGCCAGCATTTTGTTTCTCAATTTGTAACAGTCTCTTCATTTCAGGAGATTTGTTTTCTTTGACTGTATCTTGCCAATTCAGGGCACTTGAATTAATAAAATCAGATTTTCAGTCATGTTTCGTTCTGTATATTTTATTTGCAAAGGATGTCTGATGTCTCTAAAAATACAATTGCATAAGTACAGATGCCTTTCTCTAAAAATAAAACACATGCTTACAGGGAATATACTTACTCGTGAGAATGCTTGACTCCTATGACGGAATCCAGTAAAGGATACCTCGGGACCTTTTGTGCGTTTCCTTATCTTTGCAGGATTGCAGGTATCCAGGACGCAACCTGGGGCATGCAAGTTACGTTTCAGCAAGCAGGCGAATCATTATCAACTCGGTCTATTTTCCACTTGGCACTGGAGGGTGCCCACTTCCCCAGCAAAGTTGCCAAATCAACATACACTCAATCTCGGCATCCGAAATGCTCTATCCCCAGCTGAGTTGCCTCTTGTTGCTATCCCCAGCTGAGTTGCCTCTCACAATTCCCCAGCCGAGTTGCCATTTCATCCTCAGTTGAGTACAGGAGTCAGGGAATCATCTCCCCACAGAGTTCCAGCCTCTATCCAGAAGAGCAGCGCATAGAAGGTCACAACAGAGTGAAGAAAGCTTCTACAAACCCCAGCTGGGTCCCGTATTACAAGGATATGTCAACCAGTGACCTATACCCCCAAATGAATACATCTCACCAGATCTACCAATGATCTCATCCCCAGCTGGGAGGTCCATTTCAAACAGATCAACCAGAGATCTTCACGGCAGCGGGATCCGAATCCCGGTTTGATATTTTCGCATAATCATAGCATTCGCATCATATTATCCCCTCAGAGCGTAGCATTCCGTCTAATACGGAGCATTACGGCAAAAATCAAACGCATAGCATAATCATAAGCCATGTTCTGAATTAACGCTTGTGAATAATAACCGTTCATCATCATTATACAAAAATCCCCACCAGAGTCCCAGCAAAAGCAGTTGCCTCTCCAATCACCAAACACCAGTATATATTTCTGACACCCGTCCGTGTCATCACTTCCCCAAACAGGTTGCCTGAATACACTTTACAAACAAAATCACCCGTACTACAGATACTTCCTGACACCCGTCCGTGTCAAATCACCAGCAGAAAGCCAAAGACATCCTCTTTGCACTCACATATACTTACATATACACTTTCTCGACACCCGTCCGTGTCATGTCCCCAGCGCAGTCACTAACACCTTTACCACCCATATACTTGTTATAATGCTACTTTTCTCTTTTGACACTCGTCTGTGTCACTCTCCCCAGCAGATAAACACTTATATATATATACTCACTACTCATTAGTACACTTATACAGATACTCATCCGTATCTTGTATACATCATTTATATCCCCACAGATTCGACAATAGTCCTTGTTCTTTGTTAACCAGTTGGTACTCGTCCGTATCATCATCTCAGAACATTGCGTCTAATGTTTGTTTCTACATGATGCTCGTCCGTATCATAAGTCTTAAGGATGCTCGTCCGCATCTTTAATCCATACACTGTTTCAAACACTTATGTCGTCTTGAATATAGACACTCGTCCGTGTCTACTATTCCCCAGAAGAGTCCCTTCAGATTCAACACTCGTCCGTGTTCTTTGTTAACCAGTTGATACTCGTCCGTATCATCATCTCTGAACATGTGTCAGTTTGTTTCTACGTGATACTCGTCCGTATCATAGCCTTAAGGGTGCTCGTCCGCATCTTTAATCTATACACAATACCAAACACTTATACCTTTCTTTTCTTGGTTGTGAACGCTCGTCCGTGTTCACTATATCCCCAGTAGATCACCAGCAAAGCATTTTCTTTTATCTGACACTCGTCCTGTGTCATGGTAACCCTGAGAGCAGCCGTACCCTGCTGAGTGGTCGTCCTCCACTTCTTGATGGTCGTCCTCCATCATGCTCATCCGATGGCCGTCCCCATCGTTGATATTTAGCAGCCGTCCCCTGCTAGGTGGTCGTCCTCCACCTCTTGATGATCGTCCTTCATCATTTTTATCCAATGGCCGTCCCCATTGTTGATTTTGGTTATCTGGCATTCGTCCTATGTCTTGAGAAACCTCGAGAGCAGCCGTACCCTGCTGAGTGGTCGTCCTCCACTCCTTGATGGTCGTCCTCCATCATGCTCGTCCGATGGCCGTCCCCATCGTTGACCTTTTCTATCCGATGGCCGTCCCCATCGTTGATATTTTCGGCAGCCGTACCCTGCCAGGTGGTCGTCCTCCACCTTTGATGGCCGTCCCCATCATATTTCCTTTATCCCCAACAGAGCAGCCGTCCCCTGCTAGGTGATCGTCCTTCACCTTTGATGGCCGTACCCCATCATCTGTTTATTTCATTAATTCTTTAACCCGATGGCCGTCCCCGTCGTGGTCCCTTTTCCTTTTAGCCCGATGGCCGTCCCCATCGTTGGTTACTTTACCTTTATGAACTTGATGGCCGTCCCCGTCATGTTTCATTAATTTCCAGAGAATTTTACAGCTTTATCTTGATGGCCGTCCCCATCATGATTTTATTTCCCCAGCTAGTCGGCCGTCCCCGTCTTGGCTTTACCTTCTATCCCCAGCATGTCGGCCGTCCCCGTCATCGCTTTGTTTTCCGCACCTTTACAATATACTTTATTTTCCTTTTGCAATCTATATCCCTTTTCTTCTTCATTCTGTGAGTGCAAATTTTGGACTGTCTTTGGTATTCAACCACAAGTTATCTTGTTTGCCTGTTAAGCCGTTGCTTACATCCTGCACAGTTAACTCATGTTTGAATAGGGGCAGCTGTAAACACCCCAAATTTGCCCTCACCCATTCACACCATGGCTTGTGATCATCCTCATATGCATAAACACAAACATATCATCTCATATCTCATTTTTGATTCACTGCATAGTTTCTAAGGCATCTGTACCTAGGGTTTGTGATCTGAGCAATCCCAAAAGCATCTTGAGCCATTCCAAAGGCCACTAATCAACTCAAAGGGGTCCATGTGTGTTCTTATGTCATATTCCATCTCCTCAAAGCCAAAATTGCAGAGGAATCACAAGAACTAGGGTTTGAGTGGATGCAGAGCCAGGATGAACTGCACAGTTGACCTAAAATTAGGGTTTTGGTTTCAGAGGCCATAACTCCAAATTTTTTGGTCATTCTTGTTTCCATTGGTCTCTATATGGTATAGGGAGTATGCATACCAATTTTCATGAAGAAATTCCATGGGGAAGTCATCTGATCAAAGGTTGACTTTTCAGACAAGTCAGTGTAAAATCAGGGCATCTGAGGCCCCCAATGACCCAACCAATGGTTGATCTTCATCATTTTGAGTGTATATAATCTTTATTTGATCATGGAAGAAGATTGAAGTTCATAAAAATCAAGAATTTAGGGTTTTTGCAAATGTTGACTTTTTGGGCATAGTTGACTTTTCAAGAATGCATCATTTTAGGTCATTTTTCAAGCTTTGATTCTTGATCTAAAAAGGCTTCAAATGGAAAAACTTTAGTCATGAAAGTTGTAGATCTCATTTTTCCCTTTTCAAAAAGTACAAGAACATGATCAAACTCTTCTTGGATCAAAAGTTATGGCAATGCAAAGTTGGCTAAAATCATTGATTTTCAAAGCATGCTTCAAATGGAAATTTTGCAAAGTCTTGGACCAATGCATGTTGCAGCCTCTAATTCATTTCAAACCATTACACAAACATTCTATGAGCCTAAAAAATCAGAATTGGACCAAGTTTCTACATAGTTTGGTTTATGTAACAAGACTTTCTTCACATGTGAACCAAAGTTACAACAACTTGCAAAACCACTCATTTCTCTTCACCAACTTGCTGCATTGGTCCTTGAATCAAGCTAGCCTCAAACACTCATCATGCTGCGCAGCCCATGCCCATTGTACTTGCCTAGCACCTCACCATACTTGCCTTACACAAAAGTTGACCTTTTTGCAAAAGCAAACATCCCAATCACCACAGCACAAGTCACATCCTCTGACCAATTGGATTAGTTTATACTATCCATTTGCAAACCATTTCATGTACTAAGCAAGGCTGAAGCTCTCTCATAACACACATTCACAAAAACACACCACATTGCAACTTGCTTCGAATCTGCCTCCACAGCCTGCAAACACTTCAACCATTTTCACCATTCAACTCACCTTGTTCCATAGACCACAAAGCACCAAGAACACAAGCCTGAAACAGCCTGAACATCTCACTGCCATTTCTCACTTCATTTTGCAGTTTCATTCGAAACTCTCACCATAGCCCACAAACACACCAACAAACACCACAGACCTTCTCCATCCATCCTCAGGACCACAAACCATCATTCACAATGGCCTGAAACCTCCAGAAACTCCATTGCCATTTCTGACCAAGCTTGAGCAGGAGCTTTCGAAACTCACTATCCAGCCAACACAAACTTCTTTTGAGCATTCAAACATCTTCTGGGGATCAAGTGGAGTAGATTGCACAAGGAGAAGTGGCCAGAAAGTCCTCAAACTGAAAGCTTCAAATCTCAGGTAGCTCGAAAATTATTTTTCCAGCAATCATTTTTCTTGTTACAAACTTGTTCTATGTGATTCACTGATCATCCTGATGTTCTTAGTTTTTGAAATGGTTTTGATTTGAGTATGTAATTTGTCTCTGAAGCTTGCGTGCCCTAGTTTTTATTTCTTTCGATTCAGCTTGTTTAGGAAGAAGAAATGAGTTTTGAGAGAGGGGTTTGATTCGTGAGAGGATGGAGATCATTTCTATGTTCTTAGTTTTCATTTTTGATACGATTTGAGGGGTTTGGGAAGTTTTCAGGTGAGCTGCTCGCCGGAGAAGACGACCGGAAGTCTTCTCCGGCAGCCTGAAAGTGATTAGGGTTAAGTGTCATTAATTAGGGTTGTTTGAATCTGGTCCCTTGGATGGACTCTCCCGCGCGCGAATGAAAGGCTGAGATGAGCCATTAGAAACCCTAATCCTGATTATCCATTTAATTTGTAATTAATTAATTCATAATTTTAATTTGGCCAGATTTGAATCTGGGCCCTTGGATCTGGCGCGCAGTCAACCAGGCCAAGCCCAGATCAAATCTTGGCCCTCCTTTCTGATTACTTTCTTTTTATTAAATTTAAATTCATTTCTTTTTCAATTAACTTGCATATTTAATTTAAAATAGCAAAAAATACGTAAAAATTATGAAACTTTTTCCTAAAAGTTTTATTAATTTTTATGACACAAAAATATTTTTATTTTATTTTTATCATCAAAAAAGGTATTTTTAAATATTTAAGAGATTATTTTTAATTGATTAATGGGAATTAATTAATTAAAAATACTTTTAGGTATTTAAAAATTACAAAAAAATTCATGAAATGTTCTAAGGCATTTAGAAACATTGTCCAACCTTCAAACCAAATTTCTTTTTTGATCTTGATGCATTTTAAGAATTTTTCATTGAATTAAATCATTTTTTATGCATTATTTTGATCATGGATTCAAAAATTCATTTCTGCCTATTGGAGAAGGTTGAGACATTGATTCTTCTTGCATTGTTTTGTGTTTGGCATGTAGTTCCTAGGGTAAAATGGTCATGATTTGATCTTGCATTTTCCAATTGTTTGGCATTTCTTTTGTATAGAACCCTAAAAAACCTTAATAACTTAGAAAATTCATACCTTGAGTTTGGTTAAGAGTTGAGAGTTCCCCTTTGGGCAGTGGTTCATTATAGGTTTAAGGTTTATTTGGGTAGCATTTTCTATTTTTTATCCTAAGGTTTACTTCTGTTTTTGGTTTTTGTTTGATGTTTGATCCATGAACCCTAATTTGGGCTTTCTCTTGCATCCCTCTTGCATTCTCTTGCATAACATGACTTGTCTTTGCATTTTGTGCATTCTTGTGATTCATTTGACATCTTAAGACATATAGGAAGCATGTTTGATCATTGCATCACATATTTGCCATGTCATTTGTCTTATATGCTTCATAACTTTTCGAGCTCATTCATGCTCCTTAACTTGCATCATTTGCATTCATAATCTTGTATGAACATCTCCATGTCTTGCTTCATGTTTGCAGCACTTCATAACATCATAATCATCATCAACATGCTTCTGGTTTTGCTTTGCATCATACCATTTCATCTCATCTTGCATTGCATTGCATTTCTTTCTAACATTTCAGGTGGTAAGCAAACTTGAGAAGTGGATTTGCCTTCACTTCTCATAAATTTTCTTTTCATCTATCTTGCATCCATTGCTGCATTTCTATTTGTGTTTGAGTTTGAGCTTGCTCATTCTTCTTCCTTCCTACTTTCTTTCTTCAAGTGACTTGACTTCTTGAATGAAGCAAGTTGCTTTGCTTCTCTTGATCCTGTTCATCTGCTTCCTGGTGGTTCCTCTGAAGATTGTTCTTGAAAACCTCACAAACCTTAGGAACAACCAAGCATGATAATGAATTAGGGTTTTGATTAGTCTCCCCTCATAGTTTTACCTTTTTGTCTCTCTTTGAGTCTTCTCTTCTCATCTCATAGTCAGGGACTAAACCCTAAAGGCTTTAAGACTTTGTGATTAAGCTTATGCCTGCATCCTTCTTTTAGGATGGAGTGTATAACTTTAATCCTAAGTATTAAACCCTTAATGTGTTTAATCTCTTAATCAATCCACCTAATAAATATCAAGACATCACACTTGTAACTTGGGCCTTGCATTAGGGTTCTAATTCTTCCTTAATTGGTTAAGAAGGACTAACCCTAGTGTTAATGGACAAGTCCCCCTCAAGTTGTCTTACAAATCATAAAATTCACTTCATCATCTTATCATTAAATAAAATCCACCTAATCAAAGGCTTGTTTTGTCATGAGTTTAATCCCTAATCATGGATTAAGTTGAGGAGCTTTCCTCAGCTTAAACTTTCTCATCTATTATCCTTCTATTAGGATGGTGTAATGAGTCTGTTTAATCCCTGATTATGGCTTAACCTCATTACTCAACACTAAACAAAAACAACAAAAACATCTAAATAATCACAAATGGGTTAATGATCTTAATCCTACACCAAAGGTGATTAAGTGTGAGAATCTGACTTCACACTTAAGGTATTCTCATTACCCCCTAATCAGAGGGAAGATGTGATGAGTTTACTAAACCCATTGGTTTAGGCTTAAGCTCATCAACTTGTGACAAACTTTCAAAAGCAATAAAAGACTGAAAACTCAAAAACAAACAATAATCGTCTCCTCCGGGATTCTTTTCTCACCTCAGTCATTCACAACCGAGAACTTGCTTCTTCCGTCTAATGCAAGACAGTTTGCACCTGAGCCAGACAGGTCATACACTTGAGCATAGGCAAGCAAGCAGTTCACAAGTCAATTCATCTTTCAGTCTTTTTGGGTCGAACTACGGTGTTCTGACTTCCTCATTGCACGAGAGGATACGTAGGCATAACTTAACGGTTATCGAACAAAAGTCTCTGTACATTCCCCCTCCTTCCAGCTTTACTCTTTAAGCCTCATTATCATGAGCATTTCATTCCTGATCTCACACTGACACTTTCATACTTCACATCACTTATACACTTTACACTGACACCTGTACATATTGCTTTCAGCTCTTTATACACAGATTGCACTGACACTACCCCTTTAAAACACAAATCTTTTAAGCGTGGATCCCGTCGAGTACGGCGGACAATCTGGGTGCTAATACCTTCCCAGGTTGTAACCAACCCCCTTTCTCAGTCTCTTTGGTTCGCAAACCGTCTTATCCATATCTTCCTAGGTCTATGCAGCATTACCTTTCCTCCGGGATAAAATATGAAATTAAATCAAGGAATGTTCAAAACGATACGAAACTTTTCAGAATGTTTACATATGTTACAAGGGAAGGTTATGATGGAAGTACATGTAAAAAATAATCTGAAAAATAGATTCTATGAAACGTTTCGAAATGCAAGTTTCGGTAAAAAATCATAATATTTTATACACTAGTTTATACTGGTTTCGGTAAAAAAATCAAATTAAATGAAGGACTTTTCGAAATGATAGAAAACTTTTCAGTACATTTATATATGTTACAAGGGAAGGTTATGATGGAAGTCCATGCAAGAAATCAACAGAAAATTAGGGTCTATGAATCTTTTCAAAATGCGAGTTTCAGTAAAAAAATCATTTAATATATTATAAATTAGTTTCGGTTAAAAAGAACAATTAAATTGAAGATTATTCGAAATGATACAAACCTTTTCAGATCATTTTTATATGTTACGAGGGAAGGTTATGATAGAATTCAATTCAAAAAATAATCTGAAAATCAGATTCTATGAAACGTTTCGAAATGCAAGTTTCGGTCAAAAATCATAATATATTATACACTAGTTTATACTAGTTTCTGTCAAAAATCAAATTAAATCAGGGACTGTTTGAAATTATACAAAACTTTTAAGATCATTTATATATGTTAGGAGGGAAGGTTATGATGGAAGCCGATGCAAAAAATCATCTGAAAATTAGATTCTAAGAAACATTTTGAAATGCAAGTTTCAGTCAAAAAATAATAATATATAAAACACTAATTTATACTAGTTTCGGTCAAAACTCAAATTGAAAGTGGGAATGTTCGAAATGATACGAAAGTTTTCAGATTATATATATATATATATATATATATATCTATATATATATATATATATATATATATATATATATATATATATATATATATATATATATATATATATATATATATATGTTAGGAGGGAAGGTTATGATGGAAGTCCATGAAAAAAATAATCTGAAAATTAGATTCTATGAAACTTTTCAAAATGCAAGTTTCGATCAAAAAATCATAATATATTATACTAGTTTTGGTGAAAAAATAAAGTTAAATCAAGGACTGTTCCAAATGATACAAAACTTTTCAGAACATTTATATATGTTACAAGGGAAGGATATGATGGAAGTCCATGCAAAAAATCATCTGAAAATTAGATTCTATGAAACTTTTCTAAATCCAAGTTTTTGTCAAAAAATCATAATATATTATACACTAGTTTCAGTAAAAAAATCAAATTAAATCGAGGATTTTTTGAAATGATATGAAACTTTTAAGATCATTTATATATGTTAAGAGGGGAGGTTATGATGGAAGTCCATGCAAAAAATCATCTGAATATTATATTCTATGAAACGTTTTGAAATGCATGTTTTAGTCAAAAAATCATTGTAAATACACTAATTTATACTAGTTTTGGTAAAAAATCAAATTAAATCGGGGACTTTTCGAAATGATACGTAACTTTTAAGATCATTAATATATTTTAGGAAGGAAGGTTAAGATGAAAGTCCATGCAAAAAATCATCTGAAAATTAGATTCGATGAAACTTTTCGAAATGCAAGTTTCGGTTAAATAATCATAATATATACACTAGTTTCTTCTAGTTTCGGTCAAAAAATGAAATTAAATCAAGGACTGTTCAAAACGATACGAAACTTTTCAGAATGTTTACATATGTTACAAGGGAAGGTTATGATGGAAGTACATGCAAAAAATCATCTGAAAAATAGATTCTATGAAACATTTCGAAATGCAAGTTTCGGTAAAAAATCATAATATTTTATACACTAGTTTATACTGGTTTCGGTAAAAAAATCAAATTAAATGAAGGACTTTTCGAAATGATACAAAACTTTTCAGTACATTTATATATGTTACAAGGGAAGGTTATGATGGAAGTCCATGCAAGAAATCAACTGAAAATTAGGGTCTATGAATCTTTTCGAAATGCGAGTTTCAGTAAAAAAATCATATAATATATTATAAATTAGTTTCGGTTAAAAAGAACAATTAAATTGAAGATTATTCGAAATGATACAAACCTTTTCAGATCATTTTTATATGTTACGAGGGAAGGTTATGATAGAATTCAATTCAAAAAATAATCTGAAAATCAGATTCTATGAAACGTTTTGAAATGCAAGTTTCGGTCAAAAATCATAATATATTATACACTAGTTTATACTAGTTTCTGTCAAAAATCAAATTAACTCAGGGACTGTTTGAAATGATACAAAACTTGTAAGATCATTTATATATGTTAGGAGGGAAGGTTATGATGGAAGCCGATGCAAAAAATCATCTGAAAATTAGATTCTAAGAAACATGTTGAAATGCAAGTTTCGGTCAAAAAATAATAATATATAAAACACTAATTTATACTAGTTTCGGTCAAAACTCAAATTGAATCGGGGAATGTTCGAAATGATACGAAACTTTTCAGATTATATATATATATATATATATATATATATATATATATATATATATATATATATATATATATATATATATATATATATATATATATATATATATATATATATATATATATATATGTTAGGAGGGAAGGTTATGATGGAAGTCCATGAAAAAAATCATCTGAAAATTAGATTCTATGAAACTTTTCAAAATGCAAGTTTCGATCAAAAAATCATAATATATTATACTAGTTTTGGTGAAAAAATAAAGTTAAATCAAGGACTGTTCCAAGTGATACAAAACTTTTCAGAACATTTATATATGTTACAAGGGAAGAATATGATGGAAGTCCATGCAAAAAATCATCTGAAAATTAGATTCTATAAAACTTTTCTAAATCCAAGTTTTTGTCAAAAAATCATAATATATTATACACTAGTTTCAGTAAAAAAATCAAATTAAATCGAGGATTTTTTGAAATGATATGAAACTTTTAAGATCATTTATATATGTTAAGAGGGGAGGTTATGATGGAAGTCCATGCAAAAAATCATTTGAATATTATATTCTATGAAACGTTTTGAAATGCATGTTTTAGTCAAAAAATCATTGTAAATACACTAATTTATACTAGTTTTGGTAAAAAAATCAAATTAAATCGGGGACTTTTCGAAATGATACGTAACTTTTAAGATCATTAATATATTTTAGGAAGGAAGGTTAAGATGAAAGTCCATGCAAAAAATCATCTGAAAATTAGATTCGATGATACTTTTCGAAATGCAAGTTTCGGTTAAAAAATCATAATATATCCACTAGTTTCTTCTAGTTTCGGTCAAAAAATGAAATTAAATCAAGGACTGTTCAAAACGATACGAAACTTTTCAGAATGTTTACATATGTTACAAGGGAAGGTTATGATGGAAGTACATGCAAAAAATCATCTGAAAAATAGATTCTATGAAACGTTTCGAAATGCAAGTTTCGGTAAAAAATCATAATATTTTATACACTAGTTTATACTGGTTTCGGTAAAAAAATCAAATTAAATGAAGGACTTTTCGAAATGATAGAAAACTTTTCAGTAGATTTATATATGTTACAAGGGAAGGTTATGATGGAAGTCCATGCAAGAAATCAACTGAAAATTAGGGTCTATGAATCTTTTAGAAATGCGAGTTTCAGTAAAAAAATCATATAATATATTATAAATTAGTTTCGGTTAAAAAGAACAATTAAATTGAAGATTATTCGAAATGATACAAACCTTTTCAGATCATTTTTATATGTTACGAGGGAAGGTTATGATAGAATTCAATTCAAAAAATAATCTGAAAATCAGATTCTATGAAACGTTTCGAAATGCAAGTTTCGGTCAAAAATCATAATATATTATACACTAGTTTATACTAGTTTCTGTCAAAAATCAAATTAAATCAGGGACTGTTTGAAATGATACAAAACTTGTAAGATCATTTATATATGTTAGGAGGGAAGGTTATGATGGAAGCCGATGCAAAAAATCATCTGAAATTAGATTCTAAGAAACATTTTGAAATGCAAGTTTCAGTCAAAAAATAATAATATATAAAACACTAATTTATACTAGTTTCGGTCAAAACTCAAATTGAAAGTGGGAATGTTCGAAATGATACGAAAGTTTTCAGATTTTATATATATATATATATATATATATATATATATATATATATATATATATATATATATATATATATATATATATATATATATATATATGTTAGGAGGGAAGGTTATGATGGAAGTCCATGATAAAAATCATCTGAAAATTAGATTCTATGAAACTTTTCAAAATGCAAGTTTCGATCAAAAAATCATAATATATTATACTAGTTTTGGTGAAAAAATAAAGTTAAATCAAGGACTGTTCCAAATGATACAAAACTTTTCAGAACATTTATATATGTTACAAGGGAAGAATATGATGGAAGTCCATGCAAAAAATCATCTGAAAATTAGATTCTATAAAACTTTTCTAAATCCAAGTTTTTGTCAAAAAATCATAATATATTATACACTAGTTTCAGTAAAAAAATCAAATTAAATCGAGGATTTTTTGAAATGATATGAAACTTTTAAGATCATTTATATATGTTAAGAGGGGAGGTTATGATGGAAGTCCATGCAAAAAATCATTTGAATATTATATTCTATGAAACGTTTTGAAATGCATGTTTTAGTCAAAAAATCATTGTAAATACACTAATTTATACTAGTTTTGGTAAAAAAATCAAATTAAATCGGGGACTTTTCGAAATGATACGTAACTTTTAAGATCATTAATATATTTTAGGAAGGAAGGTTAAGATGAAAGTCCATGCAAAAAATCATCTGAAAATTAGATTCGATGAATCTTTTCGAAATGCAAGTTTCGGTTAAAAAATCTTAATATATACACTAATTTCTTCTAGTTTCGGTTAAAATATGAAATTAAATCAAGGAATGTTCAAAACGATACGAAACTTTTCAGAATGTTTACATATGTTACAAGGGAAGGTTATGATGGAAGTACATGTAAAAAATAATCTGAAAAATAGATTCTATGAAACGTTTCGAAATGCAAGTTTCGGTAAAAAATCATAATATTTTATACACTAGTTTATACTGGTTTCGGTAAAAAAATCAAATTAAATGAAGGACTTTTCGAAATGATAGAAAACTTTTCAGTACATTTATATATGTTACAAGGGAAGGTTATGATGGAAGTCCATGCAAGAAATCAACAGAAAATTAGGGTCTATGAATCTTTTCAAAATGCGAGTTTCAGTAAAAAAATCATTTAATATATTATAAATTAGTTTCGGTTAAAAAGAACAATTAAATTGAAGATTATTCGAAATGATACAAACCTTTTCAGATCATTTTTATATGTTACGAGGGAAGGTTATGATAGAATTCAATTCAAAAAATAATCTGAAAATCAGATTCTATGAAACGTTTCGAAATGCAAGTTTCGGTCAAAAATCATAATATATTATACACTAGTTTATACTAGTTTCTGTCAAAAATCAAATTAAATCAGGGACTGTTTGAAATTATACAAAACTTTTAAGATCATTTATATATGTTAGGAGGGAAGGTTATGATGGAAGCCGATGCAAAAAATCATCTGAAAATTAGATTCTAAGAAACATTTTGAAATGCAAGTTTCAGTCAAAAAATAATAATATATAAAACACTAATTTATACTAGTTTCGGTCAAAACTCAAATTGAAAGTGGGAATGTTCGAAATGATACGAAAGTTTTCAGATTATATATATTTATATATATATATATATATATATATATATATATATATATATATATATATATATATATATATGTTAGGAGGGAAGGTTATGATGGAAGTCCATGAAAAAAATAATCTGAAAATTAGATTCTATGAAACTTTTCAAAATGCAAGTTTCGATCAAAAAATCATAATATATTATACTAGTTTTGGTGAAAAAATAAAGTTAAATCAAGGACTGTTCCAAATGATACAAAACTTTTCAGAACATTTATATATGTTACAAGGGAAGGATATGATGGAAGTCCATGCAAAAAATCATCTGAAAATTAGATTCTATGAAACTTTTCTAAATCCAAGTTTTTGTCAAAAAATCATAATATATTATACACTAGTTTCAGTAAAAAAATCAAATTAAATCGAGGATTTTTTGAAATGATATGAAACTTTTAAGATCATTTATATATGTTAAGAGGGGAGGTTATGATGGAAGTCCATGCAAAAAATCATCTGAATATTATATTCTATGAAACGTTTTGAAATGCATGTTTTAGTCAAAAAATCATTGTAAATACACTAATTTATACTAGTTTTGGTAAAAAATCAAATTAAATCGGGGACTTTTCGAAATGATACGTAACTTTTAAGATCATTAATATATTTTAGGAAGGAAGGTTAAGATGAAAGTCCATGCAAAAAATCATCTGAAAATTAGATTCGATGAAACTTTTCGAAATGCAAGTTTCGGTTAAAAAATCATAATATATACACTAGTTTCTTCTAGTTTCGGTCAAAAAATGAAATTAAATCAAGGACTGTTCAAAACGATACGAAACTTTTCAGAATGTTTACATATGTTACAAGGGAAGGTTATGATGGAAGTACATGCAAAAAATCATCTGAAAAATAGATTCTATGAAACATTTCGAAATGCAAGTTTCGGTAAAAAATCATAATATTTTATACACTAGTTTATACTGGTTTCGGTAAAAAAATCAAATTAAATGAAGGACTTTTCGAAATGATACAAAACTTTTCAGTACATTTATATATGTTACAAGGGAAGGTTATGATGGAAGTCCATGCAAGAAATCAACTGAAAATTAGGGTCTATGAATCTTTTCGAAATGCGAGTTTCAGTAAAAAAATCATATAATATATTATAAATTAGTTTCGGTTAAAAAGAACAATTAAATTGAAGATTATTCGAAATGATACAAACCTTTTCAGATCATTTTTATATGTTACGAGGGAAGGTTATGATAGAATTCAATTCAAAAAATAATCTGAAAATCAGATTCTATGAAACGTTTTGAAATGCAAGTTTCGGTCAAAAATCATAATATATTATACACTAGTTTATACTAGTTTCTGTCAAAAATCAAATTAACTCAGGGACTGTTTGAAATGATACAAAACTTGTAAGATCATTTATATATGTTAGGAGGGAAGGTTATGATGGAAGCCGATGCAAAAAATCATCTGAAAATTAGATTCTAAGAAACATGTTGAAATGCAAGTTTCGGTCAAAAAATAATAATATATAAAACACTAATTTATACTAGTTTCGGTCAAAACTCAAATTGAATCGGGGAATGTTCGAAATGATACGAAACTTTTCAGATTATATATATATATATATATATATATATATATATATATATATATATATATATATATATATATATATATATATATATATATATATATATATATATATATATATATATATATGTTAGGAGGGAAGGTTATGATGGAAGTTCATGAAAAAAATCATCTGAAAATTAGATTCTATGAAACTTTTCAAAATGCAAGTTTCGATCAAAAAATCATAATATATTATACTAGTTTTGGTGAAAAAATAAAGTTAAATCAAGGACTGTTCCAAGTGATACAAAACTTTTCAGAACATTTATATATGTTACAAGGGAAGAATATGATGGAAGTCCATGCAAAAAATCATCTGAAAATTAGATTCTATAAAACTTTTCTAAATCCAAGTTTTTGTCAAAAAATCATAATATATTATACACTAGTTTCAGTAAAAAAATCAAATTAAATCGAGGATTTTTTGAAATGATATGAAACTTTTAAGATCATTTATATATGTTAAGAGGGGAGGTTATGATGGAAGTCCATGCAAAAAATCATTTGAATATTATATTCTATGAAACGTTTTGAAATGCATGTTTTAGTCAAAAAATCATTGTAAATACACTAATTTATACTAGTTTTGGTAAAAAAATCAAATTAAATCGGGGACTTTTCGAAATGATACGTAACTTTTAGGATCATTAATATATTTTAGGAAGGAAGGTTAAGATGAAAGTCCATGCAAAAAATCATCTGAAAATTAGATTCGATGATACTTTTCGAAATGCAAGTTTCGGTTAAAAAATCATAATATATCCACTAGTTTCTTCTAGTTTCGGTCAAAAAATGAAATTAAATCAAGGACTGTTCAAAACGATACGAAACTTTTCAGAATGTTTACATATGTTACAAGGGAAGGTTATGATGGAAGTACATGCAAAAAATCATCTGAAAAATAGATTCTATGAAACGTTTCGAAATGCAAGTTTCGGTAAAAAATCATAATATTTTATACACTAGTTTATACTGGTTTCGGTAAAAAAATCAAATTAAATGAAGGACTTTTCGAAATGATAGAAAACTTTTCAGTAGATTTATATATGTTACAAGGGAAGGTTATGATGGAAGTCCATGCAAGAAATCAACTGAAAATTAAGGTCTATGAATCTTTTAGAAATGCGAGTTTCAGTAAAAAAATCATATAATATATTATAAATTAGTTTCGGTTAAAAAGAACAATTAAATTGAAGATTATTCGAAATGATACAAACCTTTTCAGATCATTTTTATATGTTACGAGGGAAGGTTATGATAGAATTCAATTCAAAAAATAATCTGAAAATCAGATTCTATGAAACGTTTCGAAATGCAAGTTTCGGTCAAAAATCATAATATATTATACACTAGTTTATACTAGTTTCTGTCAAAAATCAAATTAAATCAGGGACTGTTTGAAATGATACAATACTTTTAAGATCATTTATATATGTTAGGAGGGAAGGTTATGATGGAAGCCGATGCAAAAAATCATCTGAAATTAGATTCTAAGAAACATTTTGAAATGCAAGTTTCAGTCAAAAAATAATAATATATAAAACACTAATTTATACTAGTTTCGGTCAAAACTCAAATTGAAAGTGGGAATGTTCGAAATGATACGAAAGTTTTCAGATTATATATATATATATATATATATATATATATATATATATATATATATATATATATATATATATATATATATATATATATATATATATATATATGTTAGGAGGGAAGGTTATGATGGAAGTCCATGATAAAAATCATCTGAAAATTAGATTCTATGAAACTTTTCAAAATGCAAGTTTCGATCAAAAAATCATAATATATTATACTAGTTTTGGTGAAAAAATAAAGTTAAATCAAGGACTGTTCCAAATGATACAAAACTTTTCAGAACATTTATATATGTTACAAGGGAAGAATATGATGGAAGTCCATGCAAAAAATCATCTGAAAATTAGATTCTATAAAACTTTTCTAAATCCAAGTTTTTGTCAAAAAATCATAATATATTATACACTAGTTTCAGTAAAAAAATCAAATTAAATCGAGGATTTTTTGAAATGATATGAAACTTTTAAGATCATTTATATATGTTAAGAGGGGAGGTTATGATGGAAGTCCATGCAAAAAATCATTTGAATATTATATTCTATGAAACGTTTTGAAATGCATGTTTTAGTCAAAAAATCATTGTAAATACACTAATTTATACTAGTTTTGGTAAAAAAATCAAATTAAATCGGGGACTTTTCGAAATGATACGTAACTTTTAAGATCATTAATATATTTTAGGAAGGAAGGTTAAGATGAAAGTCCATGCAAAAAATCATCTGAAAATTAGATTCGATGAAACTTTTCGAAATGCAAGTTTCGGTTAAAAAATCATAATATATCCACTAGTTTCTTCTAGTTTCGGTCAAAAAATGAAATTAAATCAAGGACTGTTCAAAACGATACGAAACTTTTCAGAATGTTTACATATGTTACAAGGGAAGGTTATGATGGAAGTACATGCAAAAAATCATCTGAAAAATAGATTCTATGAAACGTTTCGAAATGCAAGTTTCGGTAAAAAATCATAATATTTTATACACTAGTTTATACTGGTTTCGGTAAAAAAATCAAATTAAATGAAGGACTTTTCGAAATGATAGAAAACTTTTCAGTAGATTTATATATGTTACAAGGGAAGGTTATGATGGAAGTCCATGCAAGAAATCAACTGAAAATTAGGGTCTATGAATCTTTTAGAAATGCGAGTTTCAGTAAAAAAATCATATAATATATTATAAATTAGTTTCGGTTAAAAAGAACAATTAAATTGAAGATTATTCTAAATGATACAAACCTTTTCAGATCATTTTTATATGTTACGAGGGAAGGTTATGATAGAATTCAATTCAAAAAATAATCTGAAAATCAGATTCTATGAAACGTTTCGAAATGCAAGTTTCGGTCAAAAATCATAATATATTATACACTAGTTTATACTAGTTTCTGTCAAAAATCAAATTAAATCAGGGACTGTTTGAAAAGATACAATACTTTTAAGATCATTTATATATGTTAGGAGGGAAGGTTATGATGGAAGCCGATGCAAAAAATCATCTGAAATTAGATTCTAAGAAACATTTTGAAATGCAAGTTTCAGTCAAAAAATAATAATATATAAAACACTAATTTATACTAGTTTCGGTCAAAACTCAAATTGAAAGTGGGAATGTTCGAAATGATACGAAAGTTTTCAGATTATATATATATATATATATATATATATATATATATATATATATATATATATATATATATATATATATATATATATATATGTTAGGAGGGAAGGTTATGATGGAAGTCCATGATAAAAATCATCTGAAAATTAGATTCTATGAAACTTTTCAAAATGCAAGTTTCGATCAAAAAATCATAATATATTATACTAGTTTTGGTGAAAAAATAAAGTTAAATCAAGGACTGTTCCAAATGATACAAAACTTTTCAGAACATTTATATATGTTACAAGGGAAGAATATGATGGAAGTCCATGCAAAAAATCATCTGAAAATTAGATTCTATGAAACTTTTCTAAATCCAAGTTTTTGTCAAAAAATCATAATATATTATACACTAGTTTCAGTAAAAAAGTCAAATTAAATCGAGGATTTTTTGAAATGATATGAAACTTTTAAGATCATTTATATATGTTAAGAGGGGAAGTTATGATGGAAGTCCATGCAAAAAATCATCTGAATATTATATTCTATGAAACGTTTTGAAATGCATGTTTTAGTCAAAAAATCATTGTAAATACACTAATTTATACTAGTTTTGGTAAAAAAATCAAATTAAATCGGGGACTTTTCGAAATGATACGTAACTTTTAAGATCATTAATATATTTTAGGAAGGAAGGTTAAGATGAAAGTCCATGCAAAAAATCATCTGAAAATTAGATTCGATGAAACTTTTCGAAATGCAAGTTTCGGTTAAAAAATCATAATATATACACTAGTTTCTTCTAGTTTCGGTCAAAAAATGAAATTAAAACAAGGACTGTTCAAAACGATACGAAACTTTTCAGAATGTTTACATATGTTACAAGGGAAGGTTATGATGGAAGTACATGCAAAAAATCATCTGAAAAATAGATTCTATGAAACATTTCGAAATGCAAGTTTCGGTAAAAAATCATAATATTTTATACACTAGTTTATACTGGTTTCGGTAAAAAAATTAAATTAAATGAAGGACTTTTCGAAATGATACAAAACTTTTCAGTACATTTATATATGTTACAAGGGAAGGTTATGATGGAAGTCCATGCAAGAAATCAACTGAAAATTAGGGTCTATGAATCTTTTCGAAATGCGAGTTTCAGTAAAAAAATCATATAATATATTATAAATTAGTTTCGGTTAAAAAGAACAATTAAATATAAGATTATTCGAAATGATACAAACCTTTTGAGATCATTTTATATATATATATATATATATATATATATATATATATATATATATATATATATATATATATATATATATGTTAGGAGGGAAGGTTATGATGGAAGTCCATGAAAAAAATCATCTGAAAATTAGATTCTATGAAACTTTTCAAAATGCAAGTTTCGATCAAAAAATCATAATATATTATACTAGTTTTGGTGAAAAAATAAAGTTAAATCAAGGACTGTTCCAAATGATACAAAACTTTTCAGAACATTTATATATGTTACAAGGGAAGGATATATGATGGAAGTCCATGCAAAAAATCATCTGAAAATTAGATTCTATGAAACTTTTCTAAATCCATGTTTTTGTCAAAAAATCATAATATATTATACATTAGTTTCAGTAAAAAAATCAAATTAAATCGAGGATTTTTTGAAATGATATGAAACTTTTAAGATTATTTATATATGTTAAGAGGGGAGGTTATGATGGAAGTCCATGCAAAAAATCATCTGAATATTATATTCTATGAAACGTTTTGAAATGCATGTTTTAGTCAAAAAATCATTGTAAATACACTAATTTATACTAGTTTTGGTAAAAAAATCAAATTAAATCGGGGACTTTTCGAAATGATCCGTAACTTTTAAGATCATTAATATATTTTAGGAAGGAAGGTTAAGATGAAAGTCCATGCAAAAAATCATCTAAAAATTAGATTCGATGAAACTTTTCGAAATGCAAGTTTCGGTTAAAAAATCATAATATATACACTAGTTTCTTCTAGTTTCGGTCAAAAAATGAAATTAAATCAAGGACTGTTCAAAACGATACAAAACTTTTCAGAATGTTTACATATGTTACAAGGGAAGGTTATGATGGAAGTACATGCAAAAAATCATCTGAAAAATAGATTCTATGAAACATTTCGAAATGCAAGTTTCGGTAAAAAATCATAATATTTTATACACTAGTTTATACTGGTTTCGGTAAAAAAATCAAATTAAATGAAGGACTTTTCGAAATGATACAAAACTTTTCAGTACATTTATATATGTTACAAGGGAAGGTTATGATGGAAGTCCATGCAAGAAATCAACTGAAAATTAGGGTCTATGAATCTTTTCGAAATGCGAGTTTCAGTAAAAAAATCATATAATATATTATAAATTAGTTTCGGTTAAAAAGAACAATTAAATTGAAGATTATTCGAAATGATACAAACCTTTTGAGATCATTTTATATATATATATATATATATATATATATATATATATATATATATATATATATATATATATATATATATATGTTAGGAGGGAAGGTTATGATGGAAGTCCATGAAAAAAATCATCTGAAAATTAGATTCTATGAAACTTTTCAAAATGCAAGTTTCGATCAAAAAATCATAATATATTATACTAGTTTTGGTGAAAAAATAAAGTTAAATCAAGGACTGTTCCAAATGATACAAAACTTTTCAGAACATTTATATATGTTACAAGGGAAGGATATATGATGGAAGTCCATGCAAAAAATCATCTGAAAATTAGATTCTATGAAACTTTTCTAAATCCATGTTTTTGTCAAAAAATCATAATATATTATACATTAGTTTCAGTAAAAAAATCAAATTAAATCGAGGATTTTTTGAAATGATATGAAACTTTTAAGATTATTTATATATGTTACGAGGGGAGGTTATGATGGAAGTCCATGCAAAAAATCATCTGAATATTATATTCTATGAAACGTTTTGAAATGCATGTTTTAGTCAAAAAATCATTGTAAATACACTAATTTATACTAGTTTTGGTAAAAAAATCAAATTAAATCGGGGACTTTTCGAAATGATACGTAACTTTTAAGATCATTAATATATTTTAGGAAGGAAGGTTAAGATGAAAGTCCATGCAAAAACTCATCTGAAAATTAGATTCGATGAAACTTTTCGAAATGCAAGTTTCGGTTAAAAAATCATAATATATACACTAGTTTCTTCTAGTTTCGGTCAAAAAATGAAATTAAATCAAGGACTGTTCAAAACGATACGAAACTTTTCAGAATGTTTACATATGTTACAAGGGAAGGTTATGATGGAAGTACAAGCAAAAAATCATCTTAAAAATAGATTCTATGAAATGTTTCGAAATGCAAGTTTCGATAAAAAATCATAATATTTTATACACTAGTTTATACTGGTTTCGGTAAAAAAATCAAATTAAATGAAGGACTTTTCGAAATGATACAAAACTTTTCAGTACATTTATATATGTTACAAGGGAAGGTTATGATGGAAGTCCATGCAAGAAATCAACTTAAAATTAGGGTCTATGAATCTTTTCGAAATGCGAGTTTCAGTAAAAAAATCATATAATATATTATAAATTAGTTTCGGTTAAAAAGAACAATTAAATTGAAGATTATTCGAAATGATACAAACCTTTTCAGATCATTTTTATATGTTACGAGGGAAGGTTATGATAGAATTCAATTCAAAAAATAATCTGAAAATCAGATTCTATGAAACGTTTCGAAATGCAAGTTTCGGTCAAAAATCATAATATATTATACACTAGTTTATACTAGTTTCTGTCAAAAATCAAATTAAATCAGGGACTATTTGAAATGATACAATACTTTTAAGATCATTTATATATGTTAGGAGGGAAGGTTATGATGGAAGCCGATGCAAAAAATCATCTGAAAATTAGATTCTAAGAAACATTTTGAAATGCAAGTTTCAGTCAAAAAATAATAATATATAAAACACTAATTTATACTAGTTTCGGTCAAAACTCAAATTGAATCGGGGAATGTTCGAAATGATACGAAACTTTTCAGATTATATATATATATATATATATATATATATATATATATATATATATATATATATATATATATGTTAGGAGGGAAGGTTATGATGGAAGTCCATGAAAAAAATCATCTGAAAATTAGATTCTATGAAACTTTTCAAAATCAAGTTTCGATCAAAAAATCATAATATATTATACTAGTTTTGGTGAAAAAATAAAGTTAAATCAAGGACTGTTCCAAGTCATACAAAACTTTTCAGAACATTTATATATGTTACAAGGGAAGAATATGATGGAAGTCCATGTAAAAAATCATCTGAAAATTAGATTCTATGAAACTTTTCTAAATCCATGTTTTTGTCAAAAAATCATAATATATTATACACTAGTTTCAGTAAAAAAATCAAATTAAATCGAGGATTTTTTGAAATGATATGAAACTTTTAAGATCATTTATATATGTTAAGAGGGGAGGTTATGATGGAAGTCCATGCAAAAAATCATCTGAATATTATATTCTATGAAACGTTTTGAAATGCATGTTTTAGTCAAAAAATCATTGTAAATACACTAATTTATACTAGTTTTGGTAAAAAATCAAATTAAATCGGGGACTTTTCGAAATGATACGTAACTTTTAAGATCATTAATATATTTTAGGAAGGAAGGTTAAGATGAAAGTCCATGCAAAAAATCATCTGAAAATTAGATTCGATGAAACTTTTCGAAATGCAAGTTTCGGTTAAAAAATCATAATATATACACTAGTTTCTTCTAGTTTCGGTCAAAAAATGAAATTAAATCAAGGACTGTTCAAAACGATACGAAACTTTTCAGAATGTTTACATATGTTACAAGGGAAGGTTATGATGGAAGTACATGCAAAAAATCATCTGAAAAATAGATTCTATGAAACATTTCGAAATGCAAGTTTCGGTAAAAAATCATAATATTTTATACACTAGTTTATACTGGTTTCGGTAAAAAAATCAAATTAAATGAAGGACTTTTCGAAATGATACAAAACTTTTCAGTACATTTATATATGTTACAAGGGAAGGTTATGATGGAAGTCCATGCAAGAAATCAACTGAAAATTAGGGTCTATGAATCTTTTCGAAATGCGAGTTTCAGTAAAAAAATCATATAATATATTATAAATTAGTTTCGGTTAAAAAGACCAATTAAATTGAAGATTATTCGAAATGATACAAACCTTTTCAGATCATTTTTATATGTTACGAGGGAAGGTTATGATAGAATTCAATTCAAAAAATAATCTGAAAATCAGATTCTATGAAACGTTTCGAAATGCAAGTTTCGGTCAAAAATCATAATATATTATACACTAGTTTATACTAGTTTCTGTCAAAAATCAAATTAAATCAGGGACTGTTTGAAATGATACAATACTTTTAAGATCATTTATATATGTTAGGAGGGAAGGTTATGATGGAAGCCGATGCAAAAAATCATCTGAAAATTAGATTCTAAGAAACATTTTGAAATGCAAGTTTCAGTCAAAAAATAATAATATATAAAACACTAATTTATACTAGTTTCGGTCAAAACTCAAATTGAATCGGGGAATGTTCGAAATGATACGAAACTTTTCAGATTATATATATATATATATATATATATATATATATATATATATATATATATATATATATATATATATATATATATATGTTAGGAGGGAAGGTTATGATGGAAGTCCATGAAAAAAATCATCTGAAAATTAGATTCTATGAAACTTTTCAAAATGCAAGTTTCGATCAAAAAATCATAATATATTATACTAGTTTTGGTGAAAAAATAAAGTTAAATCAAGGACTGTTCCAAATGATACAAAACTTTTCAGAACATTTATATATGTTACAAGGGAAGAATATGATGGAAGTCCATGCAAAAAATCATCTGAAAATTAGATTCTATGAAACTTTTCTAAATCCAAGTTTTTGTCAAAAAATCATAATTTATTATACACTAGTTTCAGTAAAAAAATCAAATTAAATCGAGGATTTTTTGAAATGATATGAAACTTTTAAGATCATTTATATATGTTAAGAGGGGAGGTTATGATGGAAGTCCATGCAAAAAATCATCTGAATATTATATTCTATGAAACGTTTTGAAATGCATGTTTTAGTAAAAAAATCATTGTAAATACACTAATTTATACTAGTTTTGGTAAAAAATCAAATTAAATCGGGGACTTTTCGAAATGATACGTAACTTTTAAGATCATTAATATATTTTAGGAAGAAAGGTTAAGATGAAAGTCCATGCAAAAAATCATCTGAAAATTAGATTCGATGAAACTTTTCAAAATGCAAGTTTCGGTTAAAAAATCATAATATATACACTAGTTTCTTCTAGTTTCGGTCAAAAAATGAAATTAAATAAAGGACTGTTCAAAACGATACGAAACTTTTCAGAATGTTTACATATGTTACAAGGGAAGGTTATGATGGAAGTACATGCAAAAAATCATCTGAAAAATAGATTCTATGAAACATTTCGAAATGCAAGTTTCGGTAAAAAATCATAATATTTTATACACTAGTTTATACTGGTTTCGGTAAAAAAATCAAATTAAATGAAGGACTTTTCGAAATGATACAAAACTTTTCAGTACATTTATATATGTTACAAGGGAAGGTTATGATGGAAGTCCATGCAAGAAATCAACTGAAAATTAGGGTCTATGAATCTTTTCGAAATGCGAGTTTCAGTAAAAAAATCATATAATATATTATAAATTAGTTTCGGTTAAAAAGAACAATTAAATTGAAGATTATTCGAAATGATACAAACCTTTTCAGATCATTTTTATATGTTACGAGGGAAGGTTATGATAGAATTCAATTCAAAAAATAATCTGAAAATCAGATTCTATGAAACGTTTTGAAATGCAAGTTTCGGTCAAAAATCATAATATATTATACACTAGTTTATACTAGTTTCTGTCAAAAATCAAATTAACTCAGGGACTGTTTGAAATGATACAAAACTTGTAAGATCATTTATATATGTTAGGAGGGAAGGTTATGATGGAAGCCGATGCAAAAAATCATCTGAAAATTAGATTCTAAGAAACATGTTGAAATGCAAGTTTCGGTCAAAAAATAATAATATATAAAACACTAATTTATACTAGTTTCGGTCAAAACTCAAATTGAATCGGGGAATGTTCGAAATGATACGAAACTTTTCAGATTATATATATATATATATATATATATATATATATATATATATATATATATATATATATATATATATATATATATGTTAGGAGGGAAGGTTATGATGGAAGTCCATGAAAAAAATCATCTGAAAATTAGATTCTATGAAACTTTTCAAAATGCAAGTTTCGATCAAAAAATCATAATATATTATACTAGTTTTGGTGAAAAAATAAAGTTAAATCAAGGACTGTTCCAAGTGATACAAAACTTTTCAGAACATTTATATATGTTACAAGGGAAGAATATGATGGAAGTCCATGCAAAAAATCATCTGAAAATTAGATTCTATAAAACTTTTCTAAATCCAAGTTTTTGTCAAAAAATCATAATATATTATACACTAGTTTCAGTAAAAAAATCAAATTAAATCGAGGATTTTTTGAAATGATATGAAACTTTTAAGATCATTTATATATGTTAAGAGGGGAGGTTATGATGGAAGTCCATGCAAAAAATCATTTGAATATTATATTCTATGAAACGTTTTGAAATGCATGTTTTAGTCAAAAAATCATTGTAAATACACTAATTTATACTAGTTTTGGTAAAAAAATCAAATTAAATCGGGGACTTTTCGAAATGATACGTAACTTTTAAGATCATTAATATATTTTAGGAAGGAAGGTTAAGATGAAAGTCCATGCAAAAAATCATCTGAAAATTAGATTCGATGATACTTTTCGAAATGCAAGTTTCGGTTAAAAAATCATAATATATCCACTAGTTTCTTCTAGTTTCGGTCAAAAAATGAAATTAAATCAAGGACTGTTCAAAACGATACGAAACTTTTCAGAATGTTTACATATGTTACAAGGGAAGGTTATGATGGAAGTACATGCAAAAAATCATCTGAAAAATAGATTCTATGAAACGTTTCGAAATGCAAGTTTCGGTAAAAAATCATAATATTTTATACACTAGTTTATACTGGTTTCGGTAAAAAAATCAAATTAAATGAAGGACTTTTCGAAATGATAGAAAACTTTTCAGTAGATTTATATATGTTACAAGGGAAGGTTATGATGGAAGTCCATGCAAGAAATCAACTGAAAATTAGGGTCTATGAATCTTTTAGAAATGCGAGTTTCAGTAAAAAAATCATATAATATATTATAAATTAGTTTCGGTTAAAAAGAACAATTAAATTGAAGATTATTCGAAATGATACAAACCTTTTCAGATCATTTTTATATGTTACGAGGGAAGGTTATGATAGAATTCAATTCAAAAAATAATCTGAAAATCAGATTCTATGAAACGTTTCGAAATGCAAGTTTCGGTCAAAAATCATAATATATTATACACTAGTTTATACTAGTTTCTGTCAAAAATCAAATTAAATCAGGGACTGTTTGAAATGATACAATACTTTTAAGATCATTTATATATGTTAGAAGGGAAGGTTATGATGGAAGCCGATGCAAAAAATCATTTGAAATTAGATTCTAAGAAACATTTTGAAATGCAAGTTTCAGTCAAAAAATAATAATATATAAAACACTAATTTATACTAGTTTCGGTCAAAACTCAAATTGAAAGTGGGAATGTTCGAAATGATACGAAAGTTTTCAGATTATATATATATATATATATATATATATATATATATATATATATATATATATATATATATATATATATATATATATATGTTAGGAGGGAAGGTTATGATGGAAGTCCATGATAAAAATCATCTGAAAATTAGATTCTATGAAACTTTTCAAAATGCAAGTTTCGATCAAAAAATCATAATATATTATACTAGTTTTGGTGAAAAAATAAAGTTAAATCAAGGACTGTTCCAAATGATACAAAACTTTTCAGAACATTTATATATGTTACAAGGGAAGAATATGATGGAAGTCCATGCAAAAAATCATCTGAAAATTAGATTCTATAAAACTTTTCTAAATCCAAGTTTTTGTCAAAAAATCATAATATATTATACACTAGTTTCAGTAAAAAAATCAAATTAAATCGAGGATTTTTTGAAATGATATGAAACTTTTAAGATCATTTATATATGTTAAGAGGGGAGGTTATGATGGAAGTCCATGCAAAAAATCATTTGAATATTATATTCTATGAAACGTTTTGAAATGCATGTTTTAGTCAAAAAATCATTGTAAATACACTAATTTATACTAGTTTTGGTAAAAAAATCAAATTAAATCGGGGACTTTTCGAAATGATACGTAACTTTTAAGATCATTAATATATTTTAGGAAGGAAGGTTAAGATGAAAGTCCATGCAAAAAATCATCTGAAAATTAGATTCGATGATACTTTTCGAAATGCAAGTTTCGGTTAAAAAATCATAATATATCCACTAGTTTCTTCTAGTTTCGGTCAAAAAATGAAATTAAATCAAGGACTGTTCAAAACGATACGAAACTTTTCAGAATGTTTACATATGTTACAAGGGAAGGTTATGATGGAAGTACATGCAAAAAATCATCTGAAAAATAGATTCTATGAAACGTTTCGAAATGCAAGTTTCGGTAAAAAATCATAATATTTTATACACTAGTTTATACTGGTTTCGGTAAAAAAATCAAATTAAATGAAGGACTTTTCGAAATGATAGAAAACTGTTCAGTAGATTTATATATGTTACAAGGGAAGGTTATGATGGAAGTCCATGCAAGAAATCAACTGAAAATTAGGGTCTATGAATCTTTTAGAAATGCGAGTTTCAGTAAAAAAATCATATAATATATTATAAATTAGTTTCGGTTAAAAAGAACAATTAAATTGAAGATTATTCGAAATGATACAAACCTTTTCAGATCATTTTTATATGTTACGAGGGAAGGTTATGATAGAATTCAATTCAAAAAATAATCTGAAAATCAGATTCTATGAAACGTTTCGAAATGCAAGTTTCGGTCAAAAATCATAATATATTATACACTAGTTTATACTAGTTTCTGTCAAAAATCAAATTAAATCAGGGACTGTTTGAAATGATACAATACTTTTAAGATCATTTATATATGTTAGGAGGGAAGGTTATGATGGAAGCCGATGCAAAAAATCATTTGAAATTAGATTCTAAGAAACATTTTGAAATGCAAGTTTCAGTCAAAAAATAATAATATATAAAACACTAATTTATACTAGTTTCGGTCAAAACTCAAATTGAAAGTGGGAATGTTCGAAATGATACGAAAGTTTTCAGATTATATATATATATATATATATATATATATATATATATATATATATATATATATATATATATATATGTATGTTAGGAGGGAAGGTTATGATGGAAGTCCATGATAAAAATCATCTGAAAATTAGATTCTATGAAACTTTTCAAAATGCAAGTTTCGATCAAAAAATCATAATATATTATACTAGTTTTGGTGAAAAAATAAAGTTAAATCAAGGACTGTTCCAAATGATACAAAACTTTTCAGAACATTTATATATGTTACAAGGGAAGAATATGATGGAAGTCCATGCAAAAAATCATCTGAAAATTAGATTCTATAAAACTTTTCTAAATCCAAGTTTTTGTCAAAAAATCATAATATATTATACACTAGTTTCAGTAAAAAAATCAAATTAAATCGAGGATTTTTTGAAATGATATGAAACTTTTAAGATCATTTATATATGTTAAGAGGGGAGGTTATGATGGAAGTCCATGCAAAAAATCATTTGAATATTATATTCTATGAAACGTTTTGAAATGCATGTTTTAGTCAAAAAATCATTGTAAATACACTAATTTATACTAGTTTTGGTAAAAAAATCAAATTAAATCGGGGACTTTTCGAAATGATACGTAACTTTTAAGATCATTAATATATTTTAGGAAGGAAGGTTAAGATGAAAGTCCATGCAAAAAATCATCTGAAAATTAGATTCGATGAAACTTTTCGAAATGCAAGTTTCGGTTAAAAAATCATAATATATCCACTAGTTTCTTCTAGTTTCGGTCAAAAAATGAAATTAAATCAAGGACTGTTCAAAACGATACGAAACTTTTCAGAATGTTTACATATGTTACAAGGGAAGGTTATGATGGAAGTACATGCAAAAAATCATCTGAAAAATAGATTCTATGAAACGTTTCGAAATGCAAGTTTCGGTAAAAAATCATAATATTTTATACACTAGTTTATACTGGTTTCGGTAAAAAAATCAAATTAAATGAAGGACTTTTCGAAATGATAGAAAACTTTTCAGTAGATTTATATATGTTACAAGGGAAGGTTATGATGGAAGTCCATGCAAGAAATCAACTGAAAATTAGGGTCTATGAATCTTTTAGAAATGCGAGTTTCAGTAAAAAAATCATATAATATATTATAAATTAGTTTCGGTTAAAAAGAACAATTAAATTGAAGATTATTCGAAATGATACAAACCTTTTCAGATCATTTTTATATGTTACGAGGGAAGGTTATGATAGAATTCAATTCAAAAAATAATCTGAAAATCAGATTCTATGAAACGTTTCGAAATGCAAGTTTCGGTCAAAAATCATAATATATTATACACTAGTTTATACTAGTTTCTGTCAAAAATCAAATTAAATCAGGGACTGTTTGAAATGATACAATACTTTTAAGATCATTTATATATGTTAGGAGGGAAGGTTATGATGGAAGCCGATGCAAAAAATCATTTGAAATTAGATTCTAAGAAACATTTTGAAATGCAAGTTTCAGTCAAAAAATAATAATATATAAAACACTAATTTATACTAGTTTCGGTCAAAACTCAAATTGAAAGTGGGAATGTTCGAAATGATACGAAAGTTTTCAGATTATATATATATATATATATATATATATATATATATATATATATATATATATATATATGTTAGGAGGGAAGGTTATGATGGAAGTCCATGATAAAAATCATCTGAAAATTAGATTCTATGAAACTTTTCAAAATGCAAGTTTCGATCAAAAAATCATAATATATTATACTAGTTTTGGTGAAAAAATAAAGTTAAATCAAGGACTGTTCCAAATGATACAAAACTTTTCAGAACATTTATATATGTTACAAGGGAAGAATATGATGGAAGTCCATGCAAAAAATCATCTGAAAATTAGATTCTATAAAACTTTTCTAAATCCAAGTTTTTGTCAAAAAATCATAATATATTATACACTAGTTTCAGTAAAAAAATCAAATTAAATCGAGGATTTTTTGAAATGATATGAAACTTTTAAGATCATTTATATATGTTAAGAGGGGAGGTTATGATGGAAGTCCATGCAAAAAATCATTTGAATATTATATTCTATGAAACGTTTTGAAATGCATGTTTTAGTCAAAAAATCATTGTAAATACACTAATTTATACTAGTTTTGGTAAAAAAATCAAATTAAATCGGGGACTTTTCGAAATGATACGTAACTTTTAAGATCATTAATATATTTTAGGAAGGAAGGTTAAGATGAAAGTCCATGCAAAAAATCATCTGAAAATTAGATTCGATGATACTTTTCGAAATGCAAGTTTCGGTTAAAAAATCATAATATATCCACTAGTTTCTTCTAGTTTCGGTCAAAAAATGAAATTAAATCAAGGACTGTTCAAAACGATACGAAACTTTTCAGAATGTTTACATATGTTACAAGGGAAGGTTATGATGGAAGTACATGCAAAAAATCATCTGAAAAATAGATTCTATGAAACGTTTCGAAATGCAAGTTTCGGTAAAAAATCATAATATTTTATACACTAGTTTATACTGGTTTCGGTAAAAAAATCAAATTAAATGAAGGACTTTTCGAAATGATAGAAAACTTTTCAGTAGATTTATATATGTTACAAGGGAAGGTTATGATGGAAGTCCATGCAAGAAATCAACTGAAAATTAGGGTCTATGAATCTTTTAGAAATGCGAGTTTCAGTAAAAAAATCATATAATATATTATAAATTAGTTTCGGTTAAAAAGAACAATTAAATTGAAGATTATTCGAAATGATACAAACCTTTTCAGATCATTTTTATATGTTACGAGGGAAGGTTATGATAGAATTCAATTCAAAAAATAATCTGAAAATCAGATTCTATGAAACGTTTCGAAATGCAAGTTTCGGTCAAAAATCATAATATATTATACACTAGTTTATACTAGTTTCTGTCAAAAATCAAATTAAATCAGGGACTGTTTGAAATGATACAATACTTTTAAGATCATTTATATATGTTAGGAGGGAAGGTTATGATGGAAGCCGATGCAAAAAATCATTTGAAATTAGATTCTAAGAAACATTTTGAAATGCAAGTTTCAGTCAAAAAATAATAATATATAAAACACTAATTTATACTAGTTTCGGTCAAAACTCAAATTGAAAGTGGGAATGTTCGAAATGATACGAAAGTTTTCAGATTATATATATATATATATATATATATATATATATATATATATATGTATGTTAGGAGGGAAGGTTATGATGGAAGTCCATGATAAAAATCATCTGAAAATTAGATTCTATGAAACTTTTCAAAATGCAAGTTTCGATCAAAAAATCATAATATATTATACTAGTTTTGGTGAAAAAATAAAGTTAAATCAAGGACTGTTCCAAATGATACAAAACTTTTCAGAACATTTATATATGTTACAAGGGAAGAATATGATGGAAGTCCATGCAAAAAATCATCTGAAAATTAGATTCTATAAAACTTTTCTAAATCCAAGTTTTTGTCAAAAAATCATAATATATTATACACTAGTTTCAGTAAAAAAATCAAATTAAATCGAGGATTTTTTGAAATGATATGAAACTTTTAAGATCATTTATATATGTTAAGAGGGGAGGTTATGATGGAAGTCCATGCAAAAAATCATTTGAATATTATATTCTATGAAACGTTTTGAAATGCATGTTTTAGTCAAAAAATCATTGTAAATACACTAATTTATACTAGTTTTGGTAAAAAAATCAAATTAAATCGGGGACTTTTCGAAATGATACGTAACTTTTAAGATCATTAATATATTTTAGGAAGGAAGGTTAAGATGAAAGTCCATGCAAAAAATCATCTGAAAATTAGATTCGATGAAACTTTTCGAAATGCAAGTTTCGGTTAAAAAATCATAATATATCCACTAGTTTCTTCTAGTTTCGGTTAAAAAATGAAATTAAATCAAGGACTGTTCAAAACGATACGAAACTTTTCAGAATGTTTACATATGTTACAAGGGAAGGTTATGATGGAAGTACATGCAAAAAATCATCTGAAAAATAGATTCTATGAAACGTTTCGAAATGCAAGTTTCGGTAAAAAATCATAATATTTTATACACTAGTTTATACTGGTTTCGGTAAAAAAATCAAATTAAATGAAGGACTTTTCGAAATGATAGAAAACTTTTCAGTAGATTTATATATGTTACAAGGGAAGGTTATGATGGAAGTCCATGCAAGAAATCAACTGAAAATTAGGGTCTATGAATCTTTTAGAAATGCGAGTTTCAGTAAAAAAATCATATAATATATTATAAATTAGTTTCGGTTAAAAAGAACAATTAAATTGAAGATTATTCGAAATGATACAAACCTTTTCAGATCATTTTTATATGTTACGAGGGAAGGTTATGATAGAATTCAATTCAAAAAATAATCTGAAAATCAGATTCTATGAAACGTTTCGAAATGCAAGTTTCGGTCAAAAATCATAATATATTATACACTAGTTTATACTAGTTTCTGTCAAAAATCAAATTAAATCAGGGACTGTTTGAAAAGATACAATACTTTTAAGATCATTTATATATGTTAGGAGGGAAGGTTATGATGGAAGCCGATGCAAAAAATCATCTGAAATTAGATTCTAAGAAACATTTTGAAATGCAAGTTTCAGTCAAAAAATAATAATATATAAAACACTAATTTATACTAGTTTCGGTCAAAACTCAAATTGAAAGTGGGAATGTTCGAAATGATACGAAAGTTTTCAGATTATATATATATATATATATATATATATATATATATATATATATATATATATATATATATATATATATGTTAGGAGGGAAGGTTATGATGGAAGTCCATGATAAAAATCATCTGAAAATTAGATTCTATGAAACTTTTCAAAATGCAAGTTTCGATCAAAAAATCATAATATATTATACTAGTTTTGGTGAAAAAATAAAGTTAAATCAAGGACTGTTCCAAATGATACAAAACTTTTCAGAACATTTATATATGTTACAAGGGAAGAATATGATGGAAGTCCATGCAAAAAATCATCTGAAAATTAGATTCTATGAAACTTTTCTAAATCCAAGTTTTTGTCAAAAAATCATAATATATTATACACTAGTTTCAGTAAAAAAGTCAAATTAAATCGAGGATTTTTTGAAATGATATGAAACTTTTAAGATCATTTATATATGTTAAGAGGGGAAGTTATGATGGAAGTCCATGCAAAAAATCATCTGAATATTATATTCTATGAAACGTTTTGAAATGCATGTTTTAGTCAAAAAATCATTGTAAATACACTAATTTATACTAGTTTTGGTAAAAAATCAAATTAAATCGGGGACTTTTCGAAATGATACGTAACTTTTAAGATCATTAATATATTTTAGGAAGGAAGGTTAAGATGAAAGTCCATGCAAAAAATCATCTGAAAATTAGATTCGATGAAACTTTTCGAAATGCAAGTTTCGGTTAAAAAATCATAATATATACACTAGTTTCTTCTAGTTTCGGTCAAAAAATGAAATTAAAACAAGGACTGTTCAAAACGATACGAAACTTTTCAGAATGTTTACATATGTTACAAGGGAAGGTTATGATGGAAGTACATGCAAAAAATCATCTGAAAAATAGATTCTATGAAACATTTCGAAATGCAAGTTTCGGTAAAAAATCATAATATTTTATACACTAGTTTATACTGGTTTCGGTAAAAAAATCAAATTAAATGAAGGACTTTTCGAAATGATACAAAACTTTTCAGTACATTTATATATGTTACAAGGGAAGGTTATGATGGAAGTCCATGCAAGAAATCAACTGAAAATTAGGGTCTATGAATCTTTTCGAAATGCGAGTTTCAGTAAAAAAATCATATAATATATTATAAATTAGTTTCGGTTAAAAAGAACAATTAAATTGAAGATTATTCGAAATGATACAAACCTTTTGAGATCATTTATATATATATATATATATATATATATATATATATATATATATATATATATATATATATATATATATATGTTAGGAGGGAAGGTTATGATGGAAGTCCATGAAAAAAATCATCTGAAAATTAGATTCTATGAAACTTTTCAAAATGCAAGTTTCGATCAAAAAATCATAATATATTATACTAGTTTTGGTGAAAAAATAAAGTTAAATCAAGGACTGTTCCAAATGATACAAAACTTTTCAGAACATTTATATATGTTACAAGGGAAGGATATATGATGGAAGTCCATGCAAAAAATCATCTGAAAATTAGATTCTATGAAACTTTTCTAAATCCATGTTTTTGTCAAAAAATCATAATATATTATACATTAGTTTCAGTAAAAAAATCAAATTAAATCGAGGATTTTTTGAAATGATATGAAACTTTTAAGATTATTTATATATGTTAAGAGGGGAGGTTATGATGGAAGTCCATGCAAAAAATCATCTGAATATTATATTCTATGAAACGTTTTGAAATGCATGTTTTAGTCAAAAAATCATTGTAAATACACTAATTTATACTAGTTTTGGTAAAAAAATCAAATTAAATCGGGGACTTTTCGAAATGATCCGTAACTTTTAAGATCATTAATATATTTTAGGAAGGAAGGTTAAGATGAAAGTCCATGCAAAAAATCATCTAAAAATTAGATTCGATGAAACTTTTCGAAATGCAAGTTTCGGTTAAAAAATCATAATATATACACTAGTTTCTTCTAGTTTCGGTCAAAAAATGAAATTAAATCAAGGACTGTTCAAAACGATACAAAACTTTTCAGAATGTTTACATATGTTACAAGGGAAGGTTATGATGGAAGTACATGCAAAAAATCATCTGAAAAATAGATTCTATGAAACATTTCGAAATGCAAGTTTCGGTAAAAAATCATAATATTTTATACACTAGTTTATACTGGTTTCGGTAAAAAAATCAAATTAAATGAAGGACTTTTCGAAATGATACAAAACTTTTCAGTACATTTATATATGTTACAAGGGAAGGTTATGATGGAAGTCCATGCAAGAAATCAACTGAAAATTAGGGTCTATGAATCTTTTCGAAATGCGAGTTTCAGTAAAAAAATCATATAATATATTATAAATTAGTTTCGGTTAAAAAGAACAATAAAATTGAAGATTATTCGAAATGATACAAACCTTTTGAGATCATTTTATATATATATATATATATATATATATATATATATATATATATATATATATATATATATATATATATATATATATATATATATATGTTAGGAGGGAAGGTTATGATGGAAGTCCATGAAAAAAATCATCTGAAAATTAGATTCTATGAAACTTTTCAAAATGCAAGTTTCGATCAAAAAATCATAATATATTATACTAGTTTTGGTGAAAAAATAAAGTTAAATCAAGGACTGTTCCAAATGATACAAAACTTTTCAGAACATTTATATATGTTACAAGGGAAGGATATATTATGGAAGTCCATGCAAAAAATCATCTGAAAATTAGATTCTATGAAACTTTTCTAAATCCATGTTTTTGTCAAAAAATCATAATATATTATACATTAGTTTCAGTAAAAAAATCAAATTAAATCGAGGATTTTTTGAAATGATATGAAACTTTTAAGATTATTTATATATGTTACGAGGGGAGGTTATGATGGAAGTCCATGCAAAAAATCATCTGAATATTATATTCTATGAAACGTTTTGAAATGCATGTTTTAGTCAAAAAATCATTGTAAATACACTAATTTATACTAGTTTTGGTAAAAAAATCAAATTAAATCGGGGACTTTTCGAAATGATACGTAACTTTTAAGATCATTAATATATTTTAGGAAGGAAGGTTAAGATGAAAGTCCATGCAAAAACTCATCTGAAAATTAGATTCGATGAAACTTTTCGAAATGCAAGTTTCGGTTAAAAAATCATAATATATACACTAGTTTCTTCTAGTTTCGGTCAAAAAATGAAATTAAATCAAGGACTGTTCAAAACGATACGAAACTTTTCAGAATGTTTACATATGTTACAAGGGAAGGTTATGATGGAAGTACAAGCAAAAAATCATCTTAAAAATAGATTCTATGAAATGTTTCGAAATGCAAGTTTCGGTAAAAAATCATAATATTTTATACACTAGTTTATACTGGTTTCGGTAAAAAAATCAAATTAAATGAAGGACTTTTCGAAATGATACAAAACTTTTCAGTACATTTATATATGTTACAAGGGAAGGTTATGATGGAAGTCCATGCAAGAAATCAACTTAAAATTAGGGTCTATGAATCTTTTCGAAATGCGAGTTTCAGTAAAAAAATCATATAATATATTATAAATTAGTTTCGGTTAAAAAGAACAATTAAATTAAAGATTATTCGAAATGATACAAACCTTTTCAGATCATTTTTATATGTTACGAGGGAAGGTTATGATAGAATTCAATTCAAAAAATAATCTGAAAATCAGATTCTATGAAACGTTTCGAAATGCAAGTTTCGGTCAAAAATCATAATATATTATACACTAGTTTATACTAGTTTCTGTCAAAAATCAAATTAAATCAGGGACTATTTGAAATGATACAATACTTTTAAGATCATTTATATATGTTAGGAGGGAAGGTTATGATGGAAGCCGATGCAAAAAATCATCTGAAAATTAGATTCTAAGAAACATTTTGAAATGCAAGTTTCAGTCAAAAAATAATAATATATAAAACACTAATTTATACTAGTTTCGGTCAAAACTCAAATTGAATCGGGGAATGTTCGAAATGATACGAAACTTTTCAGATTATATATATATATATATATATATATATATATATATATATATATATATATATATGTTAGGAGGGAAGGTTATGATGGAAGTCCATGAAAAAAATCATCTGAAAATTAGATTCTATGAAACTTTTCAAAATGCAAGTTTCGATCAAAAAATCATAATATATTATACTAGTTTTGGTGAAAAAATAAAGTTAAATCAAGGACTGTTCCAAATGATACAAAACTTTTCAGAACATTTATATATGTTACAAGGGAAGAATATGATGGAAGTCCATGCAAAAAATCATCTGAAAATTAGATTCTATGAAACTTTTCTAAATCCAAGTTTTTGTCAAAAAATCATAATTTATTATACACTAGTTTCAGTAAAAAAATCAAATTAAATCGAGGATTTTTTGAAATGATATGAAACTTTTAAGATCATTTATATATGTTAAGAGGGGAGGTTATGATGGAAGTCCATGCAAAAAATCATCTGAATATTATATTCTATGAAACGTTTTGAAATGCATGTTTTAGTAAAAAAATCATTGTAAATACACTAATTTATACTAGTTTTGGTAAAAAATCAAATTAAATCGGGGACTTTTCGAAATGATACGTAACTTTTAAGATCATTAATATATTTTAGGAAGAAAGGTTAAGATGAAAGTCCATGCAAAAAATCATCTGAAAATTAGATTCGATGAAACTTTTCGAAATGCAAGTTTCGGTTAAAAAATCATAATATATACACTAGTTTCTTCTAGTTTCGGTCAAATATTGAAATTAAATCAAGGACTGTTCAAAATGATACGAAACTTTTCAGAATGTTTACATATGTTACAAGGGAAGGTTATGATGGAAGTACATGCAAAAAATCATCTGAAAAATAGATTCTATGAAACATTTCGAAATGCAAGTTTCGGTAAAAAATCATAATATTTTATACACTAGTTTATACTGGTTTCGGTAAAAAAATCAAATTAAATGAAGGACTTTTCGAAATGATACAAAACTTTTCAGTACATTTATATATGTTACAAGGGAAGGTTATGATGGAAGTCCATGCAAGAAATCAACTGAAAATTAGGGTCTATGAATCTTTTCGAAATGCGAGTTTCAGTAAAAAAATCATATAATATATTATAAATTAGTTTCGGTTAAAAAGAACAATTAAATTGAAGATTATTCGAAATGATACAAACCTTTTGAGATCATTTTTATATGTTACGAGGGAAGGTTATGATAGAATTCAATTCAAAAAATAATCTGAAAATCAGATTCTATGAAACGTTTTGAAATGCAAGTTTCGGTCAAAAATCATAATATATTATACACTAGTTTATACTAGTTTCTGTCAAAAATCAAATTAACTCAGGGACTGTTTGAAATGATACAAAACTTGTAAGATCATTTATATATGTTAGGAGGGAAGGTTATGATTGAAGCCGATGCAAAAAATCATCTGAAAATTAGATTCTAAGAAACATGTTGAAATGCAAGTTTCGGTCAAAAAATAATAATATATAAAACACTAATTTATACTAGTTTCGGTCAAAACTCAAATTGAATCGGGGAATGTTCGAAATGATACGAAACTTTTCAGATTATATATATATATATATATATATATATATATATATATATATATATATATATATATATATATATATATATATATATATATATATGTTAGGAGGGAAGGTTATGATGGAAGTCCATGAAAAAAATCATCTGAAAATTAGATTCTATGAAACTTTTCAAAATGCAAGTTTCGATCAAAAAATCATTATATATTATACTAGTTTTGGTGAAAAAATAAAGTTAAATCAAGGACTGTTCCAAGTGATACAAAACTTTTCAGAACATTTATATATGTTACAAGGGAAGAATATGATGGAAGTCCATGCAAAAAATCATCTGAAAAATAGATTCTATGAAACTTTTCTAAATCCAAGTTTTTGTCAAAAAATCATAATATATTATACAGTAGTTTCAGTAAAAAAATCAAATTAAATCGAGGATTTTTTGAAATGATATGAAACTTTTAAAATCATTTATATATGTTAAGAGGGGAGGTTATGATGGAAGTCCATGCAAAAAATCATCTGAATATTATATTCTATGAAACATTTTGAAATGCATGTTTTAGTCAAAAAATCATTGTAAATACACTAATTTATACTAGTTTTGGTAAAAAAAAATCAAATTAAATCGGGGACTTTTCTAAATGATACGTAACTTTTAAGATCATTAATATATTTTAGGAAGGAAGGTTAAGATGAAAGTCCATGCAAAAAATCATCTGAAAATTAGATTCGATGAAACTTTTTGAAATGCAAGTTTCGGTTAAAAAATCATAATATATACACTAGTTTCTTCTAGTTTCGGTCAAAAAATGAAATTAAATCAAGGACTGTTCAAAATGATACGAAACTTTTCAGAATGTTTACATATGTTACAAGGGAAGGTTATGATGGAAGTACAAGCAAAAAATCATCTTAAAAATAGATTCTATGAAATGTTTCGAAATGCAAGTTTCGGTAAAAAATCATAATATTTTATACACTAGTTTATACTGGTTTCGGTAAAAAAATCAAATTAAATGAAGGACTTTTCGAAATGATACAAAACTTTTCAGTACATTTATATATGTTACAAGGGAAGGTTATGATGGAAGTCCATGCAAGAAATCAACTTAAAATTAGGGACTATGAATCTTTTCGAAATGCGAGTTTCAGTAAAAAAATCATATAATATATTATAAATTAGTTTCTGTTAAAAAGAACAATTAAATTGAAGATTATTCGAAATGATACAAACCTTTTCAGATCATTTTTATATGTTACGAGGGAAGGTTATGATAGAATTCAATTCAAAAAATAATCTGAAAATCAGATTCTATGAAACGTTTCGAAATGCAAGTTTCGGTCAAAAATCATAATATATTATACACTAGTTTATACTAGTTTCTGTCAAAAATCAAATTAAATCAGGGACTGTTTGAAATGATACAATACTTTTAAGATCATTTATATATGTTAGGAGGGAAGGTTATGATGGAAGCCGATGCAACAAATCATCTGAAAATTAGATTCTAAGAAACATTTTGAAATGCAAGTTTCAGTCAAAAAATAATAATATATAAAACACTAATTTATACTAGTTTCGGTCAAAACTCAAATTGAATCGGGGAATGTTCGAAATGATACGAAACTTTTCAGATTATATATATATATATATATATATATATATATATATATATATATATGTTAGGAGGGAAGGTTATGATGGAAGTCCATGAAAAAAATCATCTGAAAATTAGATTCTATGAAACTTTTCAAAATGCAAGTTTCGATCAAAAAATCATAATATATTATACTAGTTTTGGTGAAAAAATAAAGTTAAATCAAGGACTGTTCCAAGTGATACAAAACTTTTCAGAACATTTATATATGTTACAAGGGAAGAATATGATGGAAGTCCATGCAAAAAATCATCTGAAAAATAGATTCTATGAAACTTTTCTAAATCCAAGTTTTTGTTAAAAAATCATAATATATTATACAGTTGTTTCAGTAAAAAAATCAAATTAAATCGAGGATTTTTTGAAATGATATGAAACTTTTAAGATCATTTATATATGTTAAGAGGGGAGGTTATGATGGAAGTCCATGCAAAAAATCATCTGAATATTATATTCTATGAAACGTTTTGAAATGCATGTTTTAGTCAAAAAATCATTGTAAATACACTAATTTATACTAGTTTTGGTAAAAAAATCAAATTAAATCGGGGACTTTTCTAAATGATACGTAACTTTTAAGATCATTAATATATTTTAGGAAGGAAGGTTAAGATGAAAGTCCATGCAAAAAATCATCTGAAAATTAGATTCGATGAAACTTTTCGAAATGCAAGTTTCGGTTAAAAAATCATAATATATACACTAGTTTCTTCTAGTTTCGGTCAAAAAATGAAATTAAATCAAGGACTGTTCAAAATGATACGAAACTTTTCAGAATGTTTACATATGTTACAAGGGAAGGTTATGATGGAAGTACAAGCAAAAAATCATCTTAAAAATAGATTCTATGAAATGTTTCGAAATGCAAGTTTCGGTAAAAAATCATAATATTTTATACACTAGTTTATACTGGTTTCGGTAAAAAAATCAAATTAAATGAAGGACTTTTCGAAATGATACAAAACTTTTCAGTACATTTATATATGTTACAAGGGAAGGTTATGATGGAAGTCCATGCAAGAAATCAACTTAAAATTAGGGTCTATGAATCTTTTCGAAATGCGAGTTTCAGTAAAAAAATCATATAATATATTATAAATTAGTTTCTGTTAAAAAGAACAATTAAATTGAAGATTATTCGAAATGATACAAACCTTTTAAGATCATTTTTATATGTTACGAGGGAAGGTTATGATAGAATTCAATTCAAAAAATAATATGAAAATCAGATTCTATGAAACGTTTCGAAATGCAAGTTTCGGTCAAAAATCATAATATATTATACACTAGTTTATACTAGTTTCTGTCAAAAATCAAATTAAATCAGGGACTGTTTGAAATGATACAATACTTTTAAGATCATTTATATATGTTAGGAGGGAAGGTTATGATGGAAGCCGATGCAACAAATCATCTGAAAATTAGATTCTAAGAAACATTTTGAAATGCAAGTTTCAGTCAAAAAATAATAATATATAAAACACTAATTTATACTAGTTTCGGTCAAAACTCAAATTGAAAAGGGGAATGTTCGAAATGATACGAAACTTTTCAGATTATATATATATATATACATATATACATATATATATATATATATATATATATATATATATATATATATATATATATATATATATATATATATATATATATATGTTAGGAGGGAAGGTTATGATGGAAGTCCATGAAAAAAATCATCTGAAAATTAGATTCTATGAAACTTTTCAAAATGCAAGTTTCGATCAAAAAATCATAATATATTATACTAGTTTTGGTGAAAAAATAAAGTTAAATCAAGGACTAATCCAAGTGATACAAAACTTTTCAGAACATTTATATATGTTACAAGGGAAGAATATGATGGAAGTCCATGCAAAAAATCATCTGAAAAATAGATTCTATGAAACTTTTCTAAATCCAAGTTTTTGTTAAAAAATCATAATATATTATACAGTTGTTTCAGTAAAAAAATCAAATTAAATCGAGGATTTTTTGAAATGATATGAAACTTTTAAGATCATTTATATATGTTAAGAGGGGAGGTTATGATGGAAGTCCATGCAAAAAATCATCTGAATATTATATTCTATGAAACGTTTTGAAATGCATGTTTTAGTCAAAAAATCATTGTAAATACACTAATTTATACTAGTTTTGGTAAAAAAATCAAATTAAATCGGGGACTTTTCTAAATGATACGTAACTTTTAAGATCATTAATATATTTTAGGAAGGAAGGTTAAGATGAAAGTCCATGCAAAAAATCTTCTGAAAATTAGATTCGATGAAACTTTTCGAAATGCAAGTTTCGGTTAAAAAATCATAATATATACACTAGTTTCTTCTAGTTTCGGTCAAAAAATGAAATTAAATCAAGGACTGTTCAAAATGATACGAAACTTTTCAGAATGTTTACATATGTTACAAGGGAAGGTTATGATGGAAGTACAAGCAAAAAATCATCTTAAAAATAGATTCTATGAAATGTTTCGAAATGCAAGTTTCGGTAAAAAATCATAATATTTTATACACTAGTTTATACTGGTTTCGGTAAAAAAATCAAATTAAATGAAGGACTTTTCGAAATGATACAAAACTTTTCAGTACATTTATATATGTTACAAGGGAAGGTTATGATGGAAGTCCATGCAAGAAATCAACTTAAAATTCGGGTCTATGAATCTTTTCGAAATGCGAGTTTCAGTAAAAAAATCATATAATATATTATAAATTAGTTTCTGTTAAAAAGAACAATTAAATTGAAGATTATTCGAAATGATACAAACCTTTTCAGATCATTTTTATATGTTACGAGGGAAGGATATGATAGAATTCAATTCAAAAAATAATCTGAAAATCAGATTCTATGAAACGTTTCGAAATGCAAGTTTCGGTCAAAAATTATAATATATTATACACTAGTTTATACTAGTTTCTGTGAAAAATCAAATTAAATCAGGGACTGTTTGAAATGATACAATACTTTTAAGATCATTTATATATGTTAGGAGGTAAGGTTATGATGGAAGCCGATGAAACAAATCATCTGAAAATTAGATTCTAAGAAACATTTTGAAATGCAAGTTTCAGTCAAAAAATAATAATATATAAAACACTAATTTATACTAGTTTCGGTCAAAACTCAAATTGAATCGGGGAATGTTCGAAATGATACGAAACTTTTCAGATTATATATATATATATATATATATATATATATATATATATATATATATATATATATATATATATATATATATATGTTAGGAGGGAAGGTTATGATGGAAGTCCATGAAAAAAATCATCTGAAAATTAGATTCTATGAAACTTTTCAAAATGCAAGTTTCGATCAAAAAATCATAATATATTATACTAGTTTTGGTGAAAAAATAAAGTTAAATCAAGGACTGTTCCAAGTGATACAAAACTTTTCAGAACATTTATATATGTTACAAGGGAAGAATATGATGGAAGTCCATGCAAAAAATCATCTGAAAAATAGATTCTATGAAACTTTTCTAAATCCAAGTTTTTGTCAAAAAATCATAATATATTATACAGTAGTTTCAGTAAAAAAATCAAATTAAATCGAGGATTTTTTGAAATGATATGAAACTTTTAAGATCATTTATATATGTTAAGAGGGGAGGTTATGATGGAAGTCCATGCAAAAAATCATCTGAATATTATATTCTATGAAACGTTTTAAAATGCATGTTTTAGTCAAAAAATCATTGTAAATACACTAATTTATACTAGTTTTGGTAAAAAAATCAAATTAAATCGGGGACTTTTCTAAATGATACGTAACTTTTAAGATCATTAATATATTTTAGGAAGGAAGGTTAAGATGAAAGTCCATGCAAAAAATCATCTGAAAATTAGATTCGATGAAACTTTTCGAAATGCAAGTTTCGGTTAAAAAATCATAATATATACACTAGTTTCTTCTAGTTTCGGTCAAAAAATGAAATTAAATCAAGGACTGTTCAAAATGATACGAAACTTTTCAGAATGTTTACATATGTTACAAGGGAAGGTTATGATGGAAGTACAAGCAAAAAATCATCTTAAAAATAGATTCTATGAAATGTTTCGAAATGCAAGTTTCGGTAAAAAATCATAATATTTTATACACTAGTTTATACTGGTTTCGGTAAAAAAATCAAATTAAATGAAGGACTTTTCGAAATGATACAAAACTTTTCAGTACATTTATATATGTTACAAGGGAAGGTTATGATGGAAGTCCATGCAAGAAATCAACTTAAAATTAGGGTCTATGAATCTTTTCGAAATGCGAGTTTCAGTAAAAAAATCATATAATATATTATAAATTAGTTTCTGTTAAAAAGAACAATTAAATTGAAGATTATTCGAAATGATACAAACCTTTTAAGATCATTTTTATATGTTACGAGGGAAGGTTATGATAGAATTCAATTCAAAAAATAATCTGAAAATCAGATTCTATGAAACGTTTCGAAATGCAAGTTTCGGTCAAAAATCATAATATATTATACACTAGTTTATACTAGTTTCTGTCAAAAATCAAATTAAATCAGGGACTGTTTGAAATGATACAATACTTTTAAGATCATTTATATATGTTAGGAGGGAAGGTTATGATGGAAGCCGATGCAACAAATCATCTGAAAATTAGATTCTAAGAAACATTTTGAAATGCAAGTTTCAGTCAAAAAATAATAATATATAAAACACTAATTTATACTAGTTTCGGTCAAAACTCAAATTGAAAAGGGGAATGTTCGAAATGATACGAAACTTTTCAGATTATATATATATATATATACATATATACATATATATATATATATATATATATATATATATATATATATATATGTTAGGAGGGAAGGTTATGATGGAAGTCCATGAAAAAAATCATCTGAAAATTAGATTCTATGAAACTTTTCAAAATGCAAGTTTCGATCAAAAAATCATAATATATTATACTAGTTTTGGTGAAAAAATAAAGTTAAATCAAGGACTGTTCCAAATGATACAAAACTTTTCAGAACATTTATATATGTTACAAGGGAAGAATATGATGGAAGTCCATGCAAAAAATCATCTGAAAAATAGATTCTATGAAACTTTTCTAAATCCAAGTTTTTGTCAAAAAATCATAATATATTATACAGTAGTTTCAGTAAAAAAATCAAATTAAATCGAGGATTTTTTGAAATGATATGAAACTTTTAAGATCATTTATATATGTTAAGAGGGGAGGTTATGATGGAAGTCCATGCAAAAAATCATCTGAATATTATATTCTATGAAACGTTTTGAAATGCATGTTTTAGTCAAAAAATCATTGTAAATACACTAATTTATACTAGTTTTGGTAAAAAAATCAAATTAAATCGGGGACTTTTCTAAATGATACGTAACTTTTAAGATCATTAATATATTTTAGGAAGGAAGGTTAAGATGAAAGTCCATGCAAAAAATCTTCTGAAAATTAGATTCGATGAAACTTTTCGAAATGCAAGTTTCGGTTAAAAAATCATAATATATACACTAGTTTCTTCTAGTTTCGGTCAAAAAATGAAATTAAATCAAGGACTGTTCAAAATGATACGAAACTTTTCAGAATGTTTACATATGTTACAAGGGAAGGTTATGATGGAAGTACAAGCAAAAAATCATCTTAAAAATAGATTCTATGAAATGTTTCGAAATGCAAGTTTCGGTAAAAAATCATAATATTTTATACACTAGTTTATACTGGTTTCGGTAAAAAAATCAAATTAAATGAAGGACTTTTCGAAATGATACAAAACTTTTCAGTACATTTATATATGTTACAAGGGAAGGTTATGATGGAAGTCCATGCAAGAAATCAACTTAAAATTCGGGTCTATGAATCTTTTCGAAATGCGAGTTTCAGTAAAAAAATCATATAATATATTATAAATTAGTTTCTGTTAAAAAGAACAATTAAATTGAAGATTATTCGAAATGATACAAACCTTTTCAGATCATTTTTATATGTTACGAGGGAAGGATATGATAGAATTCAATTCAAAAAATAATCTGAAAATCAGATTCTATGAAACGTTTCGAAATGCAAGTTTCGGTCAAAAATTATAATATATTATACACTAGTTTATACTAGTTTCTGTGAAAAATCAAATTAAATCAGGGACTGTTTGAAATGATACAATACTTTTAAGATCATTTATATATGTTAGGAGGTAAGGTTATGATGGAAGCCGATGAAACAAATCATCTGAAAATTAGATTCTAAGAAACATTTTGAAATGCAAGTTTCAGTCAAAAAATAATAATATATAAAACACTAATTTATACTAGTTTCGGTCAAAACTCAAATTGAATCGGGGAATGTTCGAAATGATACGAAACTTTTCAGATTATATATATATATATATATATATATATATATATATATATATATATATATATATATATATATATATATATATATATATATATATATATATATATGTTAGGAGGGAAGGTTATGATGGAAGTCCATGAAAAAAATCATCTGAAAATTAGATTCTATGAAACTTTTCAAAATGCAAGTTTCGATCAAAAAATCATAATATATTATACTAGTTTTGGTGAAAAAATAAAGTTAAATCAAGGACTGTTCCAAGTGATACAAAACTTTTCAGAACATTTATATATGTTACAAGGGAAGAATATGATGGAAGTCCATGCAAAAAATCATCTGAAAAATAGATTCTATGAAACTTTTCTAAATCCAAGTTTTTGTCAAAAAATCATAATATATTATACAGTAGTTTCAGTAAAAAAATCAAATTAAATCGAGGATTTTTTGAAATGATATGAAACTTTTAAGATCATTTATATATGTTAAGAGGGGAGGTTATGATGGAAGTCCATGCAAAAAATCATCTGAATATTATATTCTATGAAACGTTTTAAAATGCATGTTTTAGTCAAAAAATCATTGTAAATACACTTTTATACTAGTTTTGGTAAAAAAATCAAATTAAATCGGGGACTTTTCTAAATGATACGTAACTTTTAAGATCATTAATATATTTTAGGAAGGAAGGTTAAGATGAAAGTCCATGCAAAAAATCATCTGAAAATTAGATTCGATGAAACTTTTCGAAATGCAAGTTTCGGTTAAAAAATCATAATATATACACTAGTTTCTTCTAGTTTCGGTCAAAAAATGAAATTAAATCAAGGACTGTTCAAAATGATACGAAACTTTTCAGAATGTTTACATATGTTACAAGGGAAGGTTATGATGGAAGTACAAGCAAAAAATCATCTTAAAAATAGATTCTATGAAATGTTTCGAAATGCAAGTTTCGGTAAAAAATCATAATATTTTATACACTAGTTTATACTGGTTTCGGTAAAAAAATCAAATTAAATGAAGGACTTTTCGAAATGATACAAAACTTTTCAGTACATTTATATATGTTACAAGGGAAGGTTATGATGGAAGTCCATGCAAGAAATCAACTTAAAATTCGGGTCTATGAATCTTTTCGAAATGCGAGTTTCAGTAAAAAAATCATATAATATATTATAAATTAGTTTCTGTTAAAAAGAACAATTAAATTGAAGATTATTCGAAATGATACAAACCTTTTCAGATCATTTTTATATGTTACGAGGGAAGGTTATGATAGAATTCAATTCAAAAAATAATCTGAAAATCAGATTCTATGAAACGTTTCGAAATGCAAGTTTCGGTCAAAAATTATAATATATTATACACTAGTTTATACTAGTTTCTGTCAAAAATCAAATTAAATCAGGGACTGTTTGAAATGATACAATACTTTTAAGATCATTTATATATGTTAGGAGGGAAGGTTATGATGGAAGCCGATGAAACAAATCATCTGAAAATTAGATTCTAAGAAACATGTTGAAATGAAAGTTTCGGTCAAAAAATAATAATATATTAAACACTAATTTATACTAGTTTCGGTCAAAACTCAAATTGAATCGGGGAATGTTCGAAATGATACGAAACTTTTCAGATTATATATATATATATATATATATATATATATATATATATATATATATATATATATATATATATATATATATGTTAGGAGGGAAGGTTATGATGGAAGTCCATCAAAAAAATCATCTGAAAATTAGATTCTATGAAACTTTTCAAAATGCAAGTTTCGATCAAAAAATCATAATATATTATACTAGTTTTGGTGAAAAAATAAAGTTAAATCAAGGACTGTTCCAAATGATACAAAACTTTTCAGAACATTTATATATGTTACAAGGGAAGGATATGATGGAAGTCCATGCAAAAAATCATCTGAAAATTAGATTCTATGAAACTTTTCTAAATCCAAGTTTTTGTCAAAAAATCATAATCTATTATACAATAGATTCAGTAAAAAAATCAAATTAAATCGAGGATTTTTTGAAATGATATGAAACTTTTAAGATCATTTATATATGTTAAGAGGGGAGGTTATGATGGAAGTCCATGCAAAAAATCATCTGAATATTATATTCTATGAAACGTTTTGAAATGCATGTTGTAGTCAAAAAATCATTGTAAATACACTAATTTATACTAGTTTTGGTAAAAAATCAAATTAAATCGGGGACTTTTCGAAATGATATGTAACTTTTAAGATCATTAATATATTTTAGGAAGGAAGGTTACGATGAAAGTCCATGCAAAAAATCATCTGAAAATTAGATTCGATGAAACTTTTCGAAATGCAAGTTTCGGTTAAAAAATCATAATATATACACTAGTTTCTTCTAGTTTCGGTCAAAAAATGAAATTAAATCAAGGACTGTTCAAAATGATACGAAACTTTTCAGAATGTTTACATATGTTACAAGGGAAGGTTATGATGGAAGTACATGGAAAAAATCATCTGAAAAATAGATTCTATGAAACGTTTCGAAATGCAAGTTTCGGTTAAAAATCATAATATTTTATACACTAGTTTATACTGGTTTCGGTAAAAAAATCAAATTAAATGAAGGACTTTTCGAAATGATACAAAACTTTTCAGTACATTTATATATGTTACAAGGGAAGGTTATGATGGAAGTCCATGCAAGAAATCAACTGAAAATTAGGGTCTATGAATCTTTTCGAAATGCGAGTTTCAGTAAAAAAATCATATAATATATTATAAATTAGTTTCGGTTAAAAAGAACAATTAAATTGAAGATTATTCGAAATGATACAAAACTTTTCAGATCATTTTTATATGTTACGAGGGAAGGTTATGATAGAATTCAATTCAAAAAATAATCTGAAAATCAGATTCTATGAAACGTTTCGAAATGCAAGTTTCGGTTAAAAATCATAATATATTATACACTAGTTTATACTAGTTTCTGTCAAAAATCAAATTAACTCAGGGACTGTTTCAAATGATACAAAACTTGTAAGATCATTTATATATGTTAGGAGGGAAGGTTATGATGGAAGCCGATGCAAAAAATCATCTGAAAATTAGATTCTAAGAAACATGTTGAAATGAAAGTTTCGGTCAAAAAATAATAATATATTAAACACTAATTTATACTAGTTTCGGTCAAAACTCAAATTGAATCGGGGAATGTTCGAAATGATACGAAACTTTTCAGATTATATATATATATATATATATATATATATATATATATATATATATATATATATATATATATATATATGTTAGGAGGGAAGGTTATGATGGAAGTCCATGAAAAAAATCATCTGAAAATTAGATTCTATGAAACTTTTCAAAATGCAAGTTTCGATCAAAAAATCATAATATATTATACTAGTTTTGGTGAAAAAATAAAGTTAAATCAAGGACTGTTCCAAATGATACAAAACTTTTCAGAACATTTATATATGTTACAAGGGAAGAATATGATGGAAGTCCATGCAAAAAATCATCTGAAAAATAGATTCTATGAAACTTTTCTAAATCCAAGTTTTTGTCAAAAAATCATAATATATTATACAGTAGTTTCAGTAAAAAAATCAAATTAAATCGAGGATTTTTTGAAATGATATGAAACTTTTAAGATCATTTATATATGTTAAGAGGGGAGGTTATGATGGAAGTCCATGCAAAAAATCATCTGAATATTATATTCTATGAAACGTTTTGAAATGCATGTTTTAGTCAAAAAATCATTGTAAATACACTAATTTATACTAGTTTTGGTAAAAAAATCAAATTAAATCGGGGACTTTTCTAAATGATACGTAACTTTTAAGATCATTAATATATTTTAGGAAGGAAGGTTAAGATGAAAGTCCATGCAAAAAATCTTCTGAAAATTAGATTCGATGAAACTTTTCGAAATGCAAGTTTCGGTTAAAAAATCATAATATATACACTAGTTTCTTCTAGTTTCGGTCAAAAAATGAAATTAAATCAAGGACTGTTCAAAATGATACGAAACTTTTCAGAATGTTTACATATGTTACAAGGGAAGGTTATGATGGAAGTACAAGCAAAAAATCATCTTAAAAATAGATTCTATGAAATGTTTCGAAATGCAAGTTTCGGTAAAAAATCATAATATTTTATACACTAGTTTATACTGGTTTCGGTAAAAAAATCAAATTAAATGAAGGACTTTTCGAAATGATACAAAACTTTTCAGTACATTTATATATGTTACAAGGGAAGGTTATGATGGAAGTCCATGCAAGAAATCAACTTAAAATTCGGGTCTATGAATCTTTTCGAAATGCGAGTTTCAGTAAAAAAATCATATAATATATTATAAATTAGTTTCTGTTAAAAAGAACAATTAAATTGAAGATTATTCGAAATGATACAAACCTTTTCAGATCATTTTTATATGTTACGAGGGAAGGATATGATAGAATTCAATTCAAAAAATAATCTGAAAATCAGATTCTATGAAACGTTTCGAAATGCAAGTTTCGGTCAAAAATTATAATATATTATACACTAGTTTATACTAGTTTCTGTGAAAAATCAAATTAAATCAGGGACTGTTTGAAATGATACAATACTTTTAAGATCATTTATATATGTTAGGAGGTAAGGTTATGATGGAAGCCGATGAAACAAATCATCTGAAAATTAGATTCTAAGAAACATTTTGAAATGCAAGTTTCAGTCAAAAAATAATAATATATAAAACACTAATTTATACTAGTTTCGGTCAAAACTCAAATTGAATCGGGGAATGTTCGAAATGATACGAAACTTTTCAGATTATATATATATATATATATATATATATATATATATATATATATATATATATATATATATATATATATATATATATATATATATATATATGTTAGGAGGGAAGGTTATGATGGAAGTCCATGAAAAAAATCATCTGAAAATTAGATTCTATGAAACTTTTCAAAATGCAAGTTTCGATCAAAAAATCATAATATATTATACTAGTTTTGGTGAAAAAATAAAGTTAAATCAAGGACTGTTCCAAGTGATACAAAACTTTTCAGAACATTTATATATGTTACAAGGGAAGAATATGATGGAAGTCCATGCAAAAAATCATCTGAAAAATAGATTCTATGAAACTTTTCTAAATCCAAGTTTTTGTCAAAAAATCATAATATATTATACAGTAGTTTCAGTAAAAAAATCAAATTAAATCGAGGATTTTTTGAAATGATATGAAACTTTTAAGATCATTTATATATGTTAAGAGGGGAGGTTATGATGGAAGTCCATGCAAAAAATCATCTGAATATTATATTCTATGAAACGTTTTAAAATGCATGTTTTAGTCAAAAAAATCATTGTAAATACACTAATTTATACTAGTTTTGGTAAAAAAATCAAATTAAATCGGGGACTTTTCTAAATGATACGTAACTTTTAAGATCATTAATATATTTTAGGAAGGAAGGTTAAGATGAAAGTCCATGCAAAAAATCATCTGAAAATTAGATTCGATGAAACTTTTCGAAATGCAAGTTTCGGTTAAAAAATCATAATATATACACTAGTTTCTTCTAGTTTCGGTCAAAAAATGAAATTAAATCAAGGACTGTTCAAAATGATACGAAACTTTTCAGAATGTTTACATATGTTACAAGGGAAGGTTATGATGGAAGTACAAGCAAAAAATCATCTTAAAAATAGATTCTATGAAATGTTTCGAAATGCAAGTTTCGGTAAAAAATCATAATATTTTATACACTAGTTTATACTGGTTTCGGTAAAAAAATCAAATTAAATGAAGGACTTTTCGAAATGATACAAAACTTTTCAGTACATTTATATATGTTACAAGGGAAGGTTATGATGGAAGTCCATGCAAGAAATCAACTTAAAATTCGGGTCTATGAATCTTTTCGAAATGCGAGTTTCAGTAAAAAAATTATATAATATATTATAAATTAGTTTCTGTTAAAAAGAACAATTAAATTGAAGATTATTCGAAATGATACAAACCTTTTCAGATCATTTTTATATGTTACGAGGGAAGGTTATGATAGAATTCAATTCAAAAAATAATCTGAAAATCAGATTCTATGAAACGTTTCGAAATGCAAGTTTCGGTCAAAAATTATAATATATTATACACTAGTTTATACTAGTTTCTGTCAAAAATCAAATTAAATCAGGGACTGTTTGAAATGATACAATACTTTTAAGATCATTTATATATGTTAGGAGGGAAGGTTATGATGGAAGCCGATGAAACAAATCATCTGAAAATTAGATTCTAAGAAACATGTTGAAATGAAAGTTTCGGTCAAAAAATAATAATATATTAAACACTAATTTATACTAGTTTCGGTCAAAACTCAAATTGAATCGGGGAATGTTCGAAATGATACGAAACTTTTCAGATTATATATATATATATATATATATATATATATATATATATATATATATATATATATATATATATGTTAGGAGGGAAGGTTATGATGGAAGTCCATGAAAAAAATCATCTGAAAATTAGATTCTATGAAACTTTTCAAAATGCAAGTTTCGATCAAAAAATCATAATATATTATACTAGTTTTGGTGAAAAAATAAAGTTAAATCAAGGACTGTTCCAAATGATACAAAACTTTTCAGAACATTTATATATGTTACAAGGGAAGGATATGATGGAAGTCCATGCAAAAAATCATCTGAAAATTAGATTCTATGAAACTTTTCTAAATCCAAGTTTTTGTCAAAAAATCATAATCTATTATACAATAGATTCAGTAAAAAAATCAAATTAAATCGAGGATTTTTTGAAATGATATGAAACTTTTAAGATCATTTATATATGTTAAGAGGGGAGGTTATGATGGAAGTCCATGCAAAAAATCATCTGAATATTATATTCTATGAAACGTTTTGAAATGCATGTTGTAGTCAAAAAATCATTGTAAATACACTAATTTATACTAGTTTTGGTAAAAAATCAAATTAAATCGGGGACTTTTCGAAATGATATGTAACTTTTAAGATCATTAATATATTTTAGGAAGGAAGGTTACGATGAAAGTCCATGCAAAAAATCATCTGAAAATTAGATTCGATGAAACTTTTCGAAATGCAAGTTTCGGTTAAAAAATCATAATATATACACTAGTTTCTTCTAGTTTCGGTCAAAAAATGAAATTAAATCAAGGACTGTTCAAAATGATACGAAACTTTTCAGAATGTTTACATATGTTACAAGGGAAGGTTATGATGGAAGTACATGGAAAAAATCATCTGAAAAATAGATTCTATGAAACGTTTCGAAATGCAAGTTTCGGTTAAAAATCATAATATTTTATACACTAGTTTATACTGGTTTCGGTAAAAAAATCAAATTAAATGAAGGACTTTTCGAAATGATACAAAACTTTTCAGTACATTTATATATGTTACAAGGGAAGGTTATGATGGAAGTCCATGCAAGAAATCAACTGAAAATTAGGGTCTATGAATCTTTTCGAAATGCGAGTTTCAGTAAAAAAATCATATAATATATTATAAATTAGTTTCGGTTAAAAAGAACAATTAAATTGAAGATTATTCGAAATGATACAAAACTTTTCAGATCATTTTTATATGTTACGAGGGAAGGTTATGATAGAATTCAATTCAAAAAACAATCTGAAAATCAGATTCTATGAAACGTTTCGAAATGCAAGTTTCGGTTAAAAATCATAATATATTATACACTAGTTTATACTAGTTTCTGTCAAAAATCAAATTAACTCAGGGACTGTTTCAAATGATACAAAACTTGTAAGATCATTTATATATGTTAGGAGGGAAGGTTATGATGGAAGCCGATGCAAAAAATCATCTGAAAATTAGATTCTAAGAAACATGTTGAAATGAAAGTTTCGGTCAAAAAATAATAATATATTAAACACTAATTTATACTAGTTTCGGTCAAAACTCAAATTGAATCGGGGAATGTTCGAAATGATACGAAACTTTTCAGATTATATATATATATATATATATATATATATATATATATATATATATATATATATATATATATATATATATATATATATATATATGTTAGGAGGGAAGGTTATGATGGAAGTCCATGAAAAAAATCATCTGAAAATTAGATTCTATGAAACTTTTCAAAATGCAAGTTTCGATCAAAAAATCATAATATATTATACTAGTTTTGGTGAAAAAATAAAGTTAAATCAAGGACTGTTCCAAATGATACAAAACTTTTCAGAACATTTCTATATGTTACAAGGGAAGGATATGATGGAAGTCCATGCAAAAAATCATCTGAAAATTAGATTCTATGAAACTTTTCTAAATCCAAGTTTTTGTCAAAAAATCATAATATATTATACACTAGTTTCAGTAAAAAAATTAAATTAAATCGAGGATTTTTTGAAATGATATGAAAATTTTAAGATCATTTATATATGTTAAGAGGGGAGGTTATGATGGAAGTCCATGCAAAAAATCATCTGAATATTATATTCTATGAAACGTTTTGAAATGCATGTTTTAGTCAAAAAATCATTGTAAATACACTAATTTATACTAGTTTTGGTAAAAAAATCAAATTAAATCAGGGACTTTTTGAAATGATACGTAACTTTTAAGATCATTAATATATTTTAGGAAGGAAGGTTAAGATGAAAGTCCATGCAAAAAATCATCTGAAAATTAGATTCGATGAAACTTTTCGAAATGCAAGTTTCGGTTAAAAAATCATAATATATACACTAGTTTCTTCTAGTTTCGGTCAAAAAATGAAATTAAATCAATGACTGTTCAAAACGATATGAAACTTATCAGAATGTTTACATATGTTACAAGGGAAGGTTATGATGGAAGTACATGGAAAAAATCATCTGAAAAATAGATTCTATGAAACGTTTCGAAATGCAAGTTTCGGTAAAAAATCATAATATTTTATACACTAGTTTATACTGGTTTCGGTAAAAAAATCAAATTAAATGAAGGACTTTTCGAAATGATAGAAAACTTTTCAGTACATTTATATATGTTACAAGGGAAGGTTATGATGGAAGTCCATGCAAGAAATCAACTGAAAATTAGGGTCTATGAATCTTTTCGAAATGCGAGTTTCAGTAAAAAAATCATATAATATATTATAAATTAGTTTCGGTTAAAAAGAACAATTAAATTGAAGATTATTCGAAATGATACAAAACTTTTCAGATCATTTTTATATGTTACGAGGGAAGGTTATGATAGAATTCAATTCAAAAAATAATCTGAAAATCAGATTCTATGAAACGTTTCGAAATGCAAGTTTCGGTTAAAAATCATAATATATTATACACTAGTTTATACTAGTTTCTGTCAAAAATCAAATTAACTCAGGGACTGTTTCAAATGATACAAAACTTGTAAGATCATTTATATATGTTAGGAGGGAAGGTTATGATGGAAGCCGATGCAAAAAATCATCTGAAAATTAGATTCTAAGAAACATGTTGAAATGAAAGTTTCGGTCAAAAAATAATAATATATTAAACACTAATTTATACTAGTTTCGGTCAAAACTCAAATTGAATCGGGGAATGTTCGAAATGATACGAAACTTTTCAGATTATATATATATATATATATATATATATATATATATATATATATATATATATATATATATATATGTTAGGAGGGAAGGTTATGATGGAAGTCCATGAAAAAAATCATCTGAAAATTAGATTCTATGAAACTTTTCAAAATGCAAGTTTCGATCAAAAAATCATAATATATTATACTAGTTTTGGTGAAAAAATAAAGTTAAATCAAGGACTGTTCCAAATGATACAAAACTTTTCAGAACATTTCTATATGTTACAAGGGAAGGATATGATGGAAGTCCATGCAAAAAATCATCTGAAAATTAGATTCTATGAAACTTTTCTAAATCCAAGTTTTTGTCAAAAAATCATAATATATTATACACTAGTTTCAGTAAAAAAATCAAATTAAATCGAGGATTTTTTGAAATGATATGAAAATTTTAAGATCATTTATATATGTTAAGAGGGGAGGTTATGATGGAAGTCCATGCAAAAAATCATCTGAATATTATATTCTATGAAACGTTTTGAAATGCATGTTTTAGTCAAAAAATCATTGTAAATACACTAATTTATACTAGTTTTGGTAAAAAAATCAAATTAAATCAGGGACTTTTTGAAATGATACGTAACTTTTAAGATCATTAATATATTTTAGGAAGGAAGGTTAAGATGAAAGTCAATGCAAAAAATCATCTGAAAATTAGATTCGATGAAACTTTTCGAAATGCAAGTTTCGGTTAAAAAATCATAATATATACACTAGTTTCTTCTAGTTTCGGTCAAAAAATGAAATTAAATCAATGACTGTTCAAAACGATATGAAACTTATCAGAATGTTTACATATGTTACAAGGGAAGGTTATGATGGAAGTACATGGAAAAAATCATCTGAAAAATAGATTCTATGAAACGTTTCGAAATGCAAGTTTCGGTAAAAAATCATAATATTTTATACACTAGTTTATACTGGTTTCGGTAAAAAAATCAAATTAAATGAAGGACTTTTCGAAATGATATGAAATCTTTCAGTACATTTATATATGTTACAAGGGAAGGTTATGATTGAAGTCCTTGCAAGAAATCATCTGAAAATTAGGGTCTATGAATCTTTTCGAAATGAGAGTTTCGGTAAAAAAATCATATAATATATTATAAATTAGTTTCGGTAAAAAAACAATTAAATCGAAGATTGTTCGAAATGATACAAACCTTTTCACATCATTTCTATATGTTACGAGGGAAGGTTATGATAGAATTCAATTCAAAATAACATATGAAAATCAGATTCTATGAAACATTTCGAAATGCAAGTTTCGGTCAAAAAATCATAATATATTATACACTAGTTTATACTAGTTTCTGTCAAAAATCAAATTAAATCGGGGACTGTTTGAAATGATACAAAACTTTTAAGATCATTTATATATGTTAGGAGGGAAGGTTATAATGGAAGCCCATGCAAAAAATCATCTGAAAATTAGATTCTATGAAACATTTTGAAATGCAAGTTTTGGTCAAAAAAAAAAATATAAAACAATAATTAATACTAGTTTCAGTCAAAACTCAAATGGAATCGGGGAATGTTCGAAATGATACTAAACTTTTCAGATTTTATATATATATATATATATATATATATATATATATATATATGTATATATATATGTATATATATATGTATATATATATATATATATATACACACACACATATATATATATATATATATATATATAGGTTAGGAGGGAAGGTTATGATGGAAGTCCATGAAAAAAATCATCTGTAAATTAGATTCTATGACACTTTTCAAAATGCAAGTTTCGATTAAAAAATCATAATATATTATACTAATTTTGTTGAAAAAATCAAGTTAAATCAAGGACTGTTCCAAATGATACAAAAATTTTCAGAACATTTATATATGTTACAAGGGAAGGATATGACAGAAGTCCATGCAAAAAATCATCTGGAAATTAGGTTCTATGAAACTTTTCTAAATCCAAGTTTTGGTCAAAATATAATAATATATTATACATAAGTTTCAGTCCAAAAATCAAATTAAATCGAGGATTTTCGAAATGATATGAAACTTTTAAGAACATTTATATATGTTAAGAGGGGAGGTTATGATGGAAGTCCATGCAAAAAATCATCTGAAAATTAGATTCGATGAAACTTTTCGAAATGCAAGTTTCGGTTAAAAAATCATAATATATAAACTAGTTTCTTCTAGTTTCGGTCAAAAAATCAAATTAAATCAAGGACTTTTCAAAACGATACGAAACGTTTCAGAATGTTTACATATTTTACAAGGGAAGGTTATGATGGAAGTCCATGCAAAAAATCATCTGAAAAATAGATTCTATGAAACGTTTCGAAATGCAAGTTTCGGTAAAAAATCATAATATTTTATACACTAGTTTATAATGGTTTCGGTAAAAAAATCAAATTAAATGAAGGACTTTTCGAAATGATACGAAACTTTTCAGTACATTTATATATGTTACAAGGGAAGTTTATGATGGAAGTCCATGCAAGAAATCATCTGAAAATTAGGGTCTATGAATCTTTTCGAAATGCGAGTTTCGGTAAAACAATCATATAATATAGTATAAATTAGTTTCGGTAAAAAAACAATTAAATCGAAGATTGTTCGAAATGATACAAACCTTTTAAGATCATTTCTATATGTTAAGAGGGAGGGTTATGATATAATTCAATTCAAAAAATCATCTGAAAATAAGATTCTATGAAACGTTTCAAAATGCAAGTTTCGGTCAAAAAATCTTAATATATTATACACTAGTTTATACTAGTTTCTGTCAAAAATCAAATTAAATCGGGGACTATTTGAAATGATACAAAACTTATAAGATCATTTATATATGTTAGGAGGGAAACTTATGATGGAAGCCCATGCAAAAAATCATTTGAAAATTAGATTCTATGAAACAATTTGAAATGCAAGTTTCGGTCAAAAAAATAATAATATATAAAACACTAATTTATACAAGTTTCGGTCAAAACTCAAATGGAATCGGGGAATGTTTGAAATGATACGAAACTTTTCAAAATGCAATTTTCGATAAAAAAATCATAATATATTATACTAATTTTTGTGAAAAAATCAAGTTAAATCAAGGACCGTTCCAAATGATACAAAACTTTTCAGAACATTTATATATGTTACAAGGGAAGGATATGATGGAAGTCCATGCAAAAAATCATCTGGAAATTAGATTCTATGAAACTTTTCTAAATCCATGTTTCGGTCAAAAAATTATAATATATTATACACAAGTTTCAGTCCAAAAATCAAATTAAATCGAGGATTTTCGAAATGATATGAAACTTTTAAGATCATTTATATATGTTAAGAGGGGAGGTTATAATGGAAGTCCATGCAAAAAATAACTTGAAAGTTATATTCTATGAAACGTTTTGAAATGCATGTTTCAGTCAAAAAATCATTGTAATTATACACTAATTTATACTAGTTTCGGTAAAAAAATAAAATAAAATCGGGGATTTTTCGAAATGAGACGAAACGTTTAAGATCATTAATATATTTTAGGAAGGAAGGTTAAGATGAAAGTCCATGCAAAAAATCATCTGAAAACTAGATTCGATGAAAATTTTAGAAATGCAAGTTTCGGTTAAAAAATCATAATATATATACTAGTTTCGGTTACAAAAAGAAATTAAATCAAGGACTGTTCAAAACGATACGAAACTTTTCAGAATGTTTACATATGTTACAAGGGAAGGTTATGATGGATGTCCATGCAAAAAATCATCTGAAAAATAGATTCTATGAAACGTTTCGAAATGCAAGTTTCGGTAAAAAATCACAATATTTTATACACTAGTTTATACTGGTTTCGGTAAAAAAATCAAATTAAATGAAGGAGTTTTCGAAATGATACAAAACCTTTCAGTACATTTATATATGTTACAAGGGAAGGTTATGATGGAAGTCCATGCAAGAAATCATCTGAAAATTAGGGTCTATGAATCTTTTCGAAATGCGAGTTTCGGTAAAAAAATCATATAATATATTATAAATTTGTTTCGGTAAAAAATACAATTAAATTGAAGATTGTTCGAAATGATACAAACCTTTTCAGATCATTTTTATATGTTACGAGGGAAGGTTATGATAGAATTCAATTCAAAATAACATCTGAAAAATCAGATTCTATGAAACATTTCGAAATGCAAGTTTCGGTCAAAAAATCATAATATATTATACACTAGTTTATACTAGTTTCTGTCAAAAATCAAATTAAATCAGGGACTATTTGAAATGATACAAAACTTTTAAGATCATTTATATATGTTAGGAGGGAAGGTTATGATGGAAGCCCATGCAAAAAATCATCTGAAAATTAGATTCTATGAAACATTTTGAAATGCAAGTTTCGGTAAAAAAAATATATAAAACACTAATTAATACTAGTTTCGGTCAAAACTCAAATGGAATCGGGGAATGTTCGAAATGATACGAAACTTTTCAGATTATATATATATATATATATATATATATATATATATATATATATGTGTGTGTGTGTTAGGAGGGAAGGTTATGATGGAAGTCCATGAAAAAATCATCTGAAAATTAGATTCTATGAAACTTTTCAAAATGCAAGTTTCGATCAAAAAATCATAATATATTATACTAGTTTTGGTGAAAAAAATAAAGTTAAATCAAGGACTGTTCCAAATGATACAAAACTTTTCAGAACATTTAGTTATGTTACAAGGGAAGGATATGATGGAAGTCCATGCAAAAAATCATCTGAAAATTAGATTCTATGAAACTTTTCTAAATCCACGTTTTTGTCAAAAAATCATAATATATTATACACTAGTTTCAGTAAAAAAATCAAATTAAATCGAGGATTTTTTGAAATGATATGAAACTTTTAAGATCATTTATATATGTTAAGAGGGGAGGTTATGATGGAAGTCCATGCAAAAAATCATCTGAATATTATATTCTATGAAACGTTTTGAAATGCATGTTTTAGTCAAAAACTCATTGTAAATACACTAATTTATACTAGTTTTGGTAAAAAAATCAAATTAAATCGGGGACTTTTCGAAATGATACGTAACTTTTAAGATCATTAATATATTTTAGGAAGGAAGATTAAGATGAAAGTCCATGCAAAAAATCATCTGAAAATTAGATTTGATGAAACTTTTCGAAATGCAAGTTTCGGTTAAAAAATCATAATATATACACTAGTTTCTTCTAGTTTCGGTCAAAAAATGAAATTAAATCACGGACTGTTCAAAACGATACGAAACTTTTCAGAATGTTTACATATGTTAAAAGGGAAGGTTATGATGGAAGTACATGGAAAAAATCATCTGAAAAATAGATTCTTTGAAACGTTTCGAAATGCAAGTTTCGGTAAAAAATCATAATATTTTATACACTAGTTTATACTGGTTTCGGTAAAAAAATCAAATTAAATGAAGTATTTTTCGAAATGATACAAAACTTTTCAGTACATTTATATATGTTACAAGGGAAGGTTATGATGGAAGTCCATGCAAGAAATCAACTGAAAATTAGGGTCTATGAATCTTTTCAAAATGCGAGTTTCGGTAAAAAAATCATATAATATATTATAAATTAGTTTCGGTTAAAAAGAACAATTAAATTGAAGATTATTCGAAATGATACAAACCTTTTCAGATCATTTTTATATGTTACGAGGGAAGGTTATGATAGAATTCAATTCAAAAAATAATCTGAAAATCAGATTCTATGAAACGTTTCGAAATGCAAGTTTCGGTCAAAAATCATAATATATTATACACTAGTTTATACTAGTTTCTGTCAAAAATCAAATTAACTCAGGGACTGTTTAAAATGATACAAAACTTGTAAGATCATTTATATATGTCAGGAGGGAAGGTTATGATGGAAGTCGATGCAAAAAATCATCTGAAAATTAGATTCTAAGAAACATTTTGAAATGCAAGTTTCGGTCAAAAAATAATAATATATAAAACACTAATTTATACTAGTTTCGGTCAAAACTCAAATTGAATCGGGGAATGTTCGAAATGATACGAAACTTTTCAGATTATATATATATATATATATATATATATATATATATATATATATATATATATATATATATATATATATATATATATATATATATGTTAGGAGGGAAGGTTATGATGGAAGTCCATGAAAAAAATCATCTGAAAATTAGATTCTATGAAACTTTTCAAAATGCAAGTTTCGATCAAAAATTTATAATATATTATACTAGTTTTGGTGAAAAAATAAAGTTAAATCAAGGACTGTTCCAAATGATACAAAACTTTTCAGAACATTTAGTTATGTTACAAGGGAAGGATATGATGGAAGTCCATGCAAAAAATCATCTGAAAAATAGATTCTTTGAAACGTTTCGAAATGCAAGTTTCGGTAAAAAATCATAATATTTTATACACTAGTTTATACTGGTTTCGGTAAAAAAATCAAATTAAATGAAGGACTTTTCGAAATGATATGAAACCTTTCAGTACATTTATATATGTTACAAGGGAAGGTTATGATGGAAGTCCATGCAAGAAATTATCTGAAAATTAGGGTCTATGAATCTTTTTGAAATGAGAGTTTCGGTAAAAAAATCATATAATATATTATAAATTAGTTTCGGTAAAAAAAACAATTAAATCGAAGATTGTTCGAAATGTTACAAACCTTTTCAGATCATTTCTATATGTTACGAGGGAAGGTTATGATAGAATTCAATTCAAAATAACATATGAAAATCAGATTCTATGAAACATTTCGAAATGCAAGTTTCGGTCAAAAAATCATAATATATTATACACTAGTTTATACTAGTTTCTGTCAAAAATCAAATTAAATCGGGGACAGTTTGAAATGATACAAAACTTTTAAGATCATTTATATATGTTAGGAGGGAAGGTTATGATGGAAGCCCATGCATAAAATCATCTGAAAATTAGATTCTATGAAACATTTTGAAATGCAAGTTTCGGTAAAAAAAAAATATCATACACTAATTAATACTAGTTTCGGTCAAAACTCAAACGGAATCGGGGAATGTTCGAAATGATACTAAACTTTTCTGATTTTATATATATATATATATATGTATATATATATATATGTATATATATATATATGTATATATATATATATGTATATATATATATATATGTATATATATATATATGTATATATATATATATATGTATGTATATATATAAATGTATATACATATATATATATATATATATATATATATATATATATATATACATATATATATATACACACACACACACACACACACACACACACACACACATATATATATATATATATATATATATATATATATATATATATATATATATATAGGTTAGGAGGGAAGGTTATGATGGAAGTCCATGAAAAAAACCATCTGTAAATTAGATTCTATGAAACTTTTCAAAATGCAAGTTTCGATCAAAAAATCATAATATATTATATTAGTTTTGTTGAAAAAATCAAGTTAAATCAAGGACTGTTCCAAATGATACAAAAATTTTCAGAACATTTATATATGTTAGAAGGGAAGGATATGACGGAAGTCCATGCAAAAAATTATCTGGAAATTAGGTTCTATGAAACTTTTCTAAATCCAAGTTTTGGTCAAAATATAATAATATATTATACATAAGTTTCAGTCCAAAAATCAAATTAAATCGAGGATTTTCGAAATGATATGAAACTTTTAAGATCATTTATATATGTTAAGAGGGGAGGTTATGATGGAAGTCCATGCAAAAAATCATCTGAAAATTATATTCTATGAAACGTTTTGAAATGCACGTTTCAGTCACAAAATCATTGTAATTATACACTAATTTATACTAGTTTCGGTAAAAAAATCAAATTAAATCAGGGACTGTTCGAAATGGTACGAAACTTTTAAGATCATTAATATATTTTAGGAAGGAAGGTTAAGATGAAGTCCATGCAAAAAATCATCTGAAAATTAGATTCGATGAAACTTTTCGAAATGCAAGTTTCGGTTAAAAAATCATAATATATAAACTAGTTTCTTCTAGTTTCGGTCAAAAAATCAAATTAAATCAAGGAATTTTCAAAACGATACGAAACGTTTCAGAATGTTTACATATTTTACAAGGGAAGGTTATGATGGAAGTCCATGCAAAAAATCATCTGAAAAATAGATTCTATGAAACGTTTCGAAATGCAAGTTTCGGTAAAAAAATCATAATATTTTATACACTAGTTTATACTGGTTTCGGTAAAAAAATCAAATTAAATGAAGGACTTTTCGAAATGATACGAAACTTTTCAGTACATTTATATATGTTACAAGGGAAGTTTATGATGGAAGTCCATGCAAGAAATCATCTGAAAATTAGGGTCTATGAATCTTTTCAAAATGCGAGTTCGGTAAAAAAATCATATAATATAGTATAAATTAGTTTCGGTAAAAAAAACAATTAAATCGAAGATTGTTCGAAATGATACAAACCTTTTAAGATCATTTCTATATTTTACGAGGGAGGGTTATGATATAATTCAATTCAAAAAATCATCTGAAAATCAGATTCTATGAAACGTTTCAAAATGCAAGTTTCGGTCAAAAAATCATAATATATTATACACTAGTTTATACTAGTTTCTGTCAAAAATCAAATTAAATCGGGGACTATTTGAAATGATACAAAACTTTTAAGATCATTTATATATGTTAGGAGGGAAGGTTATGATGGAATCCCATGCAAAAAATCATTTGAAAATTAGATTCTATGAAACAATTTGAAATGCAGGTTTCGGTCAAAAAAATAATAATATATAAAACACTAATTTATACTAGTTTCGGTCAAAACTCAAATGGAATCGGGGAATGTTTGAAATGATACGAAACATTTCAGATTTTATATATATATATATATATATATATATATATATATATATATATATATATATATATCTGTGTGTGTGTGTATATATATATATATATATATATATATATATATATATATATATATATATATATATATATATATATATATATATGTTAGGTGGGAAGGTTATGTAGGAAGTCCATGAAAAAATCATCCGAAAATTAGATTCTATGAAACTTTTCAAAATGCAAGTTTCGATCAAAAAATCATAATATATTATACTAATTTTTGTGAAAAAATCAAGTTAAATCAAGGACTGTTCCAAATGATACAAAACTTTTCAGAACATTTATATATGTTACAAGGGAAGGATATGATGGAAGTCCATGCAAAAAATCATCTGGAAATTAGATTCTATGAAACTTTTCTAAATCCTTGTTTCAGTCAAAAAATTATAATATAATATACACAAGTTTCAGTCCAAAAATCAAATTAAATCGAGGATTTTCGAAATGATTTGAAACTTTTAAGATCATTTATATATGTTAAGAGGGGAGGTTATAATGGAAGTCCATGCAAAAAATCACTTGAAAGTTATATTCTATGAAACGTTTTGAAATGCATGTTTCAGTCAAAAAATCATTGTAATTATACACTAATTTATACTAGTTTCGGTAAAAAAATAAAATCAAATCGGGGATTTTTCGAAATGATACGAAACTATTAAGATCATTAATATATTTTAGGAAGGAAGGTTAAGATGAAAGTCCATGCAAAAAATCATCTGAAAATTAGATTCGATTAAAATTTTAGAAATGCAAGTTTCGGTTAAAAAATCATAATATATACACTAGTTTCGGTTAAAAAAAGAAATTAAATCAAGGACTGTTCAAAACGATACGAAACTTTTCAGAATGTTTACATATGTTACAAGGGAAGGTTATGATAGAAGTACATGCAAAAAATCATCTGAAAAATAGATTCTATGAAACGTTTCGAAATGCAAATTTCGGTAAAAAAATCATAATATTTTATACACTAGTTTATACTGGTTTCGGTAAAAAAATTAAATTAAATTAAGGACTTTTCGAAATGATACAAAACTTTTCAGTACATTTATATATGTTACAAGGGAAGGTTATGATGGAAGTCCATGCAAGAAATCATCTTAAAATTAGGGTCTATGAATCTTTTCGAAATGCGAGTTTCGGTAAAAAAATCATATAATATATTATAAATTAGTTTCGGTAAAAAAAACAATTAAATCGAAGATTGTTCGAAATGATACAAACCTTTTCAGATCATTTCTATATGTTACGAGGGAAGGTTTTGATAGAATTCAATTCAAAATAACATCTGAAAATCAGATTCTATGAAACATTTCGAAATGCAAGTTTCGATCAAAAAATCATAATATATTATACACTAGTTTATACTAGTTTCTGTCAAAAATTAAATTAATTCAGGGACTGTTTGAAATGATACAAAATGTTTAAGATCATTTATATATGTTAGGAGGGAAGGTTATGATGGAAGCCCATGCAAAAAATCATCTGAAAATTAGATTATATGAATTATTTTGAAATGCAAGTTTCGGTCAAAAAAATAATAATATATAAAACACTAATTTATACTAGTTTCGGTCAAAACTCAAATGGAATCGGGGAATGTCTGAAATGATACGAAACATTTCAGATTTTATATATATATATATATATATATATATATATATATATATATATATATATATATATATATATATATATATATATGTTAGGTGGGAAGGTTATGTTGGAAGTCCATGAAAAAATCATCCGAAAATTAGATTCTATGAAACTTTTCAAAATGCAAGTTTCGATCATAAAATCATAATATATTATACTAATTTTTGTGAAAAAATCAAGTTAAATCAAGGACTGTTCCAAATGATACAAAACTTTTCAGAACATTTATATATGTTACAAGGGAAGGATATGATGGAGGTCCATGCAAAAAATCATCTGGAAATTAGATTCTATGAAACGTTTCTAAATCCTTGTTTCAGTCAAAAAATTATAATATAATATACACAAGTTTCAGTCCAAAAATCAAATTAAATCGAGGATTTTCGAAATGATTTGAAACTTTTAAGTTCATTTATATATGTTAAGAGGGGAGGTTATAATGGAAGTCCATGCAAAAAATCACTTGAAAGTTATATTCTATGAAACGTTTTGAAATGCATGTTTCAGTCAAAAAATCATTGTAATTATACACTAATTTATACTAGTTTCGGTAAAAAAATAAAATCAAATCGGGGATTTTTCGAAATGATACGAAACTATTAAGATCATTAATATATTTTAGGAAGGAAGGTTAAGATGAAAGTCCATGCAAAAAATCATCTGAAAATTAGATTCGATTAAAATTTTAGAAATGCAAGTTTCGGTTAAAAAATCATAATATATACACTAGTTTCGGTTAAAAAAAGAAATTAAATCAAGGACTGTTCAAAACGATACGAAACTTTTCAGAATGTTTACATATGTTACAAGGGAAGGTTATGATGGAAGTACATGCAAAAAATCATCTGAAAAATAGATTCTATGAAACGTTTCGAAATGCAAGTTTCGGTAAAAAAATCATAATATTTTATACACTAGTTTATACTGGTTTCGAAATGATACAAAACTTTTCAGTACATTTATATATGTTACAAGGGAAGGTTATGATGGAAGTCCATGCAAGAAATCATCTGAAAATTAGGGTCTATGAATCTTTTCGAAATGAAAGTTTCGGTAAAAAAATCATATAATATATTATCAATTAGTTTCGGTAAAAAAAACAATTAAATCGAAGATTGTTCGAAATGATACAAACCTTTTCAGATCATTTCTATATGTTACGAGGGAAGGTTATGATAGAATTCAATTCAAAATAACATCTGAAAATCAGATTCTATGAAAAATTTCGAAATGCAAGTTTCGGTCAAAAAATCATAATATATTATACACTAGTTTATACTAGTTTCTGTCAAAAATTAAATTAATTCAGGGACTGTTTGAAATGATACAAAATGTTTAAGATCCTTTATATATGTTAGGAGGGAAGGTTATGATGGAAGCCCATGCAAAAAATCATCTGAAAATTAGATTATATGAATTATTTTGAAATGAGAGTTTCGGTAAAAAAAAAAATATAAAACACTAATTAATACTAGTTTCGGTCAAAAATCAAATGGAATCGGGGAATGTTCGAAATGATACTAAACTTTTCAGATTTTATATATTTATATATATATATATATATATATATATATATATATATATATACACACACACACACACACACACACATATATATATATATATATATATATATATATATATATATATATATATATATATATATATATATATATATATATATATATATATATATATATATATGTTAGGAGGGAAGGTTATGATGGAAGTCCATGAAAAAAATCATCTGTAAATTAGATTCTATGAAACTTTTCAAAATGCAAGTTTCGATCAAAAAATCATAATATATTATACTAGTTTTGTTGAAAAAATCAAGTTAAATCAAGGACTGTTCCAAATGATATAAAAATTTTCAGAACATTTATATATGTTACAAGGGAAGGATATGACGGAAGTCCATGCAAAAAATCATCTGGAAATTAGATTCTATGAAACTTTTCTAAATGCAAGTTTTGGTCAAAAAATAATAATATATTATACACAAGTTTCAGTCCAAAAATCAAATTAAATCGAGGATTTTCGAAATGATATGAAACTTTTAAGATCATTTATATATGTTAAGATGGGAGGTTATGATGGAAGTCCATGCAAAAAATCATCTGAAAATTATATTCTATGAAACGTTTTGAAATGCATGTTTCAGTCACAAAATCATTGTAATTATACACTAACTTATACTAGTTTCGGTAAAAAAATCAAATTAAATAAGGGACTGTTCGAAATGATACGAAACTTTTAAGATCATTAATATATTTTAGGAAGGAAGGTTAAGATGAAAATCCATGCAAAAAATCATCTGAAAATTAGATTCTATGAAACTTTTCGAAATGCAAGTTTCGGTTAAAAATTCATAATATATAAACTAGTTTCTTCTAGTTTCGGTCAAAAAATCTAATTAAATCAAGGACTGTTCAAAACGATACGAAACTTTTCAGAATGTTTACATATGTTACAAGGGAAGGTTATGATGGAAGTACATGCAAAAAATCATCTGAAAAATAGATTCTATGAAACGTTTCGAAATGCAAGTTTCGGTAAAAAATCTTAATATTTTATACACTAGTTAATACTGGTTTCGGTAAAAAAATAAAATTAAATGAAGGAGTTTTCGAAATGATACAATACTTTTCAGTACATTTATATATGTTACAAGGGAAGGTTATAATGGAAGTCCATGCAAGAAATCAACTGAAAATTAGGGTCTATGAATCTTTTAGAAATGCGAGTTTCAGTAAAAAAAATCATATAATATATTATAAATTAGTTTCGGTTAAAAAGAACAATTAAATTGAAGATTATTCGAAATGATAATAACCTTTTCGGATCATTTTTATATGCTACGAGGGAAGGTTATGATAGAATTCAATTCAAAAAATAATCTGAAAATCAGATTCTATGAAACGTTTCGAAATGCAAGTTTCGGTCAAAAATCATAATATATTATACACTAGTTTATACTAGTTTCTGTCAAAAATCAAATTAACTCAGGGACTGTTTATAATGATACAAAACTTGTAAGATCATTTATATATGTTAGGAGGGAAGGTTATGATGGAAGCCGATGTAAAAAATCATATGAAAATTAGATTCTAAGAAACATTTTGAAATGCAAGTTTCGGTCAAAAAATAATAATATATAAAACACTAATTTATACTAGTTTCGGTCAAAACTCAAATTGAATCGGGGAATGTTCGAAATGATACGAAACTTTTCAGATTATATATATATATATATATATATATATATATATATATATATATATATATATATATATATATATATATATATGTGTGTTAGGAGGGAAGGTTATGATGGAAGTCCATGAAAAAAATCATCAGAAAATTAGATTCTATGAAACTTTTCAAAATGCAAGTTTTAATCAAAACTTTTCAGAACATTTATATATGTTACAAGGGAAGGATATGATGGAAGTCCATGCAAAAAATCATCTGAAAATTAGATTCTATGAAACTTTTCTAAATCCATGTTTTTGTCAAAAAATCATAATATATTATACATTAGTTTCAGTAAAAAAATCAAATTAAATCGAGGATTTTTTGAAATGATATGAAACTTTTAAGATCATTTATATATGTTAAGAGGGGAGGTTATGATGGAAGTCCATGCAAAAAATCATCTGAATATTATATTCTATGAAACGTTTTAAAATGCATGTTTTAGTCAAAAAATCATTATAAATACACTAATTTATACTAGTTTTGGTAAAAAAATCAAATTAAATCGGGGACTTTTCGAAATTATACGTAACTTTTAAGATCATTAATATATTTTAGGAAGGAAGGTTAAGATGAAAGTCCATGCAAAAAATCATCTGAAAATTAGATTCGATGAAACTTTTCGAAATGCAAGTTTCGGTTAAAAAATCATAATATATACACTAGTTTCTTCTAGTTTCGGTCAAAAAATGAAATTAAATCAAGGACTGTTCAAAACGATACGAAACTTTTCAGAATGTTTACATATGTTACAAGGGAAGGTTATGATGGAAGTACATGCAAAAAATAATCTGAAAAATAGATTCTATGAAACGTTTCGAAATGCAAGTTTCGGTAAAAAATCATAATATTTTATACACTAGTTTATACTGGTTTCGGTAAAAAAATCAAATTAAATGAAGGACTTTTCGAAATGATACAAAACTTTTCAGTACATTTATATATGTTACAAGGGAAGGTTATGATGGAAGTCCATGCAAGAAATCAACTGAAAATTAGGGTCTATGAATCTTTTCAAAATGCGAGTTTCAGTAAAAAAATCATATAATATATTATAAATTAGTTTCGGTTTAAAAGAACAATTAAATTGAAGATTATTCGAAATGATACAAACCTTTTCAGATTATTTTTATATGTTACGAGGGAAGGTTATGATAGAACTCAATTCAAAAAATAATCTGAAAATCAGATTCTATGAAACGTTTCGAAATGCAAGTTTCGGTCAAAAATTATAATATATTATAAACTAGTTTATACTAGTTCCTGTCAAAAATCTAATTAAATCAGGGACTGTTTGAAATGATACAAAACTTTTAAGATCATTTATATATGTTAGGAGGGAAGGTTATGATGGAAGCCGATGCAAAAAATCATCTGAAAATTAGGTTCTAAGAAACATTTTGAAATGCAAGTTTCGGTCAAAAAATAATAATATATAAAACACTAATTTATACTAGTTTCGGTCAAAACTCAAATTGAATCTGGGAATGTTCGAAATGATACGAAACTTTTAAGATTATATATATATATATATATATATATATATATATATATATATATATGTTAGGAGGGAAGGTTATGATGGAAGTCCATGAAAAAAATCATCTGAAAATTAGATTCTATGAAACTATTCAAAATGCAAGTTTCGATCAAAAAATCATAATATATTATACTAGTTTTGGTGAAAAAATAAATTAAATCAAGGACTGTTCCAAATGATACAAAACTTTTCAGAACATTTATATATGTTACAAGGGAAGGATATGATGGAAGTCGATGCAAAAAATCATCTGAAAATTAGATTCTATGAAACTTTTCTAAATCCAAGTTTTTGTCAAAAAATCATAATATATTATACACTAGTTTCAGTAAAAAAAAATCAAATTAAATCGAGGATTTTTTGAAATGATATGAAACTTTTAAGATCATTTATATATGTTAAGAGGGGAGGTTATGATGGAAGTCCATGCAAAAAATCATCTGAATATTATATTCTATGAAACGTTTTGAAATGCATGTTTTAGTCAAAAAATCATTGTAAATACACTAATTTATACTAGTTTTGGTAAAAAAATCAAATTAAATCGGGGACTTTTCGAAATGATACGTAACTTTTAAGATCATTAATATATTTTAGGAAGGGAGGTTAAGATGAAAGTCCATGCAAAAAATCATCTGAAAATTAGATTCTATGAAACTTTTCGAAATGCAAGTTTCGGTTAAAAATTCATAATATATAAACTAGTTTCTTCTAGTTTCGGTCAAAAAATGAAATTAAATCAAGGACTGTTCAAAATGATACGAAACTTTTCAGAATGTTTACATATGTTACAAGGGAAGGTTATGATGGAAGTACATGGAAAAAATCATCTGAAAAATAGATTCTATGAAACGTTTCGAAATGCAAGTTTCGGTAAAAAATCATAATATTTTATACACTAGTTTATACTGGTTTCGGTAAAAAAATCAAATTAAATGAAGGACTTTTCGAAATGATATGAAACCTTTAAGTACATTTATATATGTTACAAGGGAAGGTTATGATGGAAGTCCATGCAAGAAATCATTTGAAAATTAGGGTCTATGAATCTTTTCGAAATGAGTGTTTCGGTAAAAAGATCATATAATATATTATAAATTAGTTTCGGTAAAAAAAACAATTAAATCGAAGATTGTTTGAAATGATACACACCTTTTCAGATCATTTCTATATGTTACGAGGGAAGGTTTTGATAGAATTCAATTCAAAATAACATATGAAAATCAGATTCTATGAAACATTTCGAAATGCAAGTTTCGGTCAAAAAATCATAATATATTATACACTAGTTTATACTAGTTTCTGTCAAAAATCAAATTAAATCGGGGACTGTTTGAAATGATACAAAACTTTTAAGATCATTTATATATGTTAGGAGGGAAGGATATGATGGAAGTCCATGCAAAAAATCATCTGAAAATTAGATTCTATGAAACATTTTGAAATGCAAGTTTCGGTCAAAAAATAAATATAAAACACTAATTAATACTAGTTTCGGTCAAAACTCAAATGGAATCGGGGAATGTTCGAAATGATACTAAACTTTTCAGATTATATATATATATATATATATATATATATATATATATATATATATATACACACACACACACACACACACACACACACACACATATATATATATATATATATATATATATATATAGATATATATATATATATAGGTTAGGAGGGAAGGTTATGATGGAAGTCCATGAAAAAAATAATCTGTAAATTAGATTCTATGAAACTTTTCAAAATGCAAGTTTCGATCAAAAAATCATAATATTTATACTAGTTTTGTTGAAAAAATCAAGTTAAATCAAGGACTGTTCCAAATGATACAAAAATTTTCAGAACATTTATATATGTTACAAGGGAAGGATATGACGGAAGTCCATGCAAAAAATCATCTGGAAATTAGATTCTATGAAAGTTTTCTAAATCCATGTTTTGGTCAAAAAATAATAATATATTATACATAAGTTTCAGTCCAAAAATCAAATTTAATCGAGGATTTTATAAATGATATGAAACTTTTAAGATCATTTATATATGTTAAGAGGGGAGGTTATGATGGAAGTCCACGCAAAAAATCATCTGAAAATTATATTCAATGAAACGTTTTGAAATGCATGTTTTAGTCACAAAATCATTGTAATTATACACTAACTTATACTAGTTTCGGTAAAAAAATCAAATTAAATCAGGGACTGTTCGAAATGATACGAAACTTTTAAGATCATTAATATATTTTAGGAAGGAAGGTTAAGATGAAAGTCCATGCAAAAAATCATCTGAAAATTAGATTCGATGAAACTTTTCGAAATGCAAGTTTCGGTTAAAAATTCATAATATATAAACTAGTTTCTTCTAGTTTCGGTCAAAAAATCCAATTAAATCAAGGACTTTTCAAAACGATACGAAACCTTTCAGAATGTTTACATATTTTACAAGGGAAGGTTATGATGGATGTCCATGGAAAAAATCATCTGAAAAATAGATTCTATGAAACGTTTCGAAATGCAAGTTTCGGTAAAAAATCTTAATATTTTATACACTAGTTTATACTGGTTTCGGTAAAAAAATCAAATTAAATGAAGGAGTTTTCGAAATGATACAAAACTTTTCAGTACATTTATATATGTTACAAGGGAAGGTTATAAAGGAAGTCCATGCAAGAAATCAACTGAAAATTAGGGTCTATGAATCTTTTCGAAATGCGAGTTTCAGTAAAAAAATCATATAATATATTATAAATTAGTTTCGGTTAAAAAGAACAATTAAATTGAAGATTATTCGAAATGATAATAACCTTTTCAGATCATTTTTATATGCTACGAGGGAAGGTTATGATAGAATTCAATTCAAAAAATAATCTGAAAATCAGATTCTATGAAACGTTTCGAAATGCAAGATTCGGTCAAAAATCATAATATATTATACACTAGTTTATACTAGTTTCTGTCAAATATCAAATTAACTCAGGGACTGTTTATAATGATACAAAACTTGTAAGATCATTTATATATGTTAGGAGGGAAGGTTATGATGGAAGCCGATGCAAAAAATCATCTGAAAATTAGATTCTAAGAAACATTTTGAAATGCAAGTTTCGGTCAAAAAATAATAATATATAAAACACTAATTTATACTAGTTTCGGTCAAAACTCAAATTGAATCGGGGAATGTTCGAAATGATACGAAACTTTTCAGATTATATATATATATATATATATATATATATATATATATATATATATATATATATATATATATATAGGTTAGGAGGGAAGGTTATGATGGAAGTCCATGAAAAAAATCATCTGTAAATTAGATTCTATGAAACTTTTCAAAATGCAAGTTTCGATCAAAAAATCATAATATATTATACTAGTTTTGTTGAAAAAATCAAGTTAAATATAGGACTGTTCCAAATGATACAAAACTTTTCAGAACATTTATATATGTTACAAGGGAAGGATATGACGGAAGTCCATGCAAAAAATCATCTGGAAATTAGATTCTATGAAACTTTTCTAAATCCATGTTTTTGTCAAAAAATAATAATATATTATACATAAGTTTCAGTCCAAAAATCAAATTAAATCGAGGATTTTCGAAATGATATGAAACTTTTAAGATCATTTATATATGTTAAGAGGGGAGGTTATGATGGAAGTCCATGCAAAAAATCATCTGAAAATTATATTCTATGAAAAGTTTTGAAATGCATGTTTTAGTCACAAAATCATTGTAATTATACACTAATTTATACTAGTTTCGGTAAAAAAATCAAATTAAATCAGGGACTGTTCGAAATGATACGAAACTTTTAAGATCATTAATATATTTTAGGAAGGAAGGTTACGATGAAAGTCCATGCAAAAAATCATCTGAAAATTAGATTCGATGAAACTTTTCGAAATGCAAGTTTCGGTCAAAAAATCATAATATATAAACTAGTTTCTTCTAGTTTCGGTCAAAAAATCAAATTAAATCAAGGACTTTTCAAAACGATACGAAACGTTTCAGAATGTTTACATATTTTACAAGGGAAGGTTATGATGGAAGTCCATGCAAAAAATCATCTGAAAAATAGATTCTATGAAACGTTTCGAAATGCAAGTTTCGGTAAAAAAATCATAATATTTTATACACTAGTTTATACTGGTTTCGGTAAAAAAATCAAATTAAATGAAGGGCTTTTCGAAATGATACAAAACTTTTCAGTACATTTATATATGTTACAAGGGAAGGTTATGATGGAAGTCCATGCAAGAAATCAACTGAAAATTAGGGTCTATAAATCTTTTCGAAATGCGAGTTTCAGTAAAAAAATCATATAATATAATATAAATTAGTTTCGGTTAAAAAGAACAATTAAATTGAAGATTATTCGAAATGATACAAACCTTTTCAGATCATTTTTATATGTTACGAGGGAAGGTTATGATAGAATTCAATTCAAAAAATAATCTGAAAATCAGATTCTATGAAACGTTTCGAAATGCAAGTTTCAGTCAAAAATCATAATATATTATACACTAGTTTATACTAGTTTCTGTCAAAAATCAAATTAAATCAGGGACTGTTTGAAATGATACAAAACTTTTAAGATCATTTATATATGTTAGGAGGGAAGGTTATGATGGAAGCCGATGCAAAAAATCATCTGAAAATTAGATTCTAAGAAACATTTTGAAATGCAAGTTTCGGTCAAAAAATAATAATATATAAAACACTAATTTATACTAGTTTCGGTCAAAACTCAAATTGAATCGGGGAATGTTCAAAATGATACGAAACTTTTCAGATTATATATATATATATATATATATATATATATATATATATATATATATATATATATATATATATATATATATATATATATATGTTAGGAGGGAAGGTTATGATGGAAGTCCTTGAAAAAAATCATCTGAAAATTAGATTCTATGAAACTTTTCAAAATGCAAGTTTCGATCAAAAATTCATAATATATTATACTAGTTTTGGTGAAAAAATAAAGTTAAATCAAGGACTGTTCCAAATGATACAAAACTTTTCAGAACATTTATATATGTTACAAGGGAAGGATATGATGGAAGTCCATGCAAAAAATCATCTGAAAATTAGATTCTATGAAACTTTTCTAAATCCAAGTTTTTGTCAAAAAATCATAATATATTATACACTAGTTTCAGTAAAAAAATAAAATTAAATCGAGGATTTTTTGAAATGATATGAAACTTTTAAGATCATTTATATATGTTAAGAGGGGAGGTTATGATGGAAGTCCATGCAAAAAATCATCTGAAAATTATATTCTATGAAAAGTTTTGAAATGCATGTTTTAGTCACAAAATCATTGAAATTATACACTAATTTATACTAGTTTCGGTAAAAAAATCAAATTAAATCAGGGACTGTTCGAAATGATACGAAACTTTTAAGATCATTAATATATTTTAGGAAGGAAGGTTACGATGAAAGTTCATGCAAAAAATCATCTGAAAATTAGATTCGATGAAACTTTTCGAAATGCAAGTTTCAGTTAAAAAATCATAATATATAAACTAGTTTCTTCTAGTTTCGGTCAAAAAATCAAATTAAATCAAGGACATTTCAAAACGATACGAAACGTTTAACGTTTCAGAATGTTTACATATTTTTTCAAGGGAAGGTTATGATGGAAGTCCATGCAAAAAATCATCTGAAAAATAGATTCTATGAAACGTTTCGAAATGCAAGTTTCGGTAAAAAATCATAATATTTTATACACTAGTTTATACTGGTTTCGGTAAAAAAATCAAATTAAATGAAGGACTTTTCGAAATGATACAAAACTTTTCATTACATTTATATATGTTACAAGGGAAGGTTATGATGGAAGTCCATGCAAGAAATCAACTGAAAATTAGGGTCTATAAATCTTTTCGAAATGTGAGTTTCAGTAAAAAAATCATATAATATATTATAAATTAGTTTCGGTTAAAAAGAACAATTAAATTGAAGATTATTTGAAATGATACAAACCTTTTCAGATCATTTTTATATGTTACGAGGGAAGGTTATGATAGAATTCAATTCAAAAAATAATCTGAAAATCAGATTCTATGAAACGTTTCGAAATGCAAGTTTCGGTCAAAAATCATAATATATTATACACTAGTTTATACTAGTTTCTGTCAAAAATCAAATTAAATCAGGGACTGTTTGAAATGATACAAAACTTTTAAGATCATTTATATATGTTAGGAGGGAAGGTTATGATGGAAGCCGATGCAAAAAATCATCTGAAAATTAGATTCTAAGAAACATTTTGAAATGCAAGTTTCGGTCAAAAAATAATAATATATAAAACACTAATTTATACTAGTTTCGGTCAAAACTCAAATTGAATCGGGGAATGTTCGAAATGATACGAAACTTTTCAGATTATATATATATATATATATATATATATATTTATATATATATATATTTATATATATATATATATATATATATATATATATATATATATATATATATATATATATGTTAGGAGGGAAGGTTATGATGGAAGTCCTTGAAAAAAATCATCTGAAAATTAGATTCTATGAAACTTTTCAAAATGCAAGTTTCGATCAAAAATTCATAATATATTATACTAGTTTTGGTGAAAAAATAAAGTTAAATCAAGGACTGTTCCAAATGATACAAAACTTTTCAGAACATTTATATATGTTACAAGGGAAGGATATGATGGAAGTCCATGCAAAAAATCATCTGAAAATTAGATTCTATGAAACTTTTCTAAATCCAAGTTTTTGTCAAAAAATCATAATATATTATACACTAGTTTCAGTAAAAAAATAAAATTAAATCGAGGATTTTTTGAAATGATATGAAACTTTTAAGATCATTTATATATGTTAAGAGGGGAGGTTATGATGGAAGTCCATGCAAAAAATCATCTGAAAATTATATTCTATGAAAAGTTTTGAAATGCATGTTTTAGTCACAAAATCATTGAAATTATACACTAATTTATACTAGTTTCGGTAAAAAAATCAAATTAAATCAGGGACTGTTCGAAATGATACGAAACTTTTAAGATCATTAATATATTTTAGGAAGGAAGGTTACGATGAAAGTTCATGCAAAAAATCATCTGAAAATTAGATTCGATGAAACTTTTCGAAATGCAAGTTTCAGTTAAAAAATCATAATATATAAACTAGTTTCTTCTAGTTTCGGTCAAAAAATCAAATTAAATCAAGGACATTTCAAAACGATACGAAACGTTTAACGTTTCAGAATGTTTACATATTTTTTCAAGGGAAGGTTATGATGGAAGTCCATGCAAAAAATCATCTGAAAAATAGATTCTATGAAACGTTTCGAAATGCAAGTTTCGGTAAAAAATCATAATATTTTATACACTAGTTTATACTGGTTTCGGTAAAAAAATCAAATTAAATGAAGGACTTTTCGAAATGATACAAAACTTTTCATTACATTTATATATGTTACAAGGGAAGGTTATGATGGAAGTCCATGCAAGAAATCAACTGAAAATTAGGGTCTATAAATCTTTTCGAAATGTGAGTTTCAGTAAAAAAATCATATAATATATTATAAATTAGTTTCGGTTAAAAAGAACAATTAAATTGAAGATTATTTGAAATGATACAAACCTTTTCAGATCATTTTTATATGTTACGAGGGAAGGTTATGATAGAATTCAATTCAAAAAATAATCTGAAAATCAGATTCTATGAAACGTTTCGAAATGCAAGTTTCGGTCAAAAATCATAATATATTATACACTAGTTTATACTAGTTTCTGTCAAAAATCAAATTAAATCAGGGACTGTTTGAAATGATACAAAACTTTTAAGATCATTTATATATGTTAGGAGGGAAGGTTATGATGGAAGCCGATGCAAAAAATCATCTGAAAATTAGATTCTAAGAAACATTTTGAAATGCAAGTTTCGGTCAAAAAATAATAATATATAAAACACTAATTTATACTAGTTTCGGTCAAAACTCAAATTGAATCGGGGAATGTTCGAAATGATACGAAACTTTTCAGATTATATATATATATATATATATATATTTATATATATATATATTTATATATATATATATATATATATATATATATATATATATATATATATATATATATATATATGTTAGGAGGGAAGGTTATGATGGAAGTCCTTGAAAAAAATCATCTGAAAATTAGATTCTATGAAACTTTTCAAAATGCAAGTTTCGATCAAAAATTCATAATATATTATACTAGTTTTGGTGAAAAAATAAAGTTAAATCAAGGACTGTTCCAAATGATACAAAACTTTTCAGAACATTTATATATGTTACAAGGGAAGGATATGATAGAAGTCCATGCAAAAAATCATCTGAAAATTAGATTCTATGAAACTTTTCTAAATCCAAGTTTTTGTCAAAAACTCATAATATATTATACACTAGTTTCAGTAAAAAAATCAAATTAAATCGAGGATTTTTTGAAATGATATGAAACTTTTAAGATCATTTATATATGTTAAGAGGGGAGGTTATGATTGAAGTCCATGCAAAAAATCATCTGAATATTATATTCTATGAAACGTTTTGAAATGCATGTTTTAGTCAAAAAATAATTGTAAATACACTAATTTATACTAGTTTTGGTAAAAAAATCAAATTAAATAGGGGACTTTTCGAAATGATACGAAACTTTTAAGATCATTAATATATTTTAGGAAGGAAGGTTAAGATGAAAGTCCATGAAACAAATCTTCAAAATTAGATTCTATGAAACATTTTGAAATGCAAGTTTCGGTCAAAGAATCATAATATATACACTAGTTTCTTCTAGTTTCGGTCAAAAAATCAAATTAAATCAAGGACAGTTCGAAACGTTTCGAAATGCAAGTTTCGGTAAAAAATCATATAATATATTATAAACTAGTTTCGGTAAAAAAACAATTATATCGAAGATTGTTTGAAATGATACAAACCTTTTCAGATCATTTATATGTTACGAGGGAAGGTTATGATAGAAGTCAATTCAAAAAATAATCTGAAAATTAGATTCTATGAAACGTTCGAAATGAAAGTTTCGGTCAAAAAATCATAATATATTATACACTAGTTTATACTAGTTTCTGTCAAAAATAAAATTAAATCGGGGACTGTTTGAAATGATTCAAAACTTTTAAGATCATTTATATATGTTAGGAGGGAAGGTTATGATGGAAGCCCAAGCAAAAAATCATATGAAAATTAGATTCTATGAAACATTTTGAAATGCAAATTTCAGTAAAATAATAATAATATATTATACACTAATTTCTACTAGTTTCGGTCAAAACTCAAATTAAATCGGGGAATGTTCGAAATGATACGAAACTTTTCATATTATTAATATATTTTAAGAAGGAAGGTTAAGATGAAAGTCCATGCAAAAAATCATCTGAAAATTAGATTCGATGAAACTTTTCGAAATGCAAGTTTCGGTTAAAAAATCATAATATATACACTAGTTTCTTCTATTTTCGGTCAAAAAATGAAATTAAATCAAGGACTGTTCAAAACGATACGAAACTTTTCAGAATGTTTACATATGTTACAAGGGAAGGTTATGATGGAAGTACATGCAAAAAATCATCTGAAAAATAGATTCTATGAAACATTTCGAAATGCAAGTTTCGATAAAAAAATCATAATATTTTATACACTACTTTATATTGGTTTCGGTAAAAAAATCAAATTAAATGAAGGACTTTTTGAAATGATACAAAACTTTTCAGTACATTTACATATGTTACAAGGGAAGGTTATGATGGAAGTCCATGCAAGAAATCAACTGAAAATTAGGGTCTATGAATCTTTTCGAAATGCGAGTTTCAGTAAAAAAATCATATAATATATTATAAATTAGTTTCGGTTAAAAAGAACAATTAAATTGAAGATTATTTGAAATGATACAAACCTTTTCAGATCATTTTTATATGTTACGAGGGAAGGTTATGATAGAATTCAATTCAAAAAATAATCTGAAAATCAGATTCTATGAAACGTTTCGAAATGCAAGTTTCGGTCAAAAATCATAATATATTATACACTAGTTTATACTAGTTTCTGTCAAAAATCAAATTAAATCAGGGACTGTTTGAAATGATACAAAACTTTTAAGATCATTTATATAGGTTAGGAGGGAAGGTTATGATGGAAGCCCATGCAAAAAATCATCTGAAAATTAGATTCTAAGAAACATTTTGAAATGCAAGTTTCGGTCAAAAAATAATAATATATAAAACACTAATTTATACTAGTTTCGGTCAAAACTCAAATTGAATCGGGGAATGTTCGAAATGATACGAAACTTTTCAGATCATTAATATATTTTAGGAAGGAAGGTTAAGATGAAAGTCCATGAAACAAATCTTCTGAAAATTAGATTTTATGAAACTTTTTGAAATGCAAGTTTCGGTCAAAGAATCATAATATATACACAAGTTTCTTCTAGTTCCGGTCAAAAAATCAAATTAAATCAATGACAGTTCGAAACGTTTCGAAATGCAAGTTTCGGTAAAAAATCATATAATATATTATAAACTAGTTTCGGTAAAAAAACAAATAAATCGAAGATTTTTTGAAATGATACAAACATTTTCAGATCATTTATATGTTACGAGGGAAGGTTATGATAGAAGTCAATTCAAAAAATAATCTGAAAATTAGATTCTATGAAACGTTCGAAATGCAAGTTTCGGTCAAAAAATCATAATATATTATACACTAGTTTATACTAGTTTCTGTCAAAAATCAAATTAAATCGGGGACTGTTTGAAATGATACAAAACTTTTAAGATCATTTATATATGTTAGGAGGGAAGGTTATGATGGAAGCCCATGCAAAAAATCATATGAAAATTAGATTCTATGAAGCATTTTGAAATGCAAATTTCGGTAAAAAAATAATAATATATTATACACTAATTTCTACTAGTTTCGGTCAAAACTCAAATTAAATCGGGGAATGTTCGAAATGATACGAAACTTTTCATATTATTTATATATGTTAGGAAGGAAGGTTAAGATGAAAGTCCATGCAAAAAATCATCTGAAAATTAGATTGGATGAAACTTTTCGAAATGCAAGTTTCGGTTAAAAAGTCATAATATATACACTAGTTTCGTCTAGTTTCGGTCAAAAAATAAAATTAAATCAAGGACTGTTCAAAACGATACGAAACTTTTCAGAATGTTTACATATGTTACAAGGGAAGGTTATGATGGAAGTCCATGCAAAAAATTATCTGAAAAATAGATTTTATGAAACGTTTCGAAATGCAAGTTTCGGTAAAAAATCATAATACTTTATACACTAGTTTATACTGGTTTCGGTAAAAAAATCAAATTAAATGAAGGACTTTTCGAAATGATACGAAACTTTTCAGTACATTTATATATGTTACAAGGGAAGGTTATGATGGAAGTCCATGCAAGAAATCATCTGAATATTAGGCTCTATGAATCTTTTCGAAATGCGAGTTTCGGTAAAAAAATCATATAATATATTATAAATAAGTTTCAGTAAAAAAAACAATTAAATCGAAGATTGTTCGAAATCATTTCTATATGTTACGAGGGAAGGTTATAATAGAATTCAATTTAAAAAATCATCTGAAAATCAGATTCTATGAAACGTTTCGAAATGAAAGTTTCGATCAAAAAATCATAATATATTATACACTAGTTTATACTAGTTTCTGTCAAAAATAAAATTAAATCAGGGGCTGTTTGAAATGATACAAAACTTTTAAGATCATTTATATAGGTTAGGAGGGAAGGTTATGATGGAAGCCCATGCAAAAAATCATCTGAAAATTAGATTCTAAGAAACATTTTGAAATGCAAGTTTCGGTCAAAAAATAATAATATATAAAACACTAATTTATACTAGTTTCGGTCAAAACTCAAATTGAATCGGGGAATGTTCGAAATGATACGAAACTTTTCAGATTATATATATATATATATATATACACACACACACACACACACACACACACACATATATATATATGTTAGGAGGGAAGGTTATGATGGAAGTCCATGAAAAAAATCATCTGTAAATTAGATTCTATGAAACTTTTCAAAATGCAAGTTTCGATCAAAAAATCATAATATATTATATTAGTTTTGTATAAAAAATCAAGTTAAATATAGGACTGTTCCAAATGATACAAAAATTTTCAGAACATTTATATATGTTACAAGGGAAGGATATGACGGAAGTCCATGCAAAAAATCATCTGGAAATTAGATTCTATGAAACTTTTCTAAATCCAAGTTTTGGTCAAAAAATAATAATATATTATACATAAGTTTCAGTCCAAAAATCAAATTAAATCGAGGATTTTCGAAATGATATGAAACTTTTAAGATCATTTATATATGTTAAGAGGGGAGGTTATGATGGAAGTCCATGCAAAAAATCATCTGAAAATTATATTCTATGAAAAGTTTTGAAATGCATGTTTTAGTCACAAAATCATTTTAATTATACACTAATTTATACTAGTTTCGGTAAAAAAATCAAATTAAATCAGGGACTGTTCGAAATGATACGAAACTTTTAAGATCATTAATATATTTTAGGAAGGAAGGTTACGATGAAAGTCCATGCAAAAAATCATCTGAAAATTAGATTCGATGAAACTTTTCGAAATGCAAGTTTCGGTTAAAAAATCATAATATATAAACTAGTTTCTTCTAGTTTCGGTCAAAAAATCAAATTAAATCAAGGACTTTTCAAAACGATACGAAACGTTTCAGAATGTTTACATATTTTACAAGGGAAGGTTATGATGGAAGTCCATGCAAAAAATCATCTGAAAAATAGATTCTATGAAACGTTTCGAAATGCAAGTTTCGGTAAAAAATCATAATATTTTATACACTAGTTTATACTGGTTTCGGTAAAAAAATCAAATTAAATGAAGGACTTTTCGAAATGATACAAAACTTTTCAGTACATTTATATATGTTACAAGGGAAGGTTATGATGGAAGTCCATGCAAGAAATCAACTGAAAATTAAGGTCTATAAATCTTTTCGAAATGCGAGTTTCAGTAAAAAAATCATATAATATATTATAAATTAGTTTCGGTTAAAAAGAACAATTAAATTGAAGATTATTCGAAATGATACAAACCTTTTCAGATCATTTTTATATGTTATGAGGGAAGGTTATGATATAATTCAATTCAAAAAATAATCTGAAAATCAGATTCTATGAAACGTTTCGAAATGCAAGTTTCGGTCAAAAATCATAATATATTATACACTAGTTTATACTAGTTTCTGTCAAAAATCAAATTAAATCAGGGACTGTTTGAAATGATACAAAACTTTTAAGATCTTTTATATATGTTAGGAGGGAAGGTTATGATGGAAGCCGATGCAAAAAATCATCTGAAAATTAGATTCTAAGAAACATTTTGAAATGCAAGTTTCGGTCAAAAAATAATAATATATAAAACACCAATTTATACTAGTTTCGGTCAAAACTCAAATTGAATCGGGGAATGTTCGAAATGATACGAAACTTTTCAGATTATATATATATATATATATATATATATATATATATATATTTATATATATATATATATATATATATATATATATATTTATATATATATATATATATATATATATATATATATATATATATATATATATATATATATATATATATATATATATGTTAGGAGGGAAGGTTATGATGGAAGTCCTTGAAAAAAATCATCTGAAAATTAGATTCTATGAAACTTTTCAAAATGCAAGTTTCGATCAAAAATTCATAATATATTATACTAGTTTTGGTGAAAAAATAAAGTTAAATCAAGGACTGTTCCAAATGATACAAAACTTTTCAGAACATTTATATATGTTACAAGGGAAGGATATGATGGAAGTCCATGCAAAAAATCATCTGAAAATTAGATTCTATGAAACGTTTCTAAATCCAAGTTTTTGTCAAAAAATCATAATATATTATACACTAGTTTCAGTAAAAAAATCAAATTAAATCGAGGATTTTTTGAAATGATATGAAACTTTTAAGATCATTTATATATGTTAAGAGGGGAGGTTATGATGGAAGTCCATGCAAAAAATCATCTGAAAATTATATTCTATGAAAAGTTTTGAAATGCATGTTTTAGTCACAAAATCATTGTAATTATACACTAATTTATACTAGTTTCGGTAAAAAAATCAAATTAAATCAGGGACTGTTCGAAATGATACGAAACTTTTAAGATCAATAATATATTTTAGGAAGGAAGGTTACGATGAAAGTCCATGCAAAAAATCATCTGAAAATTAGATTCGATGAAACTTTTCGAAATGCAAGTTTCGGTTAAAAAATCATAATATATAAACTAGTTTCTTCTAGTTTCAGTCCAAAAACTTAAATTAAATCAAGGACTTTTCAAAACGATACGAAACGTTTCAGAATGTTTACATATTTTACAAGGGAAGGTTATGATGGAAGTCCATGCAAAAAATCATCTGAAAAATAGATTCTATGAAACGTTTCGAAATGCAAGTTTCGGTAAAAAATCATAATATTTTATACACTAGTTTATACTGGTTTCGGTAAAAAAATCAAATTAAATGAAGGACTTTTCGAAATGATACAAAACTTTTCAGTACATTTACATATGTTACAAGGGAAGGTTATGATGGAAGTCCATGCAAGAAATCAACTGAAAATTAGGTTCTATGAATCTTTTCGAAATGCGAGTTTCAGTAAAAAAATCATATAATATATTATAAATTAGTTTCGGTTAAAAAGAACAATTAAATTGAAGATTATTTGAAATGATACAAACCTTTTCATATCATTTTTATATGTTACGAGGGAAGGTTATGATAGAATTCAATTCAAAAAATAATCTGAAAATCAGATTCTATGAAACGTTTCGAAATGCAAGTTTCGGTCAAAAATCATAATATATTATACACTAGTTTATACTAGTTTCTATCAAAAATCAAATTAAATCAGGGACTGTTTGAAATGATACAAAACTTTTAAGATCATTTATATAGGTTAGGAGGGAAGGTTATGATGGAAGCCCATGCAAAAAATCATCTGATAATTAGATTCTAAGAAACATTTTGAAATGCAAGTTTCGGTCAAAAAATAATAATATATAAAACACTAATTTATACTAGTTTCGGTCAAAACTCAAATTGAATCTGGGAATGTTCGAAATGATACGAAACTTTTCATATCATTTATATATTTTAGGATGGAAGGTTAAGATGAAAGTCCATGAAACAAATCTTCTGAAAATTAGATTTTATGAAACTTTTTGAAATGCAAGTTTCGGTCAAAGAATCATAATATATACACTAGTTTCTTCTAGTTCCGGTCAAAAAATCAAATTAAATCAATGACAGTTCGAAACGTTTCGAAATGCAAGTTTTGGTAAAAAATCATATAATATATTATAAACTAGTTTCGGTAAAAAAACAAATAAATCGAAGATTGTTTGAAATGATACAAACATTTTCAGATCATTTATATGTTACGAGGGAAGGTTATGATAGAAGTCAATTCAAAAAATAATCTGAAAATTAGATTCTATGAAACGTTCGAAATGCAAGTTTCGGTCAAAAAATCATAATATATTATACACTAGTTTATACTAGTTTCTGTCAAAAATCAAATTAAATCGGGGACTGTTTGAAATGATACAAAACTTTTAAGATCATTTATATATGTTAGGAGGGAAGGTTATGATGGAAGCCCATGCAAAAAATCATATGAAAATTAGATTCTATGAAACATTTTGAAATGCAAATTTCGGTAAAAAAATAATAATATATTATACACTAATTTCTACTAGTTTCGGTCAAAACTCAAATTAAATCGGGGAATGTTCGAAATGATACGAAACTTTTCATATCATAAGACGAACGTTCGAGGTAGGCAGTCTTGTTCTAAGAAGAAATCACAGGGACCCCCACGAGGGAAAGCTTACACCCAATTGGGAGGGCCCATATTGTAACAGCCCGGGCCCCTTGCAAGGCAATCCCGGCACTGCCACCTCACGATCTTCTCTACTCCCCTCACTAGTAGAGTTTTTGCCTTCCGTGGGAATCGAACCCTGTACCCTGGGGTTCAAGTACATGTTCAATCCATCAGGTCAACCCTCCCCTTGTTGAGCCTCGCCCTGGTCCGGCTGCACTTCGGGTTGGCCAGGCTGAACAGTCGCCCCAGGCTGTGAATCCTCCACAACCAAGTTCGAGGGAACCACAATCTGGCCATCCTCGACTTTGTAGAGGTAGCTGATCTGACTGATGTCCAGGGCCAGGTCAGGATGAAGAGCCCTTATCTGGTCCACAACATTCTGGAAACTGAGCTCAGTCGACGAGTTCAGATCTTCCATATCCTGGTCGATCCGAGCAAGGAAATGAGCCCTAGTCACCATGCTCTTAGTTTCAGCATCTTCATCCTCCTTCGGGCAGAAGGCATCCTTCAACCTCTTGTTTTGATCCAGAGCTCTCCTTTTGTCGACCTCCAGTTTAGCAATAATTCTGCCCCGCTCGGTCAGCTCCTTGGCCGTGGCACTGGCTTCTTCAGTAGTCGCCTTCAACTTCTCCTCAGCTGCAGCCAGCTACTCCTTCAGCTTCACAATCTCCCTCTCCTGCCCGGGATTTCCTTCAGCCGTCTGCCAGGCCATCAACAAGACCCGCATGACAGCACTTGCGTCCTGGGCCAGAGACAGTCGCCGGGCAGGACGATCCATAGTTTCTAAGTACAAGGAATTGGCACGGTCCACCTCCATGCTCGTCCCTTCGAAAAAATTACGTTTCACGAAGCACGGAGGCAGTACATGCTTCGGCTTGGGAGGAGCGTTGGCTGTCAGGTCCACAGTCGCTGCGGACTTGTGCTTCTTCATCAGAGACCCGGTTGAAGAGCTCGGAGAACCCTGGACCAAGGGGCCCGACCCAGAGCCACTGGTTACGATCAGCTTAGTCTGCACGACCCTCGATCTCTTCTTCTGTTGTTGTTGACGCAAGCGTTCTTGTATTTTGTCGAGCGGGTTCGACAGGGAGCCTGAAAAAGGGAAAAGAAAATTAGATTAATCATGGACGACAAAATAATATCAAAGACATAACAAACATAAGTAAAACAGATACCAAAAAACTCGGACACTTCCTGCCCGGTATTGCACGCCAGCAAATCTGTGACGTCGATCAGGGAACGCTCCACAACTTCCCCCCATCTTGATCCAACATAACTTTCCCTTCTCCATCCAGCAGGGGAGTCGGGGTAAAAGATGCTATCAACTTCCTAAAGGCCTCGAAACTGGCCGCGTCATCCTCGTTCAAAGAGTCCCCCACCTGGACGAACTCGCTGACCGACCTTTCGTAGTGGGTGTAACTCCAAGAGAAGGGGAATAACCAAAGCCTCCTCGGAATCACATGCCCTTGGTCGTCAAGCTTGGGCTCATCGTTCTCGTCGGTATCTATCCCTAGAAAGCTCAGCGCCCTCACATCCTCCGCGCTCGCGGGTTTGATCAGAAAATAATCCGTCTTGAAAGCCCGGATGGACTCTGAGTGAGCCTTGAAAATTTTTGTCCTCTGTTTGAAAGAGACGAACCCCTTCCGATCAGTCCCTCGCCCAACTTGACGCTGCAGGGAGAACAAACGGAAGAACAGAGGGAGCGTGGCTCCAACACCCAGATGGACACACGTCACCTCAAACGCCTTCAGAAACGCGTATGAGTTAGGATGTAGTTGAGACGGGGCAACACCCAGATGCCCGAGCACAACACATACCAAGTCACTGAAGGGAAAAGTTACCCCCAGGACCGAAATCACGTACTCATACATAGAGAATGTTCGACCGCCAAAATCCGAGTTGATGCGGTCGTCATCCCCTGGGCAAGTTACAATCCAGTCAGCAGGGTCGCCAACAACGGGCAGCGGCTTCGCGCGAGGCCTTGAGAACGAGGACACTTTGTCCAGCAGATGCTCCACCACCCATTCTTCGGGCGAGGTCCTTATCTCTTCAGGGCATCGTGGCGAGTCTGTTGAAGCTCCCTCTTCCATAGTGCTCGCGTCCGAGTCTCCCGAAGAACTCCCGGAGTCGGAGGGGACTGACGCAGAAGATCCAGAGTCTTCCGAGGATGTTTCTTTCGAGGAAACCTCCAACGGGTCCATGAGCGAGTTTTCACCTGAAAAGCAGAGGAAAGACATCAGTGAATTCGATTAAGAATATCAAATCCACCCTTCCACCGCTCGACAAGTGAAAGGGCGCGCATCAACCCAGGAACAGGGTCCCGAGCTATAGCCCTGGCTAACCATCGATCAAAGCGATGGCTAACGCCCAACGTCAGAAATTACGGAATCTAAGCCTAAATACTTATCAAATCCCAAGTCAAGGTCGACCAACACCTACGTCGACCATGAGCTAGGGTTTGTAGCCGACCAACAACGATGGTAGAAAATCTAGGGCTTACCGGTTTTAATCTAAAACTACCGTTAAAACTACCCTAAACCGCATGCATTTCTAAGATATCTAGCCTATAACTACCGTAAACACAGAAAGAAGCCGTACCTTGTGCTTGAGAAGCCATTTTTAGAAGAAGTAGAGTCTGGAAATGGTGGTCAAAGGTAGGATGCGGTGGTTGACGGCTGTGAGTGGAGGTTGATAAACGAGCAAGACGTCGGAGAAGAAGATGAAGCGAAAAAGCTTAAAATAAAGCCTTGGAATCCTATTTATAGGGAAGGAAACACGTGCAGGCGCGCGTGACCCCTACCCCTAGCCAATTATTATCTATGCACTAGCCCCTAGGCTAGCCGTCAGATCATTAATAGGCGCGAATTCCCAAATATTCCAACTTTTCGTTTCATATTCTCCTGTCGAGCAACGTACCAACTGCTCGCCCATCGAAGATCGGCAGCGAGAAATTCCTGGCCCGAATATTGTACGTCCTTGAGCACGAAACCATTACTAAGTCACTACTCATCCGCAGGAGCAATGACTTGGGGGGCTCCTGTTCTGGGCAGGCCCAATTCCCATAATTGGGCCAAGCAAACCAACTTGGCAGAAGCGCTCGACGTCGAGCAACACCAAGGATAATGGTCTCTGTCGACCAAAGGCATACCGACCAAGACAAAGCCCTCCAGCGGCTAGTTTTGACCGTTACCTATCTTTACGGATTCCACGATCCGCGCTCAACGGTGTGGACCAATAATCTTCCATTTAGTCCCTTATATAAACCCTCTCATTTGAGAGGGTCAGGTATTCAATTCTCTGACCTTAATTCGTGTACTTGCTCACTCATTGCTCAGTGTCTTACTATAACATCGGAGTGCCTTGCAGGTACACCCCCTCCTCTCCTCACCAATCGTCTTTCACCAACATTCAAAGCCAGCCGTGTCAGATCCTGATCTCCAGGTACGATCAGATTCTATGAAACTTTTCAAAATACAAGATTCGGTCAAAAAATTATAATATATTATACACTAGTTTATACTAGTTTCTGTCAAAACTCAAATTAAATCGGGGACTGTTTGAAATGATAAAAAACTTTTAAGATCATTTATATATGTTAAGAGGGAAGGTTATGAAGGAAGTCCATGCAAAAAATCATCTGAAAATTAGATTCTATGAAACGTTTTAAAATGCAAGTTTCGGTCAAAAAATCATAATATATTATACACGAATTTATACTAGTTTTGGTCAAAACTTAATTTAAATCGGGGAATGTTCGAAATGATACGAAACTTTTTAGATCATTTATATATGTTAGGAGAGAAGGTTATGATGGAAGTCATGCAAAAAATCATTCTGAAAATTAGATTCTATGAAACTTTTCAAAATGCAAGTTTTGGTAAAAAAATCATAATATATTATACACTAGTTTATACTAGTTTCTGTCAAAAATCAAAATAAATCGGGGACTGTTTGAAATGATAAAAAAACTTTTAAGATCATTTATATTTGTTAGGAGGGAAGGTTATGATGGAAGTCCATGCAAAAAATCATTCTGAAAATTAGATTCTTTGAAACGTTTCAAAATGCAAGTTTCGGTCAAATAATCATAATATATTATACACGAATTTAAACTATTTTCGGTCAAAACTCAATTTAAATCGAGGAATGTTCGAAATGATACGAAACTTTTAAGATCATTTATATATGTTAGGAGGGAAGGTTATGATGGAAGTCAGTGCAGAAAATCATTCTGAAAATTAGATTCTATGAAACATTTCAAAACGCAAGTTTTGGTCAAAAAATCATAATATATACACTAGTTTATACTAGTTTCTGTCAAAAATCAAATTAAATCGGGGAATGTTTGAAATGATTAAAAAACTTTTAAGATCATTTATATATGTTAGGATGGAAGGTAATGATGGAATTCCATGCAAGAAATCATCTGAATATTATATTCTATGAAACGTTTCAAAATGCAAGTTTCGGTCAAATAATCATAATATATTATACACGAATTTATACTAGTTTCGGTCAAAAATCAATTTAAATCGGGGAATGTTCGAAATGATACGAAACTTTTAAGATCATTTATATATGTTAAGAAGGAAGGTTATGATGGAAGTCCATGCAAAAAATCATTCTGAAAATTAGATTCTATGAAACTTTTCAAAATGCAAGTTTCGGTCAAAAAATTATAATATATTATACACTAGTTTATACTAGTTTCTATCAAAAATCAAATTAAATCGGGGACTGTTTGAAATGATAAAAAACTTTTAAGATCATTTATATATGTTAGGAGGGAAGGTTATGATGGAAGTCCATGCAAAAAATCATCTGAAAATTAGATTCTATGAAACGTTTTAAAATGCAAGTTTCGGTCAAAAAATCATAATATATTATACACAAATTTATACTAGTTTCGGTCAAAACTCAATTTAAAACGGGGAATATTCGAAATAATACGAAACTTTTAAGATCATTTATATATGTTAGGAGGGAAGGTTATGATGGAAGTCCATGCAAAAAATCATTCTGAAAATTAGATTCTATGAAACTTTTCAAAATGCAAGTTTTGGTAAAAAAATCATAATATATTATACACTAGTTTATACTAGTTTCTGTCAAAAATCAAAATAAATCGGGGACTGTTTGAAATGATAAAAAAACTTTTAAGATCATTTATATTTGTTAGGAGGGAAGGTTATGATGGAAGTCCATGCAAAAAATCATTCTGAAAATTAGATTCTTTGAAACGTTTCAAAATGCAAGTTTCGGTCAAATAATCATAATATATTATACACGAATTTAAACTATTTTTCGGTCAAAACTCAATTTAAATCGAGGAATGTTCGAAATGATACGAAACTTTTAAGATCATTTATATATGTTAGGAGGGAAGGTTATGATGGAAGTCAGTGCAGAAAATCATTCTGAAAATTAGATTCTATGAAACATTTCAAAACGCAAGTTTTGGTCAAAAAATCATAATATATACACTAGTTTATACTAGTTTCTGTCAAAAATCAAATTAAATCGGGGAATGTTTGAAATGATTAAAAAACTTTTAAGATCATTTATATATGTTAGGATGGAAGGTTATGATGGAATTCCATGCAAAAAATCATCTGAATATTATATTCTATGAAACGTTTCAAAATGCAAGTTTCGGTCAAATAATCATAATATATTATACACGAATGTATACTAGTTTCGGTCAAAAATCAATTTAAATCGGGGAATGTTCCAAATGATACGAAACTTTTAAGATCATTTATATATGTTAAGAAGGAAGGTTATGATGGAAGTCCATGCAAAAAATCATTCTGAAAATTAGATTCTATGAAACTTTTCAAAATGCAAGTTTCGGTCAAAAAATTATAATATATTATACACTAGTTTATACTAGTTTCTGTCAAAAATCAAATTAAATCGGGGACTGTTTGAAATGATAAAAAACTTTTAAGATCATTTATATATGTTAGGAGGGAAGGTTATGATGGAAGTCCATGCAAAAAATCATCTGAAAATTAGATTCTATGAAACGTTTTAAAATGCATGTTTCGGTCAAAAAATCATAATATATTATACACAAATTTATACTAGTTTCGGTCAAAACTCAATTTAAAACGGGGAATATTCGAAATAATACGAAACTTTTAAGATCATTTATATATGTTAGGATGGAAGGTTATGATGGAAGTCCATGCAAAAAATCATTCTGAAAATTAGATTCTATGAAACTTTTCAAAATGCAAGTTTTGGTAAAAAAATCATAATATATTATACACTAGTTTATACTAGTTTCTGTCAAAAATTAAATTAAATCGGGGACTGTTTGAAATGATAAAAAAAATTTTAAGATCATTTATATATGTTAGGAGGGAAGTTTATGATGGAAGTCCATGCAAATAATCATCTGAAAATTAGATTCTATGAAACGTTTCAAAATGCAAGTTTCGGTCAAATAATCATAATATATTATACACGAATTTATACTAGTTTCGGTCAAAACTCAATTTAAATCGGTGAATGTTCGAAATGATACGAAACTTTAAAGATAAATTATATATGTTAGGAGGGAAGGTTATGATGGAAGTCTATGCGAAAAATCATTCTGAAAATTAGATTCTATGAAACGTTTCAAAATGCAAGTTTTGGTCAAAAAATTATAATATATTATACACTAGTTTATACTAGTTTCTGTCAAAAATCAAATTAAATCGGGGACTGTTAGAAATGATAAAAAAACATTTAAGATCATTTATATATGTTAGGAGGGAAGGTTATGATGGAAGTCCATGCAAAAAATTATTCTGAAAATTAGATTCTATGAAACATTTCAAAATGCAAGTTTTGGTAAAAAAATCATAATATATTATACACTAGTTTATATTAGTTGCTATCAAAAATCAAATTAAATCGGGGACTGTTTGAAATGATAAAAAAACTTTTAAGATCATTTATATATGTTAGGAGGGAAGGTTATGATGGAAGTCCATGAAAAAAATCATTTTGAAAATTAGATTCTATGAAACTTTTTAAAATGCAAGTTTCGGTCAAATAATCATAATATATTATACACGAATTAATACTAGTTTCGGTCAAAACTCAATTTAAATCGGGGAATATTCGAAATAATACGAAACTTTTAAGATCATTTAAATATGTTAGGAGGGAAGGTTATGATGGAAGTCCATGCAGAAAATCATTCTGAAAATTAGATTCTATGAAACATTTCAAAACGCAAGTTTTGGTCAAAAAATCATAATATATACACTAGTTTATACTAGTTTCTGTCAAAAATCAAATTAAATCGGGGAATGTTTGAAATGATTAAAAAACTTTTAAGATCATTTATATATGTTAGGATGGAAGGTTATGATGGAATTCCATGCAAAAAATCATCTGAATATTATATTCTATGAAACGTTTCAAAATGCAAGTTTCGGTCAAATAATCATAATATATTATACACGAATGTATACTAGTTTCGGTCAAAAATCAATTTAAATCGGGGAATGTTCCAAATGATACGAAACTTTTAAGATCATTTATATATGTTAAGAAGGAAGGTTATGATGGAAGTCCATGCAAAAAATCATTCTGAAAATTAGATTCTATGAAACTTTTCAAAATGCAAGTTTCGGTCAAAAAATTATAATATATTATACACTAGTTTATACTAGTTTCTGTCAAAAATCAAATTAAATCGGGGACTGTTTGAAATGATAAAAAACTTTTAAGATCATTTATATATGTTAGGAGGGAAGGTTATGATGGAAGTCCATGCAAAAAATCATCTGAAAATTAGATTCTATGAAACGTTTTAAAATGCATGTTTCGGTCAAAAAATCATAATATATTATACACAAATTTATACTAGTTTCGGTCAAAACTCAATTTAAAACGGGGAATATTCGAAATAATACGAAACTTTTAAGATCATTTATATATGTTAGGATGGAAGGTTATGATGGAAGTCCATGCAAAAAATCATTCTGAAAATTAGATTCTATGAAACTTTTCAAAATGCAAGTTTTGGTAAAAAAATCATAATATATTATACACTAGTTTATACTAGTTTCTGTCAAAAATTAAATTAAATCGGGGACTGTTTGAAATGATAAAAAAAATTTTAAGATCATTTATATATGTTAGGAGGGAAGTTTATGATGGAAGTCCATGAAAATAATCATCTGAAAATTAGATTCTATGAAACGTTTCAAAATGCAAGTTTCGGTCAAATAATCATAATATATTATACACGAATTTATACTAGTTTCGGTCAAAACTCAATTTAAATCGGTGAATGTTCGAAATGATACGAAACTTTAAAGATAAATTATATATGTTAGGAGGGAAGGTTATGATGGAAGTCTATGCGAAAAATCATTCTGAAAATTAGATTCTATGAAACGTTTCAAAATGCAAGTTTTGGTCAAAAAATTATAATATATTATACACTAGTTTATACTAGTTTCTGTCAAAAATCAAATTAAATCGGGGACTGTTAGAAATGATAAAAAAACATTTAAGATCATTTATATATGTTAGGAGGGAAGGTTATGATGGAAGTCCATGCAAAAAATTATTCTGAAAATTAGATTCTATGAAACATTTCAAAATGCAAGTTTTGGTAAAAAAATCATAATATATTATACACTAGTTTATATTAGTTGCTATCAAAAATCAAATTAAATCGGGGACTGTTTGAAATGATAAAAAAACTTTTAAGATCATTTATATATGTTAGGAGGGAAGGTTATGATGGAAGTCCATGAAAAAAATCATTTTGAAAATTAGATTCTATGAAACTTTTTAAAATGCAAGTTTCGGTCAAATAATCATAATATATTATACACGAATTAATACTAGTTTCGGTCAAAACTCAATTTAAATCGGGGAATATTCGAAATAATACGAAACTTTTAAGATCATTTAAATATGTTAGGAGGGAAGGTTATGATGGAAGTCCATGCAGAAAATCATTCTGAAAATTAGATTCTATGAAACATTTCAAAACGCAAGTTTTGGTCAAAAAATCATAATATATACACTAGTTTATACTAGTTTCTGTCAAAAATCAAATTAAATCGGGGAATGTTTGAAATGATTAAAAAACTTTTAAGATCATTTATATATGTTAGGATGGAAGGTTATGATGGAATTCCATGCAAAAAATCATCTGAATATTATATTCTATGAAACGTTTCAAAATGCAAGTTTCGGTCAAATAATAATAATATATTATACACGAATGTATACTAGTTTCGGTCAAAAATCAATTTAAATCGGGGAATGTTCCAAATGATACGAAACTTTTAAGATCATTTATATATGTTAAGAAGGAAGGTTATGATGGAAGTCCATGCAAAAAATCATTCTGAAAATTAGATTCTATGAAACTTTTCAAAATGCAAGTTTCGGTCAAAAAATTATAATATATTATACACTAGTTTATACTAGTTTCTGTCAAAAATCAAATTAAATCGGGGACTGTTTGAAATGATAAAAAACTTTTAAGATCATTTATATATGTTAGGAGGGAAGGTTATGATGGAAGTCCATGCAAAAAATCATCTGAAAATTAGATTCTATGAAACGTTTTAAAATGCATGTTTCGGTCAAAAAATCATAATATATTATACACAAATTTATACTAGTTTCGGTCAAAACTCAATTTAAAACGGGGAATATTCGAAATAATACGAAACTTTTAAGATCATTTATATATGTTAGGATGGAAGGTTATGATGGAAGTCCATGCAAAAAATCATTCTGAAAATTAGATTCTATGAAACTTTTCAAAATGCAAGTTTTGGTAAAAAAATCATAATATATTATACACTAGTTTATACTAGTTTCTGTCAAAAATTAAATTAAATCGGGGACTGTTTGAAATGATAAAAAAAATTTTAAGATCATTTATATATGTTAGGAGGGAAGTTTATGATGGAAGTCCATGCAAATAATCATCTGAAAATTAGATTCTATGAAACGTTTCAAAATGCAAGTTTCGGTCAAATAATCATAATATATTATACACGAATTTATACTAGTTTCGGTCAAAACTCAATTTAAATCGGTGAATGTTCGAAATGATACGAAACTTTAAAGATAAATTATATATGTTAGGAGGGAAGGTTATGATGGAAGTCTATGCGAAAAATCATTCTGAAAATTAGATTCTATGAAACGTTTCAAAATGCAAGTTTTGGTCAAAAAATTATAATATATTATACACTAGTTTATACTAGTTTCTGTCAAAAATCAAATTAAATCGGGGACTGTTAGAAATGATAAAAAAACATTTAAGATCATTTATATATGTTAGGAGGGAAGGTTATGATGGAAGTCCATGCAAAAAATTATTCTGAAAATTAGATTCTATGAAACATTTCAAAATGCAAGTTTTGGTAAAAAAATCATAATATATTATACACTAGTTTATATTAGTTGCTATCAAAAATCAAATTAAATCGGGGACTGTTTGAAATGATAAAAAAACTTTTAAGATCATTTATATATGTTAGGAGGGAAGGTTATGATGGAAGTCCATGAAAAAAATCATTTTGAAAATTAGATTCTATGAAACTTTTTAAAATGCAAGTTTCGGTCAAATAATCATAATATATTATACACGAATTAATACTAGTTTCGGTCAAAACTCAATTTAAATCGGGGAATATTCGAAATAATACGAAACTTTTAAGATCATTTAAATATGTTAGGAGGGAAGGTTATGATGGAAGTCCATGCAGAAAATCATTCTGAAAATTAGATTCTATGAAACATTTCAAAACGCAAGTTTTGGTCAAAAAATCATAATATATACACTAGTTTATACTAGTTTCTGTCAAAAATCAAATTAAATCGGGGAATGTTTGAAATGATTAAAAAACTTTTAAGATCATTTATATATGTTAGGATGGAAGGTTATGATGGAATTCCATGCAAGATATCATCTGAATATTATATTCTATGAAACGTTTCAAAATGCAAGTTTCGGTCAAATAATCATAATATATTATACACGAATTTATACTAGTTTCGGTCAAAAATCAATTTAAATCGGGGAATGTTCGAAATGATACGAAACTTTTAAGATCATTTATATATGTTAAGAAGGAAGGTTATGATGGAAGTCCATGCAAAAAATCATTCTGAAAATTAGATTCTATGAAACTTTTCAAAATGCAAGTTTCGGTCAAAAAATTATAATATATTATACACTAGTTTATACTAGTTTCTATCAAAAATCAAATTAAATCGGGGACTGTTTGAAATGATAAAAAACTTTTAAGATCATTTATATATGTTAGGAGGGAAGGTTATGATGGAAGTCCATGCAAAAAATCATCTGAAAATTAGATTCTATGAAACGTTTTAAAATGCAAGTTTCGGTCAAAAAATCATAATATATTATACACAAATTTATACTAGTTTCGGTCAAAACTCAATTTAAAACGGGGAATATTCGAAATAATACGAAACTTTTAAGATCATTTATATATGTTAGGAGGGAAGGTTATGATGGAAGTCCATGCAAAAAATCATTCTGAAAATTAGATTCTATGAAACTTTTCAAAATGCAAGTTTTGGTAAAAAAAATCATAATATATTATACACTAGTTTATACTAGTTTCTGTCAAAAATCAAAATAAATCGGGGACTGTTTGAAATGATAAAAAAACTTTTAAGATCATTTATATTTGTTAGGAGGGAAGGTTATGATGGAAGTCCATGCAAAAAATCATTCTAAAAATTAGATTCTTTGAAACGTTTCAAAATGCAAGTTTCGGTCAAATAATCATAATATATTATACACGAATTTAAACTATTTTCGGTCAAAACTCAATTTAAATCGAGGAATGTTCGAAATGATACGAAACTTTTAAGATCATTTATATATGTTAGGAGGGAAGGTTATGATGGAAGTCAGTGCAGAAAATCATTCTGAAAATTAGATTCTATGAAACATTTCAAAACGCAAGTTTTGGTCAAAAAATCATAATATATACACTAGTTTATACTAGTTTCTGTCAAAAATCAAATTAAATCGGGGAATGTTTGAAATGATTAAAAAACTTTTAAGATCATTTATATATGTTAGGATGGAAGGTTATGATGGAATTCCATGCAAAAAATCATCTGAATATTATATTCTATGAAACGTTTCAAAATGCAAGTTTCGGTCAAATAATCATAATATATTATACACGAATGTATACTAGTTTCGGTCAAAAATCAATTTAAATCGGGGAATGTTCCAAATGATACGAAACTTTTAAGATCATTTATATATGTTAAGAAGGAAGGTTATGATGGAAGTCCATGCAACAAATCATTCTGAAAATTAGATTCTATGAAACTTTTCAAAATGCAAGTTTCGGTCAAAAAATTATAATATATTATACACTAGTTTATACTAGTTTCTGTCAAAAATCAAATTAAATCGGGGACTGTTTGAAATGATAAAAAACTTTTAAGATCATTTATATATGTTAGGAGGGAAGGTTATGATGGAAGTCCATGCAAATAATCATCTGAAAATTAGATTCTATGAAACGTTTCAAAATGCAAGTTTCGGTCAAATAATCATAATATATTATACACGAATTTATACTAGTTTCGGTCAAAACTCAATTTAAATCGGTGAATGTTCGAAATGATACGAAACTTTAAAGATAAATTATATATGTTAGGAGGGAAGGTTATGATGGAAGTCTATGCGAAAAATCATTCTGAAAATTAGATTCTATGAAACGTTTCAAAATGCAAGTTTTGGTCAAAAAATTATAATATATTATACACTAGTTTATACTAGTTTCTGTCAAAAATCAAATTAAATCGGGGACTGTTAGAAATGATAAAAAAACATTTAAGATCATTTATATATGTTAGGAGGGAAGGTTATGATGGAAGTCCATGCAAAAAATTATTCTGAAAATTAGATTCTATGAAACATTTCAAAATGCAAGTTTTGGTAAAAAAATCATAATATATTATACACTAGTTTATATTAGTTGCTATCAAAAATCAAATTAAATCGGGGACTGTTTGAAATGATAAAAAAACTTTTAAGATCATTTATATATGTTAGGAGGGAAGGTTATGATGGAAGTCCATGAAAAAAATCATTTTGAAAATTAGATTCTATGAAACTTTTTAAAATGCAAGTTTCGGTCAAATAATCATAATATATTATACACGAATTAATACTAGTTTCGGTCAAAACTCAATTTAAATCGGGGAATATTCGAAATAATACGAAACTTTTAAGATCATTTAAATATGTTAGGAGGGAAGCTAATGATGGAAGTCCATGCAAAAAATCATTCTGAAAATTAGATTCTATGAAACTTTTCAAAATGCAAGTTTTGGTAAAAAAATCATAATATATTATACACTAGTTTATACTAGTTTCTGTCAAAAATTAAATTAAATCGGGGACTGTTTGAAATGATAAAAAAAACTTTTAAGATCATTTATATATGTTAGGAGGGAAGTTTATGATGGAATTCCATGCAAATAATCATCTGAAAATTAGATTCTATGAAACGTTTCAAAATGCAAGTTTCGGTCAAATAATCATAATATATTATACACGAATTTATACTAGTTTCGGTCAAAACTCAATTTAAATCGGTGAATGTTCGAAATGATACGAAACTTTAAAGATCAATTATATATGTTAGGAGGGAAGGTTATGATGGAAGTCTATGCGAAAAATCATTCTGAAAATTATATTCTATGAAATGTTTCAAAATGCAAGTTTTGGTCAAAAAATTATAATATATTATACACTAGTTTATACTAGTTTCTGTCAAAAATCAAATTAAATCAGGGACTGTTTGAAATGATAAAAAAACTTTTAAGATCATTTATATATGTTAGGAGGGAAGATTATGATGGAAGTCCATTCAAAAAATTATTCTGAAAATTAGATTCTATGAAACTTTTTAAAATGCAAGTTTCGGTCAAATAATCATAATATATTATACACGAAGTTATACTAGTTTCGGTCAAAACTCAATTTAAAACGGGGAATATTCGAAATAATATGAAACTTTTAAGATCATTTATATATGTTAGGAGGGAAGGTTATGATGGAAGTCAATGCAAAAAATCATTCTGAAAATTAGATTCTATGAAACATTTCAAAATGCAAGTTTTGGTCAAAAAATCATAATATATTATACACTAGTTTATACTAGTTTCTCTAAAAAATCAAATTAAATCGGTGACTTTATGAAATGATAAAAAAAACTTTTAAAATCATTTATATATGTTAGGAGGGAAGTTTATGATGGAAGTCCATGCAAAAAATCATCTGAAAATTAGATTCTATGAAACGTTTCAAAATGCATGTTTCGGTCAAATAATCATAAATATATTATACATGAATTTATACTAGTGTCAGTCAAAACTCAATTTAAATCGGGGAATGTTCAAAATGATACGAAACTTTTAAAATCATTTATATATGTTAGGAGGAAAGGTTATGATGGAAGTCCATGCAAAAAATCATTCTGAAAATTAGATTCTATGAAACTTTTCAAAATGCAAGTTTTGGTCAATTAATCATAATATATTATACACGAATTTATACTATTTTCGGTTAAAACTTAATTTAAATCGGGGAATGTTCGAAATGATATGAAACTTTTAAGATCATTTATATATGTTAGGAGGGAAGGTTATGATGGAAGTCAATGCAAAAAATCATTCTCAAAATTAGATTCTATGAAACATTTCAAAATTCAAGTTTTGGTCAAAAAATCATAATATATTATACACTAGTTTATACTAGTTTCTGTTAAAAATCAATTTAATCGGGGACTATTTGAAATGATTAAAAAACTTTTAAGATCATTTATATATGTTCGGAGGGAAGGTTATGATGGAAGTCCATGCAAAAAATCATCTGAAAATTAGATTCTATGAAACGTTTTAAAATGCAAGTTTCGTTCAAAAAATCATAATATATTATACACGAATTTATACTAGTTTCGGTCAAAACTAAATTTAAATCGGGGAATGTTCGAAATGATACGAAACTTTTAAGATCATTTATATATGTTAGGAGGGAAGGTTATAATGGAAGTCAAAGCAAAAAATCATTCTGAAAATTAGATTCTGTGAAACATTTCAAAATGCAAGTTTTTGTCAAAAAATCATAATATATATTATACACTAGTTTATACTAGTTTCTGTCAAAAATCAAATTAAATCGGGGACTGTTTGAAATGATACAAAAAACTTTTGAGATCATTTATATTTTTTAGGAAGGAAGATTATGATGGAAGTCCATGCAAAAAATCGTTCAGAAAATTAGATTCTATGAAACTTTTCAAAATGCATGTATTGGTCAAATAATCATAATATATTATACACGAATTTATACTAGTTTCATTCAAAACTCAATTTAAATCGGGGAATGTTCGAAATGATACGAAACTTTTAAGATCATTTATATATGTTAGGAGGGAAGGTTATAATGGAAGTCAAAGCAAAAAAATCATTCTATAAATTAGATTCTATGAAACATTTCAAAATGCAAGTTTTGGTCAAAAAATCATAATATATTATACACTAGTTTATTCTAGTTTCTGTCAAAAATCAAATTAAATCGGGGACTGTTTGAAATGATAAAAAAACTTTTGAGATCAATTATATTTGTTAGGAGGGAAGATTATGATGGAAGTCCATGCTAAAAATCATTCTGAAAATTAGATTCTATGAAACTTTTCAAAATACAAGTTTTGGTCAAATAATCGTAATATATTATACATGAATTTATACTATTTTCGGTCAAAACTCAATTTAAATCGGGGAATGTTCGAAATGATACGAAACGTTTAAGATCATGTATATATGTTAGGAGGGAAGGTTATGATGGAAGTCAATGCAAAAAATCATTCTGAAAATTAGATTCTATGATACATTTAAAAATGCAAGTTTTGTACAAAAAATCATAATATATTATACACTAGTTTATACTAGTTTCTGTCAAAAATCAAATTAATCGGGAACTATTTGAAATGATTAAAAAACTTTTAAGATCATTTATATATGTTCGGAGGGAAGGTTATGATGGAAGTCCATGCAAAAGTAATCTGAAAATTAGATTCAATGAAACGTTTTAAAATGCAAGTTTCGGTCAAAAAATCATAATATATTATACACGAATTTATACTAGTTTTGGTCAAAACTTAATTTAAATCGGGATTGTTCGAAATGATACGAAACTTTTAAGATCATTTATATATGTTAGGAGAGAAGGTTATGATGGAAGTCCATGCAATAAATAATTCTGAAAATTAGATTCTATGAAAGTTTTCAAAATGCAAGTTTTGGTCAAAAAATAAAAATATATTATACACTAGTTTATACTAGTTTCTGTCAAAAATCAAATTAAATCGGGGACTGTTTGAAATGATAAAATTATTTTTAAGATCATTTATATATGTTAGGAGGGAAGTTTATGATGGAATTCCATCCAAAAAATCATCTGAATATTATATTCTATGAAACGTTTAAAAATGCAAGTTTCGGTCAAATAATCATAATATATTATACACGAATTTATACTAGTTTCGAACAAAACTGAATTTAAATCGGGGAATTTTCGAAATGATACGAAACTTTTAAGATCATTTATATATGTTAGGAGGGAAGGTTATGATGGAAGTCAAAGCAAAAAATCATTCTGAAAATTAGATTCAACGAAACATTTCAAAATGCAAGTTTTGTTCAAAAAATCATAATATATTATACACTAGTTTATACTAGTTTCTGTCAACAATCAAATTAAATCGGGGACTGTTTGAAATGATAAAATAACTTTTAAGATCATTTATATATGTTAGGAGGGAAGTTTATGATGGAAGTTCATGCAAAAAATCATTCTGAATATTAGATTCTATGAAACTTTTCAAAATGCAAGTTTCGGTCAAATAATCATAATATATTATACACGAATTTATACTATTTTCGGTCAAAACTCAATTTAAATCAGGGAATGTTCGAAATGATACGAAACATTTAAGAACATTTATATATTTTAGGAGGGAAAGTTATGATGGAAGTCCATGCAAAAAATCATCTAAAAATTAGATTCTATATAACGTTTTAAAATGCAAGTTTCGGTCAAAAAATCATAATATATTATACACGAATTTATACTAGGTTTGGTCAAAACTTAAATTAAATCGGGAATGTTCGAAATGATACGAAACTTTTAAGATGATTTATATATGTTAGAAGGGAAGGTTATGATTGAAGTCCATGCAAAAAATAATTATGAAAATTAGATTCTATGAAACTTTTCAAAATGCAAGTTTTGTTCAAAAAATCATTATATATTATACACTAGTTTATACTAGTTTCTGTCAACAATCAAATTAAATCGGGGACTGTTTGAAATGATAAAATAACTTTTAAGATCATTTATATATGTTAGGAGGGAAGTTTATGATGGAAGTTCATGCAAAAAATCATTCTGAAAATTAGATTCTATGAAACTTTTCAAAATGCAAGTTTCGGTCAAAAAATCATAATATATTATAGATGAATTTATACTTGTTTTGGTCAAAACATAATTTAAATCGGGAATGTTCGAAATGATACAAAACTTTTAAGATAATTTATATATTTTAGAAGGGAAGGTTATGATGGAAGTCCATGCAAAAAATCATTCAAAAAATTAGATTCTATGAAACTTTTCAAAATGCAAGTTTCGGTCAAAAAATCATAATATATTATACACTAATTTGTAATTGTTTCGGTCAAAACTCAAATTAAATAGGGGAATGTTTGAAATGATACGAAAATTTTAAGATCATTTAAATATGTTAGGAGGGAAGGTTATGATGGAAGTCCATGCAAAAAATCATTCTGAAAATTAGATTCTATTAAACTTTTCAAAATGCAAGTTTCAGTCAAAAATTTATAATATATTATACACTAGTTTATACTAGTTTTTGTTAAAAATAATATTAAATCGATGACTGTTTGAAATCATAATAAACTTTTAAGATCATATATATATATATATATATATATATATATATATATATATTTGTTAGGAGGGAAGGTTATGATGGAAGTCCATGCAAAAAACCATCTGAAAATTAGATTCTATGAAACGTTTTAAAATGCAAGTTTCGGTCAAAAAATCATAATATATTATACATGAATTTATACTTGTTTTGGTCAAAACATAATTTAAATCGGGAATGTTCGAAATGATACGAATCTTTTAAGATCATTTATATATGTTAGAAGGGAAGGTTATGATGGAAGTCCATGCAAAAAATAATTTTGAAAATTAGATTCTATGAAACTTTTCAAAATGCAAGTTTTGGTAAAAAAAATCATAATATTTTATACACTAGTTTATACTAGTTTCTGTCAACAATCAAATTAAATCGGGGACTGTTTGAAATGATAAAATAACTTTTAAGATCATTTATATATGTTAGGAGGGAAGTTTATGATGGAAGTTCATGCAAAAAATCATTCTGAAAATTAGATTCTATGAAACTTTTCAAAATGCAAGTTTCGGTCAAATAATCATAATATATTATACACGAATTTATACTATTTTCGGTCAAAACTCAATTTAAATCGGGGAATGTTCGAAATGATACGAAACCTTTAAGAACATTTATATATTTTAGGAGGGAAAGTTATGATGGAAGTCCCTGCAAAAAATCATCTGAAAATATGATTCTATATAACGTTTTAAAATGCAAGTTTCGGTCAAAAAATCATAATATATTATACACGAATTTATACTAGGTTTGGTCAAAACTTAAATTAAATCGGGAATGTTCGAAATGATACGAAACTTTTAAGATAATTTATATATGTTAGAAGGGAAGGTTATGATTGAAGTCCATGCAAAAAATAATTATGAAAATTAGATTCTATGAAACTTTTCAAAATGCAAGTTTTGTTCAAAAAATCATAATATATTATACACTAGTTTATACTAGTTTTTGTCAAAAATCAAATTAAATCGGGGACTGTTTGAAATGATTAAAAAACTTTTAAGATCATTTATATATGTTAGGAGGGAAGTTTATGATGGAAGTCCATGCAAAAAATCATCTGAAAATTAAATTCTATGAAACGTTTCAAAATGCGAGTTTCGGTCAAATAATCATAATATATTATACACAAATTTATACTAGTTTCGTTCAAAACTCAATATAAATCGGGGAATGTTCGAAATGATACGAAATTTTTAAAATCATTTATATATGTTAGGAGGGAAGGTTATGATGGAAGTCCATGCAAAAAATCATTCTGAAAATTAGATTCTATGAAACTTTTCAAAATGCAAGTTTTGGACAAAAAATCATAATATATTATACACTAGTTTATACTAGTTTCTGTCAAAAATCAAATTAAATCGGGGACTGTTTGAAATGATAAAAAATAATTTAAGATCATTTATATATGTTAGGAGGGAAGGTTATGATGGAATTCCATTCAAAAAATCATTCTTAAAATTAGATTCTATGAAAGTTTTCAAAATTCAAGTTTCGGTCAAATAATTATAATATATGATACACGAATTTATACTATTTTCGGTCAAAACTCAATTTAAATTGGGGAATGTTCGAAATGATACGAAACTTTTAAGATCATTTATATATGTTAAGAGGGAAGGTTATGATGGAAGTCCATGCAAAAAATCATTCTGAAAATTAGATTCTATGAATCTTTTCAAAATGCAAGTTTCGGTCAAAAAATCATAATATATTATACACTAATTTGTAATTGTTTCGGTCAAAACTCAAATTAAATAGGGGAATGTTTGAAATGATACGAAACTTTTAAGATCATTTAAATATGTTAGGAGGGAAGGTTATGATGGAAGTCCATGCAAAAAATCATTCTGAAAATTAGATTCTATTAAACTTTTCAAAATGCAAGTTTCAGTCAAAAAATTATAATATATTATACACTAGTTTATACTAGTTTCTGTCAAAAATAATATTAAATCGGGGACTGTTTGAAATGATAAAAAACTTTTAAGATCATATATATATATATATATATATATATATATATATATATATATATATATATATATATATATATATATATATATATATATATATATATATATATATATATATATATATGTTAGGAGGGAAGGTTATGATGGAAGTCCATGCAAAAAATCATCTGAAAATTAGATTCTATGAAACGTTTTAAAATGCAAGTTTCGGTCAAAAAATCATAATATATTATACTTGAATTTATACTTGTTTTGGTCAAAACATAATTTAAATCGGGAATGTTCGAAATGATACGAAACTTTTAAGATCATTTATATATGTTAGAAGGGAAGGTTATGATGGAAGTCCATGCAAAAAATAATTCTGAAAATTAGATTCTATGAAACTTTTCAAAATGCAAGTTTTGGTAAAAAAATCATAATATATTATACACTTGTTTATACTAGTTTCTGTCCAAAATCAAATTAAATCGGGGACTGTTTTAAATGATAAAAAAATTTTAAGATCATTTATATTTGTTAGGAGGGAAGGTTATGATGGAAGTCCATGTAAAAAATCATTCTGAAAATTAGATTCTTTGAAACGTTTCAAAATGCAAGTTTCGGTCAAATAATCATATTATATTATACACGAATTTAAACTATTTTCGGTCAAAACTCAATTCAAATCGGGGAATGTTCGAAATGTTACGAAACTTTTAAGATCATTTATATATGTTAGGAGGGAAGGTTATGATGGAAGTCAGTGGAAAAAATCATTCTGAAAAATAGATTTTATGAAACATTTCAAAACGCACGTTTTGGTCAAAAAATCATAATATATTATACACTAGTTTATACTAGTTTCTGTCAAAAATAAAATTAAATCGGGGACTGTTTGAAATGATTAAAAAACTTTTAAAATCATTTATATATGTTAGGAGGGAAGGTTATGATGGAAGTCCATGCAAAAAATCATCTGAAAATTAGATTCTATGAAACGTTTCAAAATGCAAGTTTCGGTCAAATAATCATAATATATTATACACGAATTTATACTAGTTTCGGTCAGAACTCAATTTAAATCGGGGAATGTTCGAAATGATACGAAACTTTTAAGATCATTTATATATGTTAGGAGGGAAAGGTATGATGGAAGTCCATGCAAAAAATCATTCTGAAAATTAGATTCTATGAAACTTTTCAAAATACAAATTTTGGTCAAAAAATCATAATATATTATACACTAGTTTATACTAGTTTCTGTCAACAATCAAATTAAATCGGGGACTGTTTGAAATGATAAAATAACTTTTAATATCATTTATATATGTTAGGAGGGAAGTTTATGATGGAAGTTCATGCAAAAAATCATTCTGAAAATTAGATTCTATGAAACTTTTCAAAATGCAAGTTTCGGTCAAAAAATCATAATATATTATACATGAATTTATACTTGTTTTGGTCAAAACTTAATTTAAATCGGGAATGTTCGAAATGATACGAAACTTTTAAGATAATTTATATATGTTAGAAGGGAAGGTTATGATGGAAGTCTATGCAAAAAATCATTCTGAAAATTAGATTCTATGAAACTTTTCAAAATGCAAGTTTCGGTCAAAAAATCATAATATATTATACATGAAATTATACTTGTTTTGGTCAAAACATAATTTAAATCGGGAATGTTCGAAATGATACGAAACTTTTAAGATAATTTATATATGTTAGAAGGGAAGGTTATGATGGAAGTCCATGCAAAAAATCATTCTGAAAATTAGATTCTATGAAAGTTTTCAAAATGCAAGTTTCGGTCAAATAATTATAATATATTATACACGAATTTATACTATTTTCGGTCAAAACTCAATTTAAATTGGGGAATGTTCGAAATGATACGAAACTTTTAAGATCATTTATATATGTTAAGAGGGAAGGTTATGATGGAAGTCCATGCAAAAAATCATTCTGAAAATTAGATTCTATGAATCTTTTCAAAATCAAAGTTTCGGTTAAAAAATCATAATATATTATACACTAATTTGTAATTGTTTCGGTCAAAACTCAAATTAAATAGGGGAATGTTTGAAATGATACGAAACTTTTAAGATCATTTAAATATGTTAGGAGGGAAGGTTATGATGGAAGTCCATGCAAAAAATCATTCTGAAAATTAGATTCTATTAAACTTTTCAAAATGCAAGTTTCAGTCAAAAAATTATAATATATTATACACTAGTTTATACTAGTTTCTGTCAAAAATAATATTAAATCGGGGACTGTTTGAAATGATAAAAAACTTTTAAGATCATATATATATATATATATATATATATATATATATATATATATATATATATATATATATATATATATATATATATATATATATATGTTAGGAGGGAAGGTTATGATGGAAGTCCATGCAAAAAATTATCTGAAAATTAGATTCTATGAAACGTTTTAAAATGCAAGTTTCGGTCAAAAAATCATAATATATTATACTTGAATTTATACTTGTTTTGGTCAAAACATAATTTAAATCGGGAATGTTCGAAATGATACGAAACTTTTAAGATCATTTATATATTTTAGAAGGGAAGGTTATGATGGAAGTCCATGCAAAAAATAATTCTGAAAATTAGTTTCTATGAAACTTTTCAAAATGCAAGTTTTGGTAAAAAAATCATAATATATTATACACTTGTTTATACTAGTTTCTGTCCAAAATCAAATTAAATCGGGGACTGTTTTAAATGATAAAAAAATTTTAAGATCATTTATATTTGTTAGGAGGGAAGGTTATGATGGAAGTCCATGTAAAAAATCATTCTGAAAATTAGATTCTTTGAAACGTTTCAAAATGCAAGTTTCAGTCAAATAATCATATTATATTATACACGAATTTAAACTATTTTCGGTCAAAACTCAATTCAAATCGGGGAATGTTCGAAATGTTACGAAACTTTTAAGATCATTTATATATGTTAGGAGGGAAGGTTATGATGGAAGTCAGTGGAAAAAATCATTCTGAAAAATAGATTTTATGAAACATTTCAAAACGCACGTTTTGGTCAAAAAATCATAATATATTATACACTAGTTTATACTAGTTTCTGTCAAAAATAAAATTAAATCGGGGACTGTTTGAAATGATTAAAAAACTTTTAAAATCATTTATATATGTTAGGAGGGAAGGTTATGATGGAAGTCCATGGAAAAAATCATCTGAAAATTAGATTCTATGAAACGTTTCAAAATGCAAGTTTCGGTCAAATAATCATAATATATTATACACGAATTTATACTAGTTTCGGTCAGAACTCAATTTAAATCGGGGAATGTTCGAAATGATACGAAACTTTTAAGATCATTTATATATGTTAGGAGGGAAAGGTATGATGGAAGTCCATGCAAAAAATCATTCTGCAAATTAGATTCTATGAAACTTTTCAAAATAGAAATTTTGGTTAAAAAATCATAATATATTATACACTAGTTTATACTAGTTTCTGTCAACAATCAAATTAAATCGGGGACTGTTTGAAATGATAAAATAACTTTTAAGATCATTTATATATGTTAGGAGGGAAGTTTATGATGGAAGTTCATGCAAAAAATCATTCTGAAAATTAGATTCTATGAAACTTTTCAAAATGCAAGTTTCGGTCAAAAAATCATAATATATTATACATGAATTTATACTTGTTTTGGTCAAAACATAATTTAAATCGGGAATGTTCGAAATGATACGAAACTTTTAAGATAATTTATATATGTTAGAAGGGAAGGTTATGATGGAAGTCCATGCAAAAAATCATTCTGAAAATTAGATTCTATGAAACTTTTCAAAATGCAAGTTTCGGTCAAAAAATCATAATATATTATACATGAATTTATACTTGTTTTGGTCAAAACATAATTTAAATCGGGAATGTTCGAAATGATACGAAACTTTTAAAATAATTTATATATGTTAGAAGGGAAGGTTATGATGGAAGTCCATGCAAAAAATCATTCTGAAAATTAGATTCTATGAAAGTTTTCAAAATGCAAGTTTCGGTCAAATAATTATAATATATGATACACGAATTTATACTATTTTCGGTCAAAACTCAATTTAAATTGGGGAATGTTCGAAATGATTCGAAACTTTTAAGATCATTTATATATGTTAAGAGGGAAGGTTATGATGGAAGTCCATGCAAAAAATCATTCTGAAAATTAGATTCTATGAATCTTTTCAAAATGCAAGTTTCGGTTAAAAAATCATAATATATTATACACTAATTTGTAATTGTTTCGGTCAAAACTCAAATTAAATAGGGGAATGTTTGAAATGATACGAAACTTTTAAGATCATTTAAATATGTTAGGAGGGAAGGTTATGATGGAAGTCCATGCAAAAAATCATTCTGAAAATTAGATTCTATTAAACTTTTCAAAATGCAAGTTTCAGTCAAAAAATTATAATATATTATACACTAGTTTATACTAGTTTCTGTCAAAAATAATATTAAATCGGGGACTGTTTGAAATGATAAAAAACTTTTAAGATCATATATATATATATATATATATATATATATATATATATATATATATATATATATGTTAGGAGGGAAGGTTATGATGGAAGTCCATGCAAAAAATCATCTGAAAATTAGATTCTATGAAACGTTTTAAAATGCAAGTTTCGGTCAAAAAATCATAATATATTATACATGAATTTATACTTGTTTTGGTCAAAACATAATTTAAATCGGGAATGTTCGAAATGATACGAAACTTTTAAGATCATTTATATATGTTAGAAGGGAAGGTTATGATGGAAGGCCATGCAAAAAATAATTCTGAAAAATATATTCTATGAAACTTTTCAAAATGCAAGTTTTGGTAAAAAAATCATAATATATTATACACTTGTTTATACTAGTTTCTGTCCAAAATCAAATTAAATCGGGGACTGTTTGAAATGATAAAAAAACTTTTAAGATCATTTATATTTGTTAGGAGGGAAGGTTATGATGGAAGTCCATGTAAAAAATCATTCTGAAAATTATATTCTTTGAAACGTTTCAAAATGCAAGTTTCGGTCAAATAATCATATTATATTATACACGAATTTAAACTATTTTCGGTCAAAACTCAATTCAAATCGGGGAATGTTTGAAATGATACGAAACTTTTAAGATCATTTATATATGTTAGGAGGGAAGGTTATGATGGAAGTCAGTGGAAAAAATCATTCTGAAAATTAGATTTTATGAAACATTTCAAAACGCAAGTTTTGGTCAAAAAATCATAATATATTATACACTAGTTTATACTAGTTTCTGTCAAAAATAAAATTAAATCGGGGACTTTTTGAAATGATTAAAAAACTTTTAAAATCATTTATATATGTTAGGAGGGAAGGTTATGATGGAAGTCCATGCAAAAAATCATCTGAAAATTAGATTCTATGAAACGTTTCAAAATGCAAGTTTCGGTCAAATAATCATAATATATTATACACGAATTTATACTAGTTTCGGTCAGAACTCAATTTAAATCGGGGAATGTTCGAAATGATACGAAACTTTTAAGATCATTTATATATGTTAGGAGGGAAGGGTATGATGGAAGTCCATGCAAAAAATCATTCTGAAAATTAGATTCTATGAAACTTTTCAAAATACAAATTTTGGTCAAAAAATCATAATATATTATACACTAGTTTATACTAGTTTCTGTCAACAATCAAATTAAATCGGGGACTGTTTGAAATGATAAAATAACTTTTAAGATCATTTATATATGTTAGGAGGGAAGTTTATGATGGAAGTTCATGCAAAAAATCATTCTGAAAATTAGATTCTATGAAACTTTTCAAAATGCAAGTTTCGGTCAAAAAATCATAATATATTATACATGAATTTATACTTGTTTTGGTCAAAACATAATTTAAATCGGGAATGTTCGAAATGATACGAAACTTTTAAGATAATTTATATATGTTAGAAGGGAAGGTTATGATGGAAGTCCATGCAAAAAATCATTCTGAAAATTAGATTCTATGAAACTTTTCAAAATGCAAGTTTCGGTCAAAAAATCATAATATATATACACTAATTTGTAATTGTTTCGGTCAAAACTCAAATTAAATAGGGGAATGTTTGAAATGATACGAAAATTTTAAGATCATTTAAATATGTTAGGAGGGAAGGTTATGATGGAAGTCCATGCAAAAATTCATTCTGAAAATTAGATTCTATTAAACTTTTCAAAATGCAAGTTTCAGTCAAAAAATTATAATATATTATACACTAGTTTATACTAGTTTTTGTCAAAAATAATATTAAATCCAGGACTGTTTGAAATCATAATAAACTTTTAAGATCATATATATATATATATATATATATATATATATATATATATATATATATATATATATATATATATACATATATATTTGTTAGGAGGGAAGGTTATGATGGAAGTCCATGTAAAAAATCATTCTGAAAATTATATTCTTTGAAACGTTTCAAAATGCAAGTTTCGGTCAAATAATCATATTATATTATACACGAATTTAAACTATTTTCGGTCAAAACTCAATTCAAATCGGGGAATGTTTGAAATGATACGAAACTTTTAAGATTATTTATATATGTTAGGAGGGAAGGTTATGATGGAAGTCAGTGGAAAAAATCATTCTGAAAATTAGATTTTATGAAACATTTCAAAACGCAAGTTTTGGTCAAAAAATCATAATATATTATACACTAGTTTATACTAGTTTCTGTCAAAAATAAAATTAATTCGGGGACTTTTTGAAATGATAAAAAAATTTTAAAATCATTTATATATGTTAGGAGGGAAGGTTATGATGGAAGTCCATGCAAAAAATCATCTGAAAATTAGATTCTATGAAACGTTTCAAAATGCAAGTTTCGGTCAAATAATCATAATATATTATACACGAATTTATACTAGTTTCGGTCAGAACTCAATTTAAATCGGGGAATGTTCGAAATGATACGATACTTTTAAGATCATTTATATATGTTAGGAGGGAAGGGTATGATGGAAGTCCATGCAAAAAATCATTCTGAAAATTAGATTCTATGAAACTTTTCAAAATACAAATTTTGGTCAAAAAATCATAATATATTATACACTAGTTTATACTAGTTTCTGTCAACAATCAAATTAAATCGGGGACTGTTTGAAATGATAAAATAACTTTTAAGATCATTTATATATGTTAGGAGGGAAGTTTATGATGGAAGTTCATGCAAAAAATCATTCTGAAAATTAGATTCTATGAAACTTTTCAAAATGCAAGTTTCGGTCAAAAAATCATAATATATTATACACGAATTTATACAATTTTCGGTCAAAACTCAATTTAAATCGGGGAATGTTCGAAATGATACGAAACCTTTAAGATCATTTATATATGTTAGAAGGGAAGGTTATGATGGAATTCCTTTCAAAAAATCATTCTTAAAATTAGATTCTATGAAACTTTTCAAAATGCATGTTTCGGTCAAAAAATCATAATATATTATACACTAATTTGTAATTGTTTCGGTCAAAACTAAAATTAAATAGGGGAATGCTTGAAATGATACGAAACTTTTAAGATCATTTAAATATGTTAGGAGGGAAGGTTATGATGGAAGTCCATGCAAAAAAGCATTCTGAAAATTAGATTCTATTAAACTTTTCAAAATGCAAGTTTCAGTCAAAAAATTATAATATATTATACACTAGTTTATACTAGTTTCTGTAAAAAATAATATTAAATTGGAGACTGTTTGAAATGATAAAAAACTTTTAAGATCATTTATATATGTTAGGTGGGAAGGTTATGATGGAAGTCCATACAAAAAATCATCTGAAAATTAGATTCTATATAACGTTTTAAAATGCAAGTTTCGGTCAAAAAATCATAATATATTATACACGAATTTATACTAGGTTTGGTCAAAACTTAAATTAAATCGGGAATGTTCGAAATGATACGAAACTTTTAAGATAATTTATATATGTTAGAAGGGAAGGTTATGATTGAAGTCCATGCAAAAAATAATTATGAAAATTAGATTCTATGAAACTTTTCAAAATGCAAGTTTTGGTCAAAAAATCATAATATATTATACACTAGTTTATACTAGTTTTTGTCAAAAATCAAATTAAATCGGGGACTGTTTGAAATGATAAAAAAACTTTTAAGATCATTTATATATGTTAGGAGGGAAGTTTATGATGGAAGTCCATGGAAAAAATCATCTGAAAATTAAATTCTATGAAACGTTTCAAAATGCGAGTTTCGGTCAAATAATCATAATATATTATACACAAATTTATACTAGTTTCGGTCAAAACTCAATTTAAATCGGGGAATGTTCGAAATGATACGAAATTTTTAAAATCATTTATATATGTTAGGAGGGAAGGTTATGATGGAAGTCCATGCAAAAAATCATTCTGAAAATTAGATTCTATGAAACTTTTCAAAATGCAAGTTTTGGACAAAAAATATAATATATTATACACTAGTTTATACTAGTTTCTGTAAAAAATCAAATTAAATCGGGGACTGTTTGAAATGATAAAAAATATTTTAAGATCATTTATATATGTTAGGAGGGAAGGTTATGATGGAATTCCATTCAAAAAATCATTCTTAAAATTAGAATCTATGAAAGTTTTCAAAATGCAAGTTTCGGTCAAATAATTATAATATATTATACACGAATTTATACTATTTTCGGTCAAAACTAAATTTAAATTGGGGAATGTTCGAAATGATACGAAACTTTTAAGATCATTTATATATGTTAAGAGGGAAGGTTATGATGGAAGTCCTTGCAAAAAATCATTCTGAAAATTAGATTCTATGAATCTTTTCAAAATGCAAGTTTCGGTCAAAAAATCATAATATATTATACACTAATTTGTAATTGTTTCGGTCAAAACTAAAATTAAATAGGGGAATGCTTGAAATGATACGAAACTTTTAAGATCATTTAAATATGTTAGGAGGGAAGGTTATGATGGAAGTCCATGCAAAAAATCATTCTGAAAATTAGATTCTATTAAACTTTTCAAAATGCAAGTTTCAGTCAAAAAATTATAATATATTATACACTAGTTTATACTAGTTTCTGTAAAAAATAATATTAAATCGGGGACTGTTTGAAATGATAAAAAACTTTTAAGATCGTATATATATATATATATATATATATATATATATATATATATATATATATATATATATATATATATATATATATATATATATATATATATATATATATATATATATATATATATATATATATATATATATATGTTAGGAGGGAAGGTTATGATGGAAGTCCATGCAAAAAATCATCTGAAAATTAGATTCTTTGAAAAGTTTTAAAATGCAAGTTTCGGTCAAAAAATCATAATATATTATACATGAATTTATACTTGTTTTGGTCAAAAGATAATTTAAATCGGGAATGTTCGAAATGATACGAAACTTTTAAGATCATTTATATATGTTAGAAGGGAAGGTTATGATGGAAGTCCATGCAAAAAATAATTCTGAAAATTAGATTCTATGAAACTTTTCAAAATGCAAGTTTTGGTAAAAAAATCATAATATATTATACACTTGTTTATACTATTTTCTGTCCAAAATCTAATTAAATCGGGGACTGTTTGAAATGATAAAAAAACTTTTAAGATCATTTATATTTGTTAGGAGGGAAGGTTATGATGGAAGTCCATGTAAAAAATCATTCTGAAAATTAGATTCTTTGAAACGTTTCAAAATGCATGTTTCGGTCAAATAATCATATTATATTATACACGAATTTAAACTATTTTCAGTCAAAACTCAATTCAAATCGGGGAATGTTCGAAATGTTACGAAACTTTTAAGATCATTTATATATGTTAGGAGGGAAGGTTATGATGGAAGTCAGTGGAAAAAATCATTCTGAAAATTAGATTTTATGAAACATTTCAAAACGCACGATTTGGTCAAAAAATCATAATATATTATACACTAGTTTATACTAGTTTCTGTCAAAAATAAAATTAAATCGGGGACTGTTTGAAATGATTAAAAAACTTTTAAAATCATTTATATATGTTAGGAGGGAAGGTTATGATGGAATTCCATGCAAAAAATCATCTGAAAATTAGATTCTATGAAACGTTTCAAAATGCAAGTTTCGGTCAAATAATCATAATATATTATACACGAATTTATACTAGTTTCGGTCAGAACTCAATTTAAATCGGGGAATGTTCGAAATGATACGAAACTTTTAAGATCATTTATATATGTTAGGAGGGAAGGGTATGATGGAAGTCCATGCAAAAAATCATTCTGAAAATTAGATTCTATGAAACTTTTAAAAATACAAATTTTGGTCAAAAAATCATAATATATTATACACTAGTTTATACTAGTTTCTGTCAACAATCAAATTAAATCGGGGACTGTTTGAAATGATAAAATAACTTTTAAGATCATTTATATATGTTAGGAGGGAAGTTTACGATGGAAGTTCATGCAAAAAATCATTCTGAAAATTAGATTCTATGAAACTTTTCAAAATGCAAGTTTCGGTCAAAAAATCATAATATATTATACATGAATTTATACTTGTTTTGGTCAAAACATAATTTAAATAGGGAATGTTCGAAATGATACGAAACTTTTAAGATCATTTATATATGTTAGAAGGGAAGGTTATGATGGAAGTCCATGCAAAAAATAATTCTGAAAATTAGATTCTATGAAACTTTTCAAAATGCAAGTTTTGGTAAAAAAATCATGATATATTATACACTTGTTTATACTAGTTTCTGTCCAAAATCAAATTAAATCGGGGACTGTTTGAAATGATAAAAAAACTTTTAAGATCATTTATATATGTTAGGTGGGAAGGTTATGATGGAAGTCCATGCAAAAAATCATCTGAAAATTAGATTCTATATAACGTTTTAAAATGCAAGTTTCGGTCAAAAATCATAATATATTATACACGAATTTATACTAGGTTTGGTCAAAACTTAAATTAAATCGGGAATGTGCGAAATGATACGAAACTTTTAAGATAATTTATATATGTTAGAAGGGAAGGTTATGATTGAAGTCCATGCAAAAAATAATTCTTAAAATTAGATTCTATGAAACGTTTCAAAATGCAAGTTTCGGTCAAATAATCATAATATATTATACACGAATTTATACTAGTTTCGGTCAGAACTCAATTTAAATCGGGGAATGTTCGAAATGATAAGAAACTTTTAAGATCATTTATATATGTTAGGAGGGAAAGGTATGATGGAAGTCCATGCAAAAAATCATTCTGAAAATTAGATTCTATGAAACTTTTCAAAATACAAATTTTGGTCAAAAAATCATAATATATTATACACTAGTTTATACTAGTTTCTGTCAACAATCAAATTAAATCGGGGACTGTTTGAAATGATAAAATAACTTTTAAGATCATTTATATATGTTAGGAGGGAAGTTTATGATGGAAGTTCATGCAAAAAATCATTCTGAAAATTAGATTCTATGAAACTTTTCAAAATGCAAGTTTCAGTCAAATAATCATAATATAATATACACAAATTTATACTATTTTAGGTCAAAACTCAATTTAAATCGGGGAATGTTCGAAATGATACGAAACCTTTAAGATCATTTATATATTTTAGGAGGGAAGGTTATGATGGAAGTCCAAGCAAAAAATCATTCTGAAAATTAGATTCTATGAAACTTTTCCTAATGCAAGTTTTGGTCAAAAAATCATAATATATTATACACTAGTTTATACTAGTTTCTGTCAAAAATCAAATTAAATCGGGGACTGTTTGAAATGATAAAAAATATTTTAAGATCATTTATATATGTTAGGAGGGAAGGTTATGATGGAAGTCCATTCAAAAAATCATTCTTAAAATTAGATTCTATGAAACTTTTCAAAATGCATGTTTCGGTCAAATAATTATAATATATTATACACGAATTTATACTATTTTCGGTCAAAACTCAATTTAAATTGGGGAATGTTCGAAGTAATACGAAACTTTTAAGATCATTTATATATGTTAAGAGGGAAGGTTATGATGGAAGTCCATGCAAAAAATCATTCTGAAAATTAGATTCTATGAAACTTTTCAAAATACAAGTTTCGGTCAAAAAATCATAATATATTATACACTAATTTGTAATTGTTTCGGTCAAAACTCAAATTAAATAGGGGAATGTTCGAAATGATACGAAACTTTTAAGTTCATTTAAATATGTTAGGAGGGAAGGTTATGATGGAAGTCCATGCAAAAAATCATTTTGAAAATTAGATTCTATTAAACTTTTCAAAATGCAAGTTTCAGTCAAAAAATTATAATATATTATACACTAGTTTATACTAGTTTCTGTCAAAAATAATATTAAATCGGGGACAGTTTGAAATGATAAAAAACTTTTAAGATCATATATATATATATATATATATATATATATATATATATATATATATATATATATATATATATATGTTAGGAAGGAAGGTTATGATGGAAGTCTATGCAAAAATCATCTGAAAATTAGATTCTATGAAACGTTTTTAAATGCAAGTTTCGGTCAAAAAATCATTATATATTATACATGAATTTATACTTGTTTTGGTCAAAACATAATTTAAATCGGGAATGTTCGAAATGATACGAAACTTTTAAGATCATTTATAAATGTTAGAAGGGAAGGTTATGAAGGAAGTCCATGCAAAAAATAATTCTGAAAATTAGATTCTATGAAACTTTTCAAAATGCAATTTTTGGTAAAAAAATCAAAATAAATTATACACTTGTTTATACTAGTTTCTGTCCAAAATCAAATTAAATCGGGGACTGTTTGAAATGATAAAAAAACTTTTAAGATCATTAACATTTGTTAGGAGGGAAGGTTATGATGGAAGTCCATGTAAAAAATCATTCTGAAAATTAGATTCTTTGAAACGTTTCAAAATGCAAGTTTCGGTCAAATAATCATATTATATTATACACGAATTTAAACTATTTTCGGTCAAAACTCAATTCAAATCGGGGAATGTTCGAAATGATACGAAACTTTTAAGATCATTTATATATGTTAGGAGGGAAGGTTATGATGGAAGTCAGTGGAAAAAATCATTCTGAAAATTAGATTTTGTGAAACATTTCAAAACGCAAGTTTTGGTCAAAAAATCATAATATATTATACACTAGTTTATACTAGTTTCTGTCAAAAATTAAATTAAATCGGGGACTGTTTGAAATGATTAAAAAACTTTTAAAATCATTTATATATGTTAGGAGGGAAGGTTATGATGGAAGTCCATGCAAAATATCATTCTGAAAATTAGATTCTATGAAACTTTTCAAAATACAAATTTTGGTCAAAAAATCATAATATATTATACACTAGTTTATACTAGTTTCTGTCAAAAATCAAATGAAATCGGGGACTGTTAGAAATGATAAAATAACTTTTAAGATCACTTATATATATTAGGAGGGAAGGTTATGATGGAAGTCCATGCAAAAAATCATTCTTAAAATAAGATTCTATGAAACTTTTCAAAATGCAAGTTTTGGTTAAAAAATAATAATATATTATACACTAGTTTATACTAGTTTCTGTCAAAAATCAAATTAAATCGGGGACTGTTTGAAATGATAAAAAATATTTTAAGATCATTTATATATGTTAGGAGGGAAGGTTATGATGGAAGTCCATGCAAAAAATCATTCTTAAAATTAGAGTCTATGAAACTTTTCAAAATGCAAGTTTCGGTCAAATAATTATAATATATTATACACAAATTTATACTATTTTCGGTCAAAACTCAATTTAAATTGGGGAATGTTCGAAATGATACGAAACTTTTAAGATCATTTATATATGTTAAGATGGAAGGTTATGATGGAAGTCCATGCAAAAAATCATTCTGAAAATTAGATTCTATGAAACTTTTCAAAATACAAGTTTCGGTCAAAAAATCATAATATATTATACACTAATTTGTAATTGTTTCGGTCAAAACTCAAATTAAATAGGGGAATGTTCGAAATGATACGAAACTTTTAAGATCATTTATATATGTTAGGAGGGAAGGTAATGATGGAAGTCCATGCAAAAAATCATTCTGAAAATTAGATTCTATTAAACTTTGCAAAATGCAAGTTTCGGTCAAAAAATTATAATATATTATACACTAGTTTATACTAGTTTCTGTCAAAAATAATATTAAATCGGGGACTGTTTGAAATGATAAAAAGCTTTTAAGATCATAGATATATATATATGTATATATATATATATATATGTATATATATATATATATATATATATATATATATATATATATGTTAGGAGGGAAGGTTATGATGGCAGTCCATGCAAAAAATCATCTGAAAATTAGATTCTATGAAACGTTTTAAAATGCAAGTTTCGGTCAAAAAATCATAATATATTATACATGAATTTTTACTTGTTTTGGTCAAAACATAATTTAAATCGGGAATGTTTGAAATGATACGAAACTTTTAAGATCATTTATATATGTTAGAAGGGAAGGTTATGATGGAAGTCCATGCAAAAAATAATTCTGAAAATTAGATTCTATGAAACTTTTCAAAATGCAAGTTTTGGTAAAAAAATCATAATATATTATACACTTGTTTATACTAGTTTCTGTCCAAAATCAAATTAAATCGGGGACTGTTTGAAATGATAAAAAACTTTTAAGATCATTTATATTTGTTAAGAGGGAAGTTTATGATTGAAGTCCATGTAAAAAATCATTCTGAAAATTAGATTCTTTGAAACGTTTGAAAATGCAAGTTTTGGTCAAATAATCATATTATATTATACACGAATTTAAATTATTTTCGGTCAAAACTCAATTCAAATCGGGGAATGTTCGAAATGATACGAAACTTTTAAGATCATTTATATATGTTAGGAGGGAAGGTTATGATGGAAGTCAGTGGAAAAAATCATTCTGAAAATTAGATTTTATGAAACATTTCAAAACGCAAGTTGTGGTCAAAAAATCATAATATATTATACACTAGTTTATACTAGTTTCTGTCAAAAATAAAATTAAATCGGGGACTGTTTGAAATGATTAAAAAACATTTAAAATCATTTATATATGTTAGGAGGGAAGGTTATGATGGAAGTCCATGCAAAAAATCATCTGAAAATTAGATTCTATGAAACGTTTCAAAATGCAAGTTTCGGTCAAATAATCATAATATATTATACACGAATTTATACTAGTTTCGGTCAAAACTCAATTTAAATCGGGGAATGTTCAAAATGATACGAAACTTTTAAGATCATTTATAAATGTTAGGAATGAAGGTATGATGGAAGTCCATGCAAAATATCATTCTGAAAATTAGATTCTATGAAACTTTTCAAAATACAAATTTTGGTCAAAAAATCATAATATATTATACACTGGTTTATACTAGTTTCTGTCAAAAATCAAATTAAATCGGGGACTGTTTGAAATGATAAAATAACTTTTAAGATCATTTATATATGTTAGGAGGGAAGGTTATGATGGAAGTCCATGCGAAAAATCATTCTGAAAATAAGATTCTATGAAACTTTTAAAAATGCAAGTTTTGGTTAAAAAATAATAATATATTATACACTAGTTTATACTAGTTTCTGTCAAAAATCAAATTAAATCGGGGACTGTTTGAAATGATAAAAAATATTTTAAGATCATTTATATATGTTAGGAGGGAAGGTTATGATGGAAGTCCATGCAAAAAATCATTCTTAAAATTAGATTCTATGAAACTTTTCAAAATACAAGTTTCGGTCAAAAAATCATAATATATTATACACTAATTTGTAATTGTTTCGGTCAAAACTCAAATTAAATAGGGGAATGTTCTAAATGATACGAAAATTTTAAGATCATTTATATATGTTAGGAGGGAAGGTAATGATGGAAGTCCATGCAAAAAATCATTCTGAAAATTAGATTCTATTAAACTTTTCAAAATGCAAGTTTCAGTTAAAAAATTGTAATATATTATACACTAGTTTATACTAGTTTCTGTCAAAAATAATATTAAATCGGGGACTGTTTGAAATGATAAAAAACTTTTAAGATCATATATATATATATATATATATATATATATATATATATATATATATATATATATATGTTAGGAGGGAAGGTTATGATGGAAGTCCATGCAAAAAATCATCTGAAAATTAGATTCTATGAAACGTTTTAAAATGCAAGTTTCGGTCAAAAAATCATAATATATTATACATGAATTTATACTTGTTTTGGTCAAAACATAATTTAAATCGGGAATGTTCGAAATGATACGAAACTTTTAAGATCATTTATATATGTTAGAAGGGAAGGTTATGATGGAAGTCCATGCAAAAAATAATTCTGAAAATTAGATTCTATGAAACTTTTCAAGATGCAAGTTTTAGTAAAAAAATCATAATATATTATACACTTGTTTATACTAGTTTCTGTCCAAAATCAAATTAAATCGGGGACTGTTTGAAATGATAAAAAAACTTTAAGATCATTTATATTTGTTAGGAGGGAAGTTTATGATGGAAGTCCATGTAAAAAATCATTCTGAAAATTAGATTCTTTGAAACGTTTCAAAATGCAAGTTTCGGTCAAATAATCATATTATATTATACACGAATTTAAACTATTTTCGGTCAAAACTCAATTCAAATCGGGGAATGTTCGAAATGATACGAAACTTTTTAGATCATTTATATATGTCAGGAGGGATGGTTATGATGGAAGTCAGTGGAAAAAATCATTCTGAAAATTAGATTTTATGAAACATTTCAAAACGCAAGTTTATGTCAAAATATCATAATATATTATACACTAGTTTATACTAGTTTCTGTCAAAAATAAAATTAAATCGGGGACTGTTTGAAATGATTAAAAAACTTTTAAAATCATTTATATATGTTAGGAGGGAAGGTTATGATGGAAGTCCATGCAAAAAATCATCTGAAAATTAGATTCTATGAAACGTTTTAAAATGCAAGTTTCGGTCAAAAAATCATAATATATTATACATGAATTTATACTTGTTTTGGTCAAAACATAATTTAAATCGGGAATGTTCGAAATGATACGAAACTTTTAAGATCATTTATATATGTTAGAAGGGAAGGTTATGATGGAAGTCAATGCAAAAAATAATTCTGAAAATTAGATTCTATGAAACTTTTCAAGATGCAAGTTTTAGTAAAAAAATCATAATATATTATACACTTGTTTATACTAGTTTCTGTCCAAAATCAAATTAAATCGGGGACTGTTTGAAATGATAAAAAAACTTTTAAGATCATTTATATTTGTTAGGAGGGAAGGTTATGATGGAAGTCCATGTAAAAAATCATTCTGAAAATTAGATTCTTTGAAACGTTTCAAAATGCAAGATTCGGTCAAAAAATCATAATATATTATACACTAATTTGTAATTGTTTCGGTCAAAACTCAAATTAAATAGGGGAATGTTCTAAATGATACGAAAATTTTAAGATCATTTATATATGTTAGGAGGGAAGGTAATGATGGAAGTCCATGCAAAAAATCATTCTGAAAATTAGATTCTATTAAACTTTTCAAAATGCAAGTTTCAGTCAAAAAATTGTAATATATTATACACTAGTTTATACTAGTTTCTGTCAAAAATAATATTAAATCGGGGACTGTTTGAAATGATAAAAAACTTTTAAGATCATATATATATATATATATATATATATATATATATATATATATATATATATATATATATATATATATATATATATGTTAGGAGGGAAGGTTATGATGAAAGTCCATGCAAAAAATCATCTGAAAATTAGATTCTATGAAACGTTTTAAAATGCAAGTTTCGGTCAAAAAATCATAATATATTATACATGAATTTATACTTGTTTTGGTCAAAACATAATTTAAATCGGGAATGTTCGAAATGATACGAAACTTTTAAGATCATTTATATATGTTAGAAGGGAAGGTTATGATGGAAGTCCATGCAAAAAATAATTCTGAAAATTAGATTCTATGAAACTTTTCAAGATGCAAGTTTTAGTAAAAAAATCATAATATATTATACACTTGTTTATACTAGTTTCTGTCCAAAATCAAATTAAATCGGGGACTGTTTGAAATGATAAAAAAACTTTAAGATCATTTATATTTGTTAGGAGGGAAGTTTATGATGGAAGTCCATGTAAAAAATCATTCTTAAAATTAGATTCTTTGAAACGTTTCAAAATGCAAGTTTCGGTCAAATAATCATATTATATTATACACGAATTTAAACTATTTTCGGTCAAAACTCAATTCAAATCGGGGAATGTTCGAAATGATACGAAACTTTTTAGATCATTTATATATGTCAGGAGGGATGGTTATGATGGAAGTCAGTGGAAAAAATCATTCTGAAAATTAGATTTTATGAAACATTTCAAAACGCAAGTTTATGTCAAAATATCATAATATATTATACACTAGTTTATACTAGTTTCTGTCAAAAATAAAATTAAATCGGGGACTGTTTGAAATGATTAAAAAACTTTTAAAATCATTTATATATGTTAGGAGGGAAGGTTATGATGGAAGTCCATGCAAAAAATCATCTGAAAATTAGATTCTATGAAACGTTTCAAAATGCAAGTTTCGGTCAAATAATCATAATATATTATACACGAATTTATACTAGTTTCGGTCAAAACTCAATTTAAATCGGGGAGTGTTCGAAATGATAAGAAACTTTTAAGATCATTTATATATGTTAGGAATGAAGGTTATGATGGAAGTCCATGCAAAATATTATTCTGAAAATTAGATTCTATGAAACTTTTCAAAATATAAATTTTGGTCAAAAAATCATAATATATTATACACTAGTTTATACTAGTTTCTGTCAAAAATCAAATGAAATCGGGGACTGTTTGAAATGATAAAATAACTTTTAAGATCATTTATATATGTTAGGAGGGAAGGTTATGATGGAAGTCCATGCAAAAAATCATTCTGAAAATAAGATTCTGTGAAACTTTTCAAAATGCAAGTTTTGGTTAAAAAATAATAATATATTATACACTAGTTTATACTAGTTTCTGTCAAAATTCAAATTAAATCGGGGACTGTTTGAAATGATAAAAAATATTTTAAGATCATTTATATATGTTAGGAGGGAAGGTTATGATGGAAGTCCATGCAAATAATCATTCTTAAAATTAGAGTCTATGAAACTTTTCAAAATGCAAGTTTCGGTCAAATAATTATAATATATTATACACAAATTTATACTATTTTCGGTCAAAACTCAATTTAAATTGGGGAATGTTCGAAATGATACGAAACTTTTAAGATCATTTATATATGTTAAGATGGAAGGTTATGATGGAAGTCCATGCAAAAAATCATTCTGAAAATTAATTTCTATGAAACTTTTCAAAATACAAGTTTCGGTCAAAAAATCATAATATATTATACACTAATTTGTAATTGTTTCGGTCAAAACTCAAATTAAATAGGGGAATGTTCGAAATGATACGAAACTTTTAAGATCATTTATATATGTTAGGAGGGAAGGTAATGATGGAAGTCCATGCAAAAAATCATTCTGAAAATTAGATTCTATTAAACTTTTCAAAATGCAAGTTTCAGTCAAAAAATTATAATATATTATACACTAGTTTATACTAGTTTCTGTCAAAAATAATATTAAATCGGGGACTGTTTGAAATGATAAAAAACTTTTAAGATCATATATATATATATATATATATATATATATATATATATATATATATATATATATGTTAGGAGGGAAGGTTATGATGGAAGTCCATGCAAAAAATCATCTGAAAATTAGATTCTATGAAACGTTTTAAAATGCAAGTTTCGGTCAAAAAATCATAATATATTATACATGAATTTATACTTGTTTTGGTCAAAACATAATTTAAATCGAGAATGTTCGAAATGATACGAAACTTTTAAGATCATTTATATATGTTAGAAGGGAAGGTTATGATGGAAGTCCATGCAAAAAATAATTCTGAAAATTAGATTCTATGAAACTTTTCAAGATGCAAGTTTTAGTAAAAAAATCATAATATATTATACACTTGTTTATACTAGTTTCTGTCCAAAATCAAATTAAATCGGGGACTGTTTGAAATGATAAAAAAACTTTTAAGATCATTTATATTTGTTAGGAGGGAAGGTTATGATGGAAGTCCATGTAAAAAATCATTCTGAAAATTAGATTCTTTGAAACGTTTCAAAATGCAAGATTCGGTCTAATAATCATATTATATTATACACGAATTTAAACTATTTTCGGTCAAAACTCAATTCAAATCGGGGAATGTTCGAAATGATACGAAACTTTTAAGATCATTTATATATGTCAGGAGGGAAGGTTATGATGGAAGTCAGTGGAAAAAATCATTCTGAAAATTAGATTTTATGAAACATTTCAAAACGCAAGATTATGTCAAAATATCATAATATATTATACACTAGTTTATACTAGTTTCTGTCAAAAATAAAATTAAATCGGGGACTGTTTGAAATGATTAAAAAACTTTTAAAATCATTTATATATGTTAGGAGGGAAGGTTATGATGGAAGTCCATGCAAAAAATCATCTGAAAATTAGATTCTATGAAACGTTTCAAAATGCAAGTTTCGGTCAAATAATCATAATATATTATACACGAATTTATACTAGTTTCGGTCAAAACTCAATTTAAATCGGGGAATGTTCGAAATGATACGAAAATTTTAAGATCATTTATATATGTTAGGAATGAAGGTTATGATGGAAGTCCATGCAAAATATCATTCTGAAAATTAGATTCTATGAAACTTTTCAAAATACAAATTTTGGTCAAAAAATCATAATATATTATACACTAGTTTATACTAGTTTCTGTCAAAAATCAAATGAAATCGGGGACTGTTTGAAATGATAAAATAACTTTTAAGATCATTTATATATGTTAGGAGGGAAGGTTATGATGGAAGTCCATGCAAAAAATCATTCTGAAAATAAGATTCTGTGAAACTTTTCAAAATGCAAGTTTTGGTTAAAAAATAATAATATATTATACACTAGTTTATACTAGTTTCTGTCAAAATTCAAATTAAATCGGGGACTGTTTGAAATGATAAAAAATATTTTAAGATCATTTATATATGTTAGGAGGGAAGGTTATGATGGAAGTCCATGCAAAAAATCATTCTTAAAATTAGATTCTATGAAACTTTTCAAAATGCAAGTTTCGGTCAAATAATTATAATATATTATACACGAATTTATACTATTTTCGGTCAAAACTCAATTTAAATTGGGGAATGTTCGAAATGATACGAAACTTTTAAGATCATTTATATATGTTAAGATGGAAGGTTATGATGGAAGTCCATGCAAAAAATCATTCTGAAAATTAGATTCTATGAAACTTTTCAAAATACAAGTTTCGGTCAAAAAATCATAATATATTATACACTAATTTGTAATTGTTTTGGTCAAAACTCAAATTAAATAGGGGAATGTTCGAAATGATACGAAACTTTTAAGATCATTTATATATGTTAGGAGGGAAGTTAATGATGGAAGTCCATGCAAAAAATCATTCTAAAAATTAGATTCTATTAAACTTTTCAAAATGCAAGTTTCAGTCAAAAAATTATAATATATTATACACTAGTTTATACTAGTTTCTGTCAAAAATAATATTAAATCGGGGACTGTTTGAAATGGTAAAAACCTTTTAAGATCATATATATATATATATATATATATATATATATGTGTGTGTGTGTGTGTGTGTGTGTGTTAGGAGGGAAGGTTATGATGGAAGTCCATGCAAAAAATCATCTGAAAATTAGATTCTATGAAACGTTTTAAAATGCAAGTTTCGGTCAAAAAATCATAATATATTATACATGAATTTATACTTGTTTTGGTCAAAACATAATTTAAATCGGGAATGTTCGAAATGATACGAAACTTTTAAGATCATTTATATATGTTAGAAGGGAAGGTTATGATGGAAGTCCATGCAAAAAATAATTCTGAAAATTAGATTCTATGAAACTTTTCAAGTTGCAAGTTTTAGTAAAAAAATCATAATATATTATACACTTGTTTATACTAGTTTCTGTCCAAAATCAAATTAAATCGGGGACTGTTTGAAATGATAAAAAAACTTTTAAGATCATTTATATTTGTTAGGAGGGAAGGTTATGATGGAAGTCCATGTAAAAAATTATTCTGAAAATTAGATTCTTTGAAACGTTTCAAAATGCAAGTTTCGGTCAAATAATCATATTATTTTATATACGAATTTAAACTATTTTCGGTCAAAACTCAATTCAAATCGGGGAATGTTCGAAATGATACGAAACTTTTAAGATCATTTATATATGTTAGGAGGGAAGGTTATGATGGAAGTCAGTGGAAAAAATCATTCTGAAAATTAGATTTTATGAAACATTTCAAAACGCAAGTTTTGGTCAAAATATCATAATATATTATACACTAGTTTATACTAGTTTTTGTCAAAAATAAAATTAAATCGGGGACTGTTTGAAATGATTAAAAAACTTTTAAAATCATTTATATATGTAAGGAGGGAAGGTTATGATGGAAGTCCATGCAAAAAATTATCTAAAAATTAGATTCTATGAAACGTTTCAAAATGCAAGTTTCGGTCAAATAATCATAATATATTATACACGACATTATACTTGTTTTGGTCAAAACATAATTTAAATCGGGGAATGTTCGAAATGATACGAAACATGTAAGATCATTTATATATGTTAGGATGGAAGGGTATGATGGAAGTCCATGCAAAAAATAATTCTGAAAATTAGATTCTATGAAACTTTTCAAAATACAAATTTTGGTCAAAAAATCATAATATATTATACACTAGTTTATACTAGTTTCTGTCAAAAATCAAATTAAATCGGGGACTGTTTGAAATGATAAAATAACTTTTAAGATCATTTATATATGTTAGGAGGGAAGGTTATGATGGAAGTCCATGCAAAAAATCATTCTGAAAATAAGATTCTATGAAACTTTTCAAAATGCAAGTTTTGGTCAAAAAATAATAATATATTATACACTAGTTTATACTAGTTTCTGTCAAAAATCAATTAAATCGGGGACTGTTTGAAATGATAAAAAATATTTTAAGATCATTTATATATGTTAGGAGGGAAGGTTATGATGGAAGTCCATGCAAAAAATCATTCTTAAAATTAGATTCTATGAAACTTTTCAAAATGCAAGTTTCGGTCAAATAATTATAATATATTATACACGAATTTATACTATTTTCGGTCAAAACTCAATTTAAATTGGGGAATGTTCGAAATGATACGAAACTTTTAAGATCATTTATATATGTTAAGATGGAAGGTTATGATGGAAGTCCATGCAAAAAATCATTCTGAAAATTAGATTCTATGAAACTTTTCAAAATACAAGTTTCGGTCAAAAAATCATAATATATTATACACTAATTTGTAATTGTTTCGGTCAAAACTCAAATTAAATAGGGGAATGTTCGAAATGATAAGAAACTTTTAAGATCATTTATATATGTTAGGAGGGAAGGTAATGATGGAAGTCCATGCAAAAAATCATTCTGAAAATTAGATTCTATTAAACTTTTTAAAATGCAAGTTTCAGTCAAAAAATTATAATATATTATACACTAGTTTATACTAGTTTCTGTCAAAAATAATATTAAATCGGGGACTGTTTGAAATGATAAAAAACTTTTAAGATCATATATATATATATATATATATATATATATATATATATATATATATATATATATATATATATATATATATATATATGTTAGGAGGTAAGGTTATGATGGAAGTCCATGCAAAAAATCATCTGAAAATTAGATTCTATGAAACGTTTTAAAATGCAAGTTTCAGTCAAAAAATCATAATATACTATACATGAATTTATACTTGTTTTGGTCAAAACATAATTTAAATCGGGAATGTTCAAAATGATACGAAACTTTTAAGATCATTTATATATGTTAGAAGGGAAGGTTATGATGGAAGTCCATGCAAAAAATAATTCTGAAAATAAGATTCTATGAAACTTTTCAAAATGCAAGTTTTGGTAAAAAAATCATAATATATTATACACTTGTTTATACTAGTTTCTTTCCAAAATCAAATTAAATCGAGGACTGTTTGAAATGATAAAAAAACTTTTAAGATCATTTATATTTGTTAGGAGGGAAGGTAATGATGGAAGTCCATGTAAAAAATCATTCTGAAAATTAGATTCTTTGAAACGTTTCAAAATGCAAGTTTCGGTCAAATAATCATATTATATTATACACAAATTTAAACTATTTTCGGTCAAAACTCAATTCAAATCGGGGAATGTTCGAAATGATACGAAACTTTTAAGATCATTTATATATGTTAGGAGGGAAGGTTATGATGGAAGTCAGTGGAAAAAATCATTCTGAAAATTAGATTTTATGAAACATTTCAAAACGCAAGTTTTGGTCAAAAAATCATAATATATTATACACTAGTTTATACTAGTTTCTGTCAAAAACAAAATTAAATCGGGGACTGTTTGAAATGATTAAAAAACTTTTAAAATCATTTATATATGTTAGGAGGGAAGGTTATGATGGAAGTCCAATCAAAAAATAATCTGAAAATTAGATTCTATGAAACGTTTTAAAATGCAAGTTTCGGTCAAAAAATCATAATATATTATACATGAATTTATACTTGTTTTGGTCAAAACATAATTTAAATCGGGAATGTTCGAAATGATACGAAACTTGTAAGATCATTTATATATGTTAGGAGGGAAGGGTATGATGGAAGTCCATGCAAAAAATAATTCTGAAAATTAGATTCTATGAAACTTTTCAAAATACAAATTTTGGTCAAAAAATCATAATATATTATACACTAGTTTATACTAGTTTCTGTCAAAAATCAAATTAAATCGGGGACTGTTTGAAATGATAAAATAACTTTTAAGATCATTTATATATGTTAGGAGGGAAGGTTATGATGGAAGTCCATGCAAAAAATCATTCTGAAAATAAGATTCTATGAAACTTTTCAAAATGCAAGTTTTGGTCAAAAAATAATAATATATTATACACTAGTTTATACTAGTTTCTGTCAAAAATCAAACTAAATCGGGGACTGTTTGAAATGATAAAAAATATTTTAAGATCATTTATATATGTTAGGAGGGAAGGTTATGATGGAAGTCCATGCAAAAAATCATTCTTAAAATTAGATTCTATGAAACTTTTCAAAATGCAAGTTTCGGTCAAATAATTATAATATATTATACACGAGTTTATACTATTTTCGGTCAAAACTCAATTTAAATTGGGGAATGTTCGAAATGATACGAAACTTTTAAGATCATTTATATATGTTAAGATGGAAGGTTATGATGGAAGTCCATGCAAAAAATCATTCTGAAAATTAGATTCTATGAAACTTTTCAAAATACAAGTTTCGGTCAAAAAATCATAATATATTATACACTAATTTGTAATTGTTTCGGTCAAAACTCAAATTAAATAGGGGAATGTTCGAAATGATACGAAACTTTTAAGATCATTTATATATGTTAGGAGGGAAGGTAATGATGGAAGTCCATGCAAAAAATCATTCTGAAAATTAGATTCTATTAAACTTTTCAAAATGCAAGTTTCAGTCAAAAAATTATAATATATTATACACTAGTTTATACTAGTTTCTGTCAAAAATAATATTAAATCGGGGACTGTTTGAAATGATAAAAAACTTTTAAGATCATATATATATATATGTATATATATATATGTATATATATATATATATATATATATATATATATATATATATATATATATATATATATATATATATATATGTGTGTGTGTGTGTGTGTGTTAGGAGGGAAGGTTATGATGGAAGTCCATGCAAAAAATCATCTGAAAATTAGATTCTATGAAACGTTTTAAAATGCAAGTTTCGGTCAAAAAATCATAATATATTATACATGAATTTATACTTGTTTTGGTCAAAACATAATTTAAATCGGGAATGTTCGAAATGATACGAAACTTTTAAGATCATTTATATATGTTAGAAGGGAAGGTTATGATGGAAGTCCATGCAAAAAATAATTCTGAAAATTAGATTCTATGAAACTTTTCAAGATGCAAGTTTTAGTAAAAAAATCATAATATATTATACACTAGTTTATACTAGTTTCTGTCAAAAATAAAATTAAATCGGGGACTGTTTGAAATGATAAAATAACTTTTAAGATCATTTATATATGTTAGGAGGGAAGGTTATGATGGAAGTCCATGCAAAAAATCATTCTGAAAATAAGATTCTATGAAACTTTTCAAAATGCAAGTTTTGGTAAAAAAATAATAATATATTATACACTAGTTTATACTAGTTTCTGTCAAAAATCAAACTAAATCGGGGACTGTTTGAAATGATAAAAAATATTTTAAGATCATTTATATATGTTAGGAGGGAAGGTTATGATGGAAGTCCATGCAAAAAATCATTCTTAAAATTAGATTCTATGAAACTTTTCAAAATGCAAGTTTCGGTCAAATAATTATAATATATTATACACGAATTTATACTATTTTCGGTCAAAACTCAATTTAAATTGGGGAATGTTCGAAATGATACGAAACTTTTAAGATCATTTATATATGTTAAGATGGAAGGTTATGATGGAAGTCCATGCAAAAAATCATTCTGAAAATTAGATTCTATGAAACTTTTCAAAATACAAGTTTCGGTCAAAAAATCATAATATATTATACACTAATTTGTAATTGTTTCGGTCAAAACTCAAATTAAATATGGGAATGTTCGAAATGATACGAAACTTTTAAGATCATTTATATATGTTAGGAGGGAAGGTAATGATGGAAGTCCATGCAAAAAATCATTCTGAAAATTAGATTCTATTAAATTTTAAAAATGCAAGTTTCATTCAAAAAATTATAATATATTATACACTAGTTTATACTAGTTTCTGTCAAAAATAATATTAAATCGGGGACTGTTTGAAATGATAAAAAACTTTTAAGATCATATATATATATATATATATATATATATATATATATATATATATATATATATGTTAGGAGGGAAGGTTATGATGGAAGTCCATGCAAAAAATCATCTGAAAATTTGATTCTATGAAACGTTTTAAAATGCAAGTTTCGGTCAAAAAATCATAATATATTATACATGAATTTATACTTGTTTTGGTCAAAACATAATTTAAATCGGGAATGTTCGAAATGATACGAAACTTTTAAGATCATTCATATATGTTAGAAGGGAAGGTTATGATGGAAGTCCATGCAAAAACTAATTCTGAAAATTAGATTCTATGAAACTTTTCAAAATGCAAGTTTTGGTAAAAAAAATCATAATATATTATACACTTGTTTATACTAGTTTCTGTCCAAAATCAAATTAAATCGGGGACTGTTTGAAATGTTAAAAAAACTTTTAAGATCATTTATATTTGTTAGGAGGGAAGGTTATGATGGAAGTCCATGTAAAAAATCATTCTGAAAATTAGATTCTTTGAAACGTTTCAAAATGCAAGTTTCGGTCAAATAATCATATTATAATATACATGAATTTAAACTATTTTCGGTCAAAACTCAATTCAAATCGGGGAATGTTCGAAATGATACGAAACTTTTAAGATCATTTATATATGTTAGGAGGGAAGGTTATGATGGAAGTCAGTGGAAAAAATCATTCTTAAAATTAGATTTTATGAAACATTTCAAAACGCAAGTTTTGGTCAAAAAATCATAATATATTATACACTAGTTTATACTAGTTTCTGTCAAAAATAAAATTAAATCGGGGACTGTTTGAAATGATTAAAAAGCTTTTAAAATCATTTATATATGTTAGGAGGGAAGGTTATGATGGAAGTCCATGCAAAAAATAATCTGAAAATTAGATTCTATGAAACGTTTCAAAATGCATGTTTCGGTCAAATAATCATAATATATTATACACGAATTTATACTAGTTTCGGTCAAAACTCAATTTAAATCGGGTAATGTTCGAAATGATACGAAACTTTTAAGATCATTTATATATGTTAGGAGGGAAGGGTATGATGGAAGTCCATGCAAAAAATCATTCTGAAAATTAGATTCTATGAAACTTTACAAAATACAAATTTTGGTCAAAAAATCATAATATATTATACACTAGTTTATACTAGTTTCTGTCAAAAATCAAATTAAATCGGGGACTGTTTGAAATGATAAAATAACTTTTAAGATCATTTATATATGTTAGGAGGGAAAGTTATGATGGAAGTCCATGCAAAAAATCATTCTGAAAATAAGATTCTATGAAACTTTTCAAAATGCAAGTTTTGGTCAAAAAATAATAATATATTATACACTAGTTTATACTAGTTTCTGTCAAAAATCAAACTAAATCAGGGACTGTTTGAAATGATAAAAAATATTTTAAGATCATTTATATATGTTAGGAGGGAAGGTTATGATGGAAGTCCATGCAAAAAATCATTCTTAAAATTAGATTCTATGAAACTTTTCAAAATGCAAGTTTCGATCAAATAATTATAATATATTATACACGAATTTATACTATTTTCGGTCAAAACTCAATTTAAATTGGGGAATGTTCGAAATGATACGAAACTTTTAAGATCATTTATATATGTTAAGATGGAAGGTTATGATGGAAGTCCATGCAAAAAATCATTCTGAAAATTAGATTCTATGAAACTTTTCAAAATACAAGTTTCGGTCAAAAAATCATAATATATTATACACTAATTTGTAATTGTTTCGGTCAAAACTCAAATTAAATAGGGGAATGTTCGAAATGATACGAAACTTTTAAGATCATTTATATATGTTAGGAGGGAAGGTAATGATGGAAGTCCATGCAAAAAATCATTCTGAAAATTAGATTCTATTAAACTTTTCAAAATGCAAGTTTCAGTCAAAAAATTATAATATATTATACACTAGTTTATACTAGTTTCTGTCAAAAATAATATTAAATCGGCGACTGTTTGAAATGATAAAAAACTTTTAAGATCATATATATATATATATATATATATATATATATATATATATATGTTAGGAGGGAAGGTTATGATGGAAGTCCATGCAAAAAATCATCAGAAAATTAGATTCTATGAAACGTTTTAAAATGCAAGTTTCGGTCAAAAAATCATAATATATTATACATGAATTTATACTTGTTTTGGTCAAAACATAATTTAAATCGGGAATGTTCGAAATGATACGAAACTTTTAAGATCATTTATATATGTTAGAAGGGAAGGTTATGACGGAAGTCCATGCAAAAAATAATTTTAAAAATTAGATTCTATGAAACTTTTCAAAATGCAAGTTTTGGTAAAAAAATCATAATATATTATACACTTGTTTATACTAGTTTCTGTCCAAAATCAAATTAAATCGGGGACTGTTTGAAATGATAAAAAAACTTTTAAGATCATTTATATTTGTTAGGAGGGAAGGTTATGATGGAAGTCCATGTAAAAAATCATTCTGAAAATTAGATTCTTTGAAACGTTTCAAAATGCAAGTTTCGGTCAAATAATCATATTATATTATACACGAATTTAAACTATTTTCGGTCAAAACTCAATTCAAATCGGGGAATGTTCGAAATGATACGAAACTTTTAAGATCATTTATATATGTTAGGAGGGAAGGTTATGATGGAAGTCAGTGGAAAAAATCATTCTGAAAATTAGATTTTATGAAACATTTCAAAACGCATGTTTTGGTCAAAAAATCATAATATATTATAAACTAGTTTATACTAGTTTCTGTCAAAAATAAAATTAAAACGGGGACTGTTTGAAATGATTAAAAAACTTTTAAAATCATTTATATATGTTAGGAGGGAAGGTTATGATGGAAGTCCATGCAAAAAATAATCTGAAAATTAGATTCTATGAAACGTTTCAAAATGCAAGTTTCGGTCAAATAATCATAATATATTATACACGAATTTATACTAGTTTCGGTCAAAACTCAATTTAAATCGGGTAATGTTCGAAATGATACGAAACTTTTAAGATCATTTATATATGTTAGGAGGGAAGGGTATGATGGAAGTCCATGCAAAAAATCATTCTGAAAATTAGATTCTATGAAACTTTTCAAAATACAAATTTTGGTCAAAAAATCATAATATATTATACACTAGTTTATACTAGTTTCTGTCAAAAATCAAATTAAATCGGGGACTATTTGAAATGATAAAATAACTTTTAAGATCATTTATATATGTTAGGAGGGAAGGTTATGATGGAAGTCCATGCAAAAAATCATTCAGAAAATAAGATTCTATGAAACTTTTCAAAATGCAAGTTTTGGTCAAAAAATAATAATATATTATACACTAGTTTATACTAGTTTCTGTCAAAAATCAAACTAAATCGGGGACTGTTTGAAATGATAAAAAATATTTTAAGATCATTTATATATGTTAGGAGGGAAGGTTATGATGGAAGTCCATGCAAAAAATCATTCTTAAAATTAGATTCTATGAAACTTTTCAAAATGCAAGTTTCGGTCAAATAATTATAATATATTATACACGAATTTATACTATTTTCGGTCAAAACTCAACTTAAATTGGGGAATGTTCGAAATGATACGAAACTTTTAAGATCATTTATATATGTTAAGATGGAAGGTTATGATGGAAGTCCATGCAAAAAATCATTCTGAAAATTAGATTCTATAAAACTTTTCAAAATACAAGTTTCGGTCAAAAAATCATAATATATTATACACTAATTTGTAATTGTTTCGGTCAAAACTCAAATTAAATAGGGGAATGTTCGAAATGATACGAAACTTTTAAGATCATTTATATATGTTAGGAGGGAAGGTAATGATGGAAGTCCATGCAAAAAATCATTCTGAAAACTAGATTCTATTAAACTTTTCAAAATGCATGTTTCAGTCAAAAAATTATAATATATTATACACTAGTTTATGCTAGTTTCTGTCAAAAATAATATTAAATCGGGGACTGTTTGAAATGATAAAAAACTTTTGAGATCATATATATATATATATATATATATATATATATATAAATATATGTTACGAGAGAAGGTTATGATGGAAGTCCATGCAAAAAATCCTCTGAAAATTAGATTCTATGAAACGTTTTAAAATGCAAGTTTCGGTCAAAAAATCATAATATATTATACATGAATTTATACTTGTTTTGGTCAAAACATAATTTAAATCGGGAATGTTCAAAATGATACGAAACTTTTAAGATCATTTATATATGTTAGAAGGGAAGGTTATGATGGAAGTCCATGCAAAAAATAATTCTGAAAATTAGATTCTATGAAACTTTTCAAAATGCAAGTTTTGGTAAAAAAATCATAATATATTATACACTTGTTTATACTAGTTTCTGTCCAAAATCAAATTAAATCGGGGACTGTTTGAAATGATAAAAAAACTTTTAAGATCATTTATATTTGTTAGGAGGGAAGGTTATGATGGAAGTCCATGTAAAAAATCATTCTGAAAATTAGATTCTTTGAAACGTTTCAAAATGCAAGTTTCGGTCAAATAATCATATTATATTATACACGAATTTAAACTATTTTCGGTCAAAACTCAATTCAAATCGGGGAATGTTCGAAATGATACGAAACTTTTAAGATCATTTATATATGTTAGGAGGGAAGGTTATGATGGAAGTCAGTGGAAAAAATCATTCTGAAAATTAGATTTTATGAAACATTTCAAAACGCAAGTTTTGGTCAAAAAATCATAATATATTATACACTAGTTTATACTAGTTTCTGTCAAAAATAAAATTAAATCGGGGACTGTTTGAAATGATTAAAAAACTTTTAAAATCATTTATATATGTTAGGAGGGAAGGTTATGATGGAAGTCCATGCAAAAAATAATCTGAAAATTAGATTCTATGAAACGTTTCAAAATGCAAGTTTCGGTCAAATAATCATAATATATTATACACGAATTTATACTAGTTTCGGTCAAAACTCAATTTAAATCGGGTAATGTTCGAAATGATACGAAACTTTTAAGATCATTTATATATGTTAGGAGGGAAGGGTATGATGGAAGTCCATGCAAAAAATCATTCTGAAAATTAGATTCTATGAAACTTTACAAAATACAAATTTTGGTCAAAAAATCATAATATATTATAAACTAGTTTATACTAGTTTCTGTCAAAAATCAAATTAAATCGGGGACTGTTTGAAATGATAAAATAACTTTTAAGATCATTTATATATGTTAGGAGGGAAGGTTATGATGGAAGTCCATGCAAAAAATCATTCTGAAAATAAGATTCTATGAAACTTTTCAAAATGCAAGTTTTGGTCAAAAAATAATAATATATTATACACTAGTTTATACTAGTTTCTGTCAAAAATAAAACTAAATCGGGGACTGTTTGAAATGATAAAAAATATTTTAAGATCATTTATATATGTTAGGAGGGAAGGTTATGATGGAAGTCCATGCAAAAAATCATTCTTAAAATTAGATTCTATGAAACTTTTCAAAATGCAAGTTTCGATCAAATAATTATAATATATTATACACGAATTTATACTATTTTCGGTCAAAACTCAATTTAAATTGGGGATTGTTCGAAATGATACGAAACTTTTAAGATCATTTATATATGTTAAGATAGAAGGTTATGATGGAAGTCCATGCAAAAAATCATTCTGAAAATTAGATTCTATGAAACTTTTCAAAATACAAGTTTCGGTCAAAAAATCATAATATATTATACACTAATTTGTAATTGTTTCGGTCAAAACTCAAATTAAATAGGGGAATGTTCGAAATGATACGAAACTTTTAAGATCATTTATATATGTTAGGAGGGAAGGTAATGATGGAAGTCCATGCAAAAAATCATTCTGAAAATTAGATTCTATTAAACTTTTCAAAATGCAAGTTTCAGTCAAAAAATTATAATATATTATACACTAGTTTATACTAGTTTCTGTCAAAAATAATATTAAATCGGGGACTGTTTGAAATGATAAAAAACTTTTAAGATCATATATATAAATATATATATATATATATATATATATATATATATATATATATATATATATGTTAGGAGGGAAGGTTATGATGGAAGTCCATGCAAAAAATCATCTGAAAATTAGATTCTATGAAACGTTTTAAAATGCAAGTTTCGGTCAAAAAATCATAATATATTATACATGAATTTATACTTGTTTTGGTCAAAACATAATTTAAATCGGGAATGTTCGAAATGATACGAAACTTTTAAGATCATTTATATATGTTAGATGGGAAGGTTATGATGGAAGTCCATGCAAAAAATAATTCTGAAAATTAGATTCTATGAAACTTTTCAAAATGCAAGTTTTGGTAAAAAAATCATAATATATTATACACTTGTTTATACTAGTTTCTGTCCAAAATCAAATTAAATCGGGGACTGTTTGAAATGATAAAAAAACTTTTAAGATCATTTATATTTGTTAGGAGGGAAGGTTATGATGGAAGTCCATGTAAAAAATCATTCAGAAAATTAGATTCTTTGAAACGTTTCAAAATGCAAGTTTCGTTCAAATAATCATATTATATTATACACGAATTTAAACTATTTTCGGTCAAAACTCAATTCAAATCGGCGAATGTTCGAAATGATACGAAACTTTTAAGATCATTTATATATGTTAGGAGGGAAGGTTATGATGGAAGTCAGTGGAAAAAATCATTCTGAAAATTAGATTTTATGAAACATTTCAAAACGCAAGTTTTGGTCAAAAAATCATAATATATTATACACTAGTTTATACTAGTTTCTGTCAAAAATAAAATTAAATCGGGGACTGTTTGAAATGATTAAAAAACTTTTAAAATCATTTATATATGTTAGGAGGGAAGGTTATGATGGAAGTCCATGCAAAAAATAATCTGAAAATTAGATTCTATGAAACGTTTCAAAATGCAAGTTTCGGTCAAATAATCATAAAATATTATACACGAATTTATACTAGTTTCGGTCAAAACTCAATTTAAATCGGGTAATGTTCGAAATGATACGAAACTTTTAAGATCATTTATATATGTTAGGAGGGAAGGGTATGATGGAAGTCCATGCAAAAAATCATTCTGAAAATTAGATTCTATGAAACTTTACAAAATACAAATTTTGGTCAAAAAATCATAATATATTATACACTAGTTTATACTAGTTTCTGTCAAAAATCAAATTAAATCGGGGACTGTTTGAAATGATAAAATAACTTTTAAGATCATTTATATATGTTAGGAGGGAAGGTTATGATGGAAGTCCATGCAAAAAATCATTCTGAAAATAAGATTCTATGAAACTATTCAAAATGCAAGTTTTGGTCAAAAAATAATAATATATTATACACTAGTTTATACTAGTTTCTGTCAAAAATCAAACTAAATCGGGGACTGTTTGAAATGATAAAAAATATTTTAAGATCATTTATATATGTTAGGAGGGAAGGTTATGATGGAAGTCCATGCAAAAAATCATTCTTAAAATTAGATTCTATGAAACTTTTCAAAATGCAAGTTTCGATCAAATAATTGTAATATATTATACACGAATTTATACTATTTTCGGTCAAAACTCAATTTAAATTGGGGAATGTTCGAAATGATACGAAACTTTTAAGATCATTTATATATGTTAAGATGGAAGGTTATGATGGAAGTCCATGCAAAAAATCATTCTGAAAATTAGATTCTATGAAACTTTTCAAAATACAAGTTTCGGTCAAAAAATCATAATATATTATACACTAATTTGTAATTGTTTCGGTCAAAACTCAAATTAAATAGGGGAATGTTCGAAATGATACGAAACTTTTAAGATCATTTATATATGTTAGGAGGGAAGGTAATGATGGAAGTCCATGCAAAAAATCATTCTGAAAATTAGATTCTATTAAACTTTTCAAAATGCAAGTTTCAGTCAAAAAATTATAATATATTATACACTAGTTTATACTAGTTTCTGTCAAAAATAATATTAAATCGGGGACTGTTTGAAATGATAAAAAAATTTTAAGATCATATATATATATATATATATATATATATATATATATATATATATATATATATATATATATATATATATATATATATATATATATATATGTTAGGAGGGAAGGTTATGATGGAAGTCCATGCAAAAAATCATCTGAAAATTAGATTCTATGAAACGTTTTAAAATGCAAGTTTCGGTCAAAAAATCATAATATATTATACATGAATTTATACTTGTTTTGGTCAAAACATAATTTAAATCGGGAATGTTCGAAATGATACGAAACTTTTAAGATCATTTATATATGTTAGAAGGGAAGGTTATGATGGAAGTCCATGCAAAAAATAATTCTGAAAATTAGATTCTATGAAACTTTTCAAAATGCAAGTTTTGGTAAAAAAATCATAATATATTATACACTTGTTTATACTAGTTTCTGTCCAAAATCAAATTAAATCGGGGACTTTTTGAAATGATAAAAAAACTTTTAAGATCATTTATATTTGTTAGGAGGGAAGGTTATGATGGAAGTCCATGTAAAAAATCATTCTGAAAATTAGATTCTTTGAAACGTTTCAAAATGCAAGTTTCGGTCAAATAATCATATTATATTATACACGAATTTAAACTATTTTCGGTCAAAACTCAATTCAAATCGGGGAATGTTCGAAATGATACGAAAGTTTTAAGATCATTTATATATGTTAGGAGGGAAGGTTATGATGGAAGTCAGTGGAAAAAATCATTCTGAAAATTAGATTTTATGAAACATTTCAAAACGCAAGTTTTGGTCAAAAAATCATAATATATTATAAACTAGTTTATACTAGTTTCTGTCAAAAATTAAATTAAATCGGGGACTGTTTGAAATGATTAAAAAACTTTTAAAATCATTTATATATGTTAGGAGGGAAGGTTATGATGGAAGTCCATGCAAAAAATAATCTGAAAATTAGATTCTATGAAACGTTTCAAAATGCAAGTTTCGGTCAAATAATCATAATATATTATACACGAATTTATACTAGTTTCGGTCAAAACTCAATTTAAATCGGGTAATGTTCGAAATGATACGAAACTTTTAAGATCATTTATATATGTTAGGAGGGAAGGGTATGATGGAAGTCCATGCAAAAAATCATTCTGAAAATAAGATTCTATGAAACTTTTCAAAATGCAAGTTTTGGTCAAAAAATAATAATATATTATACACTAGTTTATACTAGTTTCTGTCAAAAATAATATTAAATCGGGGACTGTTTGAAATGATAAAAAAATTTTAAGATCATATATATATATATATATATATATATATATATATATATATATATATATATATATATATATATATATATATATATATATATATATATATATATATATATATATATGTTAGGAGGGAAGGTTATGATGGAAGTCCATGCAAAAAATCATCTGAAAATTAGATTCTATGAAACGTTTTAAAATGCAAGTTTCGGTCAAAAAATCATAATATATTATACATGAATTTATACTTGTTTTGGTCAAAACATAATTTAAATCGGGAATGTTCGAAATGATACGAAACTTTTAAGATCATTTATATATGTTAGAAGGGAAGGTTATGATGGAAGTCCATGCAAAAAATAATTCTGAAAATTAGATTCTATGAAACTTTTCAAAATGCAAGTTTTGGTAAAAAAATCATAATATATTATACACTTGTTTATACTAGTTTCTGTCCAAAATCAAATTAAATCGGGGACTTTTTGAAATGATAAAAAAACTTTTAAGATCATTTATATTTGTTAGGAGGGAAGGTTATGATGGAAGTCCATGTAAAAAATCATTCTGAAAATTAGATTCTTTGAAACGTTTCAAAATGCAAGTTTCGGTCAAATAATCATATTATATTATACACGAATTTAAACTATTTTCGGTCAAAACTCAATTCAAATCGGGGAATGTTCGAAATGATACGAAAGTTTTAAGATCATTTATATATGTTAGGAGGGAAGGTTATGATGGAAGTCAGTGGAAAAAATCATTCTGAAAATTAGATTTTATGAAACATTTCAAAACGCAAGTTTTGGTCAAAAAATCATAATATATTATAAACTAGTTTATACTAGTTTCTGTCAAAAATTAAATTAAATCGGGGACTGTTTGAAATGATTAAAAAACTTTTAAAATCATTTATATATGTTAGGAGGGAAGGTTATGATGGAAGTCCATGCAAAAAATAATCTGAAAATTAGATTCTATGAAACGTTTCAAAATGCAAGTTTCGGTCAAATAATCATAATATATTATACACGAATTTATACTAGTTTCGGTCAAAACTCAATTTAAATCGGGTAATGTTCGAAATGATACGAAACTTTTAAGATCATTTATATATGTTAGGAGGGAAGGGTATGATGGAAGTCCATGCAAAAAATCATTCTGAAAATAAGATTCTATGAAACTTTTCAAAATGCAAGTTTTGGTCAAAAAATAATAATATATTATACACTAGTTTATACTAGTTTCTGTCAAAAATAATATTAAATCGGGGACTGTTTGAAATGATAAAAAAATTTTAAGATCATATATATATATATATATATATATATATATATATATATATATATATATATATATATATATATATATATATATATATATATATGTTAGGAGGGAAGGTTATGATGGAAGTCCATGCAAAAAATCATCTGAAAATTAGATTCTATGAAACGTTTTAAAATGCAAGTTTCGGTCAAAAAATCATAATATATTATACATGAATTTATACTTGTTTTGGTCAAAACATAATTTAAATCGGGAATGTTCGAAATGATACGAAACTTTTAAGATCATTTATATATGTTAGAAGGGAAGGTTATGATGGAAGTCCATGCAAAAAATAATTCTGAAAATTAGATTCTATGAAACTTTTCAAAATGCAAGTTTTGGTAAAAAAATCATAATATATTATACACTTGTTTATACTAGTTTCTGTCCAAAATCAAATTAAATCGGGGACTTTTTGAAATGATAAAAAAACTTTTAAGATCATTTATATTTGTTAGGAGGGAAGGTTATGATGGAAGTCCATGTAAAAAATCATTCTGAAAATTAGATTCTTTGAAACGTTTCAAAATGCAAGTTTCGGTCAAATAATCATATTATATTATACACGAATTTAAACTATTTTCGGTCAAAACTCAATTCAAATCGGGGAATGTTCGAAATGATACGAAAGTTTTAAGATCATTTATATATGTTAGGAGGGAAGGTTATGATGGAAGTCAGTGGAAAAAATCATTCTGAAAATTAGATTTTATGAAACATTTCAAAACGCAAGTTTTGGTCAAAAAATCATAATATATTATAAACTAGTTTATACTAGTTTCTGTCAAAAATAAAATTAAATCGGGGACTGTTTGAAATGATTAAAAAACTTTTAAAATCATTTATATATGTTAGGAGGGAAGGTTATGATGGAAGTCCATGCAAAAAATAATCTGAAAATTAGATTCTATGAAACGTTTCAAAATGCAAGTTTCGGTCAAATAATCATAATATATTATACACGAATTTATACTAGTTTCGGTCAAAACTCAATTTAAATCGGGTAATGTTCGAAATGATACGAAACTTTTAAGATCATTTATATATGTTAGGAGGGAAGGGTATGATGGAAGTCCATGCAAAAAATCATTCTGAAAATAAGATTCTATGAAACTTTTCAAAATGCAAGTTTTGGTCAAAAAATAATAATATATTATACACTAGTTTATACTAGTTTCTGTCAAAAATCAAACTAAATCGGGGACTGTTTGAAATGATAAAAAATATTTTAAGATCATTTATATATGTTAGGAGGGAAGGTTATGATGGAAGTCCATGCAAAAAATCATTCTTAAAATTAGATTCTATGAAACTTTTCAAAATGCAAGTTTCGGTCAAATAATTATAATATATTATACACGAATTTATACTATTTTCGGTCAAAACTCAATTTAAATTGGGGAATGTTCGAAATGATACGAAACTTTTAAGATCATTTATATATGTTAAGATGGAAGGTTATGATGGAAGTCCATGCAAAAAATCATTCTGAAAATTAGATTCTATAAAACTTTTCAAAATACAAGTTTCGGTCAAAAAATCATAATATATTATACACTAATTTGTAATTGTTTCGGTCAAAACTCAAATTAAATAGGGGAATGTTCGAAATGATACGAAACTTTTAAGATCATTTATATATGTTAGGAGGGAAGGTAATGATGGAAGTCCATGCAAAAAATCATTCTGAAAATTAGATTCTATTAAACTTTTCAAAATGCAAGTTTCAGTCAAAAAATTATAATATATTATACACTAGTTTATACTAGTTTCTGTCAAAAATAATATTAAATCGGGGACTGTTTGAAATGATTAAAAACTTTTGAGATCATATATATATATATATATATATATATATATATATATATATATATATATATATATATATATATATATATATATATATATATGTTAGGAGGGAAGGTTATGATGGAAGTCCATGCAAAAAATCATCTGAAAATTAGATTCTATGAAACGTTTTAAAATGCAAGTTTCGGTCAAAAAATCATAATATATTATACATGAATTTATACTTGTTTTGGTCAAAACATAATTTAAATCGGGAATGTTCGAAATGATACGAAACTTTTAAGATCATTTATATATGTTAGAAGGGAAGGTTATGATGGAAGTCCATGCAAAAAATAATTCTGAAAATTAGATTCTATGAAACTTTTCAAAATGCAAGTTTTGGTAAAAAAATCATAATATATTATACACTTGTTTATACTAGTTTCTGTCCAAAATCAAATTAAATCGGGGACTGTTTGAAATGATAAAAAAACTTTTAAGATCATTTATATTTGTTAGGAGGGAAGGTTATGATGGAAGTCCATGTAAAAAATCATTCTGAAAATTAGATTCTTTGAAACGTTTCAAAATGCAAGTTTCGTTCAAATAATCATATTATATTATACACGAATTTAAACTATTTTCGGTCAAAACTCAATTCAAATCGGGGAATGTTCGAAATGATACGAAACTTTTAAGATCATTTATATATGTTAGGAGGGAAGGTTATGATGGAAGTCAGTGGAAAAAATCATTCTGAAAATTAGATTTTATGAAACATTTCAAAACGCAAGTTTTGGTCAAAAAATCATAATATATTATACACTAGTTTATACTAGTTTCTGTCAAAAATAAAATTAAATCGGGGACTGTTTGAAATGATTAAAAAACTTTTAAAATCATTTATATATGTTAGGAGGGAAGGTTATGATGGAAGTCCATGCAAAAAATAATCTGAAAATTAGATTCTATGAAACGTTTCAAAATGCAAGTTTCGGTCAAATAATCATAAAATATTATACACGAATTTATACTAGTTTCGGTCAAAACTCAATTTAAATCGGGTAATGTTCGAAATGATACGAAACTTTTAAGATCATTTATATATGTTAGGAGGGAAGGGTATGATGGAAGTCCATGCAAAAAATCATTCTGAAAATTAGATTCTATGAAACTTTACAAAATTCAAATTTTGGTCAAAAAATCATAATATATTATACACTAGTTTATACTAGTTTCTGTCAAAAATCAAATTAAATCGGGGACTGTTTGAAATGATAAAATAACTTTTAAGATCATTTATATATGTTAGGAGGGAAGGTTATGATGGAAGTCCATGCAAAAAATCATTCTGAAAATAAGATTCTATGAAACTTTTCAAAATGCAAGTTTTGGTCAAAAAATAATAATATATTATACACTAGTTTATACTAGTTTCTGTCAAAAATCAAACTAAATCGGGGACTGTTTGAAATGATAAAAAATATTTTAAGATCATTTATATATGTTAGGAGGGAAGGTTATGATGGAAGTCCATGCAAAAAATCATTCTTAAAATTAGATTCTATGAAACTTTTCAAAATGCAAGTTTCGATCAAATAATTATAATATATTATACACGAATTTATACTATTTTCGGTCAAAACTCAATTTAAATTGGGGAATGTTCGAAATGATACGAAACTTTTAAGATCATTTATATATGTTAAGATGGAAGGTTATGATGGAAGTCCATGCAAAAAATCATTCTGAAAATTAGATTCTATGAAACTTTTCAAAATACAAGTTTCGGTCAAAAAATCATAATATATTATACACTAATTTGTAATTGTTTCGGTCAAAACTCAAATTAAATAGGGGAATGTTCGAAATGATACGAAACTTTTAAGATCATTTATATATGTTAGGAGGGAAGGTAATGATGGAAGTCCATGCAAAAAATCATTCTGAAAATTAGATTCTATTAAACTTTTCAAAATGCAAGTTTCAGTCAAAAAATTATAATATATTATACACTAGTTTATACTAGTTTCTGTCAAAAATAATATTAAATCGGGGACTGTTTGAAATGATAAAAAACTTTTAAGATCATATATATATATATATATATATATATATATATATATATATATATATATATATATATATATATATATATATGTTAGGAGGGAAGGTTATGATGGAAGTCCATGCAAAAAATCATCTGAAAATTAGATTCTATGAAACGTTTTAAAATGCAAGTTTCGGTCAAAAAATCATAATATATTATACATGAATTTATACTTGTTTTGGTCAAAACATAATTTAAATCGGGAATGTTCGAAATGATACGAAACTTTTAAGATCATTTATATATGTTAGAAGGGAAGGTTATGATGGAAGTCCATGCAAAAAATAATTCTGAAAATTAGATTCTATGAAACTTTTCAAAATGCAAGTTTTGGTAAAAAAATCATAATATATTATACACTTGTTTATACTAGTTTCTGTCCAAAATCAAATTAAATCGGGGACTTTTTGAAATGATAAAAAAACTTTTAAGATCATTTATATTTGTTAGGAGGGAAGGTTATGATGGAAGTCCATGTAAAAAATCATTCTGAAAATTAGATTCTTTGAAACGTTTCAAAATGCAAGTTTCGGTCAAATAATCATATTATATTATACACGAATTTAAACTATTTTCGGTCAAAACTCAATTCAAATCGGGGAATGTTCGAAATGATACGAAAGTTTTAAGATCATTTATATATGTTAGGAGGGAAGGTTATGATGGAAGTCAGTGGAAAAAATCATTCTGAAAATTAGATTTTATGAAACATTTCAAAACGCAAGTTTTGGTCAAAAAATCATAATATATTATAAACTAGTTTATACTAGTTTCTGTCAAAAATAAAATTAAATCGGGGACTGTTTGAAATGATTAAAAAACTTTTAAAATCATTTATATATGTTAGGAGGGAAGGTTATGATGGAAGTCCATGCAAAAAATAATCTGAAAATTAGATTCTATGAAAAGTTTCAAAATGCAAGTTTCGGTCAAATAATCATAATATATTATACACGAATTTATACTAGTTTCGGTCAAAACTCAATTTAAATCGGGTAATGTTCGAAATGATACGAAACTTTTAAGATCATTTATATATGTTAGGAGGGAAGGGTATGATGGAAGTCCATGCAAAAAATCATTCTGAAAATTAGATTCTATGAACCTTTTCAAAATACAAATTTTGGTCAAAAAATCATAATATATTATACACTAGTTTATACTAGTTTCTGTCAAAAATCAAATTAAATCGGGGACTGTTTGAAATGATAAAATAACTTTTAAGATCATTTATATATGTTAGGAGGGAAGGTTATGATGGAAGTCCATGCAAAAAATCATTCTGAAAATAAGATTCTATGAAACTTTTCAAAATGCAAGTTTTGGTCAAAAAATAATAATATATTATACACTAGTTTATACTAGTTTTTATCAAAAATCAAACTAAATCGGGGACTGTTTGAAATGATAAAAAATATTTTAAGATCATTTATATATGTTAGGAGGGAAGGTTATGATGGAAGTCCATGCAAAAAATCATTCTTAAAATTAGATTCTATGAAACTTTTCAAAATGCAAGTTTCGGTCAAATAATTATAATATATTATACACGAATTTATACTAGTTTCGGTCAAAACTCAATTTAAATCGGGTAATGTTCGAAATGATACGAAACTTTTAAGATCATTTATATATGTTAGGAGGGAAGGGTATGATGGAAGTCCATGCAAAAAATCATTCTGAAAATTAGATTCTATGAAACTTTTCAAAATACAAATTTTGGTCAAAAAATCATAATATATTATACACTAGTTTATACTAGTTTCTGTCAAAAATCAAATTAAATCGGGGACTGTTTGAAATGATAAAATAACTTTTAAGATCATTTATATATGTTAGGAGGGAAGGTTATGATGCAAGTCCATGCAAAAAATCATTCTGAAAATTAGATTCTATTAAACTTTTCAAAATGCAAGTTTCAGTCAAAAAATTATAATATATTATACACTAGTTTATACTAGTTTCTGTCAAAAATAATATTAAATCGGGGACTGTTTGAAATGATAAAAAATATTTTGAGATCATTTATATATGTTAGGAGGGAAGGTTATGATGGAAGTCCATGCAAAAAATCATTCTTAAAATTAGATTCTATGAAACTTTTCAAAATGCAAGTTTCGGTCAAATAATTATAATATATTATACACTAATTTGTAATTGTTTCGGTCAAAACTCAAATTAAATAGGGGAATGTTCGAAATGATACGAAACTTTTAAGATCATTTATATATGTTAGGAGGGAAGGTAATGATGGAAGTCCATGCAAAAAATCATTCTGAAAATTAGATTCTATTAAACTTTTCAAAATGCAAGTTTCAGTCAAAAAATTATAATATATTATACACTAGTTTATACTAGTTTCTGTCAAAAATAATATTAAATCGGGGACTGTTTGAAATGATAAAAAACTTTTAAGATCATATATATATATATGTTAGGAGGGAAGGTTATGATGGAAGTCCATGCAAAAAAATCATCTGAAAATTAGATTCTATGAAACGTTTTAAAATGCATGTTTCGGTCAAATAATCATAATATATTATACACGAATTTATACTAGTTTCGGTCAAAACTCAATTTAAATCGGGGAATGTTCGAAATGATACGAAACTTTTAAGATCATTTATATATGTTAGGAGGGAAGGGTATGATGGAAGTCCATGCAAAAAATCAATCTGAAAATTAGATTCTATGAAACGTTTCAAAATGCAAGTTTCGGTCAAATAATCATAATATATTATACATGAATTTATACTAGTATCGGTAAAAACTCAATTTAAATCGGGGAATGTTCGAAATGATACGAAACTTTTAAGATCATTTATATATGTTAGGAGGGAAGGGTATGATGGAAGTCCATGCAAAAAATCATTCTGAAAATTAGATTCTATGAAACTTTTCAAAATACAAATTTCGGTCAAATAATCATAATATATTATACATGAATTTATGCTAGTTTCGGTAAAAACTCAATTTAAATCGGGGAATGTTCGAAATGATACGAAACTTTTAAGATCATTTATATATGTTAGGAGGGAAGGGTATGATGGAAGTCCATGCAAAAAATCATTCTGAAAATTAGATTCTATGAAACTTTTCAAAATGCAAGTTTTGGTCAAAAAATAATAATATATTATACACTAGTTTATACTAGTTTCTGTCCAAAATCAAATTAAATCGGGGACTGATTGAAATGATGAAAAAACTTTTAAGATCATTTATATTTGTTAGGAGGGAAGGTTATGATGGAAGTCCATGTAAAAAATCATTCTGAAAATTAGATTCTTTGAAACGTTTCAAAATGCAAGTTTCGGTCAAATAATCATATTATATTATACACGAATTTAAACTATTTTCGGTCAAAACTCAATTCAAATCGGGGAATGTTCGAAATGATACGAAACTTTTAAGATCATTTATATATGTTAGGAGGGAATCTTATGATGGAAGTCAGTGGAAAAAATCATTCTGAAAATTAGATTTTATGAAACATTTCAAAACGCAAGTTTTGGTCAAAAAATCATAATATATTATAAACTAGTTTATACTAGTTTCTGTCAAAAATAAAATTCAATCGGGGACTGTTTGAAATGATTAAAAAACTTTTAAAATCATTTATATATGTTAGGAGGGAAGGTTATGATGGAAGTCCATGCAAAAAATAATCTGAAAATTAGATTCTATGAAACGTTTCAAAATGCAAGTTTCATTCAAATAATCATAATATATTATACACGAATTTATACTAGTTTCGGTCAAAACTCAATTTAAATCGGGGAATGTTCGAAATGATACGAAACTTTTAAGATCATTTATATATGTTAGGAGGGAAGGGTATGATGGAAGTCCATGCAAAAAATCAATCTGAAAATTAGATTCTATGAAACGTTTCAAAATGCAAGTTTCGGTCAAATAATCATAATATATTATACATGAATTTATACTAGTTTCGGTAAAAACTCAATTTAAATCGGGGAATGTTCGAAATGATACGAAACTTTTAAGATCATTTATATATGTTAGGAGGGAAGGGTATGATGGAAGTCCATGCAAAAAATCATTCTGAAAATTAGATTCTATGAAACTTTTCAAAATACAAATTTTGGTCAAAAAATCATAATATATTATACACTAGTTTATACTAGTTTCTGTCAAAAATCAAATTAAATCGGGGACTGTTTGAAATGATAAAATAACTTTTAAGATCATTTATATATGTTAGGAGGGAAGGTTATGATGGAAGTCCATGCAAAAAATCATTCTGAAAATAAGATTCTATGAAACTTTTCAAAATGCATGTTTTGGTCAAAAAATAATAATATATTATACACTAGTTTATACTAGTTTCTGTCAAAAATCAAATTAAATCGGGGACTGTTTGAAATGATAAAATATATTTTAAGATCATTTATATATGTTAGGAGGGAAGGTTATGATGGAAGTCCATGCAAAAAATCATTCTTAAAATCAGATTCTATGAAACTTTTCAAAATGCAAGTTTCGGTCAAATAATTATAATATATTATACACGAATTTATACTATTTTCGGTCAAAACTCAATTTAAATTGGGGAATGTTCGAAATGATACGAAACTTTTAAGATCATTTATATATGTTAAGATGGAAGGTTATGATGGAAGTCCATGCAAAAAATCATTCTGAAAATTAGATTCTATGAAACTTTTCAAAATACAAGTTTCGTTCAAAAAATCATAATCTATTATACACTAATTTGTAATTGTTTCGGTCAAAACTCAAATTAAATAGGGGAATGTTCGAAATGATACGAAACTTTTAAGATCATTTATATATGTTAGGAGGGAAGGTAATGATGGAAGTCCATGCAAAAAATCATTCTGAAAATTAGATTCTATTAAACTTTTCAAAATGCAAGTTTCAGTCAAAAAATTATAATATATTATACACAAGTTTATACTAGTTTCTGTCAAAAATAATATTAAATCGGGGACTGTTTGAAATGATAAAAAACTTTTAAGATCATATATATATATATATATATATATATATATATATATATATATATATATGTTAGGAGGGAAGGTTATGATGGAAGTCCATGCAAAAAATCATCTGAAAATTAGATTCTATGAAACGTTTTAAAATGCAAGTTTCGGTCAAAAAATCATAATATATTATACATGAATTTATACTTGTTTTGGTCAAAACATAATTTAAATCGGGAATGTTCGAAATGATACGAAACTTTTAAGATCATTTATATATGTTAGAAGGGAAGGTTATGATGGAAGTCCATGCAAAAACTAATTCTGAAAATTAGATTCTATGAAACTTTTCAAAATGCAAGTTTTGGTAAAAAAATCATAATATATTATACACTTGTTTATACTAGTTTCTGTCCAAAATCAAATTAAATCGGGGACTGTTTGAAATGATGAAAAAACTTTTAAGATCATTCATATTTGTTAGGAGGGAAGGTTATGATGGAAGTCCATGTAAAAAATCATTCTGAAAATTAGATTCTTTGAAACGTTTCAAAATGCAAGTTTCGGTCAAATAATCATATTATATTATACACGAATTTAAACTATTTTCGGTCAAAACTCAATTCAAATCGGGGAATGTTCGAAATGATACGAAACTTTTAAGATCATTTATATATGTTAGGAGGGAAGGTTATGATGGAAGTCAGTGGAAAAAATCATTCTGAAAATTAGATTTTATGAAACATTTCAAAACGCAAGTTTTGGTCAAAAAATCATAATATATTATAAACTAGTTTATACTAGTTTCTGTCAAAAATAAAATTAAATTGGGGACTGTTTGAAATGATTAAAAAACTTTTAATATCATTTATATATGTTAGGAGGGAAGGTTATGATGGAAGTCCATGCAAAAAATAATCTGAAAATTAGATTCTATGAAACGTTTCAAAATGCAAGTTTCAGTCAAATAATCATAATATATTATACACGAATTTATACTAGTTTCGGTCAAAACTCAATTTAAATCGGGGAATGTTCGAAATGATACGAAACTTTTAAGATCATTTATATATGTTAGGAGGGAAGGGTATGATGGAAGTCCATGCAAAAAATCATTCTGAAAATTAGATTCTATGAAACTTTTCAAAATACAAATTTTGGTCAAAAAATCATAATATATTATACACTAGTTTATACTAGTTTCTGTCAAAAATCAAATTAAATCGGGGACTGTTTGAAATGATAAAATAACTTTTAAGATCATTTATATATGTTAGGAGGGAAGGTTATGATGGAAGTCCATGCAAAAAATCATTCTGAAAATAAGATTCTATGAAACTTTTCAAAATGCATGTTTTGGTCAAAAAATAATAATATATTATACACTAGTTTATACTAGTTTCTGTCAAAAATCAAATTAAATCGGGGACTGTTTGAAATGATAAAATATATTTTAAGATCATTTATATATGTTAGGAGGGAAGGTTATGATGGAAGTCCATGCAAAAAATCATTCTTAAAATCAGATTCTATGAAACTTTTCAAAATGCAAGTTTCGGTCAAATAATTATAATATATTATACACGAATTTATACTATTTTCGGTCAAAACTCAATTTAAATTGGGGAATGTTCGAAATGATACGAAACTTTTAAGATCATTTATATATGTTAAGATGGAAGGTTATGATGGAAGTCCATGCAAAAAATCATTCTGAAAATTAGATTCTATGAAACTTTTCAAAATACAAGTTTCGTTCAAAAAATCATAATCTATTATACACTAATTTGTAATTGTTTCGGTCAAAACTCAAATTAAATAGGGGAATGTTCGAAATGATACGAAACTTTTAAGATCATTTATATATGTTAGGAGGGAAGGTAATGATGGAAGTCCATGCAAAAAATCATTCTGAAAATTAGATTCTATTAAACTATTCAAAATGCAAGTTTCAGTCAAAAAATTATAATATATTATACACAAGTTTATACTAGTTTCTGTCAAAAATAATATTAAATCGGGGACTGTTTGAAATGATAAAAAACTTTTAAGATCATATATATATATATATATATATGTTAGGAGGGAAGGTTATGATGGAAGTCCATGCAAAAAATCATCTGAAAATTAGATTCTATGAAACGTTTTAAAATGCAAGTTTCGGTCAAAAAATCATAATATATTATACATGAATTTATACTTGTTTTGGTCAAAACATAATTTAAATCGGGAATGTTCGAAATGATACGAAACTTTTAAGATCATTTATATATGTTAGAAGGGAAGGTTATGATGGAAGTCCATGCAAAAACTAATTCTGAAAATTAGATTCTATGAAACTTTTCAAAATGCAAGTTTTGGTAAAAAAATCATAATATATTATACACTTGTTTATACTAGTTTCTGTCCAAAATCAAATTAAATCGGGGACTGTTTGAAATGATGAAAAAACTTTTAAGATCATTCATATTTGTTAGGAGGGAAGGTTATGATGGAAGTCCATGTAAAAAATCATTCTGAAAATTAGATTCTTTGAAACGTTTCAAAATGCAAGTTTCGGTCAAATAATCATATTATATTATACACGAATTTAAACTATTTTCGGTCAAAACTCAATTCAAATCGGGGAATGTTCGAAATGATACGAAACTTTTAAGATCATTTATATATGTTAGGAGGGAAGGTTATGATGGAAGTCAGTGGAAAAAATCATTCTGAAAATTAGATTTTATGAAACATTTCAAAACGCAAGTTTTGGTCAAAAAATCATAATATATTATAAACTAGTTTATACTAGTTTCTGTCAAAAATTAAATTAAATTGGGGACTGTTTGAAATGATTAAAAAACTTTTAATATCATTTATATATGTTAGGAGGGAAGGTTATGATGGAAGTCCATGCAAAAAATAATCTGAAAATTAGATTCTATGAAACGTTTCAAAATGCAAGTTTCAGTCAAATAATCATAATATATTATACACGAATTTATACTAGTTTCGGTCAAAACTCAATTTAAATCGGGGAATGTTCGAAATGATACGAAACTTTTAAGATCATTTATATATGTTAGGAGGGAAGGGTATGATGGAAGTCCATGCAAAAAATCATTCTGAAAATTAGATTCTATGAAACTTTTCAAAATACAAATTTTGGTCAAAAAATCATAATATATTATACACTAGTTTATACTAGTTTCTGTCAAAAATCAAATTAAATCGGGGACTGTTTGAAATGATAAAATAACTTTTAAGATCATTTATATATGTTAAGAGGGAAGGTTATGATGGAAGTCCATGCAAAAAATCATTCTGAAAATAAGATTCTATGAAACTTTTCAAAATGCAAGTTTTGGTCAAAAAATAATAATATATTATACACTAGTTTATACTAGTTTCTGTCAAAAATCAAATTAAATCGGGGACTGTTTGAAATGATAAAAAATATTTTAAGATCATTTATATATGTTAGGAGGGAAGGTTATGATGGAAGTCCATGCAAAAAATCATTCTTAAAATTAGATTCTATGAAACTTTTCAAAATGCAAGTTTCGGTCAAATAATTATAATATATTATACACGAATTTATACTATTTTCGGTCAAAACTCAATTTAAATTGGGGAATGTTCGAAATGATACGAAACTTTTAAGATCATTTATATATGTTAAGATGGAAGGTTATGATGGAAGTCCATGCAAAAAATCATTCTGAAAATTAGATTCTATGAAACTTTTCAAAATACAAGTTTCGGTCAAAAAATCATAATATATTATACACTAATTTGTAATTGTTTCGGTCAAAACTCAAATTAAATAGGGGAATGTTCGAAATGATACGAAACTTTTAAGATCATTTATATATGTTAGGAGGGAAGGTAATGATGGAAGTCCATGCAAAAAATCATTCTGACAATTAGATTCTATTAAACTTTTCAAAATGCAAGTTTCAGTCAAAAAATTATAATATATTATACACTAGTTTATACTAGTTTCTGTCAAAAATAATATTAAATCGGGGACTGTTTGAAATGATAAAAAACTTTTAAGATCATATATATATATATATATATATATATATATATATATATATATATATATATATATATATATATATATATATATATATATATATATATATGTTAGGAGGGAAGGTTATGATGGAAGTCAATGCAAAAAATCATCTGAAAATTAGATTCTATGAAACGTTTTAAAATGCAAGTTTCGGTCAAAAAATCATAATATATTATACATGAATTTATACTTGTTTTGGTCAAAACATAATTTAAATCGGGAATGTTCGAAATGATACGAAACTTTTAAGATCATTTATATATGTTAGAAGGGAAGGTTATGATGGAAGTCCATGCAAAAACTAATTCTGAAAATTAGATTCTATGAAACTTTTCAAAATGCAAGTTTTGGTAAAAAAATCATAATATATTATAGACTTGTTTATACTAGTTTCTGTCCAAAATCAAATTAAATCGGGGACTGTTTGAAATGATAAAAAAACTTTTAAGATCATTTATATTTGTTAGGAGGGAAGGTTATGATGGAAGTCCATGTAAAAAATCATTCTGAAAATTAGATTCTTTGAAACGTTTCAAAATGCAAGTTTCGGTCAAATAATCATATTATATTATACACGAATTTAAACTATTTTCGGTCAAAACTCAATTCAAATCGGGGAATGTTCGAAATGATACGAAACTTTAAAGATCATTTAAATATGTTAGGAGGGAAGGTTATGATGGAAGTCAGTGGAAAAAATCATTCTGAAAATTATATTTTATGAAACATTTCAAAACGCAAGTTTTGGACAAAAAATCATAATATATTATACACTAGTTTATACTAGTTTCTGTCAAAAATAAAATTAAATCGGGGACTGTTTGAAATGATTAAAAAACTTTTAAAATCATTTATATATGTTAGGAGGTAAGGTTATGATGGAAGTCCATGCAAAAAATAATCTGAAAATTAGATTCTATGAAACGTTTCAAAATGCAAATTTCGGTCAAATAATCATAATATATTATACACGAATTTATACTAGTTTCGGTCAAAACTCAATTTAAATCGGGGAATGTTCGAAATGATACGAAACTTTTAAGATCATTTATATATGTTAGGAGGGAAGGGTATGATGGAAGTCCATGCAAAAAATCATTCTGAAAATTAGATTCTATGAAACCTTTCAAAATACAAATTTCGGTCAAATAATCATAATATATTATACATGAATTTATGCTAGTTTCGGTAAAAACTCAATTTAAATCGGGGAATGTTCGAAATGATACGAAACTTTTAAGATCATTTATATATGTTAGGAGGGAAGGGTATGATGGAAGTCCATGCAAAAAATCATTCTGAAAATTAGATTCTATGAAACTTTTCAAAATACAAATTTTGGTCAAAAAATCATAATATATTATACACTAGTTTATACTAGTTTCTGTCAAAAATCAAATTAAATCGGGGACTGTTTGAAATGATAAAACATATTTTAAGATCATTTATATATGTTAGGAGGGAAGGTTATAATGGAAGTCCATGCAAAAAATCATTCTAAAAATTAGATTATATGAAACTTTTCAAAATATAAGTTTCGGTCAAATAATTATAATATATTATACACGAATTTATACTATTTTCGGTCAAAACTCAATTTAAATTGGGGAATGTTCGAAATGATACGAAACTTTTAAGATCATTTATATATGTTAAGATGGAAGGTTATGATGGAAGTCCATGCAAAAAATCATTCTGAAAATTAGATTCTATGAAACTTTTCAAAGTACAAGTTTGGGTCAAAAAATCATAATATATTATACACTAATTTGTAATTGTTTCGGTCAAAACTCAAATTAAATAGGGGAATGTTCGAAATGATACGAAACTTTTAAGATCATTTATATATGTTAGGAGGGAAGGTAATGATGGAAGTCCATGCAAAAAATCATTCTGAAAATTAGATTCTATTAAACTTTTCAAAATGCAAGTTTCAGTCAAAAAATTATAATATATTATACACAAGTTTATACTAGTTTATGTCAAAAATAATATTAAATCGGGGACTGTTTGAAATGATAAAAAACTTTTAAGATCATATATATATATATATATATATATATATATATATATATATGTTAGGAGGGAAGGTTATGATGGAAGTCCATGCAAAAAATCATCTGAAAATTAGATTCTATGAAACGTTTTAAAATGCAAGTTTCGGTCAAAAAATCATAATATATTATACATGAATTTATACTTGTTTTGGTCAAAACATAATTTAAATCGGGAATGTTCGAAATGATACGAAACTTTTAAGATCATTTATATATGTTAGAAGGGAAGGTTATAATGGAAGTCCATGCAAAAACTAATTCTGAAAATTAGATTCTATGAAACTTTTCAAAATGCAAGTTTTGGTAAAAAAATCATAATATATTATACACTTGTTTATACTAGTTTCTGTCCAAAATCAAATTAAATCGGGGTCTGTTTGAAATGATGAAAAAACTTTTAAGATCATTCATATTTGTTAGGAGGGAAGGTTATGATGGAAGTCCATGTAAAAAATCATTCTGAAAATTAGATTCTTTGAAACGTTTCAAAATGCAAGTTTCGGTCAAATAATCATATTATATTATACACAAATTTAAACTATTTTCGGTCAAAACTCAATTCAAATCGGGGAATGTTCGAAATGATACGAAACTTTTAAGATCATTTATATATGTTAGGAGGGAAGGTTATGATGGAAGTCAGTGGAAAAAATCATTCTGAAAATTAGATTTTATGAAACATTTCAAAACGCAAGTTTTGGTCAAAAAATCATAATATATTATAAACTAGTTTATACTAGTTTCTGTCAAAAATAAAATTAAATTGGGGACTGTTTGAAATGATTAAAAAACTTTTAATATCATTTATATATGTTAGGAGGGAAGGTTATGATGGAAGTCCATGCAAAAAATAATCTGAAAATTAGATTCTATGAAACGTTTCAAAATGCAAGTTTCAGTCAAATAATCATAATATATTATACACAAATTTATACTAGTTTCGGTCAAAACTCAATTTAAATCGGGGAATGTTCGAAATGATACGAAACTTTTAAGATCATTTATATATGTTAGGAGGGAAGGGTATGATGGAAGTCCATGCAAAAAATCATTCTGAAAATTAGATTCTATGAAACTTTTCAAAATACAAATTTTGGTCAAAAAATCATAATATATTATACACTAGTTTATACTAGTTTCTGTCAAAAATCAAATTAAATCGGGGACTGTTTGAAATGATAAAATAACTTTTAAGATCATTTATATATGTTAGGAGGGAAGGTTATGATGGAAGTCCATGCAAAAAATCATTCTGAAAATAAGATTCTATGAAACTTTTCAAAATGCAAGTTTTGGTCAAAAAATAATAATATATTATACACTAGTTTATACTAGTTTCTGTCAAAAATCAAATTAAATCGGGGACTGTTTGAAATGATAAAAAATATTTTAAGATCATTTATATATGTTAGGAGGGAAGGTTATGATGGAAGTCCATGCAAAAAATCATTCTTAAAATTAGATTCTATGAAACTTTTCAAAATGCAAGTTTCGGTCAAATAATTATAATATATTATACACGAATTTATACTATTTTCGGTCAAAACTCAATTTAAATTGGGGAATGTTCGAAATGATACGAAACTTTTAAGATCATTTATATATGTTAAGATGGAAGGTTATGATGGAAGTCCATGCAAAAAATCATTCTGAAAATTAGATTCTATGAAACTTTTCAAAATACAAGTTTCGGTCAAAAAATCATAATATATTATACACTAATTTGTAATTGTTTCGGTCAAAACTCAAATTAAATAGGGGAATGTTCGAAATGATACGAAACTTTTAAGATCATTTATATATGTTAGGAGGGAAGGTAATGATGGAAGTCCATGCAAAAAATCATTCTGACAATTAGATTCTATTAAACTTTTCAAAATGCAAGTTTCAGTCAAAAAATTATAATATATTATACACTAGTTTATACTAGTTTCTGTCAAAAATAATATTAAATCGGGGACTGTTTGAAATGATAAAAAACTTTTAAGATCATATATATATATATATATATATATATATATATATATGTTAGGAGGGAAGGTTATGATGGAAGTCAATGCAAAAAATCATCTGAAAATTAGATTCTATGAAACGTTTTAAAATGCAAGTTTCGGTCAAAAAATCATAATATATTATACATGAATTTATACTTGTTTTGGTCAAAACATAATTTAAATCGGGAATGTTCGAAATGATACGAAACTTTTAAGATCATTTATATATGTTAGAAGGGAAGGTTATGATGGAAGTCCATGCAAAAACTAATTCTGAAAATTAGATTCTATGAAACTTTTCAAAATGCAAGTTTTGGTAAAAAAATCATAATATATTATAGACTTGTTTATACTAGTTTCTGTCCAAAATCAAATTAAATCGGGGACTGTTTGAAATGATAAAAAAACTTTTAAGATCATTTATATTTGTTAGGAGGGAAGGTTATGATGGAAGTCCATGTAAAAAATCATTCTGAAAATTAGATTCTTTGAAACGTTTCAAAATGCAAGTTTCGGTCAAATAATCATATTATATTATACACGAATTTAAACTATTTTCGGTCAAAACTCAATTCAAATCGGGGAATGTTCGAAATGATACGAAACTTTAAAGATCATTTAAATATGTTAGGAGGGAAGGTTATGATGGAAGTCAGTGGAAAAAATCATTCTGAAAATTATATTTTATGAAACATTTCAAAACGCAAGTTTTGGACAAAAAATCATAATATATTATACACTAGTTTATACTAGTTTCTGTCAAAAATAAAATTAAATCGGGGACTGTTTGAAATGATTAAAAAACTTTTAAAATCATTTATATATGTTAGGAGGTAAGGTTATGATGGAAGTCCATGCAAAAAATAATCTGAAAATTAGATTCTATGAAACGTTTCAAAATGCAAATTTCGGTCAAATAATCATAATATATTATACACGAATTTATACTAGTTTCGGTCAAAACTCAATTTAAATCGGGGAATGTTCGAAATGATACGAAACTTTTAAGATCATTTATATATGTTAGGAGGGAAGGGTATGATGGAAGTCCATGCAAAAAATCATTCTGAAAATTAGATTCTATGAAACCTTTCAAAATACAAATTTCGGTCAAATAATCATAATATATTATACATGAATTTATGCTAGTTTCGGTAAAAACTCAATTTAAATCGGGGAATGTTCGAAATGATACGAAACTTTTAAGATCATTTATATATGTTAGGAGGGAAGGGTATGATGGAAGTCCATGCAAAAAATCATTCTGAAAATTAGATTCTATGAAACTTTTCAAAATACAAATTTTGGTCAAAAAATCATAATATATTATACACTAGTTTATACTAGTTTCTGTCAAAAATCAAATTAAATCGGGGACTGTTTGAAATGATAAAACATATTTTAAGATCATTTATATATGTTAGGAGGGAAGGTTATAATGGAAGTCCATGCAAAAAATCATTCTAAAAATTAGATTATATGAAACTTTTCAAAATATAAGTTTCGGTCAAATAATTATAATATATTATACACGAATTTATACTATTTTCGGTCAAAACTCAATTTAAATTGGGGAATGTTCGAAATGATACGAAACTTTTAAGATCATTTATATATGTTAAGATGGAAGGTTATGATGGAAGTCCATGCAAAAAATCATTCTGAAAATTAGATTCTATGAAACTTTTCAAAGTACAAGTTTCGGTCAAAAAATCATAATATATTATACACTAATTTGTAATTGTTTCGGTCAAAACTCAAATTAAATAGGGGAATGTTCGAAATGATACGAAACTTTTAAGATCATTTATATATGTTAGGAGGGAAGGTAATGATGGAAGTCCATGCAAAAAATCATTCTGAAAATTAGATTCTATTAAACTTTTCAAAATGCAAGTTTCAGTCAAAAAATTATAATATATTATACACAAGTTTATACTAGTTTATGTCAAAAATAATATTAAATCGGGGACTGTTTGAAATGATAAAAAACTTTTAAGATCATATATATATATATATATATATATATATATATATATATATATATATGTTAGGAGGGAAGGTTATGATGGAAGTCCATGCAAAAAATCATCTGAAAATTAGATTCTATGAAACGTTTTAAAATGCAAGTTTCGGTCAAAAAATCATAATATATTATACATGAATTTATACTTGTTTTGGTCAAAACATAATTTAAATCGGGAATGTTCGAAATGATACGAAACTTTTAAGATCATTTATATATGTTAGAAGGGAAGGTTATGATGGAAGTCCATGCAAAAACTAATTCTGAAAATTAGATTCTATGAAACTTTTCAAAATGCAAGTTTTGGTAAAAAAATCATAATATATTATACACTTGTTTATACTAGTTTCTGTCCAAAATCAAATTAAATCGGGGACTGTTTGAAATGATGAAAAAACTTTTAAGATCATTCATATTTGTTAGGAGGGAAGGTTATGATGGAAGTCCATGTAAAAAATCATTCTGAAAATTAGATTCTTTGAAACGTTTCAAAATGCAAGTTTCGGTCAAATAATCATATTATATTATACACAAATTTAAACTATTTTCGGTCAAAACTCAATTCAAATCGGGGAATGTTCGAAATGATACGAAACTTTTAAGATCATTTATATATGTTAGGAGGGAAGGTTATGATGGAAGTCAGTGGAAAAAATCATTCTGAAAATTAGATTTTATGAAACATTTCAAAACGCAAGTTTTGGTCAAAAAATCATAATATATTATAAACTAGTTTATACTAGTTTCTGTCAAAAATAAAATTAAATTGGGGACTGTTTGAAATGATTAAAAAACTTTTAATATCATTTATATATGTTAGGAGGGAAGGTTATGATGGAAGTCCATGCAAAAAATAATCTGAAAATTAGATTCTATGAAACGTTTCAAAATGCAAGTTTCAGTCAAATAATCATAATATATTATACACGAATTTATACTAGTTTCGGTCAAAACTCAATTTAAATCGGGGAATGTTCGAAATGATACGAAACTTTTAAGATCATTTATATATGTTAGGAGGGAAGGGTATGATGGAAGTCCATGCAAAAAATCATTCTGAAAATTAGATTCTATGAAACTTTTCAAAATACAAATTTTGGTCAAAAAATCATAATATATTATACACTAGTTTATCCTAGTTTCTGTCAAAAATCAAATTAAATCGGGGACTGTTTGAAATGATAAAATAACTTTTAAGATCATTTATATATGTTAGGAGGGAAGGTTATGATGGAAGTCCATGCAAAAAATCATTCTGAAAATAAGATTCTATGAAACTTTTCAAAATGCAAGTTTTGGTCAAAAAATAATAATATATTATACACTAGTTTATACTAGTTTCTGTCAAAAATCAAATTAAATCGGGGACTGTTTGAAATGATAAAAAATATTTTAAGATCATTTATATATGTTAGGAGGGAAGGTTATGATGGAAGTCCATGCAAAAAATCATTCTTAAAATTAGATTCTATGAAACTTTTCAAAATGCAAGTTTCGGTCAAATAATTATAATATATTATACACGAATTTATACTATTTTCGGTCAAAACTCAATTTAAATTGGGGAATGTTCGAAATGATACGAAACTTTTAAGATCATTTATATATGTTAAGATGGAAGGTTATGATGGAAGTCCATGCAAAAAATCATTATGAAAATTAGATTCTATGAAACTTTTCAAAATACAAGTTTCGGTCAAAAAATCATAATATATTATACACTAATTTGTAATTGTTTCGGTCAAAACTCAAATTAAATAGGGGAATGTTCGAAATGATACGAAACTTTTAAGATCATTTATATATGTTAGGAGGGAAGGTAATGATGGAAGTCCAATGAAAAAATCATTCTGAAAATTAGATTCTATTAAACTTTTCAAAATGCAAGTTTCAGTCAAAAAATTATAATATATTATACACTAGTTTATACTAGTTTCTGTCAAAAATAATATTAAATCGGAGACTGTTTGAAATGATAAAAAACTTTTAAGATCATATATATATATATATATATATATATATATATATATATATATATATATATATATATATATATATATATATATATATATATATATATATATATATATATATATATATATATATATATATATATATATATATATATATATATATATGTTAGGAGGGAAGGTTATGATGGAAGTCCATGTAAAAAATCATCTGAAAATTAGATTCTATGAAACGTTTTAAAATGCAAGTTTCGGTCAAAAAATCATAATATATTATACATGAATTTATACTTGTTTTGGTCAAAACATAATTTAAATCGGGAATGTTCGAAATGATACGAAACTTTTAAGATCATTTATATATGTTAGAAGGGAAGGTTATGATGGAAGTCCATGCAAAAACTAATTCTGAAAATTAGATTCTATGAAACTTTTCAAAATGCAAGTTTTGGTAAAAAAATCATAATATATTATAGACTTGTTTATACTAGTTTCTGTCCAAAATCAAATTAAATCGGGGACTGTTTGAAATGATAAAAAAACTTTTAAGATCATTTATATTTGTTAGGAGGGAAGGTTATGATGGAAGTCCATGTAAAAAATCATTCTGAAAATTAGATTCTTTGAAACGTTTCAAAATGCAAGTTTCGGTCAAATAATCATATTATATTATACACGAATTTAAACTATTTTCGGTCAAAACTCAATTCAAATCGGGGAATGTTCGAAATGATACGAAACTTTAAAGATCATTTAAATATGTTAGGAGGGAAGGTTATGATGGAAGTCAGTGGAAAAAATCATTCTGAAAATTATATTTTATGAAACATTTCAAAACGCAAGTTTTGGACAAAAAATCATAATATATTATACACTAGTTTATACTAGTTTCTGTCAAAAATAAAATTAAATCGGGGACTGTTTGAAATGATTAAAAAACTTTTAAAATCATTTATATATGTTAGGAGGTAAGGTTATGATGGAAGTCCATGCAAAAAATAATCTGAAAATTAGATTCTATGAAACGTTTCAAAATGCAAATTTCGGTCAAATAATCATAATATATTATACACGAATTTATACTAGTTTCGGTCAAAACTCAATTTAAATCGGGGAATGTTCGAAATGATACGAAACTTTTAAGATCATTTATATATGTTAGGAGGGAAGGGTATGATGGAAGTCCATGCAAAAAATCATTCTGAAAATTAGATTCTATGAAACCTTTCAAAATACAAATTTCGGTCAAATAATCATAATATATTATACATGAATTTATGCTAGTTTCGGTAAAAACTCAATTTAAATCGGGGAATGTTCGAAATGATACGAAACTTTTAAGATCATTTATATATGTTAGGAGGGAAGGGTATGATGGAAGTCCATGCAAAAAATCATTCTGAAAATTAGATTCTATGAAACTTTTCAAAATACAAATTTTGGTCAAAAAATCATAATATATTATACACTAGTTTATACTAGTTTCTGTCAAAAATCAAATTAAATCGGGGACTGTTTGAAATGATAAAACATATTTTAAGATCATTTATATATGTTAGGAGGGAAGGTTATGATGGAAGTCCATGCAAAAAATCATTCTAAAAATTAGATTATATGAAACTTTTCAAAATATAAGTTTCGGTCAAATAATTATAATATATTATACACGAATTTATACTATTTTCGGTCAAAACTCAATTTAAATTGGGGAATGTTCGAAATGATACGAAACTTTTAAGATCATTTATATATGTTAAGATGGAAGGTTATGATGGAAGTCCATGCAAAAAATCATTCTGAAAATTAGATTCTATGAAACTTTTCAAAATACAAGTTTCGGTCAAAAAATCATAATATATTATACACTAATTTGTAATTGTTTCGGTCAAAACTCAAATTAAATAGGGGAATGTTCGAAATGATACGAAACTTTTAAGATCATTTATATATGTTAGGAGGGAAGGTAATGATGGAAGTCCAATGAAAAAATCATTCTGAAAATTAGATTCTATTAAACTTTTCAAAATGCAAGTTTCAGTCAAAAAATTATAATATATTATACACTAGTTTATACTAGTTTCTGTCAAAAATAATATTAAATCGGAGACTGTTTGAAATGATAAAAAACTTTTAAGATCATATATATATATATATATATATATATATATATATATATATATATATATATATATATATATATATATATATATGTTAGGAGGGAAGGTTATGATGGAAGTCCATGTAAAAAATCATCTGAAAATTAGATTCTATGAAACGTTTTAAAATGCAAGTTTCGGTCAAAAAATCATAATATATTATACATGAATTTATACTTGTTTTGGTCAAAACATAATTTAAATCGGGAATGTTCGAAATGATACGAAACTTTTAAGATCATTTATATATGTTAGAAGGGAAGGTTATGATGGAAGTCCATGCAAAAACTAATTCTGAAAATTAGATTCTATGAAACTTTTCAAAATGCAAGTTTTGGTAAAAAAATCATAATATATTATAGACTTGTTTATACTAGTTTCTGTCCAAAATCAAATTAAATCGGGGACTGTTTGAAATGATAAAAAAACTTTTAAGATCATTTATATTTGTTAGGAGGGAAGGTTATGATGGAAGTCCATGTAAAAAATCATTCTGAAAATTAGATTCTTTGAAACGTTTCAAAATGCAAGTTTCGGTCAAATAATCATATTATATTATACACGAATTTAAACTATTTTCGGTCAAAACTCAATTCAAATCGGGGAATGTTCGAAATGATACGAAACTTTAAAGATCATTTAAATATGTTAGGAGGGAAGGTTATGATGGAAGTCAGTGGAAAAAATCATTCTGAAAATTATATTTTATGAAACATTTCAAAACGCAAGTTTTGGACAAAAAATCATAATATATTATACACTAGTTTATACTAGTTTCTGTCAAAAATAAAATTAAATCGGGGACTGTTTGAAATGATTAAAAAACTTTTAAAATCATTTATATATGTTAGGAGGTAAGGTTATGATGGAAGTCCATGCAAAAAATAATCTGAAAATTAGATTCTATGAAACGTTTCAAAATGCAAATTTCGGTCAAATAATCATAATATATTATACACGAATTTATACTAGTTTCGGTCAAAACTCAATTTAAATCGGGGAATGTTCGAAATGATACGAAACTTTTAAGATCATTTATATATGTTAGGAGGGAAGGGTATGATGGAAGTCCATGCAAAAAATCATTCTGAAAATTAGATTCTATGAAACCTTTCAAAATACAAATTTCGGTCAAATAATCATAATATATTATACATGAATTTATGCTAGTTTCGGTAAAAACTCAATTTAAATCGGGGAATGTTCGAAATGATACGAAACTTTTAAGATCATTTATATATGTTAGGAGGGAAGGGTATGATGGAAGTCCATGCAAAAAATCATTCTGAAAATTAGATTCTATGAAACTTTTCAAAATACAAATTTTGGTCAAAAAATCATAATATATTATACACTAGTTTATACTAGTTTCTGTCAAAAATCAAATTAAATCGGGGACTGTTTGAAATGATAAAACATATTTTAAGATCATTTATATATGTTAGGAGGGAAGGTTATGATGGAAGTCCATGCAAAAAATCATTCTAAAAATTAGATTATATGAAACTTTTCAAAATATAAGTTTCGGTCAAATAATTATAATATATTATACACGAATTTATACTATTTTCGGTCAAAACTCAATTTAAATTGGGGAATGTTCGAAATGATACGAAACTTTTAAGATCATTTATATATGTTAAGATGGAAGGTTATGATGGAAGTCCATGCAAAAAATCATTCTGAAAATTAGATTCTATGAAACTTTTCAAAATACAAGTTTCGGTCAAAAAATCATAATATATTATACACTAATTTGTAATTGTTTCGGTCAAAACTCAAATTAAATAGGGGAATGTTCGAAATGATACGAAACTTTTAAGATCATTTATATATGTTAGGAGGGAAGGTAATGATGGAAGTCCAATGAAAAAATCATTCTGAAAATTAGATTCTATTAAACTTTTCAAAATGCAAGTTTCAGTCAAAAAATTATAATATATTATACACTAGTTTATACTAGTTTCTGTCAAAAATAATATTAAATCGGAGACTGTTTGAAATGATAAAAAACTTTTAAGATCATATATATATATATATATATATATATATATATATATATATATATATATATATATGTTAGGAGGGAAGGTTATGATGGAAGTCCATGTAAAAAATCATCTGAAAATTAGATTCTATGAAACGTTTTAAAATGCAAGTTTCGGTCAAAAAATCATAATATATTATACATGAATTTATACTTGTTTTGGTCAAAACATAATTTAAATCGGGAATGTTCGAAATGATACGAAACTTTTAAGATCATTTATATATGTTAGAAGGGAAGGTTATGATGGAAGTCCATGCAAAAACTAATTCTGAAAATTAGATTCTATGAAACTTTTCAAAATGCAAGTTTTGGTAAAAAAATCATAATATATTATACACTTGTTTATACTAGTTTCTGTCCAAAATCAAATTAAATCGGGGACTGTTTGAAATGATAAAAAAAACTTTTAAGATCATTTATATTTGTTAGGAGGGAAGGTAATGATGGAAGTCCATGTAAAAAATCATTCTGAAAATTAGATTCTTTGAAACGTTTCAAAATGCAAGTTTCGGTCAAATAATCATATTATATTATACACGAATTTAAACTATTTTCGGTCAAAACTCAATTCAAATCGGGGAATGTTCGAAATGATACGAAACTTTTAAGATCATTTATATATGTTAGGAGGGAAGGTTATGATGGAAGTCAGTGGAAAAAATCATTCTGAAAATTAGATTTTATGAAACATTTCAAAACGCAAGTTTTGGTCAAAAAATCATAATATATTATACACTAGTTTATACTAGTGTCTGTCAAAAATAAAATTAAATCGGGGACTGTTTGAAATGATTAAAAAACTTTTAAAATCATTTATATATGTTAGGAGGGAAGGTTATGATGGAAGTACATGCAAAAAATAATCTGAAAATTAGATTCTATGAAACGTTTCAAAATGCAAGTTTCAGTCAAATAATCATAATATATTATACACGAATTTATACTAGTTTCGGTCAAAACTCAATTTAAATCGGGGAATGTTCGAAATGATACGAAACTTTTAAGATCATTTATATATGTTAGGAGGGAAGGGTATGATGGAAGTCCATGCAAAAAATCATTCTGAAAATTAGATTCTATGAAACGTTTCAAAATGCAAGTTTCGGTCAAATAATCATAATATATTATACATGAATTTATACTAGTTTCGGTAAAAACTCAATTTAAATCGGGGAATGTTCGAAATGATACGAAACTTTTAAGATCATTTATATATGTTAGGAGGGAAAGGTATGATGGAAGTCCATGCAAAAAATCATTCTGAAAATTAGATTCTATGAAACTTTTCAAAATACAAGTTTCGGTCAAAAAATCATAATATATTATACACTAATTTGTAATTGTTTCGGTCAAAACTCAAATTAAATAGGGGAATGTTCGAAATGATACGAAACTTTTAAGATCATTTATATATGTTAGGAGGGAAGGTAATGATGGAAGTCCATGCAAAAAATCATTCTGAAAATTAGATTCTATTAAACTTTTCAAAATGCAAGTTTCAGTCAAAAATTTATAATATATTATACACTAGTTTATACTAGTTTCTGTCAAAAATAATATTAAATCGGGGACTGTTTGAAATGATAAAAAACTTTTAAGATCATATATATATATATATATATATATATATATATATATATATATATATATATGTTAGGAGGGAAGGTTATGATGGAAGTCCATGCAAAAAATCATCTGAAAATTAGATTCTATGAAACGTTATAAAATGCAAGTTTCGGTCAAAAAATCATAATATATTATACATGAATTTATACTTGTTTTGGTCAAAACATAATTTAAATCGGGAATGTTCGAAATGATACGAAACTTTTAAGATCATTTATATATGTTAGAAGGGAAGGTTATGATGGAAGTCCATGCAAAAACTAATTCTGAAAATTAGATTCTATGAAACTTTTCAAAATGCAAGTTTTGGTAAAAAAATCATAATATATTATACACTTGTTTATACTAGTTTCTGTCCAAAATCAAATTAAATCGGGGACTGTTTGAAATGATAAAAAAACTTTTAAGATCATTTATATTTGTTAGGAGGGAAGGTTATGATGGAAGTCCATGTAAAAAATCATTCTGAAAATTAGATTCTTTGAAACGTTTCAAAATGCAAGTTTCGGTCAAATAATCATATTATATTATTATACACGAATTTAAACTATTTTCGGTCAAAACTCAATTCAAATCGGGGAATGTTCGAAATGATACGAAACTTTTAAGATCATTTATATATATTAGGAGGGAAGGTTATGATGGAAGTCAGTGGAAAAAATCATTCTGAAAATTAGATTTTATGAAACATTTCAAAACGCAAGTTTTGGTCAAAAAATCATAATATATTATACACTAGTTTATACTAGTTTCTGTCAAAAATAAAATTAAATCGGGGACTGTTTGAAATGATTAAAAAACTTTCAAAATCATTTATATATGTTAGGAGGGAAGGTTATGATGGAAGTCCATGCAAAAAATAATCTGAAAATTAGATTCTATGAAACGTTTCAAAATGCAAGTTTGAGTCAAATAATCATAATATATTATACACGAATTTATACTAGTTTCGGTCAAAACTCAATTTAAATCGGGGAATGTTCGAAATGATACAAAACTTTTAAGATCATTTATATATGTTAGGAGGGAAGGGTATGATGGAAGTCCATGCAAAAAATCATTCTGAAAATTAGATTCTATGAAACGTTTCAAAATGCAAGTTTCGGTCAAATAATCATAATATATTATACATGAATTTATACTAGTTTCGGTAAAAACTCAATTTAAATCGGGGAATGTTCGAAATGATACGAAACTTTTAAGATCATTTATATATGTTAGGAGGGAAGGGTATGATGGAAGTCCATGCAAAAAATCATTCTGAAAATTAGATTCTATGAAACTTTTCAAAATACAAATTTTGGTCAAAAAATCATAATATATTATACACTAGTTTATACTAGTTTCTGTCAAAAATCAAATTAAATCGGGTACTGTTTGAAATGATAAAATAACTTTTAAGATCATTTATATATGTTAGGAGGGAAAGTTATGATGGAAGTCCATGCAAAAAATCATTTTGAAAATAAGATTCTATGAAACTTTTCAAAATGCACGTTTTGGTCAAAAAATAATAATATATTATACACTAGTTTATACTAGTTTCTGTCAAAAATCAAATTAAATCGGGGACTGTTTGAAATGATAAAAAATATTTTAAGATCATTTATATATGTTAGGAGGGAAGGTTATGATGGAAGTCCATGCAAAAAATCATACTTAAAATTAGATTCTATGAAACTTTTCAAAATGCAAGTTTCGGTCAAATAATTATAATATATTATACACGAATTTATACTATTTTCGGTCAAAACTCAATTTAAATTGGGGAATGTTCGAAATGATACGAAACTTTTAAGATCATTTATATATGTTAATATGGAAGGTTATGATGGAAGTCCATGCAAAAAATCATTCTGAAAATTAGATTCTATGAAACTTTTCAAAATACAAGTTTCGGTCAAAAAATCATAATATATTATACACTAATTTGTAATTGTTTCGGTCAAAACTCAAATTAAATAGGGGAATGTTCGAAATGATACGAAACTTTTAAGATCATTTATATATGTTAGGAGGGAAGGTAATGATGGAAGTCCATGCAAAAAATCATTCTGAAAATTAGATTCTGTTAAACTTTTCAAAATGCAAGTTTCAGTCAAAAAATTATAATATATTATACACTAGTTTATACTAGTTTCTGTCAAAAATAATATTAAATCGGGGACTGTTTGAAATGATAAAAAACTTTTAAAATCATATATATATATATATATATATATATATATATATATATATATATATATATATATATATATGTTAGGAGGGAAGGTTATGATGGAAGTCCATGCAAAAAATCATCTGAAAATTAGATTCTATGAAACGTTTTAAAATGCAAGTTTCGGTCAAAAAATCATAATATATTATACATGAATTTATACTTGTTTTGGTCAAAACATAATTTAAATCGGGAATGTTTGAAATGATACGAAACTTTTAAGATCATTTATATATGTTAGAAGGGAAGGTTATGATGGAAGTCCATGCAAAAACTAATTCTGAAAATTAGATTCTATGAAACTTTTCAAAATGCAAGTTTTGGTAAAAAAATCATAATATATTATACACTTGTTTATAATAGTTTCTGTCCAAAATCAAATTAAATCGGGGACTGTTTGAAATGATACAAAACTTTTAAGATCATTTATATTTGTTAGGAGGGAAGGTTATGATGGAAGTCCATGTAAAAAATCATTCTGAAAATTAGATTCTTTGAAACGTTTCAAAATGCAAGTTTCGGTCAAATAATCATATTATATTATACACGAATTTAAACTATTTTCGGTCAAAACTCAATTCAAATCGGGGAATGTTCGAAATGATACGAAACTTTTAAGATCATTTATATATGTTAGGATGGAAGGTTATGATGGAAGTCAGTGGAAAAAATCATTCTGAAAATTAGATTTTATGAAACATTTCAAAACGCAAGTTTTGGTCAAAAAATCATAATATATTATACACTAGTTTATACTAGTTTCTGTCAAAAATAAAATTAAATCGGGGACTGTTTGAAATGATTAAAAAACTTTTAAAATCATTTATATATGTTAGGAGGGAAGGTTATGATGGAAGTCCATGCAAAAAATAATCTGAAAATTAGATTCTATGAAACGTTTCAAAATGCAAGTTTCGGTCAAATAATCATAATATATTATACTTGAATTTATACTAGTTTCGGTAAAAACTCAATTTAAATCGGGGAATGTTCGAAATGATACGAAACTTTTAAGATCATTTATATATGTTAGGAGGGAAGGGTATGATGGAAGTCCATGCAAAAAATCATTCTGAAAATTAGATTCTATGAAACTTTTCAAAATACAAATTTTGGTCAAAAAATCATAATATATTATACACTAGTTTATACTAGTTTCTGTAAAAAATCAAATTAAATCGGGTACTGTTTGAAATGATAAAATAACTTTTAAGATCATTTATATATGTTAGGAGGGAAAGTTATGATGGAAGTCCATGCAAAAAATCATTTTGAAAATAAGATTCTATGAAACTTTTCAAAATGCACGTTTTGGTCAAAAAATAATAATATATTATACACTAGTTTATACTAGTTTCTGTCAAAAATCAAATTAAATCGGGGACTGTTTGAAATGATAAAAAATATTTTAAGATCATTTATATATGTTAGGAGGGAAGGTTATGATGGAAGTCCATGCAAAAAATCATACTTAAAATTAGATTCTATGAAACTTTTCAAAATGCAAGTTTCGGTCAAATAATTATAATATATTATACACGAATTTATACTATTTTCGGTCAAAACTCAATTTAAATTGGGGAATGTTCGAAATGATACGAAACTTTTAAGATCATTTATATATGTTAAGATGGAAGGTTATGATGGAAGTCCATGCAAAAAATCATTCTGAAAATTAGATTCTATGAAACTTTTCAAAATACAAGTTTCGGTCAAAAAATCATAATATATTATACACTAATTTGTAATTGTTTCGGTCAAAACTCAAATTAAATAGGGGAATGTTCGAAATGATACGAAACTTTTAAGATCATTTATATATGTTAGGAGGGAAGGTAATGATGGAAGTCCATGCAAAAAATCATTCTGAAAATTAGATTCTGTTAAACTTTTCAAAATGCAAGTTTCAGTCAAAAAATTATAATATATTATACACTAGTTTATACTAGTTTCTGTCAAAAATAATATTAAATCGGGGACTGTTTGAAATGATAAAAAACTTTTAAAATCATATATATATATATATATATATATATATATATATATATGTTAGGAGGGAAGGTTATGATGGAAGTCCATGCAAAAAATCATCTGAAAATTAGATTCTATGAAACGTTTTAAAATGCAAGTTTCGGTCAAAAAATCATAATATATTATACATGAATTTATACTTGTTTTGGTCAAAACATAATTTAAATCGGGAATGTTTGAAATGATACGAAACTTTTAAGATCATTTATATATGTTAGAAGGGAAGGTTATGATGGAAGTCCATGCAAAAACTAATTCTGAAAATTAGATTCTATGAAACTTTTCAAAATGCAAGTTTTGGTAAAAAAATCATAATATATTATACACTTGTTTATAATAGTTTCTGTCCAAAATCAAATTAAATCGGGGACTGTTTGAAATGATACAAAACTTTTAAGATCATTTATATTTGTTAGGAGGGAAGGTTATGATGGAAGTCCATGTAAAAAATCATTCTGAAAATTAGATTCTTTGAAACGTTTCAAAATGCAAGTTTCGGTCAAATAATCATATTATATTATACACGAATTTAAACTATTTTCGGTCAAAACTCAATTCAAATCGGGGAATGTTCGAAATGATACGAAACTTTTAAGATCATTTATATATGTTAGGATGGAAGGTTATGATGGAAGTCAGTGGAAAAAATCATTCTGAAAATTAGATTTTATGAAACATTTCAAAACGCAAGTTTTGGTCAAAAAATCATAATATATTATACACTAGTTTATACTAGTTTCTGTCAAAAATAAAATTAAATCGGGGACTGTTTGAAATGATTAAAAAACTTTTAAAATCATTTATATATGTTAGGAGGGAAGGTTATGATGGAAGTCCATGCAAAAAATAATCTGAAAATTAGATTCTATGAAACGTTTCAAAATGCAAGTTTCGGTCAAATAATCATAATATATTATACTTGAATTTATACTAGTTTCGGTAAAAACTCAATTTAAATCGGGGAATGTTCGAAATGATACGAAACTTTTAAGATCATTTATATATGTTAGGAGGGAAGGGTATGATGGAAGTCCATGAAAAAAAATCATTCTGAAAATTAGATTCTATGAAACTTTTCAAAATACAAATTTTGGTCAAAAAATCATAATATATTATACACTAGTTTATACTAGTTTCTGTCAAAAATCAAATTAAATCGGGTACTGTTTGAAATGATAAAATAACTTTTAAGATCATTTATATATGTTAGGAGGGAAAGTTATGATGGAAGTCCATGCAAAAAATCATTTTGAAAATAAGATTCTATGAAACTTTTCAAAATGCACGTTTTGGTCAAAAAATAATAATATATTATACACTAGTTTATACTAGTTTCTGTCAAAAATCAAATTAAATCGGGGACTGTTTGAAATGATAAAAAATATTTTAAGATCATTTATATATGTTAGGAGGGAAGGTTATGATGGAAGTCCATGCAAAAAATCATACTTAAAATTAGATTCTATGAAACTTTTCAAAATGCAAGTTTCGGTCAAATAATTATAATATATTATACACGAATTTATACTATTTTCGGTCAAAACTCAATTTAAATTGGGGAATGTTCGAAATGATACGAAACTTTTAAGATCATTTATATATGTTAAGATGGAAGGTTATGATGGAAGTCCATGCAAAAAATCATTCTGAAAATTAGATTCTATGAAACTTTTCAAAATACAAGTTTCGGTCAAAAAATCATAATATATTATACACTAATTTGTAATTGTTTCGGTCAAAACTCAAATTAAATAGGGGAATGTTCGAAATGATACGAAACTTTTAAGATCATTTATATATGTTAGGAGGGAAGGTAATGATGGAAGTCCATGCAAAAAATCATTCTGAAAATTAGATTCTGTTAAACTTTTCAAAATGCAAGTTTCAGTCAAAAAATTATAATATATTATACACTAGTTTATACTAGTTTCTGTCAAAAATAATATTAAATCGGGGACTGTTTGAAATGATAAAAAACTTTTAAAATCATATATATATATATATATATATATATATATATATATATATGTTAGGAGGGAAGGTTATGATGGAAGTCCATGCAAAAAATCATCTGAAAATTAGATTCTATGAAACGTTTTAAAATGCAAGTTTCGGTCAAAAAATCATAATATATTATACATGAATTTATACTTGTTTTGGTCAAAACATAATTTAAATCGGGAATGTTTGAAATGATACGAAACTTTTAAGATCATTTATATATGTTAGAAGGGAAGGTTATGATGGAAGTCCATGCAAAAACTAATTCTGAAAATTAGATTCTATGAAACTTTTCAAAATGCAAGTTTTGGTAAAAAAATCATAATATATTATACACTTGTTTATAATAGTTTCTGTCCAAAATCAAATTAAATCGGGGACTGTTTGAAATGATACAAAACTTTTAAGATCATTTATATTTGTTAGGAGGGAAGGTTATGATGGAAGTCCATGTAAAAAATCATTCTGAAAATTAGATTCTTTGAAACGTTTCAAAATGCAAGTTTCGGTCAAATAATCATATTATATTATACACGAATTTAAACTATTTTCGGTCAAAACTCAATTCAAATCGGGGAATGTTCGAAATGATACGAAACTTTTAAGATCATTTATATATGTTAGGAGGGAAGGTTATGATGGAAGTCAGTGGAAAAAATCATTCTGAAAATTAGATTTTATGAAACATTTCAAAACGCAAGTTTTGGTCAAAAAATCATAATATATTATACACTAGTTTATACTAGTTTCTGTCAAAAATAAAATTAAATCGGGGACTGTTTGAAATGATTGAAAAATTTTTAAAATCATTTATATATGTTAGGAGGGAAGGTTATGATGGAAGTCCATGCAAAAAATAATCTGAAAATTAGATTCTATGAAACGTTTCAAAATGCAAGTTTCGGTCAAATAATCATAATATATTATACATGAATTTATACTAGTTTCGGTAAAAACTCAATTTAAATCGGGGAATGTTTGAAATGATACGAAACTTTTAAGGTCATTTATATATGTTAGGAGGGAAGGGTATGATGGAAGTCCATGCAAAAAATCATTCTGAAAATTAGATTCTATGAAACTTTTCAAAATACAAATTTTGGTCAAAAAATCATAATATATTATACACTAGTTTATACTAGTTTCTATCAAAAATCAAATTAAATCGGGGACTGTTTGAAATGATAAAATAACTTTTAAGATCATTTATATATGTAAGGAGGGAAGGTTATGATGGAAGTCCATGCAAAAAATCATTCTGAAAATAAGATTCTATGAAACTTTTCAAAATGCATGTTTTGGTCAAAAAATAATAATATATTATACACTAGTTTATACTAGTTTCTGTCAAAAATCAAATTAAATCGGGGACTGTTTGAAATGATAAAAAATATTTTAAGATCATTTATATATGTTAGGAGGGAAGGTTATGATGGAAGTCCATGCAAAAAATCATTCTTAAAATTAGATTCTATGAAACTTTTCAAAATGCAAGTTTCGGTCAAATAATTATAATATATTATACACGAATTTATACTATTTTCGGTCAAAACTCAATTTAAATTGGGGAATGTTCGAAATGATACGAAACTTTTAAGATCATTTATATATGTTAAGATGGAAGGTTATGATGGAAGTCCATGCAAAAAATCATTCTGAAAATTAGATTCTATGAAACTTTTCAAAATACAAGTTTCGGTCAAAAAATCATAATATATTATACACTAATTTGTAATTGTTTCGGTCAAAACTCAAATTAAATAGGGGAATGTTCGAAATGATACGAAACTTTTAAGATCATTTATATATGTTAGGAGGGAAGGTAATGATGGAAGTCCATGCAAAAAATCATTCTGAAAATTAGATTCTATTAAACTTTTCAAAATGCAAGTTTTAGTCAAAAAATTATAATATATTATACACTAGTTTATACTAGTTTCTGTCAAAAATCAAATTAAATCGGGGACTGTTTGAAATGATAAAAAACTTTTAAGATCATATATATATATATATATATATATATATATATATATATATATATATATTAGGAGGGAAGGTTATGATGGAAGTCCATGCAAAAAATCATCTGAAAATTAGATTCTATGAAAAGTTTTAAAATGCAAGTTTCGGTCAAAAAATCATAATATATTATACATGAATTTATACTTGTTTTGGTCAAAACATAATTTAAATCGGGAATGTTTGAAATGATACGAAACTTTTAAGATCATTTATATATGTTAGAAGGGAAGGTTATGATGGAAGTCCATGCAAAAAATAATTCTGAAAATTAGATTCTATGAAACTTTTCAAAATGCAAGTTTTGGTAAAAAAATCATAATATATTATACACTTGTTTATAATAGTTTCTGTCCAAAATCAAATTAAATCGGGGACTGTTTGAAATGATACAAAACTTTTAAGATCATTTATATTTGTTAGGAGGGAAGGTTATGATGGAAGTCCATGTAAAAAATCATTCTGAAAATTAGATTCTTTGAAACGTTTCAAAATGCAAGTTTCGGTCAAATAATCATATTATATTATTCACGAATTTAAACTATTTTCGGTCAAAACTCAATTCAAATCGGGGAATGTTCGAAATGATACGAAACTTTTAAGATCATTTATATATGTTAGGAGGGAAGGTTATGATGGAAGTCAGTGGAAAAAATCATTCTGAAAATTAGATTTTATGAAACATTTCAAAACGCAAGTTTTGGTCAAAAAATCATAATATATTATACACTAGTTTATACTAGTTTCTGTCAAAAATAAAATTAAATCGGGGACTGTTTGAAATGATTAAAAAACTTTTAAAATCATTTATATATGTTAGGAGGGAAGGTTATGATGGAAGTCCATGCAAAAAATCATCTGAAAATTAGATTCTATGAAACGTTTCAAAATGCAAGTTTCGGTCAAATAATCATAATATATTATACATGAATTTATACTTGTTTTGGTCAAAACATAATTTAAATCGGGGAATGTTCGAAATGATACGAAACTTTTAAGATCATTTATATATGTTAGGAGGGAAGGGTATGATGGAAGTCCATGCAAAAAATCATTCTGAAAATTAGATTCTATGAAACTTTTCAAAATACAAATTTTGGTCAAAAAATCATAATATATTATACACTAGTTTATACTAGTTTCTATCAAAAATCAAATTAAATCGAGGACTGTTTGAAATGATAAAATAACTTTTAAGATCATTTATATATGTAAGGAGGGAAGGTTATGATGGAAGTCCATGCAAAAAATCATACTGAAAATAAGATTCTATGAAACTTTTCAAAATGCATGTTTTGGTCAAAAAATAATAATATATTATACACTAGTTTATACTAGTTTCTGTCAAAAATAAAATTAAATCGGGGACTGTTTGAAATGATAAAAAATATTTTAAGATCATTTATATATGTTAGGAGGGAAGGATATGATGGAAGTCCATGCAAAAAATCATTCTTAAAATTAGATTCTATGAAACTTTTCAAAATGCAGGTTTCGGTCAAATAATTATAATATATTATACACGAATTTATACTATTTTCGGTCAAAACTCAATTTAAATTGGGGAATGTTCGAAATGATACGAAACTTTTAAGATCATTTATATATGTTAAGATGGAAGGTTATGATGGAAGTCCATGCAAAAAATCATTCTGAAAATTAGATTCTATGAAACTTTTCAAAATACAAGTTTCGGTCAAAAAATCATAATATATTATACACTAATTTGTAATTGTTTCGGTCAAAACTCAAATTAAATAGGGGAATGTTCGAAATGATACGAAACTTTTAAGATCATTTATATATGTTAGGAGGGAAGGTAATGATGGAAGTCCATGCAAAAAAATCATTCTGAAAATTAGATTCTATTAAACTTTTCAAAATGCAAGTTTTAGTCAAAAAATTATAATATATTATACACTAGTTTATACTAGTTTCTGTCAAAAATCAAATTAAATCGGGGACTGTTTGAAATGATAAAAAACTTTTAAGATCATATATATATATATATATATATATATATATATATATATATATATATATATATATATATATATATATATATATATATATATATATATATATATATATATATATATATATATATATATATATATATATATATATATATATATATATATATATATATATATATATATATATATATATATGTTAGGAGGGAAGGTTATGATGGAAGTCCATGCAAAAAATCATCTGAAAATTAGATTCTATAAAACGTTTTAAAATGCAAGTTTCGGTCAAAAAATCATAATATATTATACATGAATTTATACTTGTTTTGGTCAAAACATAATTTAAATCGGGAATGTTTGAAATGATACAAAACTTTTAAGATCATTTATATATGTTAGAAGGGAAGGTTATGATGGAAGTCCATGCAAAAAATAATTCTGAAAATTAGATTCTATGAAACTTTTCAAAATGCAAGTTTTGGTAAAAAAATCATAATATATTATACACTTGTTTATAATAGTTTCTGTCCAAAATCAAATTAAATCGGGGACTGTTTGAAATGATACAAAACTTTTAAGATCATTTATATTTGTTAGGAGGGAAGGTTATGATGGAAGTCCATGTAAAAAATCATTCTGAAAATTAGATTCTTTGAAACGTTTCAAAATGCAAGTTTCGGTCAAATAATCATACTATATTATACACGAATTTAAACTATTTTCGGTCAAAACTCAATTCAAATCGGGGAATGTTCGAAATGATACGAAACTTTTAAGATCATTTATATATGTTAGGAGGGAAGGTTATGATGGAAGTCAGTGGAAAAAATCATTCTGAAAATTAGATTTTATGAAACATTTCAAAACGCATGTTTTGGTCAAAAAATCATAATATATTATACACTAGTTTATACTAGTTTCTGTCAAAAATAAAATTAAATCGGGGACTGTTTGAAATGATTAAAAAACTTTTAAAATCATTTATATATGTTAGGAGGGAAGGTTATGATGGAAGTCCATGCAAAAAATCATCTGAAAATTAGATTCTATGAAACGTTTCAAAATGCAAGTTTCGGTCAAATAATCATAATATATTATACATGAATTTATACTAGTTTCGGTAAAAACTCAATTTAAATCGGGGAATGTTCGAAATGATACGAAACTTTTAAGATCATTTATATATGTTAGGAGGGAAGGGTATGATGGAAGTCCATGCAAAAAATCATTCTGAAAATTAGATTCTATGAAACTTTTCAAAATACAAATTTTGGTCAAAAAATCATAATATATTATACACTAGTTTATACTAGTTTCTATCAAAAATCAAATTAAATCGGGGACTGTTTGAAATGATAAAATAACTTTTAAGATCATTTATATATGTAAGGAGGGAAGGTTATGATGGAAGTCCATGCAAAAAATCATACTGAAAATAAGATTCTATGAAACTTTTCAAAATGCATGTTTTGGTCAAAAAATAATAATATATTATACACTAGTTTATACTAGTTTCTGTCAAAAATAAAATTAAATCGGGGACTGTTTGAAATGATAAAAAATATTTTAAGATCATTTATATATGTTAGGAGGGAAGGATATGATGGAAGTCCATGCAAAAAATCATTCTTAAAATTAGATTCTATGAAACTTTTCAAAATGCAGGTTTCGGTCAAATAATTATAATATATTATACAGGAATTTATACTATTTTCGGTCAAAACTCAATTTAAATTGGGGAATGTTCGAAATGATACGAAACTTTTAAGATCATTTATATATGTTAAGATGGAAGGTTATGATGGAAGTCCATGCAAAAAATCATTCTGAAAATTAGATTCTATGAAACTTTTCAAAATACAAGTTTCGGTCAAAAAATCATAATATATTATACACTAATTTGTAATTGTTTCGGTCAAAACTCAAATTAAATAGGGGAATGTTCGAAATGATACGAAACTTTTAAGATCATTTATATATGTTAGGAGGGAAGGTAATGATGGAAGTCCATGCAAAAAATCATTCTGAAAATTAGATTCTATTAAACTTTTCAAAATGCAAGTTTTAGTCAAAAAATTATAATATATTATACACTAGTTTATACTAGTTTCTGTCAAAAATCAAATTAAATCGGGGACTGTTTGAAATGATAAAAAACTTTTAAGATCATATATATATATATATATATATATATATATATATATATGTTAGGAGGGAAGGTTATGATGGAAGTCCATGCAAAAAATCATCTGAAAATTAGATTCTATAAAACGTTTTAAAATGCAAGTTTCGGTCAAAAAATCATAATATATTATACATGAATTTATACTTGTTTTGGTCAAAACATAATTTAAATCGGGAATGTTTGAAATGATACAAAACTTTTAAGATCATTTATATATGTTAGAAGGGAAGGTTATGATGGAAGTCCATGCAAAAAATAATTCTGAAAATTAGATTCTATGAAACTTTTCAAAATGCAAGTTTTGGTAAAAAAATCATAATATATTATACACTTGTTTATAATAGTTTCTGTCCAAAATCAAATTAAATCGGGGACTGTTTGAAATGATACAAAACTTTTAAGATCATTTATATTTGTTAGGAGGGAAGGTTATGATGGAAGTCCATGTAAAAAATCATTCTGAAAATTAGATTCTTTGAAACGTTTCAAAATGCAAGTTTCGGTCAAATAATCATATTATATTATACACGAATTTAAACTATTTTCGGTCAAAACTCAATTCAAATCGGGGAATGTTCGAAATGATACGAAACTTTTAAGATCATTTATATATGTTAGGAGGGAAGGTTATGATGGAAGTCAGTGGAAAAAATCATTCTGAAAATTAGATTTTATGAAACATTTCAAAACGCAAGTTTTGGTCAAAAAATCATAATATATTATACACTAGTTTATACTAATTTCTGTCAAAAATAAAATTAAATCGGGGACTGTTTGAAATGATTAAAAAACTTTTAAAATCATTTATATATGTTAGGAGGGAAGGTTATGATGGAAGTCCATGCAAAAAATCATCTGAAAATTAGATTCTATGAAACGTTTCAAAATGCATGTTTCGGTCAAATAATCATAATATATTATACATGAATTTATACTAGTTTCGGTAAAAACTCAATTTAAATCGGGGAATGTTCGAAATGATACGAAACTTTTAAGATCATTTATATATGTTAGGAGGGAAGGGTATGATGGAAGTCCATGCAAAAAATCATTCTGAAAATTAGATTCTATGAAACTTTTCAAAATACAAATTTTGGTCAAAAAATCATAATATATTATACACTAGTTTATACTAGTTTCTATCAAAAATCAAATTAAATCGAGGACTGTTTGAAATGATAAAATAACTTTTAAGATCATTTATATATGTAAGGAGGGAAGGTTATGATGGAAGTCCATGCAAAAAATCATACTGAAAATAAGATTCTATGAAACTTTTCAAAATGCATGTTTTGGTCAAAAAATAATAATATATTATACACTAGTTTATACTAGTTTCTGTCAAAAATCAAATTAAATCGGGGACTGTTTGAAATGATAAAAAATATTTTAAGATCATTTATATATGTTAGGAGGGAAGGATATGATGGAAGTCCATGCAAAAAATCATTCTTAAAATTAGATTCTATGAAACTTTTCAAAATGCAGGTTTCGGTCAAATAATTATAATATATTATACACGAATTTATACTATTTTCGGTCAAAACTCAATTTAAATTGGGGAATGTTCGAAATGATACGAAACTTTTAAGATCATTTATATATGTTAAGATGGAAGGTTATGATGGAAGTCCATGCAAAAAATCATTCTGAAAATTAGATTCTATGAAACTTTTCAAAATACAAGTTTCGGTCAAAAAATCATAATATATTATACACTAATTTGTAATTGTTTCGGTCAAAACTCAAATTAAATAGGGGAATGTTCGAAATGATACGAAACTTTTAAGATCATTTATATATGTTAGGAGGGAAGGTAATGATGGAAGTCCATGCAAAAAATCATTCTGAAAATTAGATTCTATTAAACTTTTCAAAATGCAAGTTTTAGTCAAAAAATTATAATATATTATACACTAGTTTATACTAGTTTCTGTCAAAAATCAAATTAAATCGGGGACTGTTTGAAATGATAAAAAACTTTTAAGATCATATATATATATATATATATATATATATATATATATATATATATATATATATATATATATATATATATATATATATATATATATATATATGTTAGGAGGGAAGGTTATGATGGAAGTCCATGCAAAAAATCATCTGAAAATTAGATTCTATAAAACGTTTTAAAATGCAAGTTTCGGTCAAAAAATCATAATATATTATACATGAATTTATACTTGTTTTGGTCAAAACATAATTTAAATCGGGAATGTTTGAAATGATACGAAACTTTTAAGATCATTTATATATGTTAGAAGGGAAGGTTATGATGGAAGTCCATGCAAAAAATAATTCTGAAAATTAGATTCTATGAAACTTTTCAAAATGCAAGTTTTGGTAAAAAAATCATAATATATTATACACTTGTTTATAATAGTTTCTGTCCAAAATCAAATTAAATCGGGGACTGTTTGAAATGATACAAAACTTTTAAGATCATTTATATTTGTTAGGAGGGAAGGTTATGATGGAAGTCCATGTAAAAAATCATTCTGAAAATTAGATTCTTTGAAACGTTTCAAAATGCAAGTTTCGGTCAAATAATCATATTATATTATACACGAATTTAAACTATTTTCGGTCAAAACTCAATTCAAATCGGGGAATGTTCGAAATGATACGAAACTTTTAAGATCATTTATATATGTTAGGAGGGAAGGTTATGATGGAAGTCAGTGGAAAAAATCATTCTGAAAATTAGATTTTATGAAACATTTCAAAATGCAAGTTTTGGTCAAAAAATCATAATATATTATACACTAGTTTATACTAGTTTCTGTCAAAAATAAAATTAAATCGGGGACTGTTTGAAATGATTAAAAAACTTTTAAAATCATTTATATATGTTAGGAGGGAAGGTTATGATGGAAGTCCATGCAAAAAATCATCTGAAAATTAGATTCTATGAAACGTTTCAAAATGCATGTTTCGGTCAAATAATCATAATATATTATACATGAATTTATACTAGTTTCGGTAAAAACTCAATTTAAATCGGGGAATGTTCGAAATGATACGAAACTTTTAAGATCATTTATATATGTTAGGAGGGAAGGGTATGATGGAAGTCCATGCAAAAAATCATTCTGAAAATTAGATTCTATGAAACTTTTCAAAATCAAATTTTCGTCAAAAAATCATAATATATTATACACTAGTTTATACTAGTTTCTGTCAAAAATCAAATTAAATCGGGGACTGTTTGAAATGATAAAATAACTTTTAAGATCATTTATATATGTTAGGAGGGAAGGTTATGATGGAAGTCCATGCAAAAAATCATTCTGAAAATAAGATTCTATGAAAGTTTTCAAATGCAAGTTTTGGTCAAAAAATAATAATATATTATACACTAGTTTATACTAGTTTCTGTCAAAAATTAAATTAAATCGGGGACTGTTTGAAATGATAAAAAATATTTTAAGATCATTTATATATGTTAGGTGGGAAGGTTATGATGGAAGTCCATTCAAAAAAATCATTCTTAAAATTAGATTCTATGAAACTTTTCAAAATGCAAGTTTCGGTCAAATAATTATAATATATTATACACAAATTTTATACTATTTTCGGTCAAAACTTAATTTAAATTGGGGAATGTTCGAAATGATACGAAACTTTTTAGATCATTTATATATGTTAAGATGGAAGGTTATGATGGAAGTCCATGCAAAAAATCATTCTGAAAATTAGATTCTATGAAACTTTTCAAAATACAAGTTTCCGTCAAAAAATCATAATATATTATACACTAATTTGTAATTATTTCGGTCAAAACTCAAATTAAATAGGGGAATGTTCGAAATGATACGAAACTTTTAAGATCATTTATATATGTTAGGAGGGAAGGTTATGATGGAAGTCCATGCAAAAAATCATCTGAAAATTAGATTCTTTGAAACGTTTTAAAATGCAAGTTTCGGTCAAAAAATCATAATATATTATACACGAATTTATACTTGTTTTGGTCAAAACTTAATTTAAATCGGGAATGTTCGAAATGATACGAAACTTTTAAGATCATTTATATATGTTAGAAGGGAAGGTTATGATGGAAGTCCATGCAAAAAATAATTCTGAAAATTAGATTCTATGAAACTTTTCAAAATGCAAGTTTTGGTAAAAAAATCATAATATATTATACACTTATTTATACTAGTTTCTGTCCAAAATCAAATTAAATCGGGGACTGTTAGAAATGATAAAAAACTTTTAAGATCATTTATATTTGTTAGGAGGGAAGGTTATGATGGAAGTCCATGTAAAAAATCATTCTGAAAATTTGATTCTTTGAAACGTTTCAAAATGCAAGTTTCGGTCAAATAATCATATTATATTATACACGAATTTAAACTATTTTCGGTCAAAACTCAATTCAAATCGGGGAATGTTCGAAATGATACGAAACTTTTAAGATCATTTATATATGTTAGGAGGGAAGGTTATGATGGAAGTCAGTGGAAAAAATCATTCTGAAAATTAGATTTTATGAAACATTTAAAAACGCAAGTTTTGGTCAAAAAATCATAATATATTATACACTAGTTTATACTAGTTTCTGTCAAAAATAAAATTAAATCGGGGACTGTTTGAAATGATTAAAAAACTTTTAAAATCATTTATATATGTTAGGAGGGAAGGTTATGATGGAAGTCCATGCAAAAAATCATCTGAAAATTAGATTCTATGAAACGTTTCCAAATGCAAGTTTCGGTCAAATAATCATAATATATTATACATGAATTTATACTAGTTTCGGTCAAAACTCAATTTAAATCGGGGAATGTTCGAAATGATACGAAACTTTTAAGATCATTTATATATGTTAGGAGGGAAGGTTATGATGGAAGTCCATGCAAAAAATCATTCTGAAAATTAGATTCTATTAAACTTTTCAAAATGCAAGTTTCAGTCAAAAAATTATAATATATTATACACTAGTTTATACTAGTTTCTGTCCAAAATCAAATTAAATCGGGGACTGTTTGAAATGATAAAAAACTTTTAAGATCATATATATATATATATATATATATATATATATATATATATATATATATATATATATATATATATATATATATATATATATATATATATATATATATATATATATATATATATATGTTAGGAGGGAAGGTTATGATGGAATTCCATGCAAAAAATCATCTAAAAATTAGATTCTATGAAACGTTTTAAAATGCAAGTTTCGGTCAAAAAATCATAATATATTATACACGAATTTATACTTGTTTTGGTCAAAACTTAATTTAAATCGGGAATGTTCGAAATGATACGAAATTTTAAGATCATTTATATATGTTAGAAGGGAAGGTTATGATGGAAGTCCATGCAAAAAATAATTCTGAAAATTAGATTCTATGAAACTTTTCAAAATGCAAGTTTTGGTAAAAAAATCATAATATATTATACACTTGTTTATACTAGTTTCTGTCCAAAATCAAATTAAATCGGGGACTGTTAGAAATGATAAAAAAAACTTTTAAGATCATTTATATTTGTTAGGAGGTAAGGTTATGATGGAAGTCCATGTAAAAAATCATTCTGAAAATTTGATTCTTTGAAACGTTTCAAAATGCAAGTTTCGATCAAATAATCATATTATATTATACACGAATTTAAACTATTTTCGGTCAAAACTCAATTCAAATCGGGGAATGTTCGAAATGATACGAAACTTTTAAGATCATTTATATATGTTAGGAGGGAAGGTTATGATGGAAGTCAGTGGAAAAAATCATTCTGAAAATTAGATTTTATGAAACATTTCAAAACGCAAGTTTTGTTCAAAAAATCATAATATATTATACACTAGTTTATACTAGTTTCTGTCAAAAATAAACTTAAATCGGGGACTGTTTGAAATGATTAAAAAACTTTTAAAATCATTTATATATGTTAGGAGGGAAGGTTATGATGGAAGTCCATGCAAAAAATCATCTGAAAATTAGATTCTATGAAACGTTTCCAAATGCAAGTTTCGGTCAAATAATCATAATATATTATACATGAATTTATACTAGTTTCGGTCAAAACTCAATTTAAATCGGGGAATGTTCGAAATGATACGAAACTTTTAAGATCATTTATATATGTTAGGAGGGAAGGTTATGATGGAAGTCCATGCAAAAAATCATTCTGAAAATTAGATTCTATTAAACTTTTCAAAATGCAAGTTTCAGTCAAAAAATTATAATATATTATACACTAGTTTATACTAGTTTCTGTCAAAAATCAAATTAAATCGGGGACTGTTTGAAATGATAAAAAACTTTTAAGATCATATATATATATATATATATATATATATATATATATATATATATATATATATATATATATATATATATATATATGTTAGGAGGGAAGGTTATGATGGAATTCCATGCAAAAAATCATCTAAAAATTAGATTCTATGAAACGTTTTAAAATGCAAGTTTCGGTCAAAAAATCATAATATATTATACACGAATTTATACTTGTTTTGGTCAAAACTTAATTTAAATCGGGAATGTTCGAAATGATACGAAACTTTTAAGATCATTTATATATGTTAGAAGGGAAGGTTATGATGGAAGTCCATGCAAAAAATAATTCTGAAAGTTAGATTCTATGAAACTTTTCAAAATGCAAGTTTTGGTAAAAAAATCATAATATATTATACACTTGTTTATACTAGTTTCTGTCCAAAATCAAATTAAATCGGGGACTGTTAGAAATGATAAAAAAAACTTTTAAGATCATTTATATTTGTTAGGAGGTAAGGTTATGATGGAAGTCCATGTAAAAAATCATTCTGAAAATTTGATTCTTTGAAACGTTTCAAAATGCAAGTTTCGATCAAATAATCACATTATATTATACACGAATTTAAACTATTTTCGGTCAAAACTCAATTCAAATCGGGGAATGTTCGAAATGATACGAAACTTTTAAGATCATTTATATATGTTAGGAGGGAAGGTTATGATGGAAGTCAGTGGAAAAAATCATTCTGAAAATTAGATTTTATGAAACATTTCAAAACGCAAGTTTTGTTCAAAAAATCATAATATATTATACACTAGTTTATACTAGTTTCTGTCAAAAATAAAATTAAATCGGGGACTGTTTGAAATGATTAAAAAACTTTTAAAATCATTTATATATGTTAGGAGGGAAGGTTATGATGGAAGTCCATGCAAAAAATCATCTGAAAATTAGATTCTATGAAACGTTTCCAAATGCAAGTTTCGGTCAAATAATCATAATATATTATACATGAATTTATACTAGTTTCGGTCAAAACTCAATTTAAATCGGGGAATGTTCGAAATGATACGAAACTTTTAAGATCATTTATATATGTTAGGAGGGAAGGTTATGATGGAAGTCCATGCAAAAAATCATTCTGAAAATTAGATTCTATTAAACTTTTCAAAATGCAAGTTTCAGTCAAAAAATTATAATATATTATACACTAGTTTATACTAGTTTCTGTCAAAAATCAAATTAAATCGGGGACTGTTTGAAATGATAAAAAACTTTTAAGATCATATATATATATATATATATATATATATATATATATATATATATACATATATGATGGAATTCCATGCAAAAAATCATCTAAAAATTAGATTCTATGAAACGTTTTAAAATGCAAGTTTCGGTCAAAAAATCATAATATATTATACACGAATTTATACTTGTTTTGGTCAAAACTTAATTTAAATCGGGAATGTTCGAAATGATACGAAACTTTTAAGATCATTTATATATGTTAGAAGGGAAGGTTATGATGGAAGTCCATGCAAAAAATAATTCTGAAAATTAGATTCTATGAAACTTTTCAAAATGCAAGTTTTGGTAAAAAAATCATAATATATTATACACTTGTTTATACTAGTTTCTGTCCAAAATCAAATTAAATCGGGGACTGTTAGAAATGATAAAAAAAACTTTTAAGATCATTTATATTTGTTAGGAGGTAAGGTTATGATGGAAGTCCATGTAAAAAATCATTCTGAAAATTTGATTCTTTGAAACGTTTCAAAATGCAAGTTTCGATCAAATAATCATATTATATTATACACGAATTTAAACTATTTTCGGTCAAAACTCAATTCAAATCGGGGAATGTTCGAAATGATACGAAACTTTTAAGATCATTTATATATGTTAGGAGGGAAGGTTATGATGGAAGTCAGTGGAAAAAATCATTCTGAAAATTAGATTTTATGAAACATTTCAAAACGCAAGTTTTGTTCAAAAAATCATAATATATTATACACTAGTTTATACTAGTTTCTGTCAAAAATAAAATTAAATCGGGGACTGTTTGAAATGATTAAAAAACTTTTAAAATCATTTATATATGTTAGGAGGGAAGGTTATGATGGAAGTCCATGCAAAAAATCATCTGAAAATTAGATTCTATGAAACGTTTCCAAATGCAAGTTTCGGTCAAATAATCATAATATATTATACATGAATTTATACTAGTTTCGGTCAAAACTCAATTTAAATCGGGGAATGTTCGAAATGATACGAAACTTTTAAGATCATTTATATATGTTAGGAGGGAAGGTTATGATGGAAGTCCATGCAAAAAATCATTCTGAAAATTAGATTCTATTAAACTTTTCAAAATGCAAGTTTCAGTCAAAAAATTATAATATATTATACACTAGTTTATACTAGTTTCTGTCAAAAATCAAATTAAATCGGGGACTGTTTGAAATGATAAAAAACTTTTAAGATCATATATATATATATATATATATATATATATATATATATATATATATATATATATATATATATATATATATATATACATATATGATGGAATTCCATGCAAAAAATCATCTAAAAATTAGATTCTATGAAACGTTTTAAAATGCAAGTTTCGGTCAAAAAATCATAATATATTATACACGAATTTATACTTGTTTTGGTCAAAACTTAATTTAAATCGGGAATGTTCGAAATGATACGAAACTTTTAAGATCATTTATATATGTTAGAAGGGAAGGTTATGATGGAAGTCCATGCAAAAAATAATTCTGAAAATTAGATTCTATGAAACTTTTCAAAATGCAAGTTTTGGTAAAAAAATCATAATATATTATACACTTGTTTATACTAGTTTCTGTCCAAAATCAAATTAAATCGGGGACTGTTAGAAATGATAAAAAAAACTTTTAAGATCATTTATATTTGTTAGGAGGTAAGGTTATGATGGAAGTCCATGTAAAAAATCATTCTGAAAATTTGATTCTTTGAAACGTTTCAAAATGCAAGTTTCGGTCAAATAATCATATTATATTATACACGAATTTAAACTATTTTCGGTCAAAACTCAATTCAAATCGGGGAATGTTCGAAATGATACGAAACTTTTAAGATCATTTATATATGTTAGGAGGGAAGGTTATGATGGAAGTCAGTGGAAAAAATCATTCTGAAAATTAGATTTTATGAAACATTTCAAAACGCAAGTTTTGTTCAAAAAATCATAATATATTATACACTAGTTTATACTAGTTTCTGTCAAAAATAAAATTAAATCGGGGACTGTTTGAAATGATTAAAAAACTTTTAAAATCATTTATATATGTTAGGAGGGAAGGTTATGATGGAAGTCCATGCAAAAAATCATCTGAAAATTAGATTCTATGAAACGTTTCCAAATGCAAGTTTCGGTCAAATAATCATAATATATTATACATGAATTTATACTAGTTTCGGTCAAAACTCAATTTAAATCGGGGAATGTTCGAAATGATACGAAACTTTTAAGATCATTTATATATGTTAGGAGGGAAGGTTATGATGGAAGTCCATGCAAAAAATCATTCTGAAAATTAGATTCTATTAAACTTTTCAAAATGCAAGTTTCAGTCAAAAAATTATAATATATTATACACTAGTTTATACTAGTTTCTGTCAAAAATCAAATTAAATCGGGGACTGTTTGAAATGATAAAAAACTTTTAAGATCATATATATATATATATATATATATATATATATATATATATATATATATATACATATATGATGGAATTCCATGCAAAAAATCATCTAAAAATTAGATTCTATGAAACGTTTTAAAATGCAAGTTTCGGTCAAAAAATCATAATATATTATACACGAATTTATACTTGTTTTGGTCAAAACTTAATTTAAATCGGGAATGTTCGAAATGATACGAAACTTTTAAGATCATTTATATATGTTAGAAGGGAAGGTTATGATGGAAGTCCATGCAAAAAATAATTCTGAAAATTAGATTCTATGAAACTTTTCAAAATGCAAGTTTTGGTAAAAAAATCATAATATATTATACACTTGTTTATACTAGTTTCTGTCCAAAATCAAATTAAATCGGGGACTGTTAGAAATGATAAAAAAAACTTTTAAGATCATTTATATTTGTTAGGAGGTAAGGTTATGATGGAAGTCCATGTAAAAAATCATTCTGAAAATTTGATTCTTTGAAACGTTTCAAAATGCAAGTTTCGATCAAATAATCATATTATATTATACACGAATTTAAACTATTTTCGGTCAAAACTCAATTCAAATCGGGGAATGTTCGAAATGATACGAAACTTTTAAGATCATTTATATATGTTAGGAGGGAAGGTTATGATGGAAGTCAGTGGAAAAAATCATTCTGAAAATTAGATTTTATGAAACATTTCAAAACGCAAGTTTTGTTCAAAAAATCATAATATATTATACACTAGTTTATACTAGTTTCTGTCAAAAATAAAATTAAATCGGGGACTGTTTGAAATGATTAAAAAACTTTTAAAATCATTTATATATGTTAGGAGGGAAGGTTATGATGGAAGTCCATGCAAAAAATCATCTGAAAATTAGATTCTATGAAACGTTTCCAAATGCAAGTTTCGGTCAAATAATCATAATATATTATACATGAATTTATACTAGTTTCGGTCAAAACTCAATTTAAATCGGGGAATGTTCGAAATGATACGAAACTTTTAAGATCATTTATATATGTTAGGAGGGAAGGTTATGATGGAAGTCCATGCAAAAAATCATTCTGAAAATTAGATTCTATTAAACTTTTCAAAATGCAAGTTTCAGTCAAAAAATTATAATATATTATACACTAGTTTATACTAGTTTCTGTCAAAAATCAAATTAAATCGGGGACTGTTTGAAATGATAAAAAACTTTTAAGATCATATATATATATATATATATATATATATATATATATATATATATATATATATATACATATATGATGGAATTCCATGCAAAAAATCATCTAAAAATTAGATTCTATGAAACGTTTTAAAATGCAAGTTTCGGTCAAAAAATCATAATATATTATACACGAATTTATACTTGTTTTGGTCAAAACTTAATTTAAATCGGGAATGTTCGAAATGATACGAAACTTTTAAGATCATTTATATATGTTAGAAGGGAAGGTTATGATGGAAGTCCATGCAAAAAATAATTCTGAAAATTAGATTCTATGAAACTTTTCAAAATGCAAGTTTTGGTAAAAAAATCATAATATATTATACACTTGTTTATACTAGTTTCTGTCCAAAATCAAATTAAATCGGGGACTGTTAGAAATGATAAAAAAAACTTTTAAGATCATTTATATTTGTTAGGAGGTAAGGTTATGATGGAAGTCCATGTAAAAAATCATTCTGAAAATTTGATTCTTTGAAACGTTTCAAAATGCAAGTTTCGATCAAATAATCATATTATATTATACACGAATTTAAACTATTTTCGGTCAAAACTCAATTCAAATCGGGGAATGTTCGAAATGATACGAAACTTTTAAGATCATTTATATATGTTAGGAGGGAAGGTTATGATGGAAGTCAGTGGAAAAAATCATTCTGAAAATTAGATTTTATGAAACATTTCAAAACGCAAGTTTTGTTCAAAAAATCATAATATATTATACACTAGTTTATACTAGTTTCTGTCAAAAATAAAATTAAATCGGGGACTGTTTGAAATGATTAAAAAACTTTTAAAATCATTTATATATGTTAGGAGGGAAGGTTATGATGGAAGTCCATGCAAAAAATCATCTGAAAATTAGATTCTATGAAACGTTTCCAAATGCAAGTTTCGGTCAAATAATCATAATATATTATACATGAATTTATACTAGTTTCGGTCAAAACTCAATTTAAATCGGGGAATGTTCGAAATGATACGAAACTTTTAAGATCATTTATATATGTTAGGAGGGAAGGTTATGATGGAAGTCCATGCAAAAAATCATTCTGAAAATTAGATTCTATTAAACTTTTCAAAATGCAAGTTTCAGTCAAAAAATTATAATATATTATACACTAGTTTATACTAGTTTCTGTCAAAAATCAAATTAAATCGGGGACTGTTTGAAATGATAAAAAACTTTTAAGATCATATATATATATATATATATATATATATATATATATATATATATATATATATACATATATGATGGAATTCCATGCAAAAAATCATCTAAAAATTAGATTCTATGAAACGTTTTAAAATGCAAGTTTCGGTCAAAAAATCATAATATATTATACACGAATTTATACTTGTTTTGGTCAAAACTTAATTTAAATCGGGAATGTTCGAAATGATACGAAACTTTTAAGATCATTTATATATGTTAGAAGGGAAGGTTATGATGGAAGTCCATGCAAAAAATAATTCTGAAAATTAGATTCTATGAAACTTTTCAAAATGCAAGTTTTGGTAAAAAAATCATAATATATTATACACTTGTTTATACTAGTTTCTGTCCAAAATCAAATTAAATCGGGGACTGTTAGAAATGATAAAAAAAACTTTTAAGATCATTTATATTTGTTAGGAGGTAAGGTTATGATGGAAGTCCATGTAAAAAATCATTCTGAAAATTTGATTCTTTGAAACGTTTCAAAATGCAAGTTTCGGTCAAATAATCATATTATATTATACACGAATTTAAACTATTTTCGGTCAAAACTCAATTCAAATCGGGGAATGTTCGAAATGATACGAAACTTTTAAGATCATTTATATATGTTAGGAGGGAAGGTTATGATGGAAGTCAGTGGAAAAAATCATTCTGAAAATTAGATTTTATGAAACATTTCAAAACGCAAGTTTTGTTCAAAAAATCATAATATATTATACACTAGTTTATACTAGTTTCTGTCAAAAATAAAATTAAATCGGGGACTGTTTGAAATGATTAAAAAACTTTTAAAATCATTTATATATGTTAGGAGGGAAGGTTATGATGGAAGTCCATGCAAAAAATCATCTGAAAATTAGATTCTATGAAACGTTTCCAAATGCAAGTTTCGGTCAAATAATCATAATATATTATACATGAATTTATACTAGTTTCGGTCAAAACTCAATTTAAATCGGGGAATGTTCGAAATGATACGAAACTTTTAAGATCATTTATATATGTTAGGAGGGAAGGTTATGATGGAAGTCCATGCAAAAAATCATTCTGAAAATTAGATTCTATTAAACTTTTCAAAATGCAAGTTTCAGTCAAAAAATTATAATATATTATACACTAGTTTATACTAGTTTCTGTCAAAAATCAAATTAAATCGGGGACTGTTTGAAATGATAAAAAACATTTAAGATCATATATATATATATATATATATATATATATATATATATATATTTATATATATACATATATGATGGAATTCCATGCAAAAAATCATCTAAAAATTAGATTCTATGAAACGTTTTAAAATGCAAGTTTCGGTCAAAAAATCATAATATATTATACACGAATTTATACTTGTTTTGGTCAAAACTTAATTTAAATCGGGAATGTTCGAAATGATACGAAACTTTTAAGATCATTTATATATGTTAGAAGGGAAGGTTATGATGGAAGTCCATGCAAAAAATAATTCTGAAAATTAGATTCTATGAAACTTTTCAAAATGCAAGTTTTGGTAAAAAAATCATAATATATTATACACTTGTTTATACTAGTTTCTGTCCAAAATCAAATTAAATCGGGGACTGTTAGAAATGATAAAAAAAACTTTTAAGATCATTTATATTTGTTAGGAGGTAAGGTTATGATGGAAGTCCATGTAAAAAATCATTCTGAAAATTTGATTCTTTGAAACGTTTCAAAATGCAAGTTTCGATCAAATAATCATATTATATTATACACGAATTTAAACTATTTTCGGTCAAAACTCAATTCAAATCGGGGAATGTTCGAAATGATACGAAACTTTTAAGATCATTTATATATGTTAGGAGGGAAGGTTATGATGGAAGTCAGTGGAAAAAATCATTCTGAAAATTAGATTTTATGAAACATTTCAAAACGCAAGTTTTGTTCAAAAAATCATAATATATTATACACTAGTTTATACTAGTTTCTGTCAAAAATAAAATTAAATCGGGGACTGTTTGAAATGATTAAAAAACTTTTAAAATCATTTATATATGTTAGGAGGGAAGGTTATGATGGAAGTCCATGCAAAAAATCATCTGAAAATTAGATTCTATGAAACGTTTCCAAATGCAAGTTTCGGTCAAATAATCATAATATATTATACATGAATTTATACTAGTTTCGGTCAAAACTCAATTTAAATCGGGGAATGTTCGAAATGATACGAAACTTTTAAGATCATTTATATATGTTAGGAGGGAAGGTTATGATGGAAGTCCATGCAAAAAATCATTCTGAAAATTAGATTCTATTAAACTTTTCAAAATGCAAGTTTCAGTCAAAAAATTATAATATATTATACACTAGTTTATACTAGTTTCTGTCAAAAATCAAATTAAATCGGGGACTGTTTGAAATGATAAAAAACTTTTAAGATCATATATATATACATATATATATATATATATATATATATATATATATGTTAGGAGGGAAGGTTATGATGGAAGTCCATGCAAAAAATCATCTGAAAATTAGATTCTATGAAACGTTTTAAAATGCAAGTTTCGGTCAAAAAATCATAATATATTATACACGAATTTATACTTGTTTTGGTCAAAACTTAATTTAAATCGGGAATGTTCGAAATGATACGAAACTTTTAAGATCATTTATATATGTTAGAAGGGAAGGTTATGATGGAAGTCCATGCAAAAAATAATTCTGAAAATTAGATTCTATGAAACTTTTCAAAATGCAAGTTTTGGTAAAAAAATCATTATATATTATACACTTGTTTATACTAGTTTCTGTCCAAAATCAAATTAAATCGGGGACTGTTAGAAATGATAAAAAAAACTTTTAAGATCATTTATATTTGTTAGGAGGTAAGGTTATGATGGAAGTCCATGTAAAAAATCATTCTGAAAATTTGATTCTTTGAAACGTTTCAAAATGCAAGTTTCGATCAAATAATCATATTATATTATACACGAATTTAAACTATTTTCGGTCAAAACTCAATTCAAATCGGGGAATGTTCGAAATGATACGAAACTTTTAAGATCATTTATATATGTTAGGAGGGAAGGTTATGATGGAAGTCAGTGGAAAAAATCATTCTAAAAATTAGATTTTATGAAACATTTCAAAACGCAAGTTTTGGTCAAAAAATCATAATATATTATACACTAGTTTATACTAGTTTCTGTCAAAAATAAAATTAAATCGGGGACTGTTTGAAATGATTAAAAAACTTTTAAAATCATTTATATATGTTAAGAGGGAAGGTTATGATGGAAGTCCATGCAAAAAATCATCTGAAAATTAGATTCTATGAAACGTTTCAAAATGCAAGTTTCGGTCAAATAATCATAATATATTATACATGAATTTATACTAGTTTCTGTCAAAACTCAATTTAAATCGGGGAATGTTCGAAATGATACGAAACTTTTAAGATCATTTATATATGTTAGGAGGGAAGGTTATGATGGAAGTCCATGCAAAAAATCATTCTGAAAATTAGATTCTATTAAACTTTTCAAAATGCAAGTTTCAGTCAAAAAATTATAATATATTATACACAAGTTTATACTAGTTTTTGTCTAAAATCAAATAAAATCGGGGACTGTTTGAAATGATAAAAAACTTTTAAGATCATATATATATATATATATATATATACATATATATATATATATATATATATATATATATATATATATATATATATATATATATATATGTTAGGAGGGAAGGTTATGATGGAAGTCCATGCAAAAAATCATCTGAAAATTAGATTCTATGAAACGTTTTAAAATGCAAGTTTCGGTCAAAAAATCATAATATATTATACACGAATTTATACTTGTTTTGGTCAAAACTTAATTTAAATCGGGAATGTTCGAAATGATACGAAACTTTTAAGATCATTTATATATGTTAGAAGGGAAGGTTATGATGGAAGTCCATGCAAAAAATAATTCTGAAAATTAGATTCTACGAAACATTTCAAAATGCAAGTTTTGGTAAAAAAATCATAATATATTATACACTTGTTTATACTAGTTTCTGTCCAAAATCAAATTAAATCGGGGACTGTTTGAAATGATAAAAAAACTTCTAAGATCATTTATATATGTTAGGAGGGAAGTTTATGATAGAAGTCCATGCAAAAAATCATCTTAAAATTAGATTCTATGAAACGTTTCAAAATGCGAGTTTCGGTCAAATAATCATAATATATTATACACGAATTTATACTTGTTTTGGTCAAAACTTAATTTAAATCGGGAATGTTCGAAATGATACGAAACTTTTAAGATCATTTATATATGTTAGAAGGGAAGGTTATGATGGAAGTCCATGCAAAAAATAATTCTGAAAATTAGATTCTATGAAACTTTTCAAAATGCAAGTTTTGGTAAAAAAATCATAATATATTATACACTTGTTTATACTAGTTTCTGTCCAAAATCAAATTAAATCGGGGACTGTTAGAAATGATAAAAAAAACTTTTAAGATCATTTATATTTGTTAGGAGGTAAGGTTATGATGGAAGTCCATGTAAAAAATCATTCTGAAAATTTGATTCTTTGAAACGTTTCAAAATGCAAGTTTCGATCAAATAATCATATTATATTATACACGAATTTAAACTATTTTCGGTCAAAACTCAATTCAAATCGGGGAATGTTCGAAATGATACGAAACTTTTAAGATCATTTATATATGTTAGGAGGGAAGGTTATGATGGAAGTCAGTGGAAAAAATCATTCTAAAAATTAGATTTTATGAAACATTTCAAAACGCAAGTTTTGGTCAAAAAATCATAATATATTATACACTAGTTTATACTAGTTTCTGTCAAAAATAAAATTAAATCGGGGACTGTTTGAAATGATTAAAAAACTTTTAAAATCATTTATATATGTTAAGAGGGAAGGTTATGATGGAAGTCCATGCAAAAAATCATCTGAAAATTAGATTCTATGAAACGTTTCAAAATGCAAGTTTCGGTCAAATAATCATATTATATTATACATGAATTTATACTAGTTTCGGTCAAAACTCAATTTAAATCGGGGAATGTTCGAAATGATACGAAACTTTTAAGATCATTTATATATGTTAGGAGGGAAGGTTATGATGGAAGTCCATGCAAAAAATCATTCTGAAAATTAGATTCTATTAAACTTTTCAAAATGCAAGTTTCAGTCAAAAAATTATAATATATTATACACAAGTTTATACTAGTTTTTGTCAAAAATCAAATTAAATCGGGGACTGTTTGAAATGATAAAAAACTTTTAAGATCATATATATATATATATATATATATATATATATATATATATATATACATATATATATATATATATATATATATATATATATATATATATATATGTTAGGAGGGAAGGTTATGATGGAAGTCCATGCAAAAAATCATCTGAAAATTAGATTCTATGAAACGTTTTAAAATGCAAGTTTCGGTCAAAAAATCATAATATATTATACACGAATTTATACTTGTTTTGGTCAAAACTTAATTTAAATCGGGAATGTTCGAAATGATACGAAACTTTTAAGATCATTTATATATGTTAGAAGGGAAGGTTATGATGGAAGTCCATGCAAAAAATAATTCTGAAAATTAGATTCTATGAAACTTTTCAAAATGCAAGTTTTGGTAAAAAAATCATTATATATTATACACTTGTTTATACTAGTTTCTGTCCAAAATCAAATTAAATCGGGGACTGTTAGAAATGATAAAAAAAACTTTTAAGATCATTTATATTTGTTAGGAGGTAAGGTTATGATGGAAGTCCATGTAAAAAATCATTCTGAAAATTTGATTCTTTGAAACGTTTCAAAATGCAAGTTTCGATCAAATAATCATATTATATTATACACGAATTTAAACTATTTTCGGTCAAAACTCAATTCAAATCGGGGAATGTTCGAAATGATACGAAACTTTTAAGATCATTTATATATGTTAGGAGGGAAGGTTATGATGGAAGTCAGTGGAAAAAATCATTCTAAAAATTAGATTTTATGAAACATTTCAAAACGCAAGTTTTGGTCAAAAAATCATAATATATTATACACTAGTTTATACTAGTTTCTGTCAAAAATAAAATTAAATCGGGGACTGTTTGAAATGATTAAAAAACTTTTAAAATCATTTATATATGTTAAGAGGGAAGGTTATGATGGAAGTCCATGCAAAAAATCATCTGAAAATTAGATTCTATGAAACGTTTCAAAATGCAAGTTTCGGTCAAATAATCATAATATATTATACATGAATTTATACTAGTTTCTGTCAAAACTCAATTTAAATCGGGGAATGTTCGAAATGATACGAAACTTTTAAGATCATTTATATATGTTAGGAGGGAAGGTTATGATGGAAGTCCATGCAAAAAATCATTCTGAAAATTAGATTCTATTAAACTTTTCAAAATGCAAGTTTCAGTCAAAAAATTATAATATATTATACACAAGTTTATACTAGTTTTTGTCTAAAATCAAATTAAATCGGGGACTGTTTGAAATGATAAAAAACTTTTAAGATCATATATATATATATATATATATATATATATATATATATATATATATATACATATATATATATATATATATATATATATATATATATATATATATATATATATATGTTAGGAGGGAAGGTTATGATGGAAGTCCATGCAAAAAATCATCTGAAAATTAGATTCTATGAAACGTTTTAAAATGCAAGTTTCGGTCAAAAAATCATAATATATTATACACGAATTTATACTTGTTTTGGTCAAAACTTAATTTAAATCGGGAATGTTCGAAATGATACGAAACTTTTAAGATCATTTATATATGTTAGAAGGGAAGGTTATGATGGAAGTCCATGCAAAAAATAATTCTGAAAATTAGATTCTACGAAACATTTCAAAATGCAAGTTTTGGTAAAAAAATCATAATATATTATACACTTGTTTATACTAGTTTCTGTCCAAAATCAAATTAAATCGGGGACTGTTTGAAATGATAAAAAAACTTCTAAGATCATTTATATATGTTAGGAGGGAAGTTTATGATAGAAGTCCATGCAAAAAATCATCTTAAAATTAGATTCTATGAAACGTTTCAAAATGCGAGTTTCGGTCAAATAATCATAATATATTATACACGAATTTATACTTGTTTTGGTCAAAACTTAATTTAAATCGGGAATGTTCGAAATGATACGAAACTTTTAAGATCATTTATATATGTTAGAAGGGAAGGTTATGATGGAAGTCCATGCAAAAAATAATTCTGAAAATTAGATTCTATGAAACTTTTCAAAATGCAAGTTTTGGTAAAAAAATCATAATATATTATACACTTGTTTATACTAGTTTCTGTCCAAAATCAAATTAAATCGGGGACTGTTAGAAATGATAAAAAAAACTTTTAAGATCATTTATATTTGTTAGGAGGTAAGGTTATGATGGAAGTCCATGTAAAAAATCATTCTGAAAATTTGATTCTTTGAAACGTTTCAAAATGCAAGTTTCGATCAAATAATCATATTATATTATACACGAATTTAAACTATTTTCGGTCAAAACTCAATTCAAATCGGGGAATGTTCGAAATGATACGAAACTTTTAAGATCATTTATATATGTTAGGAGGGAAGGTTATGATGGAAGTCAGTGGAAAAAATCATTCTAAAAATTAGATTTTATGAAACATTTCAAAACGCAAGTTTTGGTCAAAAAATCATAATATATTATACACTAGTTTATACTAGTTTCTGTCAAAAATAAAATTAAATCGGGGACTGTTTGAAATGATTAAAAAACTTTTAAAATCATTTATATATGTTAAGAGGGAAGGTTATGATGGAAGTCCATGCAAAAAATCATCTGAAAATTAGATTCTATGAAACGTTTCAAAATGCAAGTTTCGGTCAAATAATCATAATATATTATACATGAATTTATACTAGTTTCGGTCAAAACTCAATTTAAATCGGGGAATGTTCGAAATGATACGAAACTTTTAAGATCATTTATATATGTTAGGAGGGAAGGTTATGATGGAAGTCCATGCAAAAAATCATTCTGAAAATTAGATTCTATTAAACTTTTCAAAATGCAAGTTTCAGTCAAAAAATTATAATATATTATACACAAGTTTATACTAGTTTTTGTCAAAAATCAAATTAAATCGGGGACTGTTTGAAATGATAAAAAACTTTTAAGATCATATATATATATATATATATACATATATATATATATATATATATATATATATATATATATATATATATATATATATATGTTAGGAGGGAAGGTTATGATGGAAGTCCATGCAAAAAATCATCTGAAAATTAGATTCTATGAAACGTTTTAAAATGCAAGTTTCGGTCAAAAAATCATAATATATTATACACGAATTTATACTTGTTTTGGTCAAAACTTAATTTAAATCGGGAATGTTCGAAATGATACGAAACTTTTAAGATCATTTATATATGTTAGAAGGGAAGGTTATGATGGAAGTCCATGCAAAAAATAATTCTGAAAATTAGATTCTACGAAACATTTCAAAATGCAAGTTTTGGTAAAAAAATCATAATATATTATACACTTGTTTATACTAGTTTCTGTCCAAAATCAAATTAAATCGGGGACTGTTTGAAATGATAAAAAAACTTCTAAGATCATTTATATATGTTAGGAGGGAAGTTTATGATAGAAGTCCATGCAAAAAATCATCTTAAAATTAGATTCTATGAAACGTTTCAAAATGCGAGTTTCTGTCAAATAATCATAATATATTATACACGAATTTAAACTATTTTCGGTCAAAACTCAATTCAAATCGGGGAATGTTCGAAATGATACGAAATTTTTAAAATCATTTATATATGTTAGGAGGGAAGGTTATGATGGAAGTCAGGGGAAAAAATCATTCTGAAAATTAGATTTTATGAAACATTTCAAAACACAAGTTTTTGTCAAAAAATCATAATATATTATACACTAGTTTATACTAGTTTCTGTCAAAAATCAAATTAAATCGGGGACTGTTTGAAATGATAAAAAATATTTTAAGATCATTTATATATGTTAGGAGGGAAGGTTATGATGGAAGTCCATGCAAAAAATCATTCTTAAAATTAGATTCTATGAAACTTTTCAAAATGCAAGTTTTGGTAAAAAAATCATAATATATTATACACTTGTTTATACTAGTTTCTGTCCAAAATCAAATTAAATCGGGGACTGTTAGAAATGATAAAAAAAACTTTTAAGATCATTTATATTTGTTAGGAGGTAAGGTTATGATGGAAGTCCATGTAAAAAATCATTCTGAAAATTTGATTCTTTGAAACGTTTCAAAATGCAAGTTTCGATCAAATAATCATATTATATTATACACGAATTTAAACTATTTTCGGTCAAAACTCAATTCAAATCGGGGAATGTTCGAAATGATACGAAACTTTTAAGATCATTTATATATGTTAGGAGGGAAGGTTATGATGGAAGTCAGTGGAAAAAATCATTCTAAAAATTAGATTTTATGAAACATTTCAAAACGCAAGTTTTGGTCAAAAAATCATAATATATTATACACTAGTTTATACTAGTTTCTGTCAAAAATAAAATTAAATCGGGGACTGTTTGAAATGATTAAAAAACTTTTAAAATCATTTATATATGTTAAGAGGGAAGGTTATGATGGAAGTCCATGCAAAAAATCATCTGAAAATTAGATTCTATGAAACGTTTCAAAATGCAAGTTTCGGTCAAATAATCATAATATATTATACATGAATTTATACTAGTTTCGGTCAAAACTCAATTTAAATCGGGGAATGTTCGAAATGATACGAAACTTTTAAGATCATTTATATATGTTAGGAGGGAAGGTTATGATGGAAGTCCATGCAAAAAATCATTCTGAAAATTAGATTCTATTAAACTTTTCAAAATGCAAGTTTCAGTCAAAAAATTATAATATATTATACACAAGTTTATACTAGTTTTTGTCAAAAATCAAATTAAATCGGGGACTGTTTGAAATGATAAAAAACTTTTAAGATCATATATATATATATATATATATATATACATATATATATATATATATATATATATATATATATATATATATATATATGTTAGGAGGGAAGGTTATGATGGAAGTCCATGCAAAAAATCATCTGAAAATTAGATTCTATGAAACGTTTTAAAATGCAAGTTTCGGTCAAAAAATCATAATATATTATACACGAATTTATACTTGTTTTGGTCAAAACTTAATTTAAATCGGGAATGTTCGAAATGATACGAAACTTTTAAGATCATTTATATATGTTAGAAGGGAAGGTTATGATGGAAGTCCATGCAAAAAATAATTCTGAAAATTAGATTCTACGAAACATTTCAAAATGCAAGTTTTGGTAAAAAAATCATAATATATTATACACTTGTTTATACTAGTTTCTGTCCAAAATCAAATTAAATCGGGGACTGTTTGAAATGTTAAAAAAACTTCTAAGATCATTTATCTATGTTAGGAGGGAAGTTTATGATAGAAGTCCATGCAAAAAATCATCTTAAAATTAGATTCTATGAAACGTTTCAAAATGCGAGTTTCGGTCAAATAATCATAATATATTATACACGAATTTAAAATATTTTCGGTCAAAACTCAATTCAAATCGGGGAATGTTCGAAATGATACGAAATTTTTAAAATCATTTATATATGTTAGGAGGGAAGGTTATGATGGAAGTCAGGGGAAAAAATCATTCTGAAAATTAGATTTTATGAAACATTTCAAAACACAAGTTTTTGTCAAAAAATCATAATATATTATACACTAGTTTATACTAGTTTCTGTCAAAAATCAAATTAAATCGGGGACTGTTTGAAATGATAAAAAATATTTTAAGATCATTTATATATGTTAGGAGGGAAGGTTATGATGGAAGTCCATGCAAAAAATCATTCTTAAAATTAGATTCTATGAAACTTTTCAAAATGCAAGTTTTGGTAAAAAAATCATAATATATTATACACTTGTTTATACTAGTTTCTGTCCAAAATCAAATTAAATCGGGGACTGTTAGAAATGATAAAAAAAACTTTTAAGATCATTTATATTTGTTAGGAGGTAAGGTTATGATGGAAGTCCATGTAAAAAATCATTCTGAAAATTTGATTCTTTGAAACGTTTCAAAATGCAAGTTTCGATCAAATAATCATATTATATTATACACGAATTTAAACTATTTTCGGTCAAAACTCAATTCAAATCGGGGAATGTTCGAAATGATACGAAACTTTTAAGATCATTTATATATGTTAGGAGGGAAGGTTATGATGGAAGTCAGTGGAAAAAATCATTCTAAAAATTAGATTTTATGAAACATTTCAAAACGCAAGTTTTGGTCAAAAAATCATAATATATTATACACTAGTTTATACTAGTTTCTGTCAAAAATAAAATTAAATCGGGGACTGTTTGAAATGATTAAAAAACTTTTAAAATCATTTATATATGTTAAGAGGGAAGGTTATGATGGAAGTCCATGCAAAAAATCATCTGAAAATTAGATTCTATGAAACGTTTCAAAATGCAAGTTTCGGTAAAATAATCATAATATATTATACATGAATTTATACTAGTTTCGGTCAAAACTCAATTTAAATCGGGGAATGTTCGAAATGATACGAAACTTTTAAGATCATTTATATATGTTAGGAGGGAAGGTTATGATGGAAGTCCATGCAAAAAATCATTCTGAAAATTAGATTCTATTAAACTTTTCAAAATGCAAGTTTCAGTCAAAAAATTATAATATATTATACACAAGTTTATACTAGTTTTTGTCAAAAATCAAATTAAATCGGGGACTGTTTGAAATGATAAAAAACTTTTAAGATCATATATATATATATATATATATATATATATATATATATATATATATATATATATATATATATATATATACATATATATATATATATATATATGTTAGGAGGGAAGGTTATGATGGAAGTCCATGCAAAAAATCATCTGAAAATTAGATTCTATGAAACGTTTTAAAATGCAAGTTTCGGTCAAAAAATCATAATATATTATACACGAATTTATACTTGTTTTGGTCAAAACTTAATTTAAATCGGGAATGTTCGAAATGATACGAAACTTTTAAGATCATTTATATATGTTAGAAGGGAAGGTTATGATGGAAGTCCATGCAAAAAATAATTCTGAAAATTAGATTCTACGAAACATTTCAAAATGCAAGTTTTGGTAAAAAAATCATAATATATTATACACTTGTTTATACTAGTTTCTGTCCAAAATCAAATTAAATCGGGGACTGTTTGAAATGTTAAAAAAACTTCTAAGATCATTTATCTATGTTAGGAGGGAAGTTTATGATAGAAGTCCATGCAAAAAATCATCTTAAAATTAGATTCTATGAAACGTTTCAAAATGCGAGTTTCGGTCAAATAATCATAATATATTATACACGAATTTAAACTATTTTCGGTCAAAACTCAATTCAAATCGGGGAATGTTCGAAATGATACGAAATTTTTAAAATCATTTATATATGTTAGGAGGGAAGGTTATGATGGAAGTCAGGGGAAAAAATCATTCTGAAAATTAGATTTTATGAAACATTTCAAAACACAAGTTTTTGTCAAAAAATCATAATATATTATACACTAGTTTATACTAGTTTCTGTCAAAAATCAAATTAAATCGGGGACTGTTTGAAATGATAAAAAATATTTTAAGATCATTTATATATGTTAGGAGGGAAGGTTATGATGGAAGTCCATGCAAAAAATCATTCTTAAAATTAGATTCTATGAAACTTTTCAAAATGCAAGTTTCGGTCAAATAATCATAATATATTATACACGAATTTATACTATTTTCGGTTAAAACTCAATATAAATTGGGGAATGTTCGAATGATACGAAACTTTTATGATCATTTATATATTTTAGGAGGGAAGGGTATGATGGAAGTCCATGCAAAAAATCATTCTGAAAATTAGATTCTATGAAACTTTTCAAAATGCAAGTTTAGGTCAAAAAATCATAATATATTATACACTAATTTGTAATTGTTTCGGTCAAAACTCAAATTAAATAGGGGAATGTTCGAAATGATACGAAACATTTAAGATCATATATATATGTTAGGAGGGAAGTTTATGATGGAAGTCCATGCAAAAAATCATTTTGAAAATTAGATTCTATTAAACTTTTCAAAATGCAAGTTTCAGTCAAAAAATTATAATATATTATACACTAGTTTATACTAGTTTCTGTAAAAAATCAAATTAAATCGGGGACTGTTGAAATGATAAAAAACTTTTAAGATCATTTAAATATGTTAGGTGGGAAGGTTATGATGGAAGTCCATGCAAAAATTCATCTGAAAATTAGATTCTATATAACGTTTTAAAATGCAAGTTTCGGTCAAAAAATCATAATATATTATACACGAATTTATACTAGGTTTGTTCAAAACTTAATTTAAATCGGGAATGTTTGAAATGATACGAAACTTTTAAGATAATTTCTATATGTTAGAAGGGAAGGTTATGATGGAAGTCCATGCAAAAAATAATTCTGAAAATTAGATTCTATGAAACTTTTCAAAATGCTAGTTTTGGTCAAAAAATCATAATATATTATACACTAGTTTATACTAGTTTCTGTCAAAAATCAAATTAAATCGGGGACTGTTTGAAATGATAAAAAAACATTTAATATCATTTATATATGTTAGGAGGGAAGTTTATGATGGAAGTCCATGCAAAAAATCATCTGAAAATTAGATTCTATGAAACGTTTTAAAATGCGAGTTTCGGTCAAATAATCATAATATATTATACACAAATTTATACTAGTTTCAGTCAAAACTCAATTTAAATCGGGGAATGTTCGAAATGATACGAAATTTTTAAAATCATTTATATATGTTAGGAGGGAAGGTTATGATGGAAGTCCATGCAAAAAATCATTCTGAAAATTAGATTCTATGAAACTTTTCAAAATGCAAGTTTTGGTCAAAAAATCATAATATATTATACACTTGTTTATACTAGTTTCTGTCAAAAATCAAATTAAATCGGGGACTGTTTGAAATGATAAAAAATATTTTAAGATCATTTATATATGTTAGGAGGGAAGGTTATGATGGAAGTCCATGCAAAAAATCATTCTTAAAATTAGATTCTATGAAACTTTTCAAAATGCAAGTTTCGGTCAAATAATTATAATATATTATACACGAATTTATAATATTTTCGGTCAAAACTCAATTTAAATTGGGGAATGTTCGAAATGATACGAAACTTTTAAAATCATTTATATATGTTAAGAGGGTAGGTTATGATGGAAGTCCATGCAAAAAATCATTCTGAATATTAGATTCTATGAAACTTTTCAAAATGCAAGTTTCGGTCAAAAAATCATAATATATTATACACTAATTTGTAATTGTTTCGGTCAAAACTCAAATTAAATAGGGGAATGTTCGAAATGATACGAAACTTTTAAGATCATTTATATATGTTAGGAGGGAAGTTTATGATGGAAGTCCATGAAAAAAATCATTTTGAAAATTAGATTCTATTAAACTTTTCAAAATGTAAGTTTCAGTCAAAAAATTATAATATATTATACACTAGTTTATACTAGTTTCTGTCAAAAATCAAATTAAATCGGGGACTGTTTGAAATGATAAAAAACTTTTAAGATCATTTAAATATGTTAGGTGGGAAGGTTATGATGGAAGTCCATGCAAAAAATCATCTGAAAATTAGATTCTATATAACGTTTTAAAATGCAAGTTTCGGTCAATAAATCATAATATATTATACACGAATTTATACTTGGTTTGGTCAAAACTTAATTTAAATCGGGAATGTTCGAAATGATACGAAACTTTTAAGATCATTTATATATGTTAGGAGGGAAGGTTATGATGGAAGTCCATGCAAAAAATAATTCTGAAAATTAGATTCTATGAAACTTTTCAAAATGCAAGTTTTGGTCAAAAAATAATAATATATTATACACTAGTTTATACTAGTTTCTGTCAAAAATCAAATTAAATCGGGGACTGTTTGAAATGATAAAAAATATTTTAAGATCATTTATATATGTTAGGAGGGAAGGTTATGATGGAAGTCCATGCAAAAAATCATTCTTAAAATAAGATTCTATGAAACTTTTCAAAATGCAAGTTTCGGTCAAATAATTATAATATATTATACACGAATTTATACTATTTTCGGTCAAAACTCAATTTAAATTGGGGAATGTTCGAAATGATACGAAATTTTAAGATCATTTATATATGTTAAGATGGAAGGTTATGATGGAAGTCCATGCAAAAAATCATTCTGAAAACTAGATTCTATGAAACTTTTCAAAATACAAGTTTCGGTCAAAAAATCATAATATATTATACACTAATTTGTAATTGTTTCGGTCAAAACTCAAATTAAATAGGGGAATGTTCGAAATGATACGAAACTTTTAAGATCATTTATATATGTTAGGAGGGAAGGTTATGATGGAAGTCCATGCAAAAAATCATTCTGAAAATTAGATTCTATTAAACTTTTCAAAATGCAAGTTTCAGTCAAAAAATTATAATATATTATACACTAGTTTATACTAGTTTCTGTCAAAAATCAAATTAAATCGGGGACTGTTTGAAATGATAAAAAACTTTTAAGATCATAAATATATATATATATATATATATATATATATATATATACATATATATATATATATATATATATATATATATATATATATATATATATATATATATATGTTAGGAGGGAAGGTTATGATGGAAGTCCATGCAAAAAATCATCTGAAAATTAGATTCTATGAAACGTTTTAAAATGCAAGTTTCGGTCAAAAAATCATAATATATTATACATGAATTTATACTTGTTTTGGTCAAAACATAATTTAAATCGGGAATGTTCGAAATGATACGAAACTTTTAAGATCATTTATATATGTTAGGAGGGAAGGTTATGATGGAAGTCCATGCAAAAAATAATTCTGAAAATTAGATTCTATGAAACTTTTCAAAATGCAAGTTTTGGTAAAAAAATCATAATATATTATACACTTGTTTATACTAGTTTCTGTCCAAAATCAAATTAAATCGGGGACTGTTTGAAATGATAAAAAAACTTTTAAGATCATTTATATTTGTTAGGAGGGAAGGTTATGATGGAAGTCCATGCAAAAAATCATTCTGAAAATTAGATTCTTTGAAACGTTTCAAAATGCAAGTTTCGGTCAAATAATCATAATATATTATACACGAATTTATACTAGTTTCGGTCAAAACTCAATTTAAATCGGGGAATGTTCGAAATGATACGAAACTTTTAAGATCATTTATATATGTTAGGAGGGAAGGGTATGATTGAAGTCCATGCAAAAAATCATTCTGAAAATTAGATTCTATGACACTTTTCAAAATACAAATTTTGGTCAAAAAATCATAATATATTATACACTAGTTTATACTAGTTTCTGTCAAAAATCAAATTAAATCGGGGACTGTTTGAAATGATAAAATAACTTTTAAGATCATTTATATATGTTAGGAGTGAAGGTTATGATGGAAGTCCATGCAAAAAATCATTCTGAAAATAAGATTCTATGAAACTTTTCAAAATGCAAGTTTTGGTCAAAAAATAATAATATATTATACACTAGTTTATACTAGTTTCTGTCAAAAATCAAATTAAATCGGGGACTGTTTGAAATGATAAAAAATATTTTAAGATCATTTATATATGTTAGGAGGGAAGGTTATGATGGAAGTCCATGCAAAAAATTATTCTTAAAATTAGATTCTATGAAACTTTTCAAAATGCAAGTTTCGGTCAAATAATTATAATATATTATACACGAATTTATACTATTTTCGGTCAAAACTCAATTTAAATTGGGGAATGTTCGAAATGATACGAAACTTTTAAGATCATTTATATATGTTAAGATGGAAGGTTATGATGGAAGTCCATGCAAAAAATCATTCTGAAAATTAGATTCTATGAAACTTTTCAAAATACAAGTTTCGGTCAAAAAATCATAATATATTATACACTAATTTGTAATTGTTTTGGTCAAAACTAAAATTAAATAGGGGAATGTTCGAAATGATACGAAACTTTTAAGATCATTTATATATGTTAGGATGGAAGGTTATGATGGAAGTCCATGCAAAAAATCATTCTGAAAATTAGATTCTATTAAACTTTTCAAAAAGCAAGTTTCAGTCAAAAAATTATAATATATTATACACAAGTTTATACTAGTTTCTGTCAAAAATCAAATTAAATCGGGGAATGTTCGAAATGATACGAAACTTTTAAGATCATATATATATATATATATATATATATATATATATATATATATATATATATATATGTGTTAGGAGGGAAGGTTATGATGGAAGTCCATGCAAAAAATCATCTGAAAATTAGATTCTATGAAACGTTTCAAAATGCTAGTTTCTTTCAAATAATCATAATATATTATACACGAATTTCAACTTGTTTTGGTCAAAACTTAATTTAAATCGGGAATGTTCGAAATGATACAAAACTTTTAAGATCATTTATATATGTTAGAAGGTTATGATGGAAGTCCATGCAAAAAATAATTCTGAAAATTAGATTCTACGAAACTTTTCAAAATGCAAGTTTTGGTCAAAAAATCATAATATATTATACACTTGTTTATACTAGTTTCTGTCCAAAATCAAATTAAATCGGGGACTGTTTGAAATGATAAAAAAACTATTAAGATCATTTATATTTGTTAGGAGGGAAGGTTATGATGGAAGTCCATGCAAAAAATCTCATTCTGAAAATTAGATTCTTTGAAACGTTTCAAAATGCAAGTTTCTTTCAAATAATCATAATATATTATACACGAATTTAAACTATTTTCGGTCAAAACTCAATTCAAATCGGGGAATGTTCGAAATGATACAAAACTTTTAAGATCATTTATATATGTTAGGAGGGAAGGTTATGATGGAAGTCAGTGCAAAAAATCATTCTGAAAATTAGATTTTATGAAACATTTCAAAACGCATGTTTTGGTGAAAAAACCATAATATATTATACACTAGTTTATACTAGTTTCTGTCAAAAATCAAATTAAATCGGGGACTGTTTGAAATGATTAAAAAACTTTTAAAATCATTTATATATGTTAGGAGGGAAGGGTATGATGGAAGTCCATGCAAAAAATCATTCTGAAAATTAGATTCTATGAAACTTTTCAAAATACAAATTTTGGTAAAAAAATCATAATATATTATACACTAGTTTATACTAGTTTCTGTCAACAATCAAATTAAATCGGGGACTGTTTGAAATGATAAAATAACTTTTAAGATCATTTATATATGTTAGGAGGGAAGTTTATGATGGAAGTTCATGAAAAAAATCATTCTGAAAATTAGATTCTATGAAACTTTTCAAAATGCAAGTTTCGGTCATAATCATAATATATTATACACGAATTTATACTATTTTCGGTCAAAACTCAATTTAAATCTGGGAATGTTCGAAATAATACGAAACCTTTAATATCATTTATATATGTTAGGAGGGAAGGTTATGATGGAAGTCCATGCAAAAAATCATTCTGAAAATTAGATTCTATGAAACTTTTCAAAATGCATGTTTCGGTCAAATAATCATAATATATTATACACGAATTTATACTATTTTCGGTCAAAACTCAATTTAAATCGGGGAATGTTCGAAATGCTACGAATCTTTTCAGATCATTTATATATATTAGGAGGGAATGTTATGATGGATGTCCATGCAAAAAATCATTCTGAAAATTAGATTCTATTAAACTTTTCAAAATGCAAGTTTCAGTCAAAAAATTATAATATATTATACACTTGTTTATACTAGTTTCTGTCAAAAATCAAATTAAATCGGGGACTGTTTGAAATGATAAAAAAATTTTAAGATCATTTATATATGTTAGGTGGGAAGGTTATGATGGAAGTCCATGCAAAAAATCATCTGAAAATTAGATTCTATATAACGTTTTAAAATGCAAGTTTCGATCAAAAAATCATAATATATTATACACGAATTTATACTAGGTTTGGTCAAAACATAATTTAAATCGGGAATGTTCGAAATGATACGAAACTTTTAAGATAATTGTATATGTTAGAAGGGAAGGGTATGATGGAAGTCCATGCAAAAAATCATTCTGAAAATTAGATTCTATGAAACTTTTCAAAATGCAAGTTTTGGTCAAAAAATCATAATATATTATACACTAATTTATACTAGTTTCTGTCAAAAATAAAATTAAATCGGGGACTGTTTGAAATGATAAAAAAACTTTTAAGATCATTTATATATGTTAGGAGGGAAGTTTATGATGGAAGTCCATGCAAATAATCATCTGAAAATTAGATTCTATGAAACGTTTCAAAATGCAAGTTTCGGTCAAATAATCATAATATATTATACACGAATTTATACTAGTTTTGGTCAAAACTCAATTTAAATCGGGGAATGTTCGAAATGATACGAAACTTTTAAGAACATTTATATATGTTATGAGGCAAGGTTATGATGGAAGTCCATGCAAAAAATAAATCAGAAAATTAGATTCTATGAAACTTTTCAAAAGGCATGTTTTGGTTAAAAAATCATAATATATTATACACTAGTTTATACTAGTTTCTGTCAAAAATCAAATTAAATCGGGGACTGTTTGAAATGATAAAAAAACTTTTAAGATCATTTATATATGTTAGCAGGGAAGTTTATGATGGAAGTCCATGCAAAAAATCATCTGAAAATTAGATTCTATGAAACGTTTCAAAATGCAAGTTTCGGTCAAATAATCATAATATATTATACACGAGTTTATACTAGTTTCAGTCAAAACTCAATTTAAATCGGGGAATGTTCGAAATGATACGAAACTTTTAGGATCATTTATATATGTTAGGAGGGAAGGTTATGATGGAAGTCCATGCAAAATATCATTCTGAAAATTAGATTCTATGAAACTTTTCAAAATGCAAGTTTTGGTCAAAAAATCATAATATAATATACACTAGTTTATACTAGTTTCTGTCAAAAATCAAATTAAATCGGGGACTGTTTGATATGATAAAAAAACTTTTAAGATCATTTATATATGTTAGGAGGGAAGTTTATGATGGAAGTCCATGCAAAAAATCATCTGAAAATTAGATTTTATGAAACGTTTCAAAATGCAAGTTTCGGTCAAATAATCATAATATATTATACACGAATTTATACTAGTTTCGGACAAAACTCTATTTAAATCGGGGAATGTTCGAAATGATACGAAACTTTTAGGATCATTTATATATGTTAGGAGGGAAGGTTATGATGGAAGTCCATGCAAAAAATCATTCTGAAAATTAGATTCTATGAAACTTTTCAAAATGCAAATTTTGGTCAAAAAATCATAATATATTATACACTAGTTTATACTAGTTTCTGTCGAAAATCAAATTAAATCGGGGACTGTTTGAAATGATAAAAAAACTTTTAAGATCATTTATATATGTTAGGAGGGAAGTTTATGATGGAAGTCCATGCAAATAATCATCTGAAAATTTGATTCTATGAAACGTTTCAAAATGCAAGTTTCGGTCAAATAATCATATTAAATATACACGAATTTATACTAGTTTCGGTCAAAATTCAATTTAAATCGGGGAATGTTCGAAATGATACGAAACTTTTAAGATCATTTATATATGTTAGGAGGGAAGGTTATGATGGAAGTCCATGCAAAATATCATTCTGAAAATTAGATTCTATGAAACTTTTCAAAATGCAAGTTTTGGTCAAAAAATCATAATATAATATACACTAGTTTATACTAGTTTCTGTCAAAAATCAAATTAAATCGGGGACTGTTTGATATGATAAAAAAACTTTTAAGATCATTTATATATGTTAGGAGGGAAGTTTATGATGGAAGTCCATGCAAAAAATCATCTGAAAATTAGATTCTATATAACGTTTTAAAATGCAAGTTTCGGTCAAATAAATCATAATATATTATACACGAATTTATACTAGTTTCGGACAAAACTTAATTTAAATCGGGAATGTTCGAAATGATACGAAACTTTTAAGATCATTTATATATGTTAGGAGGGAAGGTTATGATGGAAGTCCATGCAAAAAATAATTCTGAAAATTAGATTCTATGAAACTTTTCAAAATGCAAGTTTTGGTCAAAAAATAATAATATATTATACACTAGTTTATACTAGTTTCTGTCGAAAATCAAATTAAATCGGGGACTGTTTGAAATGATAAAAAAACTTTTAATATCATTTATATATGTTTGGAGGGAAAGTTATGATGGAAGTCCATGCAAAAAATCATTCTTAAAATAAGATTCTATGAAACTTTTCAAAATGCAAGTTTCGGTCAAATAATCATATTAAATATACACGAATTTATACTAGTTTCGGTCAAAATTCAATTTAAATCGGGGAATGTTCGAAATGATACGAAACTTTTAAGATCATTTATATATGTTAGGAGGGAAGGTTATGATGGAAGTCCATGCAAAAAATCATCTGAAAATTAGATTCTATGAAACGTTTTAAAATGCAAGTTTCGGTCAAAAAATCATAATATATTATACATGAATTTATACTTGTTTTGGTCAAAACTTAATTTAAATCGGGAATGTTCGAAATGATACGAAACTTTTAAGATCATTTATATATGTTAGGCGGGAAGGTTATGATGGAAATCCATGCAAAAAATAATTCTGAAAATTAGATTCTACGAAACTTTTCAAAATGCAAGTTTTGGTAAAAAAATCATAATATATTATACACTTGTTTATACTAGTTTCTGTCCAAAATCAAAATAAATCGGGGACTATTTGAAATGATAAAAAAATTTTCAGATCATTTATATATGTTCGGTGGGAAGGTTATGATGGAAGTCCATGCAAAAAATCATCTGAAAATTAGATTCTATATAACGTTTTAAAATGCAAGTTTCGGTCAAAAAATCATAATATATTATACACGAATTTATACTAGGTTTGGTCAAAACTTAATTTAAATCGGGAATGTTCGAAATGATACGAAACTTTTAAGATCATTTATATATGTTAGAAGGGAAGGTTATGATGGAAGTCCATGCAAAAAATAATTCTGAAAATTAGATTCTACGAAACTTTTCAAAATGCAAATTTTGGTAAAAAAATCATAATATATTATACACTTGTTTATACTAGTTTCTGTCCAAAATCAAAATAAATCGGGGACTATTTGAAATGATAAAAAAAATTTTAAGATCATTTATATTTGTTAGGAGGGAAGGTTATGATGGAAGTCCATGTAAAAAATCATTCTGAAAATTAGATTCTTTGAAACGTTTCAAAATGCAAGTTTCGGTCAAATAATCATATTATATTATAAACGAATTTAAACTATTTTCGGTCAAAACTCAATTCAAATCGGGGAATGTTCGAAATGATACGAAACTTTTAAGATCATTTATATATGTTAGGAGGGAAGGTTAAGATGAAGTCAGTGCAAAAAATCATTCTGAAAATTAGATTTTATGAAACATTTCAAAACGCAAGTTTTGGTCAAAAAATTATAATATATTATACACTAGTTTATACTAGTTTCTGTCAAAAATAAAATTAAATCGGGGACTGTTTGAAATGATTAAAAAACTTTTAAAATCATTTATATATGTTAGGAGGGAAGGTTATGATGGAAGTCCATGCAAAAAATCATCTGAAAATTAGATTCTATGAAACGTTTAAAATGCAAGTTTCGGTCAAATAATCATAATATATTATACACGAATTTATACTAGTTTCGGTCAAAACTCAATTTAAATCGGGGAATGTTCGAAATGATACGAAACTTTTAAGATCATTTATATATGTTAGGAGGGAAGGGTATGATGGAAGTCCATGCAAAAAATCATTCTGAAAATTAGATTCTACGAAACTTTTCAAAATACAAATTTTGGTCAAAAAATCATAATACATTATAAACTAGTTTATACTAGTTTCTGTCAAAAATAAAATTAAATCGGGGACTGTTTGAAATGATAAAATAACTTTTAAGATCATTTATATATGTTAGGAGGGAAGGTTATGATGGAAGTCCATGCAAAAAATCATTCTGAAAATTAGATTCTATGAAACTTTTCAAAATGCATGTTTCGGTCAAATAATCATAATATATTATACACGAATTCGAAACGATACAAAACTTTTCAGATCCTTCTTATATGTTACGAGGGGAGGTTATGATTGAAGTCCATGCAAAAAAATCAATTGAAAATTAGATTCTACGAAACTTTTTGAAATGCGAGTTTCGGTCAAAAATACGTAATATATTATACATTAATTCATACTATTTTCGGTAAAAAAAATCAATTAATCGAGGACTGGTCGAAATGCTACCAAACTTTCCAGATCCATCTTATATGTTATGAGGGAATGTTATGATGGATGTCCATGCAAAAATTCATTTGAAAATTAGATTCTATGAAACTTTTTGAAAAGCAAGTTTCGTTCAAAAAATAGTAATATATTATACACTAGTGTATACTAGTTTATGTCAAAAAATCAATTAAATCAAGGACTGTTCGAAATGTTGCAAAACTTTTAAGATAATTTATATATTTTACAAGGGAAGGTTATGATGGAAGTCCATACAAAAAAATCATCTGAAAACTTGATTTTACAAAAAATTTCCAAATGCAAGTTTTGTTCAAAAAATCATAATATATTATACACAAGTTTACACTAGTTTGCTCAAAAAATCAAATTAAATCGAGGACTGTACGAAACGATATCAAACTTTTCAGATCCTACTTATATATTACGAGGGAAGGTTATTATGGAAGTACAAGCAAAGATTCATTTGAAAATTAGATTCTATGAAACTTTTCGAAATGCAAGTTTCAGTCAAAAAATCATTATATATTATACACTAGTTTATACTAGTTTTGCTCAAAAAATCAAATTAAATCGAGAACTGTTCGAAACGATACAAAACTTTTCAGATCCTTCTTATATGTTATGAGTGGAGGTTATGATGGAAGTCCATGCAAAAAAAATCAATTGAAAATTAGATTCTTTGAAACTTTTTGAAATGCTAGTTTCGGTCAAAAAATCGTAATATAGTATACATTAGTTTAAACTAGTTTCGGAAAAAAAATCAATTAAATCGGGGACTGATCGAAATGCTACAAATCTTTTAAGATCCATCTTATATGTTACGAGGGAAGGTTATGATGGATGTCCATGCAAAAATTCATTTGAAAATTAGATTCTACGAAACTTTTTGAAATGCAAGTTTCAGTCAAAAAATAGTAATATATTATACACTAATTTATACTAGTTTCGGTCAAAAAATTAATTAAATGGAGGACCGTTCGAAATGTTGCAAAACTTTTAAGATAATTTATATATTTTACGAGGGAAGGTTATGATGGAAGTCCATACAAAAAAAATCATCTGAAAACTTGATTCTAACAAACTTTTCAAAATGCAAGTTTCGGTAAAAAAAATCATAATATATTATACACTAGTTTATACTAGTTTTGCTCAAAAAATCAAATTAAATCGAGGACTGTTCGAAACGATACAAAACTTTTCAGATCCTTCTTATATGTTACGAGGGGAGGTTATGATTGAAGTCCAGGCAAAAAAATCAATTGAAAATTAGATTCTACGAAACTTTTTGAAATGCGAGTTTCGGTCAAAAATTCGTAATATATTATACATTAATTCATACTATTTTCGGTAAAAAAAATCAATTAAATCGAGGACTGATCGAGATGCTAGCAAACTTTCCAGATCCATCTTATATGTTATGAGGGAAGGTTATGATGGATGTCCATGCAAAAATTCATTTGAAAATTAAATTCTATGAAACTTTTTGAAATGCAAGTTTCGTTCAAAAAATAGTAATATATTATACACTAGTGTATACTAGTTTATGTCAACAAAATCAATTAAATCAAGGACTGTTCGAAATGGTGCAAAACTTTTAAGATAATTTATATATTTTACGAGGGAAGGTTATGATGGAAGTCCATACAAAAAAATCATCTGAAAACTTGATTTTACAAAATTTTTCCAAATGCAAGTTTCGGTCAAAAAATCATAATATATTATACACAAGTTTACACTAGTTTGCTCAAAAATTCAAATTAAATCGAGGACTGTAGGAAACGATATCAAACTTTTCAGATCCTTCTTATATGTTACGAGGGAAGGTTATTATGGAAGTACATGCAAAGAATCATTTGAAAATTAGATTCTATGAAACTTTTCGAAATGCAAGTTTCAGTCAAAAAATCATTATATATTATTGTTCCGGCTCGGCCCAATCCTTCTTATTGGGCCAGAAAGATTGATCCATTCACTTCGGTCGACGTCGAGCACAATCATGAAAGTGGTCCTCAGTCGACCACCAACGATCCGGACCTAAGGAGATTCTCTAACGGCTAATATTAACTGTTTCCTATCTTCACGGACTCCTCGATCCGCTCTGCACCTAACGAACCAATAGTATTCTAGCTAGTCTCTTATAAAAACCCTCTCATTTGATAGGGACAGGTATTCATTTTTCAACCCTAACACTAGTACTTGCTCACTCTCGCTCGGATACTTACTTTAGCATCGGAGTGCCTTGCAGGTACACCCCTTTTTCTTCCTCAAACGACCACATCCGTCCGCTCTCGAGACCAGCCGCATCGGATCCTGATCTCCAGGTACGATCAGGTGGCGCCGTCTGTGGGAAACGTCTAACTTCCCCATTCTTCTTTCAAGATCCTCAAAGAACAAAAGTTTTAACAAGATCCATGGCTGCTCGGGACAACCAGGAAAATCGATCGAATGATGGCATGATTCTCACGCAACATGAGAGCAACGTCCAACCTCCCCTACATGATGATACCGTGCACGACCAACCAGAAGGGAAAGCAGCATCACCTTCACCCGATCGCGACCAACCCTTGGAGAGTCGCCCGGAAACTCTTTTTCCTTCGACTCCTTCGGGGTCAGATTTCGCAGCGTTGGCCGAAATCCTAAATCAAACAAACTTGTTACTCCTCGCTCATGGTGAAAAGATCGCCCGACTTGAGGATAACTTTCGTCAACCTCATTCTTCCAAGAGACCTCAAGGGGAGCACACTCCGTCTCCTCCGAAGAAAAGGAGAGGAAACACCGATGAATCAACAGGCAACAAACGCTTTCGTCAGTCATCTCCACGACCCTCTCCTAAAAGAAAATCAAGAAGGAGCAGATCAAGATCCGCTTCCCCTCGAAGAACAAAGAAACGCGATCACAAATCATCACTTGTTTCCAGTGACGACGAAGACGCTCGGGGTCCCTTATCCTCTGAAATTATGGTGGCCAAACTCCCAAGAGGCTTGGAGAAACCTCCTCCTTTAGGTTCATACGACGGGACTACCGACCCAGACGAACACATCGAGAACATCGATGCCTTGCTCGACTATCGGGGTGTTCGGGGAGCAATTAAATGTCGGCTCTTTCCCACGACGCTGAGGAAAGGGGCGATGACGTGGTACAAAAGCCTTGAGGCCGAATCCATCACATCGTGGAAACAACTTGGACGCACGTTCTCTAGGCACTTTACTGCATCAAGACGACACCCTAAGACAGAGGCTTCGCTCGAAGCAATAATCCAGGGGAGAGACGAACCTTTACGAACTTACATCGAAAGGTTCAATAAAGAGGCAGTTCAAGTATCCACGACCGACGACATGAAAAAGTATCTGCTGGAACGAGGGTTGCGCCCCTCGACCGATTTCCATCGGGCGGTCGGTATTGAAACCCCGGCCACCCTTGACGCGTTCTTGCTAAAAGCCCAAGCTTACATCCAATATGAAGAAAAGCAAGCGGCCAGTTCAGTAAGAGACGCTCGACGCCGTGAAGAAGCCAAACCACACCGAGTCGATGAACCCTCGACATCTCGTCGGGGAGGAGACAAAAGAAAGGACGAACGCTCCCGTGAACCGCGGGAGCACCGGGGACCTATCGGTCGTTTCCACGAATACACGCCCCTCCTAGCCTCCAGGGAGAAAATTTTGTCTGAATGCGCTAATTCGGAATTCAAACAGGCGGGAGTACGTTTTCCGAGGCAACAGCCTAGCAAGCCCGGCACAGATAAAACGAAATACTGCAGGTTCCACAAGAGTCATGGGCATAACACAGAGGATTTCATCCACCTCAAGGACGCGATCGAAATCCTAATCAAAGACGGGCACCTGAAACAGTTCACAAAGTCCAGAGATAATCCTCGACAGGATACAAAAGAGACCCAGAAAATCGAAGAGGCCGTGCCCATCCCTGCGGACGCTAACATGCAAGTCGCCCTGAGCATTTATCGCCCGGAAGATTTCTTCTTACCAGACCATACCAAGGGCGCGGAATACCTCTCCTCCCACAGTCCATGGGAAGCTTTCCCCTCGGCAATGGTCATATCAGGAGGAGGCTTCAATAAAATCACGGTCGGTTCCGTAAAGAGAAAATTCGACCAATTAATCGCCAAAGGGCCCGCTCAAAACGCCACTTTAGATCCCCCGAGGGAAGGTTCCATACCCCTCGCATTCTATCGAGAAGAGCTCCTGGGAGGAGCACCCAACGCCAGCATTCCTTTACTCATCCGAGCACGAATGGCGAACTTCGATGTAAGGAGGATATTGGTGGACCAAGGAAGTTCATGCGACATCATGTACTCCCAACTGTTTTCAACACTCCAACTGAACGAAACACATCTGACTCCATACGTCGGATCAGACCTGCAAGGTTTCAACGGAGCAGTATCCCGACCATGGGGTTATGTTGACCTGTTTGTCACTTTCGGGGCGAGCGAGACAGCCAGGAAGGTTAGGGTCCAATTCCTCGTCGTGGATTGCCCGTCACTATACCAATGCATATTAGGATGACCAACTCTAGCCGAGTTGATAGCCGTGTCATCCACCGTCCACTTGAAGATGAAGTACTATACTACTTCGGGAAGAGTTGCCACATTGCACGGAGACGTCGACGCTGCCCGCAGATGTTTCGAGGCAGCATCAAAAGGCCTCAGCTCGATATCATACCAATCAGTTTCCCCGACACTGGATCCACCAGATGTGCCCAAGGCCTTCCCTCAAGTCGATTCAATCGACTTAGACTGCAGATTTTCAAATAGTAGCGAGAGCATCCAGAGACCAGCAGAGGCCTTAGCCCGACCAATACCAGATGGAGATTTCGAGCTAATTCCTTTGGGAGAAGATCCTGCCCGATGCGTCAAGATAGGGGCACACATGCCCGAGTTAGTGAAGCGACAGTTGGAAGCTTGCCTCAAAGGGAATGCAGACTTGTTTGCATGGAGCGCCGCAGAAATGCCAGGGCTCGACCCCGAAACAGCTTGTCATCACCTCTCTATCGACCCAACACATAAAGCGGTCGCTCAACGAAGGAGAAAGCAGTCGAGCGAGAAGACTGAAGCTGCCGAATCTGCCGTTAAAGACCTCCTAGAGGCTAAATTTGTAACCGAGGCCAGGTATACGACCTGGCTCTCAAATGTTGTACTTGTGAAAAAATCTAGTGGAAAATGGAGGATGTGCGTTGATTATACCGATCTCAATCGGGCATGCCCGAAAGATGTATACCTTTTACCTAACATCGACAAGTTGATCGACAACTCGTCCGGATACAAATTATTATCCTTCATGGGCGCATACTCGGGGTACAATCAAATACCCATGGTCGTGTCTGACAAAAAATACACGGCCTTCATGACCGAGTCGGGCAATTATTTTTACAACGTTATACCCTTCGGTCTAAAAAACGCGGGAGCGACGTATCAGCGCATGATGAATAAAGTTTTCCGAACCGAAATAGGAGACATGCTCGAAGTATACATGGACGACATGATCGTCAAATCTCAACGGGAAATGGACCACGCGTCCCATTTGCGAAAAGTTTTCGACCAAGCACGAAAGTGCAAAATGCGTTTCAACCCTGAGAAATGCACCTTTGGTGTCCGAGCGGGAAAATTCCTCGGATTCTATTTGACCGAACGAGGCATTGAGGCAAATCCCGATAGGTGTCGAGCGTTCGCGGAGTTCCCAACTCCCACATCAAAAAAGTCCATACAATCACTAAACGGGGTCATTACCTCCCTGGCCCGATTCGTGGCAAAATCTGCTCAACACGCTCTCCCCTTTTACAAGCTCCTCCGTAAAGAAGCAACGTTCGAGTGGACAGCAGAATGCGAGTTAGCACTATCCCACGTGAAAAAAGCATTAAGTGAACCTCCAGTCTTATCCAGACCAGAGGAGGGGGAGACTCTATATCTCTACCTCGCGGTCGCGAACGAAGCAGTAAGCGCGGCCCTTGTGCGCGAACGACCCGAAGGGCAAAAACCCGTGTATTTCACGAGCAAAGCTCTCCACGGCCCAGAAGTTCGGTACCTTCAGATAGAAAAGGTCGCATTGTCCCTCCTTCTCGCAGCTAGAAGACTACGCCACTACTTCCTGGCTCACACCATCATCGTAAGGACCGATCAACCCATAAGACAGTTGCTCGGTCGACCAGACATGGCCGGCCGAATGTTAAAATGGTCACTAGAACTATCTGAATTCGACATCAAATTCGAAGGAAGACAAGCCCTCAAAGCTCAAGCACTGGCCGACTTCGTGGCTGAACTTACCTTCACCGAGCAAGACCCGCAAGCTTCGTCCAAGTGGGTTATTTTCGTAGACGGTGCATCTGGCCCAATGGGCAGTGGGGCCGGTATCATCCTGGAAAGCGAAGAAGGGAACGTCATCGAAGTATCCTTGACTTTATCTTTCCCTACTTCTAATAACCAAGCGGAGTACGAAGCCTTCCTGGCAGGCATACGGCTCGCGAACGACCTAGAAGCAGAAGAGATCACAATTTGCACAGATTCCCAATTGGTCGCGAGCCAAGTCCGAGGAGATTTCCAAGCCAGAAATGATAGCATGGCCGAAAATCTAGCCCTCGTAAAAGACGAAATAAAGCAGTTTAAGAGTGTGGAAGTCAAACACGTTCCACGGGAAAGCAACGCCCGCGCAGATATCCTGTCCAAACTGGCGAGCACTAAAAGGAAAGGAAACAACAAGTCCGTCATACAAAAACTGCTCCCCCAACCAAGTATCGGGCACTCATCACCCTTCATACACGTTAACCTAGTGGGCGACACGAATTGCTGGATGACCCCAGTATTCAACTATCTAACTAAAGGAGAATTACCAACCGACCCGAAAGAGGCTAGTACCATACGACGGAGGGCATGCTCATACTCTTTAGTAGGCGGACGTATGTATCGTCGAGGATTATCTACACCCCTCCTCAGATGCGTAGAAGAGGAAAACATTCCACACGTTCTAAGGGAAGTACACGAGGGAATCAATGCGCAGCATCCTGGTGGACGTTCGTTAGCTCGAAAAATTCTGAGGTCAGGATACTACTGGCCCACCCTACAACACGACGCAAAGGAACATGTAAGAAAATGCGATAAATGCCAACGACACGGAGACGTGCACGTAGCACCTCCATCCGAGCTAAAATTGTTGCCATCGCCCTGGCCGTTCGCATGGTGGGGAATGGACATTCTAGGACCCTTCGTCGTTGGGTCTGGTCAGAACAAATACTTAATTGTAGGCGTCGACTATTTCACCAAATGGATAGAAGCTGAGGCCCTGGCCAAAATCACTGCACTCAATATACTTCGATTCTTTAAAAGAAACATCCTCGCTCGATTCGGGGTGCACCTCGCCATTGTGACCGATAACGGGACCCAATTCACAGATAGACATTTCAAAGAATTCGTTGCGTCAATGGGAACAAAACAACACTTCGCTTCAGTCGAGCACCCTCAGACTAACGGGCAAGCAGAGACCGCAAACAGGGTAATCCTGAGAGGTCTGAAACGAAGGTTGGACGAGCATAAAAAACATTGGGCAAGCAGAGACCGCAAACAGGGTAATCCTGAGAGGTCTGAAACGAAGGTTGGACGAGCATAAAAAACACTGGGTCGAGGAGTTACACAACGTACTATGGGCATATAGGACCACTCCCCATTCAACGACCGGAGAATCCCCATTTCGATTAGCATATGGGACCGAGGCGGTAATTCCAATAGAAATGCACGTTCGATCAAGACGCACGGAATTCCCCATGGAGCAAGATATTAATGATGAAGCTTTGAGAGATGAGCTCGACATGGTCGAAGAAATTCGGTCGGAAGCCGCTCTTCGAGAAATTACTCTCAAACAAAAGATAGCCGCTCGATATGATTCCAAGGTCATCAGGCGAACGTTCGAGGTAGGCAGCCTCGTCCTTAGAAGAAACCACAGGGATCCCCGCGAGGGAAAACTAACGCCCAACTGGAAAGGCCCATATCGCATCCGGGCGAAAACCGAGAACGGCGCTTATTACTTAGAAAATTTACACGGGGAAGAGCTCGCTCGGCCTTGGAACGCCGAGAAACTCAAACAGTACTATAGTTAAATCAGTCACCTCGCTCAACTACCAAGCAAAGAGAAGAAGAGACTAACAAAAAACTGCGTGCCTAGGTACGAGCACGTCAGCCTAAATATAACAAAGCAAGCAAGACCTCTTTTCGAGCAAAAGGGAGACTTATCGCACGAACGGATACTCAAACGAGTCCGGTGTCGCCTAAGTACCACGACCAGGTAGAACCCCAGCTCGCGATGGGACGTTCACGCCACGGAGCCCGGGCCATTATCTTGACTCGGGCACCGATCGAGGATAAAACCCTCCAAGACTGATTGGTTCCCCTAACCAACAGGTCATCCATACCCCCCGTATCTATCCAATCGTTTCTAATTAATGCAAATACGAGCGTCAAACACTTAGTAAAAATAACAACAAATTATGTCCTCCGACGGACGCATGATTGCGAGTAAATAATATATATGCAACCGACCCCCAGGGTCAAACACTTAACATTTAAAAGAGATGCGACAACAAAAGGCCGACTTGTTCGGAGTTACAAATAAAAGGGGGCCACGCCCCCCAAAACAAAATACATTATAAATTACAAGGCACGCAGGCCACCAATTAATTATCTTCACCCACCGGGCGGCTTTCCTCTGCACGAGCTTCCTCCTGGTCAGGCTGCTCCTCTGGTTGATCAGGCTGGGCAGTCGTCCCCGGCTGAGATTCGGCCACCACCAAGTCCGCAGGAACCACAATCTGACCATCCACCACCTTGTAAAGATAATGCATCCGATCAACATCCAAGGCTAGGTCAGGGTGGAGAGCCTTTACTTGGTCCACCGCATTCTGGAAACTGAACTCAGTAGACGCGTTCAGATCTTCCATATCTTGGTCGATCCGAGCGAGAAGCTGAGCCCTCGTCACCAAATGTTTGGTGTCCTCGTCCTCATCCTCCTTGGGGCAAAAGGCATCTTTTAGCTTTTTATTCTGCTCGAGCAACCTCTTCTTGTCGACCTCTAATTTGGCGATGATCGTCGCTCGCTCAGCCGACTCTGTGGTGACCTTTTTTACCTCCTCTGTGGACGCCGTCAGCTTGGCCTCGGAAGCAGCCAACTGTTCCTTGAGTTTGCTGTTCTCCTGCTCCAGCACAGGGGACCCCTCGGCCGTTATCCAAGCCATGGTCAGGACCCGCATAACCGCGCTCGCGTCCTGGGTAAAAGAAAGCCGCCGAGCAGGACGATCCATCCCCTCCAGGAACAGAGAGTCCGCCCGGTCCACATCCATAGTATTCCCCTCGAAAAAGTTCTGAACAACGAAACACGGGGGTATCCCATGCCTTGGCTTTGGGGGAGCGCCGGCCGTCAGATCCACAGTAGCAGTCGCCTTGTGTTTCTTCATCAAAGAGCCGGTAGAGGCCCCTGGAGAGCCCTGGACCAAAGGACCCGAGCCTGAACCGCTTGCTTCAGTCAGCCTGGTCTGCACGACCCGCGACCGCTTCCGCTGCTGCTGGACCAAACGCTCATGGATCTTGTCCAGAGGATTTGTCAAAGAACCTGAAAAGAAGAACAAAACCAAAATTAGCTACGAGCAACAAAGTCAAATCAAAAACTTAACGAGCATAAGCAAACAGATACCAAAAAGTCAGCTATCTCCTGCCCGTTATTACAGGCCAGCAGATCAGTAACACTGATCAGGGGACGCTCCAGAGCTTCTCCCCCATCTTGATCGACCATAACTTTCCCTTCCCCGTCCAATAGAGGGGTCGGAGTAAAAGAAGCTATCAACTTTCTAAAAGCTTCGAAGCTGGCCGCATCATCATCATTCAAGGTGTCCCCCACCTAAACAAATTCCCCCACTAATCGCTCATAATGCACATGACTCCAGGAGAAGGGAAACATCCATAATCTCCTCGGAATCACTTCACCTTGGTCATCCAGCCTGGGCTCGTCGTTCTCATCGGTATCAATTCCGAGAAAACTCATAGCTCTCACGGCCGCATCACTCGCAGGCTTTATCAAGAAGTAGTCGGTCTTGAAAGCCCGGATGGATTCTGAGTGGGCCTTGAAGATCTTGGTCCGCTGCTTAAAAGACACGAACCCCTTCCGGTCGGTTCCCCGCCCGACTTGGCGCTGTAAAGAGAAGAGGCGGAAGAAGAGAGGAAGCGTGGCCCCGACGCCCAGGAATGTGCACGTCATCTCAAACGCCCTCAGGAAGGCGTATGAGTTAGGATGCAGCTGAGAAGGGGCTATGCAGAGGTGTCCGAGCACAGCGCTCACAAAATCGCTGAAGGGCAGCCTCACCCCAAAGACCGAAGTAGCGTAATCATACATAGAGAATGCCCGACCGCGAAAGTCTGAGAAGATGCGGTCGTCGTCTCCCGGGCAGGTCACGACCCAGTCAGCAGGATCCCCAACAACTGGCAGCGGCTCCGACCGAGGTCTTGAGAAGGAAGACACTTTGTCCAGCAAGTCCTCAACCACCCACTCTTCGGGCGAGACCCTCGACTGGGCAGGACACTGAGGCGATTCTGTCGACTGCCCCGTGGTACTCGTACTCGAACTATCCGAAGAGCTTCCCGAGCTTGAAGGCATGGACGCAGACGATTCCGTACTCTCCGAGGACGTATCCTCATAAAGCACAACCAGCGGATTCCCGAGCAAGTTATCACCTGAAAAGCAGAGGAAAGGCATCAGTGAATTCGATTAAGAATATCAAATCCACCCTTCCACCGCTCAACAAGTGAAAGGGCGCGCCTCAGCTCAGAAACTATGTTCCGAGCTGTAGCCCTGGCTAACCATTGCTCAAGGCAACAGCTGACGCCCAACAGTACAGATGACAGAAATCTACCCAAAAATCTAAAGTCTAAGCCGACCAAGATCTCCGTCGACCCTGAAGTTAGGGTTCACAGCCGACCAGCTACGGTGGCAAGAACTTTAAGGTTTACTAATCCTAAATCCTAAAACTACCGGTGGAATCACCCTAAACCGCATGCATTCTACGAAACTACGCTATATACACTTAAGAGAGAGGAAAAGAACGGTACCTTGAGCTTGAGAAGACAGTTTGGAAGAGATTAAGCTTCTGCGAAGGGTGGTCGGCAAGAACTGACGGTGGTCGACGGCTGAGACAACGGCGGCTGAACGGGCAGAGTCTTGAGAGAGAAGATGAAACGAAAAGGTCAAAATGGGCCCTGAGAATCCTATTTATAGGAAAGAAGACACGTGTGCGCACGCGTGACCCCTATACTCTAGCCCCTAGACTAGCCGTCAAATCATTAATAGGCGTGAATATCCAGATATTCCAGCTTTTCGTTTCATATTCCTCTACCGAGCAACGTATCGTTTGCCCAGATGACCAACAGCATAGATCCTCGACCATGACATCACACTCCGTCGATCACTACATCATTTTTAAGTCACTGCTCGACAGCACGAGCAATGACTTGGGGGGCTCCTGTTCCGGCTCGGCCCAATCCTTCTTATTGGGCCAGAAAGATTGATCCATTCACTTCGGTCGACGTCGAGCACAATCATGAAAGTGGTCCTCAGTCGACCACCAACGATCCGGACCTAAGGATATTCTCTAACGGCTAATATTAACCGTTTCCTATCTTCACGAACTCCTCGATCCGCTCTGCACCTAACGAACCAATAGTATTCTAGCCAGTCTCTTATAAAAACCCTCTCATTTGAGAGGGACAGGTATTCATTTTTCAACCCTAACACTAGTACTTGCTCACTCTCGCTCGGATACTTACTTTAGCATCGGAGTGCCTTACAGGTACACCCCTTTTTCTTCCTCAAACGACCACATCCGTCCGCTCTCGAGACCAGCCGCATCGGATCCTGATCTCCAGGTACGATCAATTATACACTAGTTTATACTAGTTTTGCTCAAAAAGTCATATTAAATCGAGAACTTTTCGAAACGATACAAAACTTTTCAGATCCTTCTTATATGTTATGAGTGGAGGTTATGATGGAAGTCCATGCAAAAAAAATCAATTGAAAATTAGATTCTACGAAACTTTTTGAAATGCTAGTTTCGGTCAAAAAATCGTAATATATTATACATTAGTTTAAACTAGTTTCGGAAAAAAAATCAATTAAATCGGGGACTGATCGAAATGCTACAAAACTTTTAAGATCCATTTTATATGTTACGAGGGAAGGTTATGATGGATGTCCATGCAAAAATTCATTTGAAAATTAGATTCTACGAAACTTTTTGAAATGCAAGTTTCAGTCAAAAAATAGTAATATATTATACACTAATTTATACTAATTTCGGTCAAAAAATTAATTAAATGGAGGACTGTTCGAAATGTTGCAAAACTTTTAAGATAATTTATATATTTTACGAGGGAAGGTTATGATGGAAGTCCATACAAAAAAAATCATCTGAAAACTTGATTTTAACAAACTTTTCAAAATGCATGTTTCGGTCAAAAAATCATAATATATTATACACTAGTTTATACTAGTTTTGCTCAAAAAATCAAATTAAATCGATGACTGTTCGAAACGATACAAAACTTTTCAGATCCTTCTTATATGTTACGAGGGGAGGTTATGATTGAAGTCCATGCAAAAAAATCAATTGAAAATTAGATTCTACGAAACTTTTTGAAATGCGAGTTTCGGTCAAAAATACGTAATATATTATACATTAATTCATACTATTTTCGATAAAAAAAATCAATTAATCGAGGACTGATCGAAATGCTACCAAACTTTCCAGATCCATCTTATATGTTATGAGGGAAGGTTATGATGGATGTCCATGCAAAAATTCATTTGAAAATTAGATTCTATGAAACTTTTTGAAATGCAAGTTTCGTTCAAAAAATAGTAATATATTATACACTAGTGTATACTAGTTTATGTCAAAAAATCAATTAAATCAAGGACTGTTCGAAATGTTGCAAAACTTTTAAGATAATTTATATATTTTACGAGGGAAGGTTATGATGGAAGTCCATACAAAAAAATCATCTGAAAACTTGATTTTACAAAAAATTTCCAAATGCAAGTTTTGGTCAAAAAATCATAATATATTATACACAAGTTTACACTAGTTTGCTCAAAAAATCAAATTAAATCGAGGACTGTACGAAACGATATCAAACTTTTCAGATCCTTCTTATATGTTACGAGGCAAGGTTATTATGGAAGTACATGCAAAGAATCATTTGAAAATTAGATTCTATGAAACTTTTCGAAATGCAAGTTTCAGTCAAAAAATCATTATATATTATACACTAGTTTATACTAGTTTTGCTCAAAAAATCAAATTAAATCGAGAACTGTTCGAAACGATACAAAACTTTTCAGATCCTTCTTATATGTTATGTGTGGAGGTTATGATGGAAGTCCATGCAAAAAAAATCAATTAAAAATTAGATTCTACGAAACTTTTTGAAATGCTAGTTTCGGTCAAAAAATCGTAATATATTATACATTAGTTTAAACTAGTTTCGGAAAAAAAATCAATTAAATCGGGGACTGATCGAAATGCTACAATACTTTTAAGATCCATCTTATATGTTACGAGGGAAGGTTATGATGGATGTCCATGCAAAAATTCATTTGAAAATTAGATTCTACGAAACTTTTTGAAATGCAAGTTTCAGTCAAAAAATAGTAATATATTATACACTAATTTATACTAGTTTCGGTCAAAAAATTAATTAAATGGAGGACCGTTCGAAATGTTGCAAAACTTTTAAGATAATTTATATATTTTACGAGGGAAGGTTATGATGGAAGTCCATACAAAAAAAATCATCTGAAAACTTGATTCTAACAAACTTTTCAAAATGCAAGTTTCGGTCAAAAAATCATAATATATTATACACTAGTTTATACTAGTTTTGCTCAAAAAATCAAATTAAATCGAGGACTGTTCGAAACGATACAAAACTTTTCAGATCCTTCTTATATGTTACGAGGGGAGGTTATGATTGAAGTCCATGCAAAAAAATCAGTTGAAAATTAGATTCTACGAAACTTTTTGAAATGCGAGTTTCGGTTAAAAATTCGTAATATATTATACATTAATTCATACTATTTTCGGTAAAAAAAAATCAATTAAATCGAGAACTGATCGAGATGCTACCAAACTTTCCAGATCCATCTTATATGTTATGAGGGAAGGTTATGATGGATGTCCATGCAAAAATTCATTTGAAAATTAGATTCTATGAAACTTTTTGAAATGCAAGTTTCGTTCAAAAAATAGTAATATATTATACACTAGTGTATACTAGTTTATGTCAAAAAATCAATTAAATCAAGGACTGTTCGAAATGTTGCAAAACTTTTAAGATAATTTATATATTTTACGAGGGAAGGTTATGATGGAAGTCCATACAAAAAAATCATCTGAAAACTTGATTTTACAAAAAATTTCCAAATGCAAGTTTTGGTCAAAAAATCATAATATATTATACACAAGTTTACACTAGTTTGCTCAAAAAATCAAATTAAATCGAGGACTGTACGAAACGATATCAAACTTTTCAGATCCTTCTTATATGTTACGAGGCAAGGTTATTATGGAAGTACATGCAAAGAATCATTTGAAAATAAGATTCTATGAAACTTTTCGAAATGCAAGTTTCAGTCAAAAAATCATTATATATTATACACTAGTTTATACTAGTTTTGCTCAAAAAATCAAATTAAATCGAGAACTGTTCGAAACGATACAAAACTTTTCAGATTCTTCTTATATGTTATGTGTGGAGGTTATGATGGAAGTCCATGCAAAAAAAATCAATTAAAAATTAGATTCTACGAAACTTTTTGAAATGCTAGTTTCGGTCAAAAAATCGTAATATATTATACATTAGTTTAAACTAGTTTCGGAAAAAAAATCAATTAAATCGGGGACTGATCGAAATGCTACAATACTTTTAAGATCCATCTTATATGTTACGAGGGAAGGTTATGATGGATGTCCATGCAAAAATTCATTTGAAAATTAGATTCTACGAAACTTTTTGAAATGCAAGTTTCAGTCAAAAAATAGTAATATATTATACACTAATTTATACTAGTTTCGGTCAAAAAATTAATTAAATGGAGGACCGTTCGAAATGTTGCAAAACTTTTAAGATAATTTATATATTTTACGAGGGAAGGTTATGATGGAAGTCCATACAAAAAAAATCATCTGAAAACTTGATTCTAACAAACTTTTCAAAATGCAAGTTTCGGTCAAAAAATCATAATATATTATACACTAATTTATACTAGTTTTGCTCAAAAAATCAAATTAAATCGAGGACTGTTCGAAACGATACAAAACTTTTCAGATCCTTCTTATATGTTACAAGGGGAGGTTATGATTGAAGTCCATGCAAAAAAATCAGTTGAAAATTAGATTCTACGAAACTTTTTGAAATGCGAGTTTCGGTTAAAAATTCGTAATATATTATACATTAATTCATACTATTTTCGATAAAAAAAATCAATTAATCGAGGACTGATCGAAATGCTACCAAACTTTCCAGATCCATCTTATATGTTATGAGGGAAGGTTATGATGGATGTCCATGCAAAAATTCATTTGAAAATTAGATTCTATGAAACTTTTTGAAATGCAAGTTTCGTTCAAAAAATAGTAATATATTATACACTAGTGTATACTAGTTTATGTCAAAAAATCAATTAAATCAAGGACTGTTCGAAATGTTGCAAAACTTTTAAGATAATTTATATATTTTACGAGGGAAGGTTATGATGGAAGTCCATACAAAAAAATCATCTGAAAACTTGATTTTACAAAAAATTTCCAAATGCAAGTTTTGGTCAAAAAATCATAATATATTATACACAAGTTTACACTAGTTTGCTCAAAAAATCAAATTAAATCGAGGACTGTACGAAACGATATCAAACTTTTCAGATCCTTCTTATATGTTACGAGGCAAGGTTATTATGGAAGTACATGCAAAGAATCATTTGAAAATTAGATTCTATGAAACTTTTCGAAATGCAAGTTTCAGTCAAAAAATCATTATATATTATACACTAGTTTATACTAGTTTTGCTCAAAAAATCAAATTAAATCGAGAACTGTTCGAAACGATACAAAACTTTTCAGATCCTTCTTATATGTTATGTGTGGAGGTTATGATGGAAGTCCATGCAAAAAAAATCAATTAAAAATTAGATTCTACGAAACTTTTTGAAATGCTAGTTTCGGTCAAAAAATCGTAATATATTATACATTAGTTTAAACTAGTTTCGGAAAAAAAATCAATTAAATCGGGGACTGATCGAAATGCTACAATACTTTTAAGATCCATCTTATATGTTACGAGGGAAGGTTATGATGGATGTCCATGCAAAAATTCATTTGAAAATTAGATTCTACGAAACTTTTTGAAATGCAAGTTTCAGTCAAAAAATAGTAATATATTATACACTAATTTATACTAGTTTCGGTCAAAAAATTAATTAAATGGAGGACCGTTCGAAATGTTGCAAAACTTTTAAGATAATTTATATATTTTACGAGGGAAGGTTATGATGGAAGTCCATACAAAAAAAATCATCTGAAAACTTGATTCTAACAAACTTTTCAAAATGCAAGTTTCGGTCAAAAAATCATAATATATTATACACTAGTTTATACTAGTTTTGCTCAAAAAATCAAATTAAATCGAGGACTGTTCGAAACGATACAAAACTTTTCAGATCCTTCTTATATGTTACGAGGGGAGGTTATGATTGAAGTCCATGCAAAAAAATCAGTTGAAAATTAGATTCTACGAAACTTTTTGAAATGCGAGTTTCGGTTAAAAATTCGTAATATATTATACATTAATTCATACTATTTTCGGTAAAAAAAATCAATTAAATCGAGAACTGATCGAGATGCTACCAAACTTTCCAGATCCATCTTATATGTTATGAGGGAAGGTTATGATGGATGTCCATGCAAAAATTCATTTGAAAATTAGATTCTATGAAACTTTTTGAAATGCAAGTTTCGTTCAAAAAATAGTAATATATTATACACTAGTGTATACTAGTTTATGTCAAAAAATCAATTAAATCAAGGACTGTTCGAAATGTTGCAAAACTTTTAAGATAATTTATATATTTTACGAGGGAAGGTTATGATGGAAGTCCATACAAAAAAATCATCTGAAAACTTGATTTTACAAAAAATTTCCAAATGCAAGTTTTGGTCAAAAAATCATAATATATTATACACAAGTTTACACTAGTTTGCTCAAAAAATCAAATTAAATCGAGGACTGTACGAAACGATATCAAACTTTTCAGATCCTTCTTATATGTTACGAGGCAAGGTTATTATGGAAGTACATGCAAAGAATCATTTGAAAATAAGATTCTATGAAACTTTTCGAAATGCAAGTTTCAGTCAAAAAATCATTATATATTATACACTAGTTTATACTAGTTTTGCTCAAAAAATCAAATTAAATCGAGAACTGTTCGAAACGATACAAAACTTTTCAGATTCTTCTTATATGTTATGTGTGGAGGTTATGATGGAAGTCCATGCAAAAAAAATCAATTAAAAATTAGATTCTACGAAACTTTTTGAAATGCTAGTTTCGGTCAAAAAATCGTAATATATTATACATTAGTTTAAACTAGTTTCGGAAAAAAAATCAATTAAATCGGGGACTGATCGAAATGCTACAATACTTTTAAGATCCATCTTATATGTTACGAGGGAAGGTTATGATGGATGTCCATGCAAAAATTCATTTGAAAATTAGATTCTACGAAACTTTTTGAAATGCAAGTTTCAGTCAAAAAATAGTAATATATTATACACTAATTTATACTAGTTTCGGTCAAAAAATTAATTAAATGGAGGACCGTTCGAAATGTTGCAAAACTTTTAAGATAATTTATATATTTTACGAGGGAAGGTTATGATGGAAGTCCATACAAAAAAAATCATCTGAAAACTTGATTCTAACAAACTTTTCAAAATGCAAGTTTCGGTCAAAAAATCATAATATATTATACACTAATTTATACTAGTTTTGCTCAAAAAATCAAATTAAATCGAGGACTGTTCGAAACGATACAAAACTTTTCAGATCCTTCTTATATGTTACAAGGGGAGGTTATGATTGAAGTCCATGCAAAAAAATCAGTTGAAAATTAGATTCTACGAAACTTTTTGAAATGCGAGTTTCGGTTAAAAATTCGTAATATATTATACATTAATTCATACTATTTTCGGTAAAAAAAAATCAATTAAATCGAGAACTGATCGAGATGCTACCAAACTTTCCAGATCCATCTTATATGTTATGAGGGAAGGTTATGATGGATGTCCATGCAAAAATTCATTTGAAAATTAGATTCTATGAAACTTTTTGAAATGCAAGTTTCGTTAAAAAAATAGTAATATATTATACACTAGTGTATACTAGTTTATGTCAAAAAATCAATTAAATCAAGGACTGTTCGAAATGTTGCAAAACTTTTAAGATAATTTATATATTTTACGAGGGAAGGTTATGATGGAAGTCCATACAAAAAAATCATCTGAAAACTTGATTTTACAAAAAATTTCCAAATGCAAGTTTTGGTCAAAAAATCATAATATATTATACACAAGTTTACACTAGTTTGCTCAAAAAATCAAATTAAATCGAGGACTGTACGAAACGATATCAAACTTTTCAGATCCTTCTTATATGTTACGAGGCAAGGTTATTATGGAAGTACATGCAAAGAATCATTTGAAAATTAGATTCTATGAAACTTTTCGAAATGCAAGTTTCAGTCAAAAAATCATTATATATTATACACTAGTTTATACTAGTTTTGCTCAAAAAATCAAATTAAATCGAGAACTGTTCGAAACGATACAAAACTTTTCAGATCCTTCTTATATGTTATGTGTGGAGGTTATGATGGAAGTCCATGCAAAAAAAATCAATTAAAAATTAGATTCTACGAAACTTTTTGAAATGCTAGTTTCGGTCAAAAAATCGTAATATATTATACATTAGTTTAAACTAGTTTCGGAAAAAAAATCAATTAAATCGGGGACTGATCGAAATGCTACAATACTTTTAAGATCCATCTTATATGTTACGAGGGAAGGTTATGATGGATGTCCATGCAAAAATTCATTTGAAAATTAGATTCTACGAAACTTTTTGAAATGCAAGTTTCAGTCAAAAAATAGTAATATATTATACACTAATTTATACTAGTTTCGGTCAAAAAATTAATTAAATGGAGGACCGTTCGAAATGTTGCAAAACTTTTAAGATAATTTATATATTTTACGAGGGAAGGTTATGATGGAAGTCCATACAAAAAAAATCATCTGAAAACTTGATTCTAACAAACTTTTCAAAATGCAAGTTTCGGTCAAAAAATCATAATATATTATACACTAGTTTATACTAGTTTTGCTCAAAAAATCAAATTAAATCGAGGACTGTTCGAAACGATACAAAACTTTTCAGATCCTTCTTATATGTTACGAGGGGAGGTTATGATTGAAGTCCATGCAAAAAAATCAGTTGAAAATTAGATTCTACGAAACTTTTTGAAATGCGAGTTTCGGTTAAAAATTCGTAATATATTATACATTAATTCATACTATTTTCGGTAAAAAAAAATCAATTAAATCGAGAACTGATCGAGATGCTACCAAACTTTCCAGATCCATCTTATATGTTATGAGGGAAGGTTATGATGGATGTCCATGCAAAAATTCATTTGAAAATTAGATTCTATGAAACTTTTTGAAATGCAAGTTTCGTTCAAAAAATAGTAATATATTATACACTAGTGTATACTAGTTTATGTCAAAAAATCAATTAAATCAAGGACTGTTCGAAATGTTGCAAAACTTTTAAGATAATTTATATATTTTACGAGGGAAGGTTATGATGGAAGTCCATACAAAAAAATCATCTGAAAACTTGATTTTACAAAAAATTTCCAAATGCAAGTTTTGGTCAAAAAATCATAATATATTATACACAAGTTTACACTAGTTTGCTCAAAAAATCAAATTAAATCGAGGACTGTACGAAACGATATCAAACTTTTCAGATCCTTCTTATATGTTACGAGGCAAGGTTATTATGGAAGTACATGCAAAGAATCATTTGAAAATAAGATTCTATGAAACTTTTCGAAATGCAAGTTTCAGTCAAAAAATCATTATATATTATACACTAGTTTATACTAGTTTTGCTCAAAAAATCAAATTAAATCGAGAACTGTTCGAAACGATACAAAACTTTTCAGATTCTTCTTATATGTTATGTGTGGAGGTTATGATGGAAGTCCATGCAAAAAAAATCAATTAAAAATTAGATTCTACGAAACTTTTTGAAATGCTAGTTTCGGTCAAAAAATCGTAATATATTATACATTAGTTTAAACTAGTTTCGGAAAAAAAATCAATTAAATCGGGGACTGATCGAAATGCTACAATACTTTTAAGATCCATCTTATATGTTACGAGGGAAGGTTATGATGGATGTCCATGCAAAAATTCATTTGAAAATTAGATTCTACGAAACTTTTTGAAATGCAAGTTTCAGTCAAAAAATAGTAATATATTATACACTAATTTATACTAGTTTCGGTCAAAAAATTAATTAAATGGAGGACCGTTCGAAATGTTGCAAAACTTTTAAGATAATTTATATATTTTACGAGGGAAGGTTATGATGGAAGTCCATACAAAAAAAATCATCTGAAAACTTGATTCTAACAAACTTTTCAAAATGCAAGTTTCGGTCAAAAAATCATAATATATTATACACTAGTTTATACTAGTTTTGCTCAAAAAATCAAATTAAATCGAGGACTGTTCGAAACGATACAAAACTTTTCAGATCCTTCTTATATGTTACGAGGGGAGGTTATGATTGAAGTCCATGCAAAAAAATCAGTTGAAAATTAGATTCTACGAAACTTTTTGAAATGCGAGTTTCGGTTAAAAATTCGTAATATATTATACATTAATTCATACTATTTTCGGTAAAAAAAAATCAATTAAATCGAGAACTGATCGAGATGCTACCAAACTTTCCAGATCCATCTTATATGTTATGAGGGAAGGTTATGATGGATGTCCATGCAAAAATTCATTTGAAAATTAGATTCTATGAAACTTTTTGAAATGCAAGTTTCGTTAAAAAAATAGTAATATATTATACACTAGTGTATACTAGTTTATGTCAAAAAATCAATTAAATCAAGGACTGTTCGAAATGTTGCAAAACTTTTAAGATAATTTATATATTTTACGAGGGAAGGTTATGATGGAAGTCCATACAAAAAAATCATCTGAAAACTTGATTTTACAAAAAATTTCCAAATGCAAGTTTTGGTCAAAAAATCATAATATATTATACACAAGTTTACACTAGTTTGCTCAAAAAATCAAATTAAATCGAGGACTGTACGAAACGATATCAAACTTTTCAGATCCTTCTTATATGTTACGAGGCAAGGTTATTATGGAAGTACATGCAAAGAATCATTTGAAAATTAGATTCTATGAAACTTTTCGAAATGCAAGTTTCAGTCAAAAAATCATTATATATTATACACTAGTTTATACTAGTTTTGCTCAAAAAATCAAATTAAATCGAGAACTGTTCGAAACGATACAAAACTTTTCAGATCCTTCTTATATGTTATGTGTGGAGGTTATGATGGAAGTCCATGCAAAAAAAATCAATTGAAAATTAGATTCTACGAAACTTTTTGAAATGCTAGTTTCGGTCAAAAAATCGTAATATATTATACATTAGTTTAAACTAGTTTCGGAAAAAAAATCAATTAAATCGGGGACTGATCGAAATGCTACAATACTTTTAAGATCCATCTTATATGTTACGAGGGAAGGTTATGATGGATGTCCATGCAAAAATTCATTTGAAAATTAGATTCTACGAAACTTTTTGAAATGCAAGTTTCAGTCAAAAAATAGTAATATATTATACACTAATTTATACTAGTTTCGGTCAAAAAATTAATTAAATGGAGGACCGTTCGAAATGTTGCAAAACTTTTAAGATAATTTATATATTTTACGAGGGAAGGTTATGATGGAAGTCCATACAAAAAAAATCATCTGAAAACTTGATTCTAACAAACTTTTCAAAATGCAAGTTCGGTCAAAAAATCATAATATATTATACACTAGTTTATACTAGTTTTGCTCAAAAAATCAAATTAAATCGAGGACTGTTCGAAACGATACAAAACTTTTCAGATCCTTCTTATATGTTACGAGGGGAGGTTATGATTGAAGTCCATGCAAAAAAATCAGTTGAAAATTAGATTCTACGAAACTTTTTGAAATGCGAGTTTCGGTCAAAAATTCGTAATATATTATACATTAATTCATACTATTTTCGGTAAAAAAAAAATCAATTAAATCGAGGACTGATCGAGATGCTACCAAACTTTCCAGATCCATCTTATATGTTATGAGGGAAGGTTATGATGGATGTCCATGCAAAAATTCATTTGAAAATTAGATTCTATGAAACTTTTTGAAATGCAAGTTTCGTTCAAAAAATAGTAATATATTATACACTAGTGTATACTAGTTTATGTCAAAAAATCAATTAAATCAAGGACTGTTCGAAATGTTGCAAAACTTTTAAGATAATTTATATATTTTACGAGGGAAGGTTATGATGGAAGTCCATACATAAAAATCATCTGAAAACTTGATTTTACAAAATTTTTCCAAATGCAAGTTTCGGTCAAAAAATCATAATATATTATACACAAGTTTACACTAGTTTGCTCAAAAAATCAAATTAAATCGAGGACTGTAGGAAACGATATCAAACTTTTCAGATCCTTCTTACATGTTACGAGGGAAGGTTATTATGGAAGTACATGCAAAGAATCATTTGAAAATTAGATTCTATGAAACTTTTCAAAATGCAAGTTTCAGTCAAAAAATCATTATATATTATACACTAGTTTATACTAGTTTTGCTCAAAAAGTCAAATTAAATCGAGAACTTTTCGAAACGATACAAAACTTTTCAGATCCTTCTTATATGTTATGAGTGGAGGTTATGATGGAAGTCCATGCAAAAAAAAATCAATTGAAAATTAGATTCTACGAAACTTTTTGAAATGCTAGTTTCGGTCAAAAAATCGTAATATATTATACATTAGTTTAAACTAGTTTCGGAAAAAAAATCAATTAAATCGGGGACTGATCGAAATGCTACAAAACTTTTAAGATCCATTTTATATGTTACGAGGGAAGGTTATGATGGATGTCCATGCAAAAATTCATTTGAAAATTAGATTCTACGAAACTTTTTTAAATGCAAGTTTCAGTCAAAAAATAGTAATATATTATACACTAATTTATACTAATTTCGGTCAAAAAATTAATTAAATGGAGGACTGTTCGAAATGTTGCAAAACTTTTAAGATAATTTATATATTTTACGAGGGAAGGTTATGATGGAAGTCCATACAAAAAAAATCATCTGAAAACATGATTCTAACAAACTTTTCAAAATGCAAGTTCGGTCAAAAAATCATAATATATTATACACTAGTTTATACTAGTTTTGCTCAAAAAATCAAATTAAATCGAGGACTGTTCGAAACGATACAAAACTTTTCAGATCCTTCTTATATGTTACGAGGGGAGGTTATGATTGAAGTCCATGCAAAAAAATCAGTTGAAAATTAGATTCTACGAAACTTTTTGAAATGCGAGTTTCGGTCAAAAATTCGTAATATATTATACATTAATTCATACTATTTTCGGTAAAAAAAAATCAATTAAATCGAGGACTGATCGAGATGCTACCAAACTTTCCAGATCCATCTTATATGTTATGAGGGAAGGTTATGATGGATGTCCATGCAAAAATTCATTTGAAAATTAGATTCTATGAAACTTTTTGAAATGCAAGTTTCGTTCAAAAAATAGTAATATATTATACACTAGTGTATACTAGTTTATGTCAAAAAATCAATTAAATCAAGGACTGTTCGAAATGTTGCAAAACTTTTAAGATAATTTATATATTTTACGAGGGAAGGTTATGATGGAAGTCCATACATAAAAATCATCTGAAAACTTGATTTTACAAAATTTTTCCAAATGCAAGTTTCGGTCAAAAAATCATAATATATTATACACAAGTTTACACTAGTTTGCTCAAAAAATCAAATTAAATCGAGGACTGTAGGAAACGATATCAAACTTTTCAGATCCTTCTTACATGTTACGAGGGAAGGTTATTATGGAAGTACATGCAAAGAATCATTTGAAAATTAGATTCTATGAAACTTTTCAAAATGCAAGTTTCAGTCAAAAAATCATTATATATTATACACTAGTTTATACTAGTTTTGCTCAAAAAGTCAAATTAAATCGAGAACTTTTCGAAACGATACAAAACTTTTCAGATCCTTCTTATATGTTATGAGTGGAGGTTATGATGGAAGTCCATGCAAAAAAAAATCAATTGAAAATTAGATTCTACGAAACTTTTGAAAATGCTAGTTTCGGTCAAAAAATCGTAATATATTATACATTAGTTTAAACTAGTTTCGGAAAAAAAATCAATTAAATCGGGGACTGATCGAAATGCTACAAAACTTTTAAGATCCATTTTATATGTTACGAGGGAAGGTTATGATGGATGTCCATGCAAAAATTCATTTGAAAATTAGATTCTACGAAACTTTTTTAAATGCAAGTTTCAGTCAAAAAATAGTAATATATTATACACTAATTTATACTAATTTCGGTCAAAAAATTAATTAAATGGAGGACTGTTCGAAATGTTGCAAAACTTTTAAGATAATTTATATATTTTACGAGGGAAGGTTATGATGGAAGTCCATACAAAAAAATCATCTGAAAACTTGATTCTAACAAACTTTTCAAAATGCAAGTTTCGGTCAAAAAATCATAATATATTATACACTAGTTTATACTAGTTTTTCTCAAAAAATCAAATTAAATCGAGGACTGTTCGAAACGATACAAAACTTTTCAGATCCTTCTTATATGTTACGAGGGGAGGTTATGTTTGAAGTCCATGCAAAAAAATAAGTTGAAAATTAGAATCTACGAAACTTTTTGAAATGCGAGTTTCGGTCAAAAATTCGTAAAATATTATACATTAATTCATACTATTTTCGGTAAAAAAAAATCAATTAAATCGAGGACTGATCGAGATGCTACCGAACTTTCCAGATCCATCTTATATGTTATGAGGGAAGGTTATGATGGATGTCCATGCAAAAATTCATTTGAAAATTAAATTCTATGAAACTTTTTGAAATGCAAGTTTCGTTCAAAAAATAGTAATATATTATACACTAGTGTATACTAGTTTATGTAAAAAAATCAATTAAATCAAGGACTGTTCGAAATGTTGCAAAACTTTTAAGATAATTTATATATTTTACGAGGGAAGGTTATGATGGAAGTCCATACATAAAAATCATCTGAAAACTTGATTTTACATAAATTTTCCAAATGCAAGTTTCGGTCAAAAAATCATAATATATTATACACAAGTTTACACTAGTTTGCTCAAAAAATCAAATTAAATCGAGGACTGTAGGAAACGATATCAAACTTTTCAGATCCTTCTTATATGTTACGAGGGAAGGTTATTATGGAAGTACATGCAAAGAATCATTTGAAAATTAGATTCTATGAAACTTTTCGAAATGCAAGTTTCAGTCAAAAAATCATTATATATTATACACTAGTTTATACTAGTTTTGCTCAAAAAGTCAAATTAAATCGAGAACTTTTCGAAACGATACAAAACTTTTCAGATCCTTCTTATATGTTATGAGTGGAGGTTATGATGGAAGTCCATGCAAAAAAAATCAATTGAAAATTAGATTCTACGAAACTTTTTGAAATGCTAGTTTCGGTCAAAAAATCGTAATATATTATACATTAGTTTAAACTAGTTTCGGAAAAAAAATCAATTAAATCGGGGACTGATCGAAATGTTACAAAACTTTTAAGATCCATTTTATATGTTACGAGGGAAGGTTATGATGGATGTCCATGCAAAAATTCATTTGAAAATTAGATTCTACGAAACTTTTTTAAATGCAAGTTTCAGTCAAAAAATAGTAATATATTATACACTAATTTATACTAATTTCGGTCAAAAAATTAATTAAATGGAGGACTGTTCGAAATGTTGCAAAACTTTTAAGATAATTTATATATTTTACGAGGGAAGGTTATGATGGAAGTCCATACAAAAAAAATCATCTGAAAACTTGATTCTAACAAATTTTTCAAAATGCAAGTTTCGGTCAAAAAATCATAGTATATTATACACTAGTTTATACTAGTTTTGCTCAAAAAATCAAATTAAATCGAGGACTGTTCGAAACGATACAAAACTTTTCAGATCCTTCTTATATGTTACGAGGGGAGGTTATGATTGAAGTCCATGCAAAAAAATCAGTTGAAAATTAGATTCTACGAAACTTTTTGAAATGCGAGTTTCGGTCAAAAATTCGTAATATATTATACATTAATTCATACTATTTTCGGTAAAAAAAATCAATTAAATCGAGGACTGATCGAGATGCTACCAAACTTTCCAGATCCATCTTATATGTTATGAGGGAAGGTTATGATGGATGTCCATGCAAAAATTCATTTGAAAATTAGATTCTATGAAACTTTTTGAAATGCAAGTTTCGTTCAAAAAATAGTAATATATTATACACTAGTGTATACTAGTTTATGTCAAAAAATCAATTAAATCAAGGACTGTTCGAAATGTTGCAAAACTTTTAAGATAATTTATATATTTTACGAGGGAAGGTTATGATGGAAGTCCATACATAAAAATCATCTGAAAACTTGATTTTACAAAATTTTTCCAAATGCAAGTTTCGGTCAAAAAATCATAATATATTATACACAAGTTTACACTAGTTTGCTCAAAAAATCAAATTAAATCGAGGACTGTAGGAAACGATATCAAACTTTTCAGATCCTTCTTACATGTTACGAGGGAAGGTTATTATGGAAGTACATGCAAAGAATCATTTGAAAATTAGATTCTATGAAACTTTTCGAAATGCAAGTTTCAGTCAAAAAATCATTATATATTATACACTAGTTTATACTAGTTTTGCTCAAAAAGTCAAATTAAATCGAGAACTTTTCGAAACGATACAAAACTTTTCAGATCCTTCTTATATGTTATGAGTGGAGGTTATGATGGAAGTCCATGCAAAAAAAAATCAATTGAAAATTAGATTCTACGAAACTTTTTGAAATGCTAGTTTCGGTCAAAAAATCGTAATATATTATACATTAGTTTAAACTAGTTTCGGAAAAAAAATCAATTAAATCGGGGACTGATCAAAATGCTACAAAACTTTTAAGATCCATTTTATATGTTACGAGGGAAGGTTATGATGGATGTCCATGCAAAAATTCATTTGAAAATTAGATTCTACGAAACTTTTTTAAATGCAAGTTTCAGTCAAAAAATAGTAATATATTATACACTAATTTATACTAATTTCGGTCAAAAAATTAATTAAATGGAGGACTGTTCGAAATGTTGCAAAACTTTTAAGATAATTTATATATTTTACGAGGGAAGATTATGATGGATGTCCATACAAAAAAAATCATCTGAAAACTTGATTCTAACAAACTTTTCAAAATGAAAGTTTCGGTCAAAAAATCATAATATATTATACACTAGTTTATACTAGTTTTGCTCAAAAAATCAAATTAAATCGAGGACTGTTCTAAACGATACAAAACTTTTCAGATCCTTCTTATATGTTACGAGGGGAGGTTATGATTGAAGTCCATGCAAAAAAATCAATTGAAAATTAGATTCTACAAAACTTTTTGAAATGCGAGTTTCGGTCAAAAATTCATAATATATTATACATTAATTCATACTATTTTCGGTAAAAAAAATCAATTAAATCGAGGACTGATCGAGATGCTACCAAACTTTCCAGATCCATCTTATATGTTATGAGGGAAGGTTATGATGGATGTCCATGCAAAAATTCATTTGAAAATTAGATTCTATGAAACTTTTTGAAATGCAAGTTTCGTTCAAAAAATAGTAATATATTATACACTAGTGTATACTAGTTTATGTCAAAAAATCAATTAAATCAAGGACTGTTCGAAATGTTGCAAAACTTTTAAGATAATTTATATATTTTACGAGGGAAGGTTATGATGGAAGTCCATACATAAAAATCATCTGAAAACTTGATTTTACAAAATTTTTCCAAATGCAAGTTTCGGTCAAAAAATCATAATATATTATACACAAGTTTACACTAGTTTGCTCAAAAAATCAAATTAAATCGAGGAATGTAGGAAACGATATCAAACTTTTCAGATCCTTCTTACATGTTACGAGGGAAGGTTATTATGGAAGTACATGCAAAGAATCATTTGAAAATTAGATTCTATGAAACTTTTCGAAATGCAAGTTTCAGTCAAAAAATCATTATATATTATACACTAGTTTATACTAGTTTTGCTCAAAAAGTCAAATTAAATCGAGAACTTTTCGAAACGATACAAAACTTTTCAGATCCTTCTTATATGTTATGAGTGGAGGTTATGATGGAAGTCCATGCAAAAAAAAATCAATTGAAAATTAGATTCTACGAAACTTTTTGAAATGCTAGTTTCGGTCAAAAAATCGTAATATATTATACATTAGTTTAAACTAGTTTCGGAAAAAAAAATCAATTAAATCGGGGACTGATCGAAATGCTACAAAACTTTTAAGATCCATCTTATATGTTACGAGGGAAGGTTATGATGGATGTCCATGCAAAAATTCATTTGAAAATTAGATTCTACGAAACTTTTTTAAATGCAAGTTTCAATCAAAAAATAGTAATATATTATACACTAATTTATACTAATTTCGGTCAAAAAATTAATTAAATGGAGGACTGTTCGAAATGTTGCAAAACTTTTAAGATAATTTATATATTTTACGAGGGAAGGTTATGATGGAAGTCCATACAAAAAAATCATCTGAAAACTTGATTCTAACAAACTTTTCAAAATGCAAGTTTCGGTCAAAAAATCATAATATATTATACACAACTTTATACTAGTTTGCTCAAAAAATCAAATTAAATCGAGGAATGTACGAAAAGATATCAAACTTTTCAGATCCATCTTATATTTTAAGAGGGAAGGTTATTATGGAAGTACTGCAAAATATTATCTGAAAATTAGATTCTATGAAACTTTTTGAAATGCAAGTTTCGGTTAAAAAATCATTATATATAATACACTAGTTTATACTAGTTATGCTCAAAAAATCAAATTAAATCGAGGACTGTTCGAAACGATACAAAACTTTTCAGATCCTTCTTATATATTACGAGGGAAGGTTATGATGGATGTCCATGCAAAAATTCATTTGAAAATTAATTTCTACGAAACTTTTTGAAATGCAAGTTTTAGTCAAAAAATAGTAATATATTATACACTAGTTTATACTAGTTTCGGTCAAAAAATCAATTAAATGGAGGACTGTTCGAAATGTTGCAAAACTTTTAAGATAATTTATATATTTTACGAGGGAAGGTTATGATGGAAGTCCATACAAAAAAAATCATCTGAAAACATGATTCTCCAAAATTTTCCAAATGCAAGTTTCGGTCAAAAAATCATAATATATTATACACTAGTTTATACTAGTTTTGCTCAAAAAATCAAATTAAATCGAGAACTGTTCGAAACGATACAAAACTTTTCAGATCCTTCTTATATGTTACGAGGGGAGGTTATGATTGAAGTCCATGCAAAAAAATCAATTGAAATTTAGATTCTACAAAACTTTTTGAAATGCGAGTTTCGGTCAAAAATTCGTAATATATTATACATTAATTCATACTATTTTCGGTAAAAAAAATCAATTAAATCGAGGACTGATCGAGATGCTACCAAACTTTCCAGATCCATCTTATATGTTATGAGGGAAGGTTATGATGGATGTCCATGCAAAAATTCATTTGAAAATTAGATTCTATGAAACTTTTTGAAATGCAAGTTTCGTTCAAAAAATAGTAATATATTATACACTAGTGTATACTAGTTTATGTCAAAAAATCAATTAAATCAAGGAATGTTCAAAATGTTGCATAACTTTTAAGATAATTTATATATTTTACGAGGGAAGGTTATGATGGAAGTCCATACAAAAAAATCATCTGAAAACTTGATTTTACAAAAATTTTCCAAATGCAAGTTTCGGTCAAAAAATCATAATATATTATACACAAGTTTACACTAGTTTGCTCAAAAAATCAAATTAAATCGAGGACTGTAGGAAACGATATCAAACTTTTCAGATACTTCTTATATGTTACGAGGGAAGGTTATTATGGAAGTACATGAAAAGAATCATTTGAAAATTAGATTCTATGAAACTTTTCGAAATGCAAGTTTCAGTCAAAAAATCATTATATATTATACACTAGTTTATACTAGTTTTGCTCAAAAAATCAAATTAAATCGAGAACTGTTCGAAACGATACAAAACTTTTCAGATCCTTCTTATATGTTATGAGTGGAGGTTATGATGGAAGTCCATGCAAAAAAATCAATTGAAAATTAGATTCTATGAAACTTTTTGAAATGCGAGTTTCGGTCAAAAAATCGTAATATATTATACATTAGTTTATACTAGTTTCGGGAAAAAAAATCAATTAAATCGGGGACTGATCGAAATGCTACAAAACTTTTAAGATCCATCTTATATGTTACGAGGGAAGGTTATGATGGATGTCCATGAAAAAATTCATTTGAAAATTAGATTCTACGAAACTTTTTGAAATGCAAGTTTCAGTCAAAAAATAGTAATATATTATACACTAATTTATACTAGTTTCGGTCAAAAAATTAATTAAATGGAGGACTGTTCGAAATGTTGCAAAACTTTTAAGATAATTTATATATTTTACGAGGGAAGGTTATGATGGAAGTCCATACAAAAAAAATCATCTGAAAACTTGATTCTAACAAACTTTTAAAAATGCAAGTTTCGGTCAAAAAATCATAATATATTATACACTAGTTTATACTAGTTTTGCTCAAAAAATCAAATTAAATCGAGAACTGTTCGAAACGATACAAAACTTTTCAGATCCTTCTTATATGTTACGAGGGGAGGTTATGATTGAAGTCCATGCAAAAAAATCAATTGAAAATTAGATTCTACAAAACTTTTTGAAATGCGAGTTTCGGTCAAAAATTCGTAATATATTATACATTAATTCATACTATTTTTGGTAAAAAAAATCAATTAAATCAAGGACTGATCGAAATGCTACCAAACTTTCCAGATCCATCTTATATGTTATGAGGGAAGGTTATGATGGATGCCCTTGCAAAAATTCATTCGAAAATTAGATTCTATGAAACTTATTGAAATGCAAGTTTCGTTCAAAAAATAGTAATATATTATACACTAGTTTATACTAGTTTATGTCAAAAAATCAATTAAATCAAGGACTGTTCGAAATGTTGCAAAACGTTTAAAATAATTTATATATTTTACAAGGGAAGGTTATGATGGAAGTCCATACAAAATATTCATCTGAAAACTTGATTTTACAAAAAATTTCCAAATGCAAGTTTCGGTCAAAAAATCATAATATATTATACACAAGTTTACACGAGTTTGCTCAAAAAATCAAATTAAATCGAGGACTGTACGAAACGATATCAAACTTTTCAGATCCTTCTTATATGTTACGAGGGAAGGTTATTATGGAAGTACATGCAAAGAATCATTTGAAAATTAGATTCTATGAAACTTTTCGAAATGCAAGTTTCAGTCAAAAAATCATTATATATTATACACTAGTTTATACTAGTTTTGCTCAAATAATCAAATTAAATCGAGAACTGTTCGAAACGATACAAAACTTTTCAGATCCTTCTTATATTGTATGAGTGGAGGTTATGATGGAAGTCCATGCAAAAAAAATCAATTGAAAATTAGATTCTACGAAACTTTTTGAAATGCGAGTTTCGGTCAAAAAATCATAATATATTATACATTAGTTTATACTAGTTTCGGAAAAAAAATCAATTAAATCGGGGACTGATCGAAATGCTACAAAACCTTTAAGATCCATCTTATATGTTACGAGGGAAGGTTATGATGGATGTCCATGCAAAAATTCATTTGAAAATTAGATTCTAAGAAACTTTTTGAAATGCAAGTTTCAGTCAAAAAATAGTAATATATTATACACTAATTTATACTAGTTTCGGTCAAAAAATCAATTAAATGGAGGACTGTTCGAAATGTTGCAAAACTTTTAAGATAATTTATATATTTTACGAGGGAAGGTTATGATGGAAGTCCATACAAAAAAATCATCTGAAAACATGATTCTAACAAACTTTTCAAAATGCAAGTTTCGGTCAAAAAATCATAATATATTATACACAACTTTATACTAGTTTGCTCAAAAAATCAAATTAAATCGAGGAATGTACGAAAAGATATCAAACTTTTCAGATCCTTCTTATATTTTAAGAGGGAAGGTTATTATGGAAGTACTGCAAAATATTATCTGAAAATTAGATTCTATGAAACTTTTTGAAATGCAAGTTTCGGTTAAAAAATCATTATATATAATACACTAGTTTATACTAGTTATGCTCAAAAAATCAAATTAAATCGAGGACTGTTCGAAACGATACAAAACTTTTCAGATCCTTCTTATATATTACGAGGGAAGGTTATGATGGATGTCCATGCAAAAATTCATTTGAAAATTAATTTCTACGAAACTTTTTGAAATGCAAGTTTTAGTCAAAAAATAGTAATATATTATACACTAGTTTATACTAGTTTCGGTCAAAAAATCAATTAAATGGAGGACTGTTCGAAATGTTGCAAAACTTTTAAGATAATTTATATATTTTACGAGGGAAGGTTATGATGGAAGTCCATACAAAAAAAATCATCTGAAAACATGATTCTCCAAAATTTTCCAAATGCAAGTTTCGGTCAAAAAATCATAATATATTATACACTAGTTTATACTAGTTTTGCTCAAAAAATCAAATTAAATCGAGAACTGTTCGAAACGATACAAAACTTTTCAGATCCTTCTTATATGTTACGAGGGGAGGTTATGATTGAAGTCCATGCAAAAAAATCAATTGAAATTTAGATTCTACAAAACTTTTTGAAATGCGAGTTTCGGTCAAAAATTCGTAATATATTATACATTAATTCATACTATTTTCGGTAAAAAAAATCAATTAAATCGAGGACTGATCGAGATGCTACCAAACTTTCCAGATCCATCTTATATGTTATGAGGGAAGGTTATGATGGATGTCCATGCAAAAATTCATTTGAAAATTTAGATTCTATGAAACTTTTTGAAATGCAAGTTTCGTTCAAAAAATAGTAATATATTATACACTAGTGTATACTAGTTTATGTCAAAAAATCAATTAAATCAAGGAATGTTCGAAATGTTGCAAAACTTTTAAGATAATTTATATATTTTACGAGGGAAGGTTATGATGGAAGTCCATACAAAAATATCATCTGAAAACTTGATTTTACAAAAATTTTCCAAATGCAAGTTTCGGTCAAAAAATCATAATATATTATACACAAGTTTACACTAGTTTGCTCAAAAAATCAAATTAAATCGAGGACTGTAGGAAACGATATCAAACTTTTCAGATCCTTCTTATATGTTACGAGGGAAGGTTATTATGGAAGTACATGAAAAGAATCATTTGAAAATTAGATTCTATGAAACTTTTCGAAATGCAAGTTTCAGTCAAAAAATCATTATATATTATACACTAGTTTATACTAGTTTTGCTCAAAAAATCAAATTAAATCGAGAACTGTTCGAAACGATACAAAACTTTTCAGATCCTTCTTATATGTTATGAGTGGAGGTTATGATGGAAGTCCATGCAAAAAAATCAATTGAAAATTAGATTCTATGAAACTTTTTGAAATGCGAGTTTCGGTCAAAAAATCGTAATATATTATACATTAGTTTATACTAGTTTCGGGAAAAAAAATCAATTAAATCGGGGACTGATCGAAATGCTACAAAACTTTTAAGATCCATCTTATATGTTACGAGGGAAGGTTATGATGGATGTCCATGAAAAAATTCATTTGAAAATTAGATTCTACGAAACTTTTTGAAATGCAAGTTTCAGTCAAAAAATAGTAATATATTATACACTAATTTATACTAGTTTCGGTCAAAAAATTAATTAAATGGAGGACTGTTCGAAATGTTGCAAAACTTTTAAGATAATTTATATATTTTACGAGGGAAGGTTATGATGGAAGTCCATACAAAAAAAATCATCTGAAAACTTGATTCTAACAAACTTTTCAAAATGCAAGTTTCGGTCAAAAAATTATAATATATTATACACTAGTTTATACTAGTTTTGCTCAAAAAATCAAATTAAATCGAGAACTGTTCGAAACGATACAAAACTTTTCAGATCCTTCTTATATGTTACGAGGGGAGGTTATGATTGAAGTCCATGCAAAAAAATCAATTGAAAATTAGATTCTACAAAACTTTTTGAAATGCGAGTTTCGGTCAAAAATTCGTAATATATTATACATTAATTCATACTATTTTTGGTAAAAAAAATAAATTAAATCAAGGACTGATCGAAATGCTACCAAACTTTCCAGATCCATCTTATATGTTATGAGGGAAGGTTATGATGGATGCCCTTGCAAAAATTCATTCGAAAATTAGATTCTATGAAACTTATTGAAATGCAAGTTTCGTTCAAAAAATAGTAATATATTATACACTAGTTTATACTAGTTTATGTCAAAAAATCAATTAAATCAAGGACTGTTCGAAATGTTGCAAAACTTTTAAGATAATTTATATATTTTACGAGGGAAGGTTATGATGGAAGTCCATACATAAAAATCATCTGAAAACTTGATTTTACATAAATTTTCCAAATGCAAGTTTCGGTCAAAAAATCATAATATATTATACACAAGTTTACACGAGTTTGCTCAAAAAATCAAATTAAATCGAGGACTGTAGGAAACGATATCAAACTTTTCAGATCCTTCTTATATGTTACGAGGGAAGGTTATTATGGAAGTACATGCAAAGAATCATTTGAAAATTAGATTCTATGAAACTTTTCGAAATGCAAGTTTCAGTCAAAAAATCATTATATATTATACACTAGTTTATACTAGTTTTGCTCAAAAAGTCAAATTAAATCGAGAACTTTTCGAAACGATACAAAACTTTTCAGATCCTTCTTATATGTTATGAGTGGAGGTTATGATGGAAGTCCATGCAAAAAAAATCAATTGAAAATTAGATTCTACGAAACTTTTTGAAATGCGAGTTTCGGTCAAAAAATCATAATATATTATACATTAGTTTATACTAGTTTCGGAAAAAAAATCAATTAAATCGGGGACTGATCGAAATGCTACAAAACTTTTAAGATCCATCTTATATGTTACGAGGGAAGGTTATGATGGATGTCCATGCAAAAATTCATTTGAAAATTAGATTCTAAGAAACTTTTTGAAATGCAAGTTTCAGTCAAAAAATAGTAATATATTATACACTAATTTATACTAGTTTCGGTCAAAAAATCAATTAAATGGAGGACTGTTCGAAATGTTGCAAAACTTTTAAGATAATTTATATATTTTATGAGGGAAGGTTATGATGGAAGTCCATACAAAAAAATCATCTGAAAACTTGATTCTAACAAACTTTTCAAAATGCAAGTTTCGGTCAAAAAATCATAATATATTATACACAACTTTATACTAGTTTGCTCAAAAAATCAAATTAAATCGAGGAATGTACGAAAAGATATCAAACTTTTCAGATCCTTCTTATATTTTAAGAGGGAAGGTTATTATGGAAGTACTGCAAAATATTATCTGAAAATTAGATTCTATGAAACTTTTTGAAATGCAAGTTTCGGTTAAAAAATCATTATATATAATACACTAGTTTATACTAGTTATGCTCAAAAAATCAAATTAAATCGAGGACTGTTCGAAACGATACAAAACTTTTCAGATCCTTCTTATATATTACGAGGGAAAGTTATGATGGATGTCCATGCAAAAATTCATTTGAAAATTAATTTCTACGAAACTTTTTGAAATGCAAGTTTTAGTCAAAAAATAGTAATATATTATACACTAGTTTATACTAGTTTCGGTCGAAAAATCAATTAAATGGAGGACTGTTCGAAATGTTGCAAAACTTTTAAGATAATTTATATATTTTACGAGGGAAGGTTATGATGGAAGTCCATACAAAAAAAATCATCTGATAACATGATTCTCCAAAATTTTCCAAATGCAAGTTTCGGTCATAAAATCATAATATATTATACACTAGTTTATACTAGTTTTGCTCAAAAAATCAAATTAAATCGAGAACTGTTCGAAACGATACAAAACTTTTCAGATCCTTCTTATATGTTACGAGGGGAGGTTATGATTGAAGTCCAAGCAAAAAAATCAATTGAAAATTAGATTCTACAAAAAATTTTGAAATGCGAGTTTCGGTCAAAAATTCGTAATATATTATACATAAATTCATACTATTTTTGGTAAAAAAAATAAATTAAATCAAGGACTGATCGAAATGCTACCAAACTTTCCAGATCCATCTTATATGTTATGAGGGAAGGTTATGATGGATGCCCTTGCAAAAATTCATTTGAAAATTAGATTCTATGAAACTTATTGAAATGCAAGTTTCGTTCAAAAAATAGTAATATATTATACACTAGTGTATACTAGTTTATTTCAAAAAATCAATTAAATCAAGGACTTTTCGAAATGTTGCAAAACTTTTAAGATAATTTATATATTTTACAAGGGAAGGTTATGATGGAAGTCCATACAAAATATTCATCTGAAAACTTGATTTTACAAAAAATTTCCAAATGCAAGTTTCGGTCAAAAAATCATAATATATTATACAGAAGTTTACACGAGTTTTCTCAAAAAATCAAATTAAATCGAGGACTGTACGAAACGATATCAAACTTTTCAGATCCTTCTTATATGTTACGAGGGAAGGTTATTATGGAAGTACATGCAAAGAATCATTTGAAAATTAGATTCTATGAAACTTTTCGAAATGCAAGTTTCAGTCAAAAAAACATTATATATTATTCACTAGTTTATACTAGTTTTGCTCAAAAAATCAAATTAAATCGAGAACTGTTCGAAACGATACAAAACTTTTCAGATCCTTCTTATATTGTATGAGTGGAGGTTATGATGGAAGTCCATGCAAATAAAATCAATTGAAAATTAGATTCTACGAAACTTTTTGAAATGCGAGTTTCGGTCAAAAAATCATAATATATTATACATTAGTTTATACTAGTTTCGGAAAAAAAAATCAATTAAATCGGGGACTGATCGAAATGCTACAAAACCTTTAAGATCCATCTTATATGTTACGAGGGAAGGTTATGATGGATGTCCATGCAAAAATTCATTTGAAAATTAGATTCTACGAAACTTTTTGAAATGCAAGTTTCAGTCAAATAATAGTAATATATTATACACTAATTTATACTAGTTTCGGTCAAAAAATCAATTAAATGGAGGACTGTTCGAAATGTTGCAAAACTTTTAAGATAGTTTATATATTTTACGAGGGAAGGTTATGATGGAAGTCCATACAAAAAAATCATCTGAAAACTTGATTCTAACAAACTTTTCAAAATGCAAGTTTCGGTCAAAAAATCATAATATATTATACACAACTTTATACTAGTTTGCTCAATAAATCAAATTAAATCGAGGAATGTAAGAAAAGATATCAAACTTTTCAGATCCTTCTTATATTTTAAGAGGTAAGGTTATTATGGAAGTACTGCAAAATATTATCTGAAAATTAGATTCTATGAAACTTTTCGAAATGCAAGTTTCGGTTAAAAAATCATTATATATAATACACTAGTTTATACTAGTTATGCTCAAAAAATAAAATTAAACCGAGGACTGTTCGAAACGATACAAAACTTTTCAAATCCTTCTTATATGTTACGAGGGAAGGTTATGATGGATGTCCATGCAAAAATTCATTTGAAAATTCATTTCTACGAAACTTTTTGAAATGCAAGTTTTAGTCAAAAAAATAGTAATATATTATACACTAGTTTTACTAGTTTCGGTCAAAAAATCAATTAAATGGAGGACTGTTCGAAATGTTGCAAAACTTTTAAGATAATTTATATATTTTACGAGGGAAGGTTATGATGGAAGTCCATACAAAAAAATCATCTGAAAACATGATTCTCCAAAATTTTCCAAATGCAAGTTTCGGTCAAAAAAATCATAATATAGTATACACAAGTTTATACTAGTTTGCTCAAAAAATCAAATTAAATCGAGGACTATACGAAACGATATCAAACTTTTCAGATCCTTCTTATATGTTACGAGGGAAGGTTATTATGGAAGTACATGCAAATAATCATTTGAAAATTAGATTCTATGAAACTTTTCGAAATGTAAGTTTTGGTCAAAATATCATTATATATTATACACTAGTTTATACTAGTTTTGCTTAAAAAATCAAAGTAAATCGAGGACTATTCGAAACGATACAAAACTTTTCAGATCCTTCTTATATGTTGCGAGGGGAGGTTATGATTGAAGTCCATGCATAAAAATCAATTGAAAATTAGAATCTACGAAACTTTTTGAAATGTGAGTTTGTGTCAAAAAATCATAATATATTATACATTAGTTCATACTAGTTTCGGTAAAAAAAAATCAACTAAATCGAGGACTGGTCGAAATACTACCAAACTTTCCAGATCCATCTTATATGTTATGAGGGAAGCTTATGATGGATGTCCCTGAAAAAATTCATTTGAAAATTAGATTCTATGAAACTTTTTGAAATGCAAGTTTCGTTCAAAAAATACTAATATATTATACACTAGTGTATACTAGTTTATGTCAAAAAATCAATTAAATGGAGGACTATTCGAAATGTTGCATAACTTTTAAGATAATTTATATATATTTTACAAAGGAAGGTTATGATGTAAGTCCATACAAAAAAATCATCTGAAAACTTGATTCTACAAAAATTTTCCAAATGCAAGTTTCGGTCAAAAAAACATAATATATTATACACAAGTTTATACTAGTTTGGTCAAAAAATAAAATTAAATCGAGGACTGTACGAAACGATATCAAACTTTTCAGATCCTTCTTATATGTTACGAGGGAAGGTTATTATGGAAGTACATGCAAAGAATCATTTGAAAATTAGATTCTATGAAAGTTTTCAAAATGCAAGTTTCGGTCAAAAAATCAATATATATTGTACACTAGTTTATAAAAGTTTTGCTCAAAAAATCAAATTAAATCGAGGACTGTTCGAAACGATACAAAACTTTTCAGATCCTTCTAATATGTTACGAGGGGAGGTTATGATTGAAGTCCATGCAAAAAAATCAATTGAAAATTAGATTCTACGAAACTTTTTGAAATGCGAGTTTCGGTCAAAAAATCGTAATATATTATACATTAGTTCATACAATTTTCGGTAAAAAAAATCAATTAAATCGAGGACTGATCGAAATGCTACCAAACTTTCCAGATCCATCTTATATGTTACGAGGGAAGGTTATGATGGATGTCCATGCAAAAATTCATTTGAAAATTAGATTCTAGGAAACTTTTTGAAATGCAAGTTTCGTTCAAATAATAGTAATATATTATACACTAGTATATACTAGTTTATGTCAAAAATTCAATTAAATCAAAGACTGTTCGAAATGTTTCAAAACTTTTAAGATAATTTATATATTTTACGAGGGAAGGTTATGATGGAAGTCCATACAAAAAAATCATCTGAAAACTTGATTCTAAAAAAATTTTCCAAATGCAAGTTTCGGTCAAAAAATCATAATATATTATACACAAGTTTATACTAGTTTGCTCAAAAAATCAAATTAAATCGAGGACTATACGAAACGATATCAAACTTTTCAGATCCTTCTTATATGTTACGAGGGAAGGTTATTATGGAAGTACATGCACAGAATCATTTGAAAATTAGATTCTATGAAAGTTTTCGAAATGCAAGTTTCGGTCAAAAAATCATTATATATTATACACTAGTTTATAAAAGTTTTGCTCAAAAAATCAAATTAAATCGAGGACTGTTCGAACCGATACAAAACTTTTCAGATCCTTCTTATATGTTACGAGGGGAGGTTATGATTGAAGTCCATGCAAAAAAATCAATTGAAAATTAGATTCTACGAAACTTTTTGAAATGCGAGTTTCGGTCAAAAAATTGTAATATATTATACATTAGTTCATACAATTTTCGGTAAAAAAAAATCAATTAAATCGAGGACTGATCGAAATGCTACCAAACTTTCCAGATCCATCTTATATGTTACGAGGGAAGGTTATGATGGATGTCCATGCAAAAATTCATTTGAAAATTAGATTCTAGGAATCTTTTTGAAATGCAAGTTTCGTTCAAAAATTAGTAATATATTATACACTAGTATATACTAGTTTATGTCAAAAAATCAATTAAATCAAAGACTGTTCGAAATGTTGCAAAACTTTTAAGATAATTTATATATTTTACGAGGGAAGGTTATGATGGAAGTCCATACAAAAAAATCATCTGAAAACTTGATTCTAAAAAAATTTTCCAAATGCAAGTTTCGGTCAAAAAATCATAATATATTATACACAAGTTTATACTAGTTTGCTCAAAAAATCAAATTAAATCGAAGACTGTACGAAACGATATCAAACTTTTCAGATCCTTCTTATATGTTACGAGGGAAGGTTATTATGGAAGTACATGCACAGAATCATTTGAAAATTAGATTCTATGAAAGTTTTCGAAATGCAAGTTTCGGTCAAAAAATCATTATATATTATACACTAGTTTATAAAAGTTTTGCTCAAAAAATCAAATTAAATCGAGGACTGTTTGAACCGATACAAAACTTTTCAGATCCTTCTTATATGTTACGAGGGGAGGTTATGATTGAAGTCCATGCAAAAAAATCAATTGAAAATTAGATTCTACGAAACTTTTTGAAATGCGAGTTTCGGTCAAAAAATTGTAATATATTATACATTAGTTCATACAATTTTCGGTAAAAAAAAATCAATTAAATCGAGGACTGATCGAAATGCTACCAAACTTTCCAGATCCATCTTATATGTTACGAGGGAAGGTTATGATGGATGTCCATGCAAAAATTCATTTGAAAATTAGATTCTAGGAATCTTTTTGAAATGCAAGTTTCGTTCAAAAATTAGTAATATATTATACACTAGTATATACTAGTTTATGTCAAAAAATCAATTAAATCAAAGACTGTTCGAAATGTTGCAAAACTTTTAAGATAATTTATATATTTTACGAGGGAAGGTTATGATGGAAGTCCATACAAAAAAATCATCTGAAAACTTGATTCTAAAAAAATTTTCCAAATGCAAGTTTCGGTCAAAAAATCATAATATATTATACACAAGTTTATACTAGTTTGCTCAAAAAATCAAATTAAATCGAAGACTGTACGAAACGATATCAAACTTTTCAGATCCTTCTTATATGTTACGAGGGAAGGTTATTATGGAAGTACATGCAAAGAATCATTTGAAAATTAGATTCTATGAAAGTTTTCGAAATGCAAGTTTCGGTCAAAAAATCATTATATATTATACACTAGTTTATAAAAGTTTTGCTCAAAAAATCAAATTAAATCGAGGACTGTTAGAAACGATACAAAACTTTTCAGATCCTTCTTATATGTTACGAGGGGAGGTTATGATTGAAGTCCATGCAAAAAAATCAATTGAAAATTAGATTCTACGAAACTTTTTGAAATGCGAGTTTCGGTCAAAAAATCGTAATATATTACACATTAGTTCATACAATTTTTGGTAAAAAAAATCAATTAAATCGAGGACTGATCGAAATGCTACCAAACTTTCCAGATCCATCTTATATGTTACGAGGGAAGGTTATCATGGATGTCCATGCAAAAATTAATTTGAAAATTAGATTCTAGGAAACTTTTTAAAATGCAAGTTTCTTTCAAAAATTAGTAATATATTATACACTAGTATATACTAGTTTATGTCAAAAAATCAATTAAATCATAGACTGTTCGAAATGTTGCAAAACTTTTAAGATAATTTATATATTTTACGAGGGAAGGTTATGATGGAAGTCCATACAAAAAAATCATCTGAAAACTTGATTCTAAAAAAATTTTCCAAATGCAAGTTTCGGTCAAAAAATCATAATATATTATACACAAGTTTATACTAGTTTGCTCAAAAAATCAAATTAAATCGAGGACTATACGAAACGATATCAAACTTTTCAGATCCTTCTTATATGTTACGAGGGAAGGTTATTATGGAAGTACATGCAAAGAATAATTGGAAAATTAGATTCTATGAAAGTTTTCGAAATGCAAGTTTCGGTCAAAAAATCATTATATATTATACACTAGTTTATAAAAGTTTTGCTCAAAAAATCAAATTAAATCGAGGACTGTTCGAACCGATACAAAACTTTTCAGATCCTTCTTATATGTTACGAGGGGAGGTTATGATTGAAGTCCATGCAAAAAAATCAATTGAAAATTAGATTCTACGAAACTTTTTGAAATGCGAGTTTCGGTCAAAAAATTGTAATATATTATACATTAGTTCATACAATTTTCGGTAAAAAAAATCAATTAAATCGAGGACTGATCGAAATGCTACCAAACTTTCCAGATCCATCTTATATGTTACGAGGGAAGGTTATGATGGATGTCCATGCAAAAATTCATTTGAAAATTAGATTCTAGGAATCTTTTTGAAATGCAAGTTTCGTTCAAAAATTAGTAATATATTATACACTAGTATATACTAGTTTATGTCAAAAATTCAATTAAATCAAAGACTGTTCGAAATGTTGCAAAACTTTTAAGATAATTTATATATTTTACGAGGGAAGGTTATGATGGAAGTCCATACAAAAAAATCATCTGAAAACTTGATTCTAAAAAAATTTTCCAAATGCAAGTTTCGGTCAAAAAATCATAATATATTATACACAAGTTTATACTAGTTTGCTCAAAAAATCAAATTAAATCGAGGACTGTACGAAACGATATCAAACTTTTCAGATCCTTCTTATATGTTACGAGGGAAGGTTATTATGGAAGTACATGCAAAGAATCATTTGAAAATTAGATTCTATGAAAGTTTTCGAAATGCAAGTTTCGGTCAAAAAATCATTATATATTATACACTAGTTTATAAAAGTTTTGCTCAAAAAATCATATTAAATCGAGGACTGTTCGAAACGATACAAAACTTTTCAGATCCTTCTTATATGTTACGAGGGGAGGTTATGATTGAAGTCCATGCAAAAAAATCAATTGAAAATTAGATTCTACGAAACTTTTTGAAATGCGAGTTTCGGTCAAAAAATCGTAATATATTACACATTAGTTCATACAATTTTTGGTAAAAAAAATCAATTAAATCGAGGACTGATCGAAATGCTACCAAACTTTCCAGATCCATCTTATATGTTACGAGGGAAGGTTATCATGGATGTCCATGCAAAAATTAATTTGAAAATTAGATTCTAGGAAACTTTTTAAAATGCAAGTTTCGTTCAAAAATTAGTAATATATTATACACTAGTATATACTAGTTTATGTCAAAAAATCAATTAAATCATAGACTGTTCGAAATGTTGCAAAACTTTTAAGATAATTTATATATTTTACGAGGGAAGGTTATGATGGAAGTCCATACAAAAAAATCATCTGAAAACTTGATTCTAAAAAAATTTTCCAAATGCAAGTTTCGGTCAAAAAATCATAATATATTATACACAAGTTTATACTAGTTTGCTCAAAAAATCAAATTAAATCGAGGACTGTACGAAACGATATCAAACTTTTCAGATCCTTATTATATGTTACGAGGGAAGGTTATTATGGAAGTACATGCAAAGAAACATTTGAAAATTAGATTCTATGAAAGTTTTCGAAATGCAAGTTTCGGTCAAAAAATCATTATATATTATACACTAGTTTATACTAGTTTTGCTCAAAAAAACAAATTAAATCGAGGAATGTTCGAAACGATACAAAACTTTTGAGATCCTTCTTATATGTTGCGAGGGGAGGTTATGATTGATGTCCATGCATAAAAATCAATTAAAAATTAGATTCTACGAAACTCTTTGAAATGCGAGTTTCGGTCAAAAATTCGTAATATATTATACATTAGTTCATACTAGTTTCGGTAAAAAAAATCAATTAAATCGAGGACTGCTCGAAATGCTACCAAACTTTCCAGATCCATCTTATATGTTATGAGGGAAGTTTATGATGGATGTCCATGCAAAAATACATTTGAGAATTAGATTCTATGAGACTTTTTGAAATGCAAGTTTCGTTCAAAAAATAGTAATATATTATACACTAGTGTATACTAGTTTATGTCAAAAAATCAATTAAATCAAGGACTGTTCGAAATGTTAAATAACTTTTAAGATAATTTTTATATATTTTACGAGGGAAGGTTATGATGGAAGTCCATACAAAAAAAATCATCTGAAAACTTGATTCTACAAAATTTTTCCAAATGCATGTTTCGGTCAAAAAATCATAATATATTATACACAAGTTTATACTAGTTTGCACAAAAAATCAAATTAAATCGAGGACTGTACGAAATGATATCAAACTTTTCAAATCCTTCTTATATGTTACGAGGGAAGGTTATTATGGAAGTACATGCAAAGAAACATTTGAAAATTAGATTCTATGAAACTTTTCGAAATACAAGTTTCGGTCAAAAAATCATTATATATTATACACTAATTTATACTAGTTTTGCTCAAAAAATCAAATTAAATCGAGGACTGTTCGAAACGATACAAAACTTTTCAGATCCTTCTTATATGTTGCGAGGGGAGGTCATGATTGAAGTCCATGCATAAAAATCAATTAAAAATTAGATTCTACGAAACTTTTTGAAATGCGAGTTTCGGTCAAAAATTCGTAATATATTATACATTAGTTCATACTAGTTTCGGTAAAAAAAAATCAATTAAATCGAGGACTGGTCGAAATTCTACAAAACTTTCCAGATCCATCTTATATGTTATGAGGGAAGGTTATGATGATGTCCATGAAAAAATTCATTTGAAAATTAGATTCTATGAAACTTTTTGAAATGCAAGTTTCGTTCAAAAAATAGTAATATATTATACACTAGTGTATACTAGTTTATGTCAAAAAATCAATTAAATGGAGGACTATTCGAAATGTTGCATAACTTTTAAGATAATTTATATATATTTTACGAAGGATGGTTATGATGGAAGTCCATACAAAAAAATCATCTGAAAACTTGATTCTAAAAAAATTTTCCAAATGCAAGTTTCGGTCAAAAAATCATAATATATTATACACAAGTTTATACTAGTTTGGTCAAAAAATCAAATTAAATCGAGGACTGTACGAAACGATACAAAACTTTTCAGATCCTTCTTATATGTTACGAGGGGAGGTTATGATTGAAGTCCATGCAAAAAAATCAATTGAAAATTAGATTCTACGAAACTTTTTGAAATGCGAGTTTCGGTCAAAAAATCGTAATATATTATACATTAGTTCATACAATTTTCGATAAAAAAATCAATTAAATCGAGGACTGATCGAAATGCTACCAAACTTTCCAGATCCATCTTATATGTTACGAGGGAAGGTTATGATGGATGTCCATGCAAAAATTCATTTGAAAATTAGATTCTAGGAAACTTTTTGAAATGCAAGTTTCGTTCAAAAAATAGTAATATATTATACACTAGTATATACTAGTTTATGTCAAAAAATAAATTAAATCAAAGACTGTTCGAAATGTTGCAAAACTTATAAGATAATTTATATATTTTACGAGGGAAGGTTATGATGGAAGTCCATACAAAAAAATCAACTGAAAACTTGATTCTAAAAAAATTTTCCAAATGCAAGTTTCGGTCAAAAAATCATAATATATTATACACAAGTTTATACTAGTTTGCTCAAAAAATAAAATTAAATCGAGGACTGTACGAAACGATATCAAACTTTTCAAATCCTTCTTATGTGTTACGAGGGAAGGTTATTATGGAAGTACATGCAAATAAACATTTGAAAATTAGATTCTATGAAAGTTTTCGAAATGCAAGTTTCGGTCAAAAAATCATTATATATTATACACTAATTTATACTAGTTTTGCTCAAAAAATTACATTAAATCGAGGACTATTCGAAACGATACAAAACTTTTCAGATCCTTCTTATATGTTGCGAGGGGAGGTTATGATTGATGTCCATGCAAAAAAATCAATTGAAAATTAGATTCTACGAAACTTTTTGAAATGCGAGTTTCGGTCAAAAAATCGTAATATATTACACATTAGTTCATACAATTTTTGGTAAAAAAAATCAATTAAATCGAGGACTGATCGAAATGCTACCAAACTTTCCAGATCCATCTTATATGTTACGAGGGAAGGTTATCATGGATGTCCATGCAAAAATTAATTTGAAAATTAGATTCTAGGAAACTTTTTAAAATGCAAGTTTCGTTCAAAAATTAGTAATATATTATACACTAGTATATACTAGTTTATGTCAAAAAATCAATTAAATCATAGACTGTTCGAAATGTTGCAAAACTTTTAAGATAATTTATATATTTTACGAGGGAAGGTTATGATGGAAGTCCATACAAAAAAATCATCTGAAAACTTGATTCTAAAAAAATTTTCCAAATGCAAGTTTCGGTCAAAAAATCATAATATATTATACACAAGTTTATACTAGTTTGCTCAAAAAATCAAATTAAATCGAGGACTATACGAAACAATATCAAACTTTTCAGATCCTTCTTATATGTTACGAGGGAAGGTTATTATAGAAGTACATGCAAAGAATCATTGGAAAATTAGATTCTATGAAAGTTTTCGAAATGCAAGTTTCGGTCAAAAAATCATTATATATTATACACTAGTTTATAAAAGTTTTGCTCAAAAAATCAAATTAAATCGAGGACTGTTCGAACCGATACAAAACTTTTCAGATCCTTCTTATATGTTACGAGGGGAGGTTATGATTGAAGTCCATGCAAAAAAATCAATTGAAAATTAGATTCTACGAAACTTTTTGAAATGCGAGTTTCGGTCAAAAAATTGTAATATATTATACATTAGTTCATACAATTGTCGGTAAAAAAAATCAATTAAATCGAGGACTGATCGAAATGCTACCAAACTTTCCAGATCCATCTTATATGTTACGAGGGAAGGTTATGATGGATGTCCATGCAAAAATTCATTTGAAAATTAGATTCTAGGAATCTTTTTGAAATGCAAGTTTCGTTCAAAAATTAGTAATATATTATACACTAGTATATACTAGTTTATGTCAAAAATTCAATTAAATCAAAGACTGTTCGAAATGTTGCAAAACTTTTAAGATAATTTATATATTTTACGAGGGAAGGTTATGATGGAAGTCCATACAAAAAAATCATCTGAAAACTTGATTCTAAAAAAATTTTCCAAATGCAAGTTTCGGTCAAAAAATCATAATATATTATACACAAGTTTATACTAGTTTGCTCAAAAAATCAAATTAAATCGAGGACTGTACGAAACGATATCAAACTTTTCAGATCCTTCTTATATGTTACGAGGGAAGGTTATTATGGAAGTACATGCAAAGAATCATTTGAAAATTAGATTCTACGAAAGTTTTCGAAATGCAAGTTTCGGTCAAAAAATCATTATATATTATACACTAGTTTATAAAAGTTTTGCTCAAAAAATCAAATTAAATCGAGGACTGTTCGAAACGATACAAAACTTTTCAGATCCTTCTTATATGTTACGAGGGGAGGTTATGATTGAAGTCCATGCAAAAAAATCAATTGAAAATTAGATTCTACGAAACTTTTTGAAATGCGAGTTTCGGTCAAAAAATCGTAATATATTACACATTAGTTCATACAATTTTTGGTAAAAAAAATCAATTAAATCGAGGACTGATCGAAATGCTACCAAACTTTCCAGATCCATCTTATATGTTACGAGGGAAGGTTATCATGGATGTCCATGCAAAAATTAATTTGAAAATTAGATTCTAGGAAACTTTTTAAAATGCAAGTTTCGTTCAAAAATTAGTAATATATTATACACTAGTATATACTAGTTTATGTCAAAAAATCAATTAAATCATAGACTGTTCGAAATGTTGCAAAACTTTTAAGATAATTTATATATTTTACGAGGGAAGGTTATGATGGAAGTCCATACAAAAAAATCATCTGAAAACTTGATTCTAAAAAAATTTTCCAAATGCAAGTTTCGGTCAAAAAATCATAATATATTATACACAAGTTTATACTAGTTTGCTCAAAAAATCAAATTAAATCGAGGACTGTACGAAACGATATCAAACTTTTCAGATCCTTATTATATGTTACGAGGGAAGGTTATTATGGAAGTACATGCAAAGAAACATTTGAAAATTAGATTCTATGAAAGTTTTCGAAATGCAAGTTTCAGTCAAAAAATCATTATATATTATACACTAGTTTATACTAGTTTTGCTCAAAAAAACAAATTAAATCGAGGAATGTTCGAAACGATACAAAACTTTTGAGATCCTTCTTATATGTTGCGAGGGGAGGTTATGATTGATGTCCATGCATAAAAATCAATTAAAAATTAGATTCTACGAAACTCTTTGAAATGCGATTTTCGGTCAAAAATTCGTAATATATTATACATTAGTTCATACTAGTTTCGGTAAAAAAAATCAATTAAATCGAGGACTGCTCGAAATGCTACCAAACTTTCCAGATCCATCTTATATGTTATGAGGGAAGTTTATGATGGATGTCCATGCAAAAATACATTTGAGAATTAGATTCTATGAGACTTTTTGAAATGCAAGTTTCGTTCAAAAAATAGTAATATATTATACACTAGTGTATACTAGTTTATGTCAAAAAATCAATTAAATCAAGGACTGTTCGAAATGTTAAATAACTTTTAAGATAATTTTTATATATTTTACGAGGGAAGGTTATGATGGAAGTCCATACAAAAAAAATCATCTGAAAACTTGATTCTACAAAATTTTTCCAAATGCATGTTTCGGTCAAAAAATCATAATATATTATACACAAGTTTATACTAGTTTGCACAAAAAATCAAATTAAATCGAGGACTGTACGAAATGATATCAAACTTTTCAAATCCTTCTTATATGTTACGAGGGAAGGTTATTATGGAAGTACATGCAAAGAAACATTTGAAAATTAGATTCTATGAAACTTTTCGAAATACAAGTTTCGGTCAAAAAATCATTATATATTATACACTAATTTATACTAGTTTTGCTCAAAAAATCAAATTAAATCGAGGACTGTTCGAAACGATACAAAACTTTTCAGATCCTTCTTATATGTTGCGAGGGGAGGTCATGATTGAAGTCCATGCATAAAAATCAATTAAAAATTAGATTCTACGAAACTTTTTGAAATGCGAGTTTCGGTCAAAAATTCGTAATATATTATACATTAGTTCATACTAGTTTCGGTAAAAAAAATAAATTAAATCGAGGACTGGTCGAAATTCTACAAAACTTTCCAGATCCATCTTATATGTTATGAGGGAAGGTTATGATGATGTCCATGAAAAAATTCATTTGAAAATTAGATTCTATGAAACTTTTTGAAATGCAAGTTTCGTTCAAAAAATAGTAATATATTATACACTAGTGTATACTAGTTTATGTCAAAAAATCAATTAAATGGAGGACTATTCGAAATGTTGCATAACTTTTAAGATAATTTATATATATTTTACGAAGGATGGTTATGATGGAAGTCCATACAAAAAAATCATCTGAAAACTTGATTCTAAAAAAATTTTCCAAATGCAAGTTTCGGTCAAAAAATCATAATATATTATACACAAGTTTATACTAGTTTGGTCAAAAAATCAAATTAAATCGAGGACTGTACGAAACGATACAAAACTTTTCAGATCCTTCTTATATGTTACGAGGGGAGGTTATGATTGAAGTCCATGCAAAAAAATCAATTGAAAATTAGATTCTACGAAACTTTTTGAAATGCGAGTTTCGGTCAAAAAATCGTAATATATTATACATTAGTTCATACAATTTTCGATAAAAAAATCAATTAAATCGAGGACTGATCGAAATGCTACCAAACTTTCCAGATCCATCTTATATGTTACGAGGGAAGGTTATGATGGATGTCCATGCAAAAATTCATTTGAAAATTAGATTCTAGGAAACTTTTTGAAATGCAAGTTTCGTTCAAAAAATAGTAATATATTATACACTAGTATATACTAGTTTATGTCAAAAAATAAATTAAATCAAAGACTGTTCGAAATGTTGCAAAACTTATAAGATAATTTATATATTTTACGAGGGAAGGTTATGATGGAAGTCCATACAAAAAAATCAACTGAAAACTTGATTCTAAAAAAATTTTCCAAATGCAAGTTTCGGTCAAAAAATCATAATATATTATACACAAGTTTATACTAGTTTGCTCAAAAAATAAAATTAAATCGAGGACTGTACGAAACGATATCAAACTTTTCAAATCCTTCTTATGTGTTACGAGGGAAGGTTATTATGGAAGTACATGCAAATAAACATTTGAAAATTAGATTCTATGAAAGTTTTCGAAATGCAAGTTTCGGTCAAAAAATCATTATATATTATACACTAATTTATACTAGTTTTGCTCAAAAAATTACATTAAATCGAGGACTATTCGAAACGATACAAAACTTTTCAGATCCTTCTTATATGTTGCGAGGGGAGGTTATGATTGATGTCCATGCATAAAAATCAATTAAAAATTAGATTCTACGAAACTCTTGGAAATGCGAGTTTCGGTCAAAAATTCGTAATATATTATACATTAGTTCATACTAGTTTCGGTAAAAAAAATCAATTAAATCGAGGACTGGTCGAAATGCTACCAAACTTTCCAGATCAATCTTATATGTTATGAGGGAAGTTTCTGATGGATGTCCATGCAAAAATTCATTTGAAAATTAGATTCTATGAGACTTTTTGAAATGCAAGTTTCGTTCAAAAAATAGTAATATATTATACACTAGTGTATACTAGTTTATGTCAAAAAATCAATTAAATCAAGGACTGTTTGAAATGTTGCATAACTTTTAAGATAATTTATATATATTTTACGAGGGAAGGTTATGATGGAAGTCCATACAAAAAAAAAATCATCTGAAAACTTGATTCTAAAATTTTTTTCCAAATGCATGTTTCGGTCAAAAAATCATAATATATTATACACAAGTTTATACTAGTTTGCTCAAAAAATCAAATTAAATCGAGGACTGTTCGAAACGATACAAAACTTTTCAGATCCATCTTATATGTTACGAGGGGAGGTTATGATTGAAGTCCATGCAAAAAAATCAATTGAAAAATAGATTCTACGAAACTTTTTGAAATGCGAGTTTCGGTCAAAAATTCGTAATATATTATACATTAGTTCATACTAGTTTCGGTAAAAAAATCAATTAAATCGAAGACTGGTCGAAATGCTACCAAACTTTCCAGATCCATCTTATATGTTATGAGGGAAGGTTATGATGGATGTCCATGCAAAAATTCATTTGAAAATTAGATTCTATGAAACTTTTTGAAATGCAAGTTTCTTTCTAAAAATAGTAATATATTATACACTAGTGTATACTAGTTTATGTCAAAAAATAAATTAATTCAAGGGTTGTTCGAAATGTTGCCTAACTTTTAAGATAATTTATATAGATTTTACGAGGGAAGGTTATGATGGAAGTCCATACAAAAAAATCATCTGAAAACTTGATTCTACAAAAATTTTCCAAATGCAAGTTTCGGTCAAAAAATCATAATATATTATACACAAGTTTATACTAGTTTGCTCAAACAATCAAATTAAATCGAGGACTGTACGAAATGATATCAAACTTTTCAGATCCTTCTTATATGTTACGAGGGAAGGTTATTATGGAAGTACATGCAAAGAATCATTTTAAAATTAGATTCTATGAAAGTTTTCGAAATGCAAGTTTCGGTCAAATAATCATTATATATTATACACTAGTTTATACTAGTTTTGCTCAAAAAATCAAATTAAATCGAGGACTGTTCGAAACGATACCAATCTTTTCAGATCCTTCTTATATGTTACGAGGGGAGGTTATGATTGAAGTCCATGCAAAAAAATTAATTGAAAATTAGATTCTACGAAACTTTTTGAAATGCGAGTTTCGGTCAAAAGATCGTAATATATTATACATTAGTTCATACTATTTTCGGTAATAAAAATCAATTAAATCGAGGACTGATCGAAATACTACCAAACTTTCCAGATCCATCTTATATGTTACGAGGGAAGGTTATGATGGATGTCCATGCAAAAATTCATTTGAAGATTAGATTCTATGAAACTTTTTGAAATGCAAGTTTCGTTCAGAAAATAGTAATATATTATACACTAGTGTATACTAGTTTATGTCAAAAAATCAATTAAATCAAGGACTGTTCGAAATGTTGCAAAACTTTTAAGATAATTTATATATTTTACGAGGGAAGGTTATGATGGAGGTCCATACAAAAAAATCATCTGAAAACTTGATTCTACAAAAACTTTCCAAATGCAAGTTTCGGTCAAAAAATCATAATATATTATACACAAGTTTATACTAGTTTGCTCAAAAAATCAAATTAAATCGAGGACTGTACGAAACGATATCAAACTTTTCAGATCCTTCTTATATGTTACGAGGGAAGGTTATTATGGAAGTACATGCAAAGAATAATTTGAAAATTAAATTCTATGAAAGTTTTTGAAATGCAAGTTTCGGTCAAAAAATCATTATATATTATACACTAATTTATACTAGTTTTGCCCAAAAAATCAAATTAAATCGATGACTATTCGAAACGATACAAAACTTTTCAGATCCTTCTTATATGTTGCGAGGGGAGGTTATGATTGAAGTCCATGCATAAAAATCAATTAAAAATTAGATTCTACGAAACTTTTTGAAATGCGAGTTTCGGTCAAAAATTCGTAATATATTATACATTAGTTCATACTAGTTTCGGTAAAAAAAATCAATTAAATTGAAGACTGGTCGAAATGCTACCAAACTTTCCAGATCCATCTTATATGTTATGAGGGAAGGTTATGATGGATGTCCATGCAAAATTTCATTTGAAAATTAGATTCTATGAAACTTTTTGAAATGCAAGTTTCGTTCAAAAAACAGTAATATATTATACACTAGTGTATACTAGTTTATGTCAAAAAATCAATTAAATCAAGGACTGTTCGAAATGTTGCCTAACTTTTAAGATAATTTATATATATTTTACGAGGGAAGGTTATGATGGAAGTCCATACAAAAAAATCATCTGAAAACTTGATTCTACAAAATTTTTCCAAATGCAAGTTTCGGTCAAAAAATCATAATATATTATACACAAGTTTATACTAGTTTGCTCAAAAAATCAAATTAAATCGAGGACTGTACGAAACGATATCAAACTTTTCAGATCCTTCTTATATGTTACGAGGGAAGGTTATTATGGAAGTACATGCAAAGAATAATTTGAAAATTAGATTCTATGAAAGTTTTCGAAATGCAAGTTTCGGTCAAAAAATCATTATATATTATACACTAGTTTATACTAGTTTTGCTCAAAAAATCAAATTAAATCGAGGACTGTTCGAAACGATACAAAACTTTTCAGATCCTTCTTATATGTTGCGAGGGGAGGTTATGATTGAAGTCCATGCATAAAAATCAATTGATAATTAGATTCTACGAAACTTTTTGAAATGCGAGTTTCGATCAAAAAATCGTAATATATTATACATTAGTTCATACTATTTTCAGTAATAAAAATCAATTAAATCGAGGACTGATCAAAATACTACCAAACTTTCCAGATCCATCTTATATGTTACGATGGAAGGTTATGATGGATGTCTATGCAAAAATTCATTTGAAAATTAGATTCTATGAAACTTTTTGAAATGCAAGTTTCGTTCAAAAAATAGTAATATATTATACACTACTGTATCCCAGTTTATGTCAAATAATCAATTAAATCAAGGACTGTTTGAAATGTTGCCTAACTTTTAAGATAATTTATATATTTTACGAGTGAAGGTTATGATGGAAGTCCATACAAAAAAATCATATGAAAACTTGATTCTAAAATTTTTTTCCAAATGCATGTTTCTGTCAAAAAATCATAATATATTATACACAAGTTTATACTAGTTTGCTCAAAAAATCAAATTAAATCGAGGACTGTACGAAACGATATAAAACTTTTCAGATCCTTCTTATATGTTACGAGGGAATGTTATTATGGAAGTACATGCAAAGATTAATTTGAAAATTAGATTCTATGAATGTTTTCGAAATGCAAGTTTCGGTCAAAAAATCATTATATATTATACACTAGTTTATACTAGTTTTGCTCAAAAAATCAAATTAAATCGAGGACTGTTCGAAACGATACAAAACTTTTCAGATCCTTCTTATATGTTACGAGGGGAGGTTATGATTGAAGTCCATGCAAAAAAATCAATTGAAAATTAGATTCTATGAAACTTTTTGAAATGCGAGTTTCGGTCAAAAAATCGTAATATATTGTACATTAGTTCATACTATTTTCGGTAAAAAAAATTAATTAAATCGAGGACTGATTGAAATGCTACCAAACTTTCCAGTATGTTACGAGGGAAGGTTATGATGGATGTCCATGCAAAAATTCATTTGAAAATTAGATTCTATGAAACTTTTTGAAATGCATGTTTCGTTCAAAAAATAGTAATATATTATATACTAGTGTATACTAGTTTATTTCAAAAAATCATTTAAATCAAGGACTGTTCGAAATGTTGCAAAACTTTTAAGATGATTTTTATATTTTACGAGGGAAGGTTATGATGGAAGTCCATACAAAAAAATAATCTGAAAACTTGATTCTACAAAATTTTTCCAAATGCAAGTTTCGGTCAAAATATCATAATATATTATACACAAGTTTATACTAGTTTGCTCAAAAAATCAAATTAAATCGAGGAATGTACGAAACAATATCAAACTTTTCAGATCCTTCTTATATGTTACGAGGGAAGGTTATTATGGAAGTACATGCAAAGAATAATTTGAAAATTGGATTCTATGAAAGTTTTCGAAATGCAAGTTTCGGTCAAAAAATCATTATATATTATACACTAGTTTATACTAGTTTTGCTCAAAAAATCAAATTAAACCGAGGACTGTTCGAAACGATACAAAACATTTCAAATCCTTCTTATATGTTACGAGGGGAGGTTATGATTGAAGTCCATGCAAAAAAAATCAATTGAAAATTAGATTCTACGGAACTTTGTGAAATGCGAGTTTCGGTCAAAAAATCGTAATATATTATACATTAGTTCGTACTATTTTCGGTATAAAAAATCAATTAAATCGAGGACTAATCGAAATGCTACCAAACTTTCCAGATCCATCTTATATGTTACGAGGGAAAGTTATGATGGATGTCCATGCAAAAATTCATTTGAAAATTAGATTCTATGAAACTTTTTGAAATGCAAGTTTTTTTTCAAAAAATAGTAATATATTATACACTAGTGTATACTAGTTTATATCAAAAAATTAATTAAATCAAGGACTGTTCGAAATGTTGCAAAACTTTTAAGATAATTTATATATTTTACGAGGGAAGGTTATGATGGAAGTCCATACAAAAAAATCATATGAAAACTTGATTCTACAAAATTTTTCCAAATGCATGTTTCGGTCAAAAAATCATAATATATTATACACAAGTTTATACTAGTTTGCTCAAAAAATAAAATTAAATCGAGGACTGTACGAAACGATATCAAACTTTTCAGATTATTCCTAAATGTTACGAGGGAAGGTTATTATGGAAGTACATGCAAAAAATCATTTGAAAATAAGATTCTATGAAACTCTTCGAAATGCAAGTTTCGGTCAAAAAATCATTATATATTATACACTAGTTTATACTAATTTTGCTCAAAAAATCAAATTAAATCGAGGACTGTTCGAAACGATACAAAACTTTTCAGATCCTTCTTATATGTTACGAGGGGAGGTTATGATTGAAGTCCATGCAAAAAAATCAATTGAAAATCAGATTCTACGAAACTTTTTGAAATGCGAGTTTCGGTCAAAAAATCGTAATATATTATACATTAGTTCATACTATTTTCGGTAAAAAAAATCATTTAAATCGAGGACTGATCGAAATGCTACCAAACATTCTAGATCCATCTTATATGTTATGAGGGAAGGTTATGATGGATGTCCATGCAAAAATTCATTTGAAAATTAGATTCTATGAAACTTTTTGAAATGCAAGTTTCGTTCAAAAAATAGTAATATATTATACACTAGTGTATACTAGTTTATGTCAAAAAATTAATTAAATCAAGGACTGTTCGAAATGTTGCAAAACTTTTAAGATAATTTATATATTTTACGAGGGAAGGTTATGATGGAAGTCCATACAAAAAAATCACCTAAAAGCTTGATTCTACAAAATTTTTCCAAATGCAAGTTTCGGTCAAAAAATCATAATATATTATACACAATTTTATACTAGTTTGCTCAAAAAATAAAATTAAATCGAGGACTGTACGAAACGATATCAAACTTTTCAGATCCTTCTTATATGTTACGAGGGAAGGTTATTATGGAAGTACATGCAAAGAATCATTTGAAAATTAGATTCTATGAAACTTTTCGAAATGCAAGTTTTGGTCAAAAAATCATTATATATTATACACTAGTTTATACTAGTTTTGCTCAAAAAATAAAATTAAATCGAGGACTATTCGAAACGATACAAAACTTATCATATCCTTCTAATATGTTGTGAGGGGAGGTTATGATTGAAGTCCATGCATAAAAATCAATTGAAAATTAGATTCTACGAAACTTTTTGAAATGCGAGTTTCGGTCAAAAAATTGTAATATATTATACATTAGTTCATACTAGTTTCGGTAAAAAAAATCAATTAAATCGAGGACTGATCGAATTGCGACCAAACTTTCCAGATCCATCTTATATGTTATGAGGGAAGGTTATGATGGATGTCCATGCAAAAATTCATTTGAAAATTAGATTCTATGAAACTTATTGAAATGCAAGTTACGTTCAAAAAATACTAATATATTATACACTAGTGCATACTAGTTTATGTCAAAAAATCAATTAAATGGAGGAAAGTTCGAAATGTTGCATAACTTTTAAGATAATTTATATATATTTTATGAGGGAAGGTTATGATGGAAGTCCATACAAAAAAATAATCTGAAAACTTGATTCTACAAAAAATTTCCAAATGCAAGTTTCGGTAAAAAATCATAATATATTATACACAAGTTTATACTAGTTTGCTCAAAAAATAAAATTAAATCGAGAACTGTACGAAACGATATCAAACTTTTCAGATCCTTCTTATATGTTACGAGGGAAGGTTATTCTAGAAGTAGATTCAAAGAATCATTTGAAAATTAGATTCTATGAAACTTTTCGAAATGCAAGATTTGGTCAAAAAATCATTATATATTATACACTAGTTTATACTAGTTTTGCTCAAAAAATCAAATTAAATCGAGGACTGTTCGAAACGATACAAAACTTTTCAGATCCTTCTTATATGTTACGAAGAGAGGTTATGATTGAAGTCCATGCAAAAAAATCAATTGAAAATTAGATTCTACGAAACTTTTTGAAATGCGAGTTTCGGTCAAAAAATCATAATATATTATACATTAGTTCGTACTATTTTCGGTATAAAAAAAATTAAATCGAGGACTGATCGAAATGCTACCAAACTTTCCAGATCCATCTTATATGTTACGAGGGAAGATTATGATGTATGTCCATGCAAAAATTCATTTGAAAATTCGATTCTAAGAAACTTTTTGAAATGCATGTTTCGTTCAAAAAATAGTAATATATTATACACTAGTGTATACTAGTTTATGTCAAAAAATCAATTAAATCAAGGACTGTTCGAAATGTTGCAAACTTTTAAGATAATTTATATATTTTACGAGGGAAGGTTATGATGGACGTCCATACAAAAAAAACATCTGAAAACTTGATTCTACAAAATTTTTCCAAATGCAAGTTTCGGTCAAAAAATCATAATATATTATACACAAGTTTATACTAGTTTGCTCAAAAAATAAAATTAAATCGAGGACTGTGCGAAACGATATCAAACTTTTCAGATCCTTCTTATATGTTACGAGGGAAGGTTATTATGGAAGTACATGCAAAGAATCATTTGAAAATAAGATTCTATGAAACTTTTCGAAATGCAAGTTTCGGTCAAAAAATCATTATATATTATACACTAGTTTATACTAGTTTTGCTCAAAAAATCAAATTAAATCGAGGACTGTTCGAAACGATACAAAACTTTTCAGATCCTTCTTATATGTTACGAGGGGAGGTTATGATTGAAGTCCATGCAAAATAACATTTGAAAATTAGATTCTACGAAACTTTTTGAAATGCGAGTTTCGGTCAAAAAATCGTAATATATTATACATTAGTTCATACTATTTTCGGTAAAAAAAATCAATTAAATCGAGGAGTGATCGAAATGCTACCAAACATTCTAGATCCATCTTATATGTTATGAGGGAAGGTTATGATGGATGTCCATGCAAAAATTCATTTGAAAATTAGATTCTATGAGACTTTTTGAAATGCAAGTTTCATTCAAAAAATAGTAATATATTATACACTAGTGTATACTAGTTTATGTCAAAAAAATCATTTAAATCGAGGACTGTTCGAAATGTTGCAAAACTTTTTAGATAATTTATATATTTTACGAGGGAAGGTTATGATGGAAGTCCATACAAAAAAATCATCTGAAAACTTGATTCTACAAAATTTTTCCAAATGCAAGTTTCGGTCAAAAAATCATAATATATTATACACAAGTTTATACTAGTTTGCTTAAAAAATCAAATTAAATCGAGGAATGTACGAAACGATATCAAACTTTTCAGATCCTTCTTATATGTTACGAGGGAAGGTTATTATGGAAGTACATGCAAAGAATCATTTGAAAATTAGATTCTATGAAATTTTTCGAAATGCAAGTTTCGGTCAAAAAATCATTATATATTATACACTAGTTTATACTAGTTTTGCTCAAAAAATCAAATTAAATCGAGGACTGTTTGAAACGATACAAAACTTTTCAGATCCTTCTTATATGTTACGAAGAGAGGTTATGATTGAAGTCCATGTAAAAAAATCAATTGAAAATTAGATTCTACGAAACTTTTTGAAATGCGAGTTTCGGTCAAAAAATCGTAATATATTATACATTAGTTCGTACTATTTTCGGTATAAAAAAAAATTAAATCGAGGACTGATCGAAATGCTACCAAACTTTCCAGATCCATCTTATATGTTACGAGGGAAGGTTATGATGGATGTCCATGCAAAAATTCATTTGAAAATTAGATTCTATGAAACTTTTTGAAATGCAAGTTTCGTTCAAAAAATAGTAATATATTATACACTAGTGTATACTAGTTTATGTCAAAAAATTAATTAAATCAGGGCCTGTTCGAAATGTTGCAAAACTTTTAAGATAATTTATATATTTTACGAGGGAAGGTTATGATGGAAGTCCATACAAAAAAATCATCTGAAAACTTGATTCTACAAAAATTTTCCAAATGCAAGTTTCGGTCAAAAAATCATAATATATTATACACAAGTTTATACTAGTTTGCTCAAAAAATCAAATTAAATAGAGGATTGTACGAAACGATATCAAACTTTTCAGATCCTTCTTATATGTTACGAGGGAAGGTTATTATGGAAGTACATGCAAAGAATCATTTGAAAATTAGATTCTATGAAAGTTTTCGAAATGCAAGTTTCGGTCAAAAAATCATTATATATTATACACAAGTTTATATTAGTTTTGCTCAAAAAATCAAATTAAATCGAGGACTATTCGAAACGATACAAAACATTTCAGATCCTTCTTATATGTTACGAGGAGAGGTTATGATTGAAGTCCATGCAAAAAAATCAATTGAAAATTGGATTCTACGAAACTTTTTGAAATGCGAGTTTCGGTAAAAAAATCGTAATATATTATACATTAGTTCGTACTATTTTCGGTATAAAAAAAATTAAATCGAGGATTGATCGAAATGCTACCAAACATTCCAGATCCATCTTATATGTTACGAGGGAAGGTTATGATGGATGTCCATGCAAAATTTCATTTGAAAATTAGATTCTATTAAACTTTTTGAAATGCAAGTTTCGTTCAAAAAATAGTAATATATTATACACTAGTGTATACTAGTTAATGTCAAAAAATTATTTAAATCAAGGACTGTTCGAAATGTTGCAAAACTTTTAAGATAATTTATATATATTTTACGAGGGAAGGTTATGATGGAAGTCCATACAAAAAAATCATCTGAAAACTTGATTCTACAAAATTTTTCCAAATGCAAGTTTCGGTAAAAAATCATAATATATTATACATAAGTTTATACTAGTTTGCTCAAAAAATCAAATTAAATCGAGGACTGTACGAAACGATAGCAAACTTTTCAGATCCTTCTTATATGTTACGAGGGAAGGTTATTCTGGAAGTACATGCAAAGAATCATTTGAAATTTAGATTCTATGAAACTTTTCGAAATGCAAGTTTTGGTCAAAAAATTATTATATATTATACACTAGTTTATACTAGTTTTGCTCAAAAAATCAAATTATATCGAGGACTGTTCGAAACGATACAAAACTTTTCAGATCCTTCTTATATGTTGCGAGGGAAGGTTATGATTGAAGTCCATGCATAAAAATCAATTGAAAATTAGACTCTACGAACCTTTTTGAAATGCGAGTTTCGGTAAAAAAATCGTAATATATTATACATTAGTTCATACTAGTTTCGGTAAAAAAATATCAATTAAATCGAGGACTGATCGAAATGCTACCAAACTTTTCAGATGCATCTTATATGTTATGAGGGAAGGTTATGATGGATTCCATGCAAAAATTCATTTGAAAATTAGATTCTATGAAACTTTTTGAAATGCAAGTTACGTTCAAAAAATACTAATATATTATACACTAGTGTATACAAGTTTATATCAAAATATCAATTAAATGGAGGACTGTTCGAAATGTTGCATAACTTTTAAGATAATTTATATATATTTTACAAGGGAAGGTTATGATGGAAGTCCATATAAAAAAATCATCTGAAAACTTGATTCTATAAAATTTTTCCAAATGCAAGTTTCGGTCAAAAAATCATAATATATTATACACAAGTTTATACTAGTTTGCTTAAAAAATCAAATTAAATCGAGGAATGTACGAAACGATATCAAACTTTTCAGATCCTTCTTATATGTTACGAGCGAAGGTTATTATGGAAGTACATGCAAAGAATTATTTGAAAATTAGATTCTATGAAAGTTTTCGAAATGCAAGTTTCGGTCAAAAATTCATTATATATTATACACTAGTTTATACTAGTTTTGCTCAAAAAATCAAATTAAATCAAGGACTGTTCGAAACGATACAAAACTTTTCAGATCCTTCTTATACGTTACGAGGGGAGGTTATGATTGAAGTCCATGCAAAAAAATCAATTGAAAATTAGATTCTACGAAACTTTTTAAAATGCGAGTTTCGGTCAAAAAATCGTAATATATTATACATTAGTTCGTACTATTTTCGGTATAAAAAAATATTATATCGAGGACTGATTGAAATGCTACCAAACTTTCCAAATCCATCTTATATGTCACGAGGGAAGGTTATGATGGATGTCCATGCAAAAATTCATTTGAAAATTAGATTCTATGAAACTTTTTGAAATGCAAGTTTCGTTCAAAAAATAGTAATATATTATACACTAGTGTATACTAGTTTATGTCAAAAAATTAATTAAATCAAGGACTGTTCGAAATGTTGCAAAACTTTTAAGATAATTTATATTTTTTACGAGGGAAGGTTATGATGGAAGTCCAAACAAAAAAATCATCTGAAAACTTGATTCTACAAAATTTTTCCAAATGCAAGTTTCGGTCAAAAAATCATAATATATTATACACAAGTTTATACTAGTTTGCTCAAAAAATAAAATTAAATCGAGGACTGTACGAAACGATATCAAGCTTTTCAGATCCTTCTTATATGTTACGAGGGAAGGTTATTATGGAAGTACATGCAAATAATCATTTGAAAATTAGATTCTATGAAACTTTTCAAAATGCAAGTTTTTGTCAAAAAATCATTATATATTATACACTAGTTTATACTAGTTTTGCTCAAAAAAACAAATTAAATCGAGGATTGTTCGAAACGATACAAAACTTATCAGATCCTTCTAATATGTTGCGAGGGGATGTTTGATTGAAGTCCATGCATAAAAATCAATTGAAAATTAGATTCTACGTAACTTTTTGAAATGTGAGTTTCGGTCATAAAATCGTAATATATTATACATTAGTTCATACTAGTTTCGGTATAAAAAATCAATTAAATCGAGGACTGATCAAAATGCTACAAAACTTTCCAGATCCATCTTATATGTTATGAGGGAAGGTTATGATGGATGTCCATGCAAAAATTCATTTGAAAATTAGATTCTATGAAACTTTTTGAAATGCAAGTTACGTTCAAAAAATACTAATATATTATACACTAGTGTATACTAGTTTATGTCAAAAAATCAATTAAATAGAGGAAAGTTCGAAATGTTGCATAACTTTTAAGATAATTTATGTATATTTTATGAGGGAAGGTTATGATGGAAGTCCATACAAAAAAATCATCTGAAAACTTGATTCTACAAAAATTTTCCAAATGCAAGTTTCGGTAAAAAATCATAATATATTATACATAAGTTTATAGTAGTTTGCTCAAAAAATCAAATTAAATCGAGGACTGTACGAATCGATTTCAAACTTTTCAGATCCTTCTTATATGTTACGAGGGAAGGTTATTCTGGAAGTACATGCAAAGAATCATTTGAAAATTAGATTCTATAAAACTTTTCGAAATGCCAGTTTTGGTCATAAAATCATTATATATTATACACTAGTTTATACTAGTTTTGCTCAAAAAATCAAATTAAATCGAGGACTGTTCGAAACGATACAAAACTTTTCAGATCCTTCTTATATGTTGCGAGGGGAGGTTATGATTGAAGTCCATGCATAAAAATCAATTGAAAATTAGATTCTACGAACCTTTTTGAAATGCGAGTTTCGGTAAAAAAATCGTAATATATTATACATTAGTTCATACTAGTTTCGGTAAAAAAAATCAATTAAATTGAGGACTGATCGAAATGCTACCAAACTTTCCAGATGCATCTTATATGTTATGAGGGAAGGTTATGATGGATTCCATGCAAAAATTCATTTGAAAATTAGATTCTATGAAACTTTTTGAAATGCAAGTTTCGTTCAAAAAATACTAATATATTATACACTAGTGTATACTAGTTTATGTCAAAATATCAATTAAATGGAGGACTGTTTGAAATGTTGCATAACTTTTAAGATAATTTATATATATTTTACGAGGGAAGGTTATGATGGAAGTCCATACAAAAAAATCATCTGAAAACTTGATTCTACAAAATTTTTCCAAATGCAAGTTTCGGTAAAAAATCATAATATATTATACATAAGTTTATACTAGTTTGCTCAAAAAATCAAATTAAATCGAGGACTGTACGAAACGATAGCAAACTTTTCAGATCCTTCTTATATGTTACGAGGGAATGTTATTATGGAAGTACATGCAAAGAATAATTTGAAAATTGGATTCTATGAAAGTTTTCGAAATGCAAGTTTCGGTCAAAAAATCATTATATATTATACACTAGTTTATACTAGTTTTGCTCAAAAAATCAAATTAACCCGAGGACTGTTCGAAACAATACAAAACTTTTCAAATCCTTCATATATGTTACGAGGGGAAGTTATTATTGAAGTCCATGCAAAAAAAAATCAATTGAAAATTAGATTCTACGGAACTTTGTGAAATGCGAGTTTCGGTCAAAAAATCGTAATATATTATACATTAGTTCGTACTATTTTCGGTATAAAAAATCAATTAAATCGAGGACTGATCGAAATGCTACCAAACTTTCCAGATCCATCTTATATGTTACGAGGGAAGGTTATGATTGATGTCCATGCAAAAATTCATTTGAAAATTAGATTCTATGAAACTTTTTGAAATGCAAGTTTCTTTCAAAAAATAGTAATATATTATACACTAGTGTATACTAGTTTATATCAAAAAATTAATTAAATCAAGGACTGTTCGAAATGTTGCAAAACTTTTAAGATAATTTATATATTTTACGAGGGAAGGTTATGATGGAAGTCCATACAAAAAAATCATATGAAAACTTGATTCTACAAAAATTTTCCAAATGCATGTTTCGGTCAAAAAATCATAATATATTATACACAAGTTTATACTAGTTTACTCAAAAAATAAAATTAAATCGAGGACTGTACGAAACGATATCAAACTTTTCAGATTATTCCTAAATGTTACGAGGGAAGGTTATTATGGAAGTACATGCAAAAAATCATTTGAAAATAAGATTCTATGAAACTCTTCGAAATGCAAGTTTCAGTCAAAAACTCATTATATATTATACATTAGTTTATACTAGTTTTGCTCAAAAAATAAAATTAAATCGAGGACTATTCGAAACGATACAAAACTTATCAGATCCTTCTAATATGTTGCGAGGGGAGGTTATGATTGAAGTCCATGCATAAAAATCAATTGAAAATTAGATTCTACGAAACTTTTTGAAATGCGAGTTTCGGTCAAAAAATTGTAATATATTATACATTAGTTCATACTAGTTTCGGTAAAAAAAATCAATTAAATCGAGGACTGATCGAAATGCTACCAAACTTTCCAGATCCATCTTATATGTTATGAGGGAAGGTTATGATGGATGTCCATGCAAAAATTCATTTGAAAATTAGATTCTATGAAACTTTTTAAAATGCAAGTTACGTTCAAAAAATACTAATATATTATACACTAGTGTATACTAGTTTATGTCAAAAAATCAATTAAATGGAGGAAAGTTCGAAATGTTGCATAACTTTTAAGATAATTTATATATATTTTACGAGGGAAGGTTATGATGGAAGTCCATACAAAAAAATCATCTAAAAACTTGATTCTACAAAAATTTTCCAAATGCAAGTTTCGGTAAAAAATCATAATATATTATACACAAGTTTATACTAGTTTGCTCAAAAAATAAAATTAAATCGAGGACTGTACGAAACGATATCAAACTTTTCAGATCCTTCTTATATGTTTCGAGGGAAGGTTATTCTAGAAGTAGATTCAAAGAATCATTTGAAAATTAGATTCTATGATACTTTTCGAAATGCAAGATTTGGTCAAAAAATCATTATATATTATACACTAGTTTATACTAGTTTTGCTCAAAAAATCAAATTAAATCGAGGACTGTTCGAAACAATACAAAACTTTTCAGATCCTTCTTATATGTTACGAAGAGAGGTTATGATTGAAGTCCATGCAAAAAAATCAATTGAAAATTTGATTCTACGAAACTTTTTGAAATGCGAGTTTCGGTCAAAAAATTGTAATATATTATACATTAGTTCGTACTATTTTCGGTATAAAAAAAATTAAATGGAGGACTAATCGAAATGCTACCAAACTTTCCAGATCCATCTTATATGTCACGAGGGAAGATTATGATGGATGTCCATGCAAAAATTCATTTGAAAATTAGATTCTATGAAACTTTTTGAAATGCAAGTTTCGTTCAAAAAATAGTAATATATTATACACTAGTGTATACTAGTTTATGTCAAAAAATTAATTAAATCAGGGCCTGTTCGAAATGTTGCAAATCTTTTAAGATAATTTATATATTTTACGAGGGAAGGTTATGATGGAAGTCCATACAAAAAAATCATCTGAAAACTTGATTCTACAAAATTTTTCCAAATGCAAGTTTCGGTCAAAAAATCATAATATATTATACACAAGTTTATACTAGTTTGCTCAAAAAATAAAGTTAAATCGAGGACTGTACGAAACGATATCAAGCTTTTCAGATCCTTCTTATATGTTACGAGGGAAGGTTATTATGGAAGTACATGCAAATAATCATTTGAAAATTAGATTCTATGAAACTTTTCAAAATGCAAGTTTTTGTCAAAAAATCATTATATATTATACACTAGTTTATACTAGTTTTGCTCAAAAAAACAAATTAAATCGAGGATTGTTCGAAACGATACAAAACTTATCAGATCCTTCTAATATGTTGCGAGGGGATGTTTGATTGAAGTCCATGCATAAAAATCAATTGAAAATTAGATTCTACGTAACTTTTTGAAATGTGAGTTTCGGTCATAAAATCGTAATATATTATACATTAGTTCATACTAGTTTCGGTATAAAAAATCAATTAAATCGAGGACTGATCAAAATGCTACAAAACTTTCCAGATCCATCTTATATGTTATGAGGGAAGGTTATGATGGATGTCCATGCAAAAATTCATTTGAAAATTAGATTCTATGAAACTTTTTGAAATGCAAGTTACGTTCAAAAAATACTAATATATTATACACTAGTGTATACTAGTTTATGTCAAAAAATCAATTAAATAGAGGAAAGTTCGAAATGTTGCATAACTTTTAAGATAATTTATGTATATTTTATGAGGGAAGGTTATGATGGAAGTCCATACAAAAAAATCATCTGAAAACTTGATTCTACAAAAATTTTCCAAATGCAAGTTTCGGTAAAAAATCATAATATATTATACATAAGTTTATAGTAGTTTGCTCAAAAAATCAAATTAAATCGAGGACTGTACGAATCGATTTCAAACTTTTCAGATCCTTCTTATATGTTACGAGGGAAGGTTATTCTGGAAGTACATGCAAAGAATCATTTGAAAATTAGATTCTATAAAACTTTTCGAAATGCCAGTTTTGGTCATAAAATCATTATATATTATACACTAGTTTATACTAGTTTTGCTCAAAAAATCAAATTAAATCGAGGACTGTTCGAAACGATACAAAACTTTTCAGATCCTTCTTATATGTTGCGAGGGGAGGTTATGATTGAAGTCCATGCATAAAAATCAATTGAAAATTAGATTCTACGAACCTTTTTGAAATGCGAGTTTCGGTAAAAAAATCGTAATATATTATACATTAGTTCATACTAGTTTCGGTAAAAAAAATCAATTAAATTGAGGACTGATCGAAATGCTACCAAACTTTCCAGATGCATCTTATATGTTATGAGGGAAGGTTATGATGGATTCCATGCAAAAATTCATTTGAAAATTAGATTCTATGAAACTTTTTGAAATGCAAGTTTCGTTCAAAAAATACTAATATATTATACACTAGTGTATACTAGTTTATGTCAAAATATCAATTAAATGGAGGACTGTTTGAAATGTTGCATAACTTTTAAGATAATTTATATATATTTTACGAGGGAAGGTTATGATGGAAGTCCATACAAAAAAATCATCTGAAAACTTGATTCTACAAAATTTTTCCAAATGCAAGTTTCGGTAAAAAATCATAATATATTATACATAAGTTTATACTAGTTTGCTCAAAAAATCAAATTAAATCGAGGACTGTACGAAACGATAGCAAACTTTTCAGATCCTTCTTATATGTTACGAGGGAATGTTATTATGGAAGTACATGCAAAGAATAATTTGAAAATTGGATTCTATGAAAGTTTTCGAAATGCAAGTTTCGGTCAAAAAATCATTATATATTATACACTAGTTTATACTAGTTTTGCTCAAAAAATCAAATTAACCCGAGGACTGTTCGAAACAATACAAAACTTTTCAAATCCTTCATATATGTTACGAGGGGAAGTTATTATTGAAGTCCATGCAAAAAAAAATCAATTGAAAATTAGATTCTACGGAACTTTGTGAAATGCGAGTTTCGGTCAAAAAATCGTAATATATTATACATTAGTTCGTACTATTTTCGGTATAAAAAATCAATTAAATCGAGGACTGATCGAAATGCTACCAAACTTTCCAGATCCATCTTATATGTTACGAGGGAAGGTTATGATTGATGTCCATGCAAAAATTCATTTGAAAATTAGATTCTATGAAACTTTTTGAAATGCAAGTTTCTTTCAAAAAATAGTAATATATTATACACTAGTGTATACTAGTTTATATCAAAAAATTAATTAAATCAAGGACTGTTCGAAATGTTGCAAAACTTTTAAGATAATTTATATATTTTACGAGGGAAGGTTATGATGGAAGTCCATACAAAAAAATCATATGAAAACTTGATTCTACAAAAATTTTCCAAATGCATGTTTCGGTCAAAAAATCATAATATATTATACACAAGTTTATACTAGTTTACTCAAAAAATAAAATTAAATCGAGGACTGTACGAAACGATATCAAACTTTTCAGATTATTCCTAAATGTTACGAGGGAAGGTTATTATGGAAGTACATGCAAAAAATCATTTGAAAATAAGATTCTATGAAACTCTTCGAAATGCAAGTTTCAGTCAAAAACTCATTATATATTATACATTAGTTTATACTAGTTTTGCTCAAAAAATAAAATTAAATCGAGGACTATTCGAAACGATACAAAACTTATCAGATCCTTCTAATATGTTGCGAGGGGAGGTTATGATTGAAGTCCATGCATAAAAATCAATTGAAAATTAGATTCTACGAAACTTTTTGAAATGCGAGTTTCGGTCAAAAAATTGTAATATATTATACATTAGTTCATACTAGTTTCGGTAAAAAAAATCAATTAAATCGAGGACTGATCGAAATGCTACCAAACTTTCCAGATCCATCTTATATGTTATGAGGGAAGGTTATGATGGATGTCCATGCAAAAATTCATTTGAAAATTAGATTCTATGAAACTTTTTAAAATGCAAGTTACGTTCAAAAAATACTAATATATTATACACTAGTGTATACTAGTTTATGTCAAAAAATCAATTAAATGGAGGAAAGTTCGAAATGTTGCATAACTTTTAAGATAATTTATATATATTTTACGAGGGAAGGTTATGATGGAAGTCCATACAAAAAAATCATCTAAAAACTTGATTCTACAAAAATTTTCCAAATGCAAGTTTCGGTAAAAAATCATAATATATTATACACAAGTTTATACTAGTTTGCTCAAAAAATAAAATTAAATCGAGGACTGTACGAAACGATATCAAACTTTTCAGATCCTTCTTATATGTTTCGAGGGAAGGTTATTCTAGAAGTAGATTCAAAGAATCATTTGAAAATTAGATTCTATGATACTTTTCGAAATGCAAGATTTGGTCAAAAAATCATTATATATTATACACTAGTTTATACTAGTTTTGCTCAAAAAATCAAATTAAATCGAGGACTGTTCGAAACAATACAAAACTTTTCAGATCCTTCTTATATGTTACGAAGAGAGGTTATGATTGAAGTCCATGCAAAAAAATCAATTGAAAATTTGATTCTACGAAACTTTTTGAAATGCGAGTTTCGGTCAAAAAATTGTAATATATTATACATTAGTTCGTACTATTTTCGGTATAAAAAAAATTAAATGGAGGACTAATCGAAATGCTACCAAACTTTCCAGATCCATCTTATATGTCACGAGGGAAGATTATGATGGATGTCCATGCAAAAATTCATTTGAAAATTAGATTCTATGAAACTTTTTGAAATGCAAGTTTCGTTCAAAAAATAGTAATATATTATACACTAGTGTATACTAGTTTATGTCAAAAAATTAATTAAATCAGGGCCTGTTCGAAATGTTGCAAATCTTTTAAGATAATTTATATATTTTACGAGGGAAGGTTATGATGGAAGTCCATACAAAAAAATCATCTGAAAACTTGATTCTACAAAATTTTTCCAAATGCAAGTTTCGGTCAAAAAATCATAATATATTATACACAAGTTTATACTAGTTTGCTCAAAAAATAAAGTTAAATCGAGGACTGTACGAAACGATATCAAGCTTTTCAGATCCTTCTTATATGTTACGAGGGAAGGTTATTATGGAAGTACATGCAAATAATCATTTGAAAATTAGATTCTATGAAACTTTTCAAAATGCAAGTTTTTGTCAAAAAATCATTATATATTATACACTAGTTTATACTAGTTTTGCTCAAAAAAACAAATTAAATCGAGGATTGTTCGAAACGATACAAAACTTATCAGATCCTTCTAATATGTTGCGAGGGGATGTTTGATTGAAGTCCATGCATAAAAATCAATTGAAAATTAGATTCTACGTAACTTTTTGAAATGTGAGTTTCGGTCATAAAATCGTAATATATTATACATTAGTTCATACTAGTTTCGGTATAAAAAATCAATTAAATCGAGGACTGATCAAAATGCTACAAAACTTTCCAGATCCATCTTATATGTTATGAGGGAAGGTTATGATGGATGTCCATGCAAAAATTCATTTGAAAATTAGATTCTATGAAACTTTTTGAAATGCAAGTTACGTTCAAAAAATACTAATATATTATACACTAGTGTATACTAGTTTATGTCAAAAAATCAATTAAATAGAGGAAAGTTCGAAATGTTGCATAACTTTTAAGATAATTTATGTATATTTTATGAGGGAAGGTTATGATGGAAGTCCATACAAAAAAATCATCTGAAAACTTGATTCTACAAAAATTTTCCAAATGCAAGTTTCGGTAAAAAATCATAATATATTATACATAAGTTTATAGTAGTTTGCTCAAAAAATCAAATTAAATCGAGGACTGTACGAATCGATTTCAAACTTTTCAGATCCTTCTTATATGTTACGAGGGAAGGTTATTCTGGAAGTACATGCAAAGAATCATTTGAAAATTAGATTCTATAAAACTTTTCGAAATGCCAGTTTTGGTCATAAAATCATTATATATTATACACTAGTTTATACTAGTTTTGCTCAAAAAATCAAATTAAATCGAGGACTGTTCGAAACGATACAAAACTTTTCAGATCCTTCTTATATGTTGCGAGGGGAGGTTATGATTGAAGTCCATGCATAAAAATCAATTGAAAATTAGATTCTACGAACCTTTTTGAAATGCGAGTTTCGGTAAAAAAATCGTAATATATTATACATTAGTTCATACTAGTTTCGGTAAAAAAAATCAATTAAATTGAGGACTGATCGAAATGCTACCAAACTTTCCAGATGCATCTTATATGTTATGAGGGAAGGTTATGATGGATTCCATGCAAAAATTCATTTGAAAATTAGATTCTATGAAACTTTTTGAAATGCAAGTTTCGTTCAAAAAATACTAATATATTATACACTAGTGTATACTAGTTTATGTCAAAATATCAATTAAATGGAGGACTGTTTGAAATGTTGCATAACTTTTAAGATAATTTATATATATTTTACGAGGGAAGGTTATGATGGAAGTCCATACAAAAAAATCATCTGAAAACTTGATTCTACAAAATTTTTCCAAATGCAAGTTTCGGTAAAAAATCATAATATATTATACATAAGTTTATACTAGTTTGCTCAAAAAATCAAATTAAATCGAGGACTGTACGAAACGATAGCAAACTTTTCAGATCCTTCTTATATGTTACGAGGGAATGTTATTATGGAAGTACATGCAAAGAATAATTTGAAAATTGGATTCTATGAAAGTTTTCGAAATGCAAGTTTCGGTCAAAAAATCATTATATATTATACACTAGTTTATACTAGTTTTGCTCAAAAAATCAAATTAACCCGAGGACTGTTCGAAACAATACAAAACTTTTCAAATCCTTCATATATGTTACGAGGGGAAGTTATTATTGAAGTCCATGCAAAAAAAAATCAATTGAAAATTAGATTCTACGGAACTTTGTGAAATGCGAGTTTCGGTCAAAAAATCGTAATATATTATACATTAGTTCGTACTATTTTCGGTATAAAAAATCAATTAAATCGAGGACTGATCGAAATGCTACCAAACTTTCCAGATCCATCTTATATGTTACGAGGGAAGGTTATGATTGATGTCCATGCAAAAATTCATTTGAAAATTAGATTCTATGAAACTTTTTGAAATGCAAGTTTCTTTCAAAAAATAGTAATATATTATACACTAGTGTATACTAGTTTATATCAAAAAATTAATTAAATCAAGGACTGTTCGAAATGTTGCAAAACTTTTAAGATAATTTATATATTTTACGAGGGAAGGTTATGATGGAAGTCCATACAAAAAAATCATATGAAAACTTGATTCTACAAAAATTTTCCAAATGCATGTTTCGGTCAAAAAATCATAATATATTATACACAAGTTTATACTAGTTTACTCAAAAAATAAAATTAAATCGAGGACTGTACGAAACGATATCAAACTTTTCAGATTATTCCTAAATGTTACGAGGGAAGGTTATTATGGAAGTACATGCAAAAAATCATTTGAAAATAAGATTCTATGAAACTCTTCGAAATGCAAGTTTCAGTCAAAAACTCATTATATATTATACATTAGTTTATACTAGTTTTGCTCAAAAAATAAAATTAAATCGAGGACTATTCGAAACGATACAAAACTTATCAGATCCTTCTAATATGTTGCGAGGGGAGGTTATGATTGAAGTCCATGCATAAAAATCAATTGAAAATTAGATTCTACGAAACTTTTTGAAATGCGAGTTTCGGTCAAAAAATTGTAATATATTATACATTAGTTCATACTAGTTTCGGTAAAAAAAATCAATTAAATCGAGGACTGATCGAAATGCTACCAAACTTTCCAGATCCATCTTATATGTTATGAGGGAAGGTTATGATGGATGTCCATGCAAAAATTCATTTGAAAATTAGATTCTATGAAACTTTTTAAAATGCAAGTTACGTTCAAAAAATACTAATATATTATACACTAGTGTATACTAGTTTATGTCAAAAAATCAATTAAATGGAGGAAAGTTCGAAATGTTGCATAACTTTTAAGATAATTTATATATATTTTACGAGGGAAGGTTATGATGGAAGTCCATACAAAAAAATCATCTAAAAACTTGATTCTACAAAAATTTTCCAAATGCAAGTTTCGGTAAAAAATCATAATATATTATACACAAGTTTATACTAGTTTGCTCAAAAAATAAAATTAAATCGAGGACTGTACGAAACGATATCAAACTTTTCAGATCCTTCTTATATGTTTCGAGGGAAGGTTATTCTAGAAGTAGATTCAAAGAATCATTTGAAAATTAGATTCTATGATACTTTTCGAAATGCAAGATTTGGTCAAAAAATCATTATATATTATACACTAGTTTATACTAGTTTTGCTCAAAAAATCAAATTAAATCGAGGACTGTTCGAAACAATACAAAACTTTTCAGATCCTTCTTATATGTTACGAAGAGAGGTTATGATTGAAGTCCATGCAAAAAAATCAATTGAAAATTTGATTCTACGAAACTTTTTGAAATGCGAGTTTCGGTCAAAAAATTGTAATATATTATACATTAGTTCGTACTATTTTCGGTATAAAAAAAATTAAATCGAGGACTAATCGAAATGCTACCAAACTTTCCAGATCCATCTTATATGTTACGAGGGAAGATTATGATGGATGTCCATGCAAAAATTCATTTGAAAATTAGATTCTATGAAACTTTTTGAAATGCAAGTTTCGTTCAAAAAATAGTAATATATTATACACTAGTGTATACTAGTTTATGTCAAAAAATTAATTAAATCAGGGCCTGTTCGAAATGTTGCAAATCTTTTAAGATAATTTATATATTTTACGAGGGAAGGTTATGATGGAAGTCCATACAAAAAAATCATCTGAAAACTTGATTCTACAAAAATTTTCCAAATGCAAGTTTCGGTCAAAAAATCATAATATATTATACACAAGTTTATACTAGTTTGCTCAAAAAATCAAATTAAATCGAGGACTGTACGAAACGATATCAAACTTTTCAGATCCTTCTTATATGTTACGAGGGAAGGTTATTATGGAAGTACATGCAAAGAATCATTTGAAAATTAGATTCTATGAAAGTTTTCGAAATGCAAGTTTCGGTCAAAAAATCATTATATATTATACACTAGTTTATACTAGTTTTGCTCAAAAAATCAAATTAAATCGAGGACTGTTCGAAACGATACAAAACATTTCAGATCCTTCTTATATGTTACGAGGAGAGGTTATTATTGAAGTCCATGCAAAAAAATCAATTGAAAATTAGATTCTACGAAACTTTTTGAAATGCGAGTTTCGGTCAAAAAATCGTAATATATTATACATTAGTTCGTAGTATTTTCGGTATAAAAAAAATTAAATCGAGGATTGATCGAAATGCTACCAAACTTTCCAGATCCATCTTATATGTTACGAGGGAAGGTTATGATGGATGTCCATGCAAAAATTCATTTGAAAATTAGATTCTATGAAACTTTTTGAAATGTAAGTTTCGTTCAAAAAATAGTAATATATTATACACTAGTGTATACTAGTTTCTGTCAAAAAAATTAATTAAATCAAGGACTGTTCGAAATGTTGCAAAACTTTTAAGATAATTTATATATTTTACGAGGGAAGGTTATGATGGAAGTCCATACAAAAAAATCATCTGAAAACTTGATTCTACAAAATTTTTCCAAATGCAAGTTTCGGTAAAAAAATCATAATATATTATACACAGGTTTATACTAGTTTGCTCAAAAAATAAAATTAAATCGAGGACTGTGCGAAACGATATCAAACTTTTCAGATCCTTCTTATATGTTACGAGGGAAGGTTATTATGGAAGTAAATGCAAAGAATCATTTGAAAATAAGATTCTATGAAACTTTTTGAAATGCAAGTTTCGGTCAAAAAATCATTATATATTATACACTAGTTTATACTAGTTTTGCTCAAAAAATCAAATTAAATCGAGGACTGTTCGAAACGATACAAAACTTTTCAGATCCTTCTTATATGTTACGAGGGGATGTTATGATTGAAGTCCATGCAAAAAAATCATTTGAAAATTAGATTCTACGAAACTTTTTGAAATGCGAGTTTCGGTCAAAAAATCGTAATATATTATACAATATTTCATACTATTTTCGGTAAAAAAAAATCAATTAAATCGAGGAGTGATCGAAATGCTACCAAACATTCTAGATCCATCTTATATGTTATGAGGGAAGGTTATGATGGATGTCCATGCAAAAATTCATTTGAAAATTAGATTCTATGAAACTTTTTGAAATGCAAGTTTCATTCAAAAAATAGTAATATATTATAAACTAGTGTATACTAGTTTATGTCAAAAAATCATTTAAATCGAGGACTGTTCGAAATGTTGCAAAACCTTTAAGATAATTTATATATTTTACGAGGGAAGGTTATGATGGAAGTCCATACAAAAAAATCATCTGAAAACTTGATTCTACAAAATTTTTCCAAATGCAAGTTTCGGTAAAAAAATCATAATATACTATACACAAGTTTATACTAGTTTGCTTAAAAAATCAAATTAAATCGAGGACTGTACGAAACGAAATCAAACTTTTCAGATCATTCTTATATGTTACGAGGGAAGGTTATTATGGAAGTACATGCAAAGAATCATTTGAAAATTAGATTCTATGAAACTTTTCGAAATGCAAGTTTCGGTCAAAAAATCATTATATATTATACACTAGTTTATACTAGTTTTGCTCAAAAAATCAAATTAAATCGAGGACTGTTCGAAACGATACAAAACTTTTCAGATCCTTCTTATATGTTACGAAGAGAGGTTATGATTGAAGTCCATGCAAAAAAATCAATTGAAAATTAGATTCTACGAAACTTTTTGAAATGCGAGTTTCGGTCAAAAAATCGTAATATATTATACATTAGTTCGTACTATTTTCGGTATAAAAAAAAATTAAATCGAGGACTGATCGAAATGCTACCAAACTTTCCAGATCCATCTTATATTTTATGAGGGAAGGTTATGATTGATGTCCATGCAAAAATTCATTTGAAAATTAGATTCTATGAAACTTTTTGAAATGCAAGTTACGTTAAAAAAATAGTAATATATTATACACTAGTGTATACTAGTTTATGTCAAAAAATCAATTAAATGGAGGAAAGTTCGAAATGTTGCATAACTTTTAAGATAATTTATATATAATTTACGAGGGAAGGTTATGATGGAAGTCCATACAAAAAATCATCTGAAAACTTGATTCTACAAAAATTTTCCAAATGCAAGTTTCGGTAAAAAATCATAATATATTATACATAAGTTTATAGTAGTTTGCTCAAATAATCAAATTAAATCGAGGACTGTACGAAACGATATCAAACTTTTCAGATCCTCCTTATATGTTACGAGGGTAGGTTATTCTGGAAATACATGCAAAGAATCATTTGAAAATTAGATTCTATGAAACTTTTCGAAATGCAAGTTTCGGTCAAAAAATCATTATATATTATACACTAGTTTATACTAGTTTTGCTCAAAAAATCAAATTAAACCTAGGACTGTTCGAAACGATACAAAACTTTTCAGATCCTTCTTATATGTTGCGAGGGGAGGTTATGATTGAAGTCCATGCAAAAAAATCAATTGAAAATTAGATTCTACGAAACTTTTTGAAATGCGAGTTTCGGTCAAAAAATCGTAATATATTATACATTAGTTCGTACTATTTTCGGTATAAAAAAAAATTAAATCGAGGACTGATCGAAATGCTACCAAACTTTCCAGATCCATCTTATATTTTATGAGGGAAGGTTATGATGGATGTCCATGCAAAAATTCATTTGAAAATTAGATTCTATGAAACTTTTTGAAATGCAAGTTACGTTAAAAAAATAGTAATATATTATACACTAGTGTATACTAGTTTATGTCAAAAAATCAATTAAATGGAGGAAAGTTCGAAATGTTGCATAACTTTTAAGATAATTTATATATATTTTACGAGGGAAGGTTATGATGGAAGTCCATACAAAAAATCATCTGAAAACTTGATTCTACAAAAATTTTCCAAATGCAAGTTTCGGTAAAAAATCATAATATATTATACATAAGTTTATAGTAGTTTGCTCAAATAATCAAATTAAATCGAGGACTGTACGAAACGATATCAAACTTTTCAGATCCTCCTTATATGTTACGAGGGTAGGTTATTCTGGAAATACATGCAAAGAATCATTTGAAAATTAGATTCTATGAAACTTTTCGAAATGCAAGTTTCGGTCAAAAAATCATTATATATTATACACTAGTTTATACTAGTTTTGCTCAAAAAATCAAATTAAACCTAGGACTGTTCGAAACGATACAAAACTTTTCAGATCCTTCTTATATGTTGCGAGGGGAGGTTATGATTGAAGTCCATGCAAAAAAATCAATTGAAAATTAGATTCTACGAAACTTTTTGAAATGCGAGTTTCGGTAAAAAAATCGTAATATATTATACATTAGTTCGTACTATTTTCGGTATAAAAAAAAATTAAATCGAGGACTGATCGAAATGCTACCAAACTTTCCAGATCCATCTTATATTTTATGAGGGAAGGTTATGATGGATGTCCATGCAAAAATTCATTTGAAAATTAGATTCTATGAAACTTTTTGAAATGCAAGTTACGTTAAAAAAATAGTAATATATTATACACTAGTGTATACTAGTTTATGTCAAAAAATCAATTAAATGGAGGAAAGTTTGAAATGTTGCATAACTTTTAAGATAATTTATATATATTTTACGAGGGAAGGTTATGATGGAAGTCCATACAAAAAATCATCTGAAAACTTGATTCTACAAAAATTTTCCAAATGCAAGTTTCGGTAAAAAATCATAATATATTATACATAAGTTTATAGTAGTTTGCTCAAATAATCAAATTAAATCGAGGACTGTACGAAACGATATCAAACTTTTCAGATCCTCCTTATATGTTACGAGGGTAGGTTATTCTGGAAATACATGCAAAGAATCATTTGAAAATTAGATTCTATGAAACTTTTCGAAATGCAAGTTTCGGTCAAAAAATCATTATATATTATACACTAGTTTATACTAGTTTTGCTCAAAAAATCAAATTAAATCTAGGACTGTTCGAAACGATACAAAACTTTTCAGATCCTTCTTATATGTTGCGAGGGGAGGTTATGATTGAAGTCCATGCAAAAAAATCAATTGAAAATTAGATTCTACGAAACTTTTTGAAATGCGAGTTTCGGTCAAAAAATCGTAATATATTATACATTAGTTCGTACAATTTTCGGTATAAAAAAAATTAAATCGAGGACTGATCGAAATGCTACCAAACTTTCCAGATCCATCTTATATTTTATGAGGGAAGGTTATGATTGATGTCCATGCAAAAATTCATTTGAAAATTAGATTCTATGAAACTTTTTGAAATGCAAGTTACGTTAAAAAAATAGTAATATATTATACACTAGTGTATACTAGTTTATGTCAAAAAATCAATTAAATGGAGGAAAGTTCGAAATGTTGCATAACTTTTAAGATAATTTATATATATTTTACGAGGGAAGGTTATGATGGAAGTCCATACAAAAAATCATCTGAAAACTTGATTCTACAAAAATTTTCCAAATGCAAGTTTCGGTAAAAAATCATAATATATTATACATAAGTTTATAGTAGTTTGCTCAAATAATCAAATTAAATCGAGGACTGTACGAAACGATATCAAACTTTTCAGATCCTCCTTATATGTTACGAGGGTAGGTTATTCTGGAAATACATGCAAAGAATCATTTGAAAATTAGATTCTATGAAACTTTTCGAAATGCAAGTTTCGGTCAAAAAATCATTATATATTATACACTAGTTTATACTAGTTTTGCTCAAAAAATCAAATTAAACCTAGGACTGTTCGAAACGATACAAAACTTTTCAGATCCTTCTTATATGTTGCGAGGGGAGGTTATGATTGAAGTCCATGCAAAAAAATCAATTGAAAATTAGATTCTACGAAACTTTTTGAAATGCGAGTTTCGGTCAAAAAATCGTAATATATTATACATTAGTTCGTACTATTTTCGGTATAAAAAAAAATTAAATCGAGGACTGATCGAAATGCTACCAAACTTTCCAGATCCATCTTATATTTTATGAGGGAAGGTTATGATGGATGTCCATGCAAAAATTCATTTGAAAATTAGATTCTATGAAACTTTTTGAAATGCAAGTTACGTTAAAAAAATAGTAATATATTATACACTAGTGTATACTAGTTTATGTCAAAAAATCAATTAAATGGAGGAAAGTTCGAAATGTTGCATAACTTTTAAGATAATTTATATATATTTTACGAGGGAAGGTTATGATGGAAGTCCATACAAAAAATCATCTGAAAACTTGATTCTACAAAAATTTTCCAAATGCAAGTTTCGGTAAAAAATCATAATATATTATACATAAGTTTATAGTAGTTTGCTCAAATAATCAAATTAAATCGAGGACTGTACGAAACGATATCAAACTTTTCAGATCCTCCTTATATGTTACGAGGGTAGGTTATTCTGGAAATACATGCAAAGAATCATTTGAAAATTAGATTCTATGAAACTTTTCGAAATGCAAGTTTCGGTCAAAAAATCATTATATATTATACACTAGTTTATACTAGTTTTGCTCAAAAAATCAAATTAAACCTAGGACTGTTCGAAACGATACAAAACTTTTCAGATCCTTCTTATATGTTGCGAGGGGAGGTTATGATTGAAGTCCATGCAAAAAAATCAATTGAAAATTAGATTCTACGAAACTTTTTGAAATGCGAGTTTCGGTCAAAAAATCGTAATATATTATACATTAGTTCGTACTATTTTCGGTATAAAAAAAAATTAAATCGAGGACTGATCGAAATGCTACCAAACTTTCCAGATCCATCTTATATTTTATGAGGGAAGGTTATGATGGATGTCCATGCAAAAATTCATTTGAAAATTAGATTCTATGAAACTTTTTGAAATGCAAGTTACGTTAAAAAAATAGTAATATATTATACACTAGTGTATACTAGTTTATGTCAAAAAATCAATTAAATGGAGGAAAGTTCGAAATGTTGCATAACTTTTAAGATAATTTATATATATTTTACGAGGGAAGGTTATGATGGAAGTCCATACAAAAAATCATCTGAAAACTTGATTCTACAAAAATTTTCCAAATGCAAGTTTCGGTAAAAAATCATAATATATTATACATAAGTTTATAGTAGTTTGCTCAAATAATCAAATTAAATCGAGGACTGTACGAAACGATATCAAACTTTTCAGATCCTCCTTATATGTTACGAGGGTAGGTTATTCTGGAAATACATGCAAAGAATCATTTGAAAATTAGATTCTATGAAACTTTTCGAAATGCAAGTTTCGGTCAAAAAATCATTATATATTATATACTAGTTTATACTAGTTTTGCTCAAAAAATCAAATTAAACCTAGGACTGTTCGAAACGATACAAAACTTTTCAGATCCTTCTTATATGTTGCGAGGGGAGGTTATGATTGAAGTCCATGCAAAAAAATCAATTGAAAATTAGATTCTACGAAACTTTTTGAAATGCGAGTTTCGGTAAAAAAATCGTAATATATTATACATTAGTTCGTACTATTTTCGGTATAAAAAAAAATTAAATCGAGGACTGATCGAAATGCTACCAAACTTTCCAAATCCATCTTATATTTTATGAGGGAAGGTTATGATGGATGTCCATGCAAAAATTCATTTGAAAATTAGATTCTATGAAACTTTTTGAAATGCAAGTTACGTTAAAAAAATAGTAATATATTATACACTAGTGTATACTAGTTTATGTCAAAAAATCAATTAAATGGAGGAAAGTTTGAAATGTTGCATAACTTTTAAGATAATTTATATATATTTTACGAGGGAAGGTTATGATGGAAGTCCATACAAAAAATCATCTGAAAACTTGATTCTACAAAATTTTTCCAAATGCAAGTTTCGGTAAAAAATCATAATATATTATACATAAGTTTATAGTAGTTTGCTCAAATAATCAAATTAAATCGAGGACTGTACGAAACGATATCAAACTTTTCAGATCCTCCTTATATGTTACGAGGGTAGGTTATTCTGGAAATACATGCAAAGAATCATTTGAAAATTAGATTCTATGTAACTTTTCGAAATGCAAGTTTTGGTCAAAAAATCATTATATATTATACACTAGTTTATACTAGTTTTGCTCAAAAAATCAAATTAAATCTAGGACTGTTCGAAACGATACAAAACTTTTCAGATCCTTCTTATATGTTGCGAGGGGAGGTTATGATTGAAGTCCATGCAAAAAATCAATTGAAAATTAGATTCTACGAAACTTTTTGAAATGCGAGTTTCGGTCAAAAAATCGTAATATATTATACATTAGTTCGTACAATTTTCGGTATAAAAAAAATTAAATCGAGGACTGATCGAAATGCTACCAAACTTTCCAGATCCATCTTATATTTTATGAGGGAAGGTTATGATTGATGTCCATGCAAAAATTCATTTGAAAATTAGATTCTATGAAACTTTTTGAAATGCAAGTTACGTTAAAAAAATAGTAATATATTATACACTAGTGTATACTAGTTTATGTCAAAAAATCAATTAAATGGAGGAAAGTTCGAAATGTTGCATAACTTTTAAGATAATTTATATATATTTTACGAGGGAAGGTTATGATGGAAGTCCATACAAAAAATCATCTGAAAACTTGATTCTACAAAAATTTTCCAAATGCAAGTTTCGGTAAAAAATCATAATATATTATACATAAGTTTATAGTAGTTTGCTCAAATAATCAAATTAAATCGAGGACTGTACGAAACGATATCAAACTTTTCAGATCCTCCTTATATGTTACGAGGGTAGGTTATTCTGGAAATACATGCAAAGAATCATTTGAAAATTAGATTCTATGAAACTTTTCGAAATGCAAGTTTCGGTCAAAAAATCATTATATATTATACACTAGTTTATACTAGTTTTGCTCAAAAAATCAAATTAAACCTAGGACTGTTCGAAACGATACAAAACTTTTCAGATCCTTCTTATATGTTGCGAGGGGAGGTTATGATTGAAGTCCATGCAAAAAAATCAATTGAAAATTAGATTCTACGAAACTTTTTGAAATGCGAGTTTCGGTCAAAAAATCGTAATATATTATACATTAGTTCGTACTATTTTCGGTATAAAAAAAAATTAAATCGAGGACTGATCGAAATGCTACCAAACTTTCCAGATCCATCTTATATTTTATGAGGGAAGGTTATGATGGATGTCCATGCAAAAATTCATTTGAAAATTAGATTCTATGAAACTTTTTGAAATGCAAGTTACGTTAAAAAAATAGTAATATATTATACACTAGTGTATACTAGTTTATGTCAAAAAATCAATTAAATGGAGGAAAGTTCGAAATGTTGCATAACTTTTAAGATAATTTATATATATTTTACGAGGGAAGGTTATGATGGAAGTCCATACAAAAAATCATCTGAAAACTTGATTCTACAAAAAATTTCCAAATGCAAGTTTCGGTAAAAAATCATAATATATTATACATAAGTTTATAGTAGTTTGCTCAAATAATCAAATTAAATCGAGGACTGTACGAAACGATATCAAACTTTTCAGATCCTCCTTATATGTTACGAGGGTAGGTTATTCTGGAAATACATGCAAAGAATCATTTGAAAATTAGATTCTATGAAACTTTTCGAAATGCAAGTTTCGGTCAAAAAATCATTATATATTATACACTAGTTTATACTAGTTTTGCTCAAAAAATCAAATTAAACCTAGGACTGTTCGAAACGATACAAAACTTTTCAGATCCTTCTTATATGTTGCGAGGGGAGGTTATGATTGAAGTCCATGCAAAAAAATCAATTGAAAATTAGATTCTACGAAACTTTTTGAAATGCGAGTTTCGGTCAAAAAATCGTAATATATTATACATTAGTTCGTACTATTTTCGGTATAAAAAAAAATTAAATCGAGGACTGATCGAAATGCTACCAAACTTTCCAGATCCATCTTATATTTTATGAGGGAAGGTTATGATGGATGTCCATGCAAAAATTCATTTGAAAATTAGATTCTATGAAACTTTTTGAAATGCAAGTTACGTTAAAAAAATAGTAATATATTATACACTAGTGTATACTAGTTTATGTCAAAAAATCAATTAAATGGAGGAAAGTTCGAAATGTTGCATAACTTTTAAGATAATTTATATATATTTTACGAGGGAAGGTTATGATGGAAGTCCATACAAAAAATCATCTGAAAACTTGATTCTACAAAATTTTTCCAAATGCAAGTTTCGGTAAAAAATCATAATATATTATACATAAGTTTATAGTAGTTTGCTCAAATAATCAAATTAAATCGAGGACTGTACGAAACGATATCAAACTTTTCAGATCCTCCTTATATGTTACGAGGGTAGGTTATTCTGGAAATACATGCAAAGAATCATTTGAAAATTAGATTCTATGTAACTTTTCGAAATGCAAGTTTTGGTCAAAAAATCATTATATATTATACACTAGTTTATACTAGTTTTGCTCAAAAAATCAAATTAAATCTAGGACTGTTCGAAACGATACAAAACTTTTCAGATCCTTCTTATATGTTGCGAGGGGAGGTTATGATTGAAGTCCATGCAAAAAAATCAATTGAAAATTAGATTCTACGAAACTTTTTGAAATGCGAGTTTCGGTCAAAAAATCGTAATATATTATACATTAGTTCGTACTATTTTCGGTATAAAAAAAAATTAAATCGAGGACTGATCGAAATGCTACCAAACATTCCAGATCCATCTTATATTTTATGAGGGAAGGTTATGATGGATGTCCATGCAAAAATTCATTTGAAAATTAGATTCTATGAAACTTTTTGAAATGCAAGTTACGTTAAAAAAATAGTAATATATTATACACTAGTGTATACTAGTTTATGTCAAAAAATCAATTAAATGGAGGAAAGTTTGAAATGTTGCATAACTTTTAAGATAATTTATATATATTTTACGAGGGAAGGTTATGATGGAAGTCCATACAAAAAATCATCTGAAAACTTGATTCTACAAAATTTTTCCAAATGCAAGTTTCGGTAAAAAATCATAATATATTATACATAAGTTTATAGTAGTTTGCTCAAATAATCAAATTAAATCGAGGACTGTACGAAACGATATCAAACTTTTCAGATCCTCCTTATATGTTACGAGGGTAGGTTATTCTGGAAATACATGCAAAGAATCATTTGAAAATTAGATTCTATGTAACTTTTCGAAATGCAAGTTTTGGTCAAAAAATCATTATATATTATACACTAGTTTATACTAGTTTTGCTCAAAAAATCAAATTAAATCTAGGATTGTTCGAAACGATACAAAACTTTTCAGATCCTTCTTATATGTTGCGAGGGGAGGTTATGATTGAAGTCCATGCAAAAAAATCAATTGAAAATTAGATTCTACGAAACTTTTTGAAATGCGAGTTTCGGTCAAAAAATCGTAATATATTATACATTAGTTCGTACTATTTTCGGTATAAAAAAAAATTAAATCGAGGACTGATCGAAATGCTACCAAACTTTCCAGATCCATCTTATATTTTATGAGGGAAGGTTATGATGGATGTCCATGCAAAAATTCATTTGAAAATTAGATTCTATGAAACTTTTTGAAATGCAAGTTACGTTAAAAAAATAGTAATATATTATACACTAGTGTATACTAGTTTATGTCAAAAAATCAATTAAATGGAGGAAAGTTCGAAATGTTGCATAACTTTTAAGATAATTTATATATATTTTACGAGGGAAGGTTATGATGGAAGTCCATACAAAAAATCATCTGAAAACTTGATTCTACAAAATTTTTCCAAATGCAAGTTTCGGTAAAAAATCATAATATATTATACATAAGTTTATAGTAGTTTGCTCAAATAATCAAATTAAATCGAGGACTGTACGAAACGATATCAAACTTTTCAGATCCTCCTTATATGTTACGAGGGAAGGTTATTCTGGAAATACATGCAAAGAATCATTTGAAAATTAGATTCTATGAAACTTTTCGAAATGCAAGTTTTGGTCAAAAAATCATTATATATTATACACTAGTTTATACTAGTTTTGCTCAAAAAATCAAATTAAATCTAGGACTGTTCGAAACGATACAAAACTTTTCAGATCCTTCTTATATGTTGCGAGGGGAGGTTATGATTGAAGTCCATGCATAAAAATCAATTGAAAATTAGACTCTACGAACCTTTTTGAAATGCGAGTTTCGGTAAAAAAAATCGTAATATATTATACATTAGTTCATACTAGTTTCGGTAAAAAAATCAATTAAATCGAGGACTGATCGAAATGCTACCAAACTTTTCAGATGCATCTTATATGTTATGAGGGAAGGTTATGATGGATTCCATGCAAAAATTCATTTGAAAATTAGATTCTATGAAACTTTTTGAAATGCAAGTTTCGTTCAAAAAATACTAGTATATTATACACTAGTGTATACAAGTTTATATCAAAATATCAATTAAATGGAGGACTGTTCGATATGTTGCATAACTTTTAAGATAATTTATATATATTTTACGAGGGAAGGTTATGATGGAAGTCCATACAAAAAAATCATCTGAAAACTTGATTCTACAAAATTTTTCCAAATGTAAGTTTCTGTCAAAAAATCATAATATATTATACACAAGTTTATACTAGTTTGCTTAAAAAATCAAATTAAATCGAGGAATGTACGAAACGATATCAAACTTTTCAGATTCTTCTTATATGTTATGAGCGAAGGTTATTATGGAAGTACATGCAAAGAATTATTTGAAAATTAGATTCTATGAAAGTTTTAGAAATGCAAGTTTCGGTCAAAAACTCATTATATATTATACACTAGTTTATACTAGTTTTGCTCAAAAAATCAAATTAAATCAAGGACTGTTCGAAACGATACAAAACTTTTCAGATCCTTCTTATACGTGACGAGGGGAGGTTATGATTGAAGTACATGCAAAAAAATCAATTGAAAATTAGATTCTACGAAACTTTTTGAAATGCGAGTTTCGGTCAAAAAATCGTAATATATTAGACATTAGTTCGTACTATTTTCGGTATAAAAAAATATTAAATCGAGGACTGATCAAAATGCTACCAAACTTTCCAAATCCATCTTATATGTCACGAGGGAAGGTTATGATGGATGTCCATGCAAAAAATCATTTGAAAATTAGATTCTATGAAACTTTTTGAAATGCAAGTTTCGTTCAAAAAATAGTAATATATTATACACTAGTGTATACTAGTTTATGTCAAAAAATTAATTAAATCAAGGACTGTTCGAAATGTTGCAAAACTTTTAAGATAATTTATATATTTTACGAGGGAAGGTTATGATGGAAGTCCAAACAAAAAAATCATATGAAAACTTGATTCTACAAAAATTTTCCAAATGCAAGTTTTGGTCAAAAAATCATAATATATTATACACAAGTTTATACTAGTTTGCTCAAAAAATAAAATTAAATCGAGGACTGTACGAAACGATATCAAACTTTTCAGATCCTTCTTATATGTTACGAGGGAAGGTTATTATGGAAGTACATGCAAATAATCATTTGAAAATTTGATTCTATGAAACTTTTCGAAATGCAAGTTTTTGTCAAAAAATCATTATATATTATACACTAGTTTATACTAGTTTTGCTCAAAAAAACAAATTAAATCGAGGACTGTTCGAAACGATACAAAACTTATCAGATCCTTCTAATATGTTGCGAGGGGAGGTTATGATTGAAGTCCATGCATAAAAATCAATTGAAAATTAGATTCTACGAAACTTTTTGAAATGTGAGTTTCGGTCAAAAAATCGTAATATATTATACATTAGTTCATACTAGTTTCGTTATAAAAAATCAATTAAATTGAGGACTGGTCGAAATGCTACAAAACTTTCCAGATCCATCTTATATGTTATGAGGGAAGGTTATGATGGATGTCCATGCAAAAATTCATTTGAAAATTAGATTCTATGAAACTTTTTGAAATGCAAGTTACGTTCAAAAAATACTAATATATTATACACTAGTGTATACTAGTTTATGTCAAAAAATCAATTAAATAGAGGAAAGTTCGAAATGTTGCATAACTTTTATGATAATTTATATATATTTTACGAGGGAAGGTTATGATGGAAGTCCATACAAAAAAATCATCTGAAAACTTGATTCTACAAAATTTTTCCCAATGCAAGTTTCGGTAAAAAATCATAATATATTATACATAAGTTTATAGTAGTTTGCTCAAAAAATCAAATTAAATCGAGGACTGTACGAAACGATTTCAAACTTTTCAGATCCTTCTTATATGTTACGAGGGAAGGTTATTCTGGAAGTACATGCAAAGAATCATTTGAAAATTAGATTCTATGAAACTTTTCGAAATGCCAGTTTTGGTCATAAAATCATTATATATTATACACTAGTTTATACTAGTTTTGCTCAAAAAATCAAATTAAATCGAGGACTATTCGAAACGATACAAAAATTTTCAGATCCTTCTTATATGTTGCGAGGGGAGGTTATGATTGAAGTACATGCAAAAAAATCAATTGAAAATTAGATTCTACGAACCTTTTATAAATGCGAGTTTCGGTAAAAAAATCGTAATATATTATACATTAGTTCATACTAGTTTCGGTAAAAAAATCAATTAAATCGAGGACTGATTGAAATGCTACCAAACTTTCCAGATGCATCTTATATGTTATGAGGGAAGGTTATGATGGATTCCATGCAAAAATTCATTTGAAAATTAGATTCTATGAAACTTTTTGAAATGCAAGTTTCGTTCAAAAAATACTAATATATTATACACTAGTGTATACTAGTTTATGTCAACATATCAATTAAATGGAGGACTGTTCGAAATGTTGCAAAACTTTTAAGATAATTTATATATATTTTACGAGGGAAGGTTATGATGGAAGTCCATACAAAAAAATTATCTGAAAACTTGATTCTCCAAAATTTTTCCAAATGCAAGTTTCGGTCAAAAATCATAATATATTATACATAAGTTTATACTAGTTTGCTCAAAAAATAAAATTAAATCGAGGACTGTACGAAACGATAGCAAACTTTTCAGATCCTTCTTATATGTTACGAGGGAAGGTTATTATGGAAGTACATGCAAAGAATCATTTGAAAATTAGATTCTATGAAAGTTTTCGAAATGCAAGTTTCGGTCAAAAAATCATTATATATTATACACTAGTTTATACTAGTTTTGCTCAAAAAATCAAATTAAATCGAGGACTGTTCGAAACGATACAAAACATTTAAGATCCTTCTTATATGTTACGAGGAGAGGTTATGATTGAAGTCCATGCAAAAAAAATCAATTGAAAATTAGATTCTACGAAACTTTTTGAAATGAGAGTTTCGGTAAAAAAATCGTAATATATTATACATTAGTTCGTACTATTTTCGGTATAAAAAAAATTAAATCGAGGATTGATCGAAATGCTACCAAACTTTCCAGATCCATCTTATATGTTACGAGGGAAGGTTATGATGGATGTCCATGCAAAATTTCATTTGAAAATTAGATTCTATGAAACTTTTTGAAATGCAAGTTTCGTTCAAAAAATAGTAATATATTATACACTAGTGTATACTAGTTAATGTCAAAAAATTAATTAAATCAAGGACTGTTCGAAATGTTGCAAAACTTTTAAGATAATTTATATATTTTACGAGGGAAGGTTATGATGGAAGTCCATACAAAAAAATCATCTGAAAACTTGATTCTACAAAATTTTTCCAAATGCAAGTTTCGGTCAAAAAATCATAATATATTATACACAAGTTTATACTAGTTTGCTCAAAAAATAAAATTAAATCGAGGACTATACGAAACGAAATCAAACTTTTCAGATCATTCTTATATGTTACGAGGGAAGGTTATTATGGAAGTACATGCAAAGAATCATTTGAAAATTAGATTCTATGAAACTTTTCGAAATGCAAGTTTCGGTCAAAAAATCATTATATATTATACACTAGTTTATACTAGTTTTGCTCAAAAAATCAAATTAAATCGAGGACTGTTCGAAACGATACAAAACTTTTCAGATCCTTCTTATATGTTACGAAGAGAGGTTATGATTGAAGTCCATGCAAAAAAATCAATTAAAAATTAGATTCTACGAAACTTTTTAAAATGCGAGTTTCGGTCAAAAAATCGTAATATATTATACATTAGTTCGTACTATTTTCGGTATAAAAAAAATTAAATCGAGGACTGATCGAAATGCTACCAAACTTTCCAGATCCATCTTATATGTTACGAGGGAAGGTTATGATGGATGTCCATGCAAAAATTCATTTGAAAATTAGATTCTATGAAACTTTTTGAAATGCAAGTTTCGTTCAAAAAATAGTAATATATTATACACTAGTGTATACTAGTTTATGTCAAAAAATTAATTAAATCAGGGCCTGTTCGAAATGTTGCAAAACTTTTAAGATAATTTATATATTTTACGAGGGAAGGTTATGATGGAAGTCCATACAAAAAAATCATCTGAAAACTTGATTCTACAAAAATTTTCCAAATGCAAGTTTCGGTCAAAAAATCATAATATATTATACACAAGTTTATACTAGTTTGCTCAAAAAATAAAATTAAATCGAGGTCTGTACGAAACAATATCAAACTTTTCAGATCATTCTTATATGTTACGAGGGAAGGTTATTATGGAAGTACATGCAAAGAATCATTTTAAAATTAGATTCTATGAAACTTTTCGAAATGCAAGTTTTGGTCAAAAAATCATTATATATTATACACTAGTTTATACTAGTTTTGCTCAAAAAATCAAATTAAATCTAGGACTGTTCGAAACGATACAAAACTTTTCAGATCCTTCTTATATGTTGCGAGGGGAAGTTATGATTGAAGTCCATGCATAAAAATCAATTGAAAATAAGACTCTACGAACCTTTTTGAAATGCGAGTTTCGTTAAAAAAATCGTAATATATTATACATTAGTTCATACTAGTTTCGGTAAAAAAAATCAATTAAATCGAGGACTGATCGAAATGCTACCAAACTTTCCAGATCCATCTTATATTTTATGAGGGAAGGTTATGATGGATGTCCATGCAAAAATTCATTTGAAAATTAGATTCTATGAAACTTTTTGAAATGCAAGTTACGTTAAAAAAATAGTAATATATTATACACTAGTGTATACTAGTTTATGTCAAAAAATCAATTAAATGGAGGAAAGTTCGAAATGTTGCATAACTTTTAAGATAATTTATATATATTTTACGAGGGAAGGTTATGATGGAAGTCCATACAAAAAATCATCTGAAAACTTGATTCTACAAAATTTTTCCAAATGCAAGTTTCGGTAAAAAATCATAATATATTATACATAAGTTTATAGTAGTTTGCTCAAATAATCAAATTAAATCGAGGACTGTACGAAACGATATCAAACTTTTCAGATCCTCCTTATATGTTACGAGGGTAGGTTATTCTGGAAATACATGCAAAGAATCATTTGAAAATTAGATTCTATGTAACTTTTCGAAATGCAAGTTTTGGTCAAAAAATCATTATATATTATACACTAGTTTATACTAGTTTTGCTCAAAAAATCAAATTAAATCTAGGACTGTTCGAAACGATACAAAACTTTTCAGATCCTTCTTATATGTTGCGAGGGGAGGTTATGATTGAAGTCCATGCAAAAAAATCAATTGAAAATTAGATTCTACGAAACTTTTTGAAATGCGAGTTTCGGTCAAAAAATCGTAATATATTATACATTAGTTCGTACTATTTTCGGTATAAAAAAAAATTAAATCGAGGACTGATCGAAATGCTACCAAACTTTCCAGATCCATCTTATATTTTATGAGGGAAGGTTATGATGGATGTCCATGCAAAAATTCATTTGAAAATTAGATTCTATGAAACTTTTTGAAATGCAAGTTACGTTAAAAAAATAGTAATATATTATACACTAGTGTATACTAGTTTATGTCAAAAAATCAATTAAATGGAGGAAAGTTTGAAATGTTGCATAACTTTTAAGATAATTTATATATATTTTACGAGGGAAGGTTATGATGGAAGTCCATACAAAAAATCATCTGAAAACTTGATTCTACAAAATTTTTCCAAATGCAAGTTTCGGTAAAAAATCATAATATATTATACATAAGTTTATAGTAGTTTGCTCAAATAATCAAATTAAATCGAGGACTGTACGAAACGATATCAAACTTTTCAGATCCTCCTTATATGTTACGAGGGTAGGTTATTCTGGAAATACATGCAAAGAATCATTTGAAAATTAGATTCTATGTAACTTTTCGAAATGCAAGTTTTGGTCAAAAAATCATTATATATTATACACTAGTTTATACTAGTTTTGCTCAAAAAATCAAATTAAATCTAGGATTGTTCGAAACGATACAAAACTTTTCAGATCCTTCTTATATGTTGCGAGGGGAGGTTATGATTGAAGTCCATGCAAAAAAATCAATTGAAAATTAGATTCTACGAAACTTTTTGAAATGCGAGTTTCGGTCAAAAAATCGTAATATATTATACATTAGTTCGTACTATTTTCGGTATAAAAAAAAATTAAATCAAGGACTGATCGAAATGCTACCAAACTTTCCAGATCCATCTTATATTTTATGAGGGAAGGTTATGATGGATGTCCATGCAAAAATTCATTTGAAAATTAGATTCTATGAAACTTTTTGAAATGCAAGTTACGTTAAAAAAATAGTAATATATTATACACTAGTGTATACTAGTTTATGTCAAAAAATCAATTAAATGGAGGAAAGTTCGAAATGTTGCATAACTTTTAAGATAATTTATATATATTTTACGAGGGAAGGTTATGATGGAAGTCCATACAAAAAATCATCTGAAAACTTGATTCTACAAAATTTTTCCAAATGCAAGTTTCGGTAAAAAATCATAATATATTATACATAAGTTTATAGTAGTTTGCTCAAATAATCAAATTAAATCGAGGACTGTACGAAACGATATCAAACTTTTCAGATCCTCCTTATATGTTACGAGGGAAGGTTATTCTGGAAATACATGCAAAGAATCATTTGAAAATTAGATTCTATGAAACTTTTCGAAATGCAAGTTTTGGTCAAAAAATCATTATATATTATACACTAGTTTATACTAGTTTTGCTCAAAAAATCAAATTAAATCTAGGACTGTTCGAAACGATACAAAACTTTTCAGATCCTTCTTATATGTTGCGAGGGGAGGTTATGATTGAAGTCCATGCATAAAAATCAATTGAAAATTAGACTCTACGAACCTTTTTGAAATGCGAGTTTCGGTAAAAAAAATCGTAATATATTATACATTAGTTCATACTAGTTTCGGTAAAAAAATCAATTAAATCGAGGACTGATCGAAATGCTACCAAACTTTTCAGATGCATCTTATATGTTATGAGGGAAGGTTATGATGGATTCCATGCAAAAATTCATTTGAAAATTAGATTCTATGAAACTTTTTGAAATGCAAGTTTCGTTCAAAAAATACTAGTATATTATACACTAGTGTATACAAGTTTATATCAAAATATCAATTAAATGGAGGACTGTTCGATATGTTGCATAACTTTTAAGATAATTTATATATATTTTACGAGGGAAGGTTATGATGGAAGTCCATACAAAAAAATCATCTGAAAACTTGATTCTACAAAATTTTTCCAAATGTAAGTTTCTGTCAAAAAATCATAATATATTATACACAAGTTTATACTAGTTTGCTTAAAAAATCAAATTAAATCGAGGAATGTACGAAACGATATCAAACTTTTCAGATTCTTCTTATATGTTATGAGCGAAGGTTATTATGGAAGTACATGCAAAGAATTATTTGAAAATTAGATTCTATGAAAGTTTTAGAAATGCAAGTTTCGGTCAAAAACTCATTATATATTATACACTAGTTTATACTAGTTTTGCTCAAAAAATCAAATTAAATCAAGGACTGTTCGAAACGATACAAAACTTTTCAGATCCTTCTTATACGTGACGAGGGGAGGTTATGATTGAAGTACATGCAAAAAAATCAATTGAAAATTAGATTCTACGAAACTTTTTGAAATGCGAGTTTCGGTCAAAAAATCGTAATATATTAGACATTAGTTCGTACTATTTTCGGTATAAAAAAATATTAAATCGAGGACTGATCAAAATGCTACCAAACTTTCCAAATCCATCTTATATGTCACGAGGGAAGGTTATGATGGATGTCCATGCAAAAAATCATTTGAAAATTAGATTCTATGAAACTTTTTGAAATGCAAGTTTCGTTCAAAAAATAGTAATATATTATACACTAGTGTATACTAGTTTATGTCAAAAAATTAATTAAATCAAGGACTGTTCGAAATGTTGCAAAACTTTTAAGATAATTTATATATTTTACGAGGGAAGGTTATGATGGAAGTCCAAACAAAAAAATCATATGAAAACTTGATTCTACAAAAATTTTCCAAATGCAAGTTTTGGTCAAAAAATCATAATATATTATACACAAGTTTATACTAGTTTGCTCAAAAAATAAAATTAAATCGAGGACTGTACGAAACGATATCAAACTTTTCAGATCCTTCTTATATGTTACGAGGGAAGGTTATTATGGAAGTACATGCAAATAATCATTTGAAAATTTGATTCTATGAAACTTTTCGAAATGCAAGTTTTTGTCAAAAAATCATTATATATTATACACTAGTTTATACTAGTTTTGCTCAAAAAAACAAATTAAATCGAGGACTGTTCGAAACGATACAAAACTTATCAGATCCTTCTAATATGTTGCGAGGGGAGGTTATGATTGAAGTCCATGCATAAAAATCAATTGAAAATTAGATTCTACGAAACTTTTTGAAATGTGAGTTTCGGTCAAAAAATCGTAATATATTATACATTAGTTCATACTAGTTTCGTTATAAAAAATCAATTAAATTGAGGACTGGTCGAAATGCTACAAAACTTTCCAGATCCATCTTATATGTTATGAGGGAAGGTTATGATGGATGTCCATGCAAAAATTCATTTGAAAATTAGATTCTATGAAACTTTTTGAAATGCAAGTTACGTTCAAAAAATACTAATATATTATACACTAGTGTATACTAGTTTATGTCAAAAAATCAATTAAATAGAGGAAAGTTCGAAATGTTGCATAACTTTTATGATAATTTATATATATTTTACGAGGGAAGGTTATGATGGAAGTCCATACAAAAAAATCATCTGAAAACTTGATTCTACAAAATTTTTCCCAATGCAAGTTTCGGTAAAAAATCATAATATATTATACATAAGTTTATAGTAGTTTGCTCAAAAAATCAAATTAAATCGAGGACTGTACGAAACGATTTCAAACTTTTCAGATCCTTCTTATATGTTACGAGGGAAGGTTATTCTGGAAGTACATGCAAAGAATCATTTGAAAATTAGATTCTATGAAACTTTTCGAAATGCCAGTTTTGGTCATAAAATCATTATATATTATACACTAGTTTATACTAGTTTTGCTCAAAAAATCAAATTAAATCGAGGACTATTCGAAACGATACAAAAATTTTCAGATCCTTCTTATATGTTGCGAGGGGAGGTTATGATTGAAGTACATGCAAAAAAAATCAATTGAAAATTAGATTCTACGAACCTTTTATAAATGCGAGTTTCGGTAAAAAAATCGTAATATATTATACATTAGTTCATACTAGTTTCGGTAAAAAAATCAATTAAATCGAGGACTGATTGAAATGCTACCAAACTTTCCAGATGCATCTTATATGTTATGAGGGAAGGTTATGATGGATTCCATGCAAAAATTCATTTGAAAATTAGATTCTATGAAACTTTTTGAAATGCAAGTTTCGTTCAAAAAATACTAATATATTATACACTAGTGTATACTAGTTTATGTCAACATATCAATTAAATGGAGGACTGTTCGAAATGTTGCAAAACTTTTAAGATAATTTATATATATTTTACGAGGGAAGGTTATGATGGAAGTCCATACAAAAAAATTATCTGAAAACTTGATTCTCCAAAATTTTTCCAAATGCAAGTTTCGGTCAAAAATCATAATATATTATACATAAGTTTATACTAGTTTGCTCAAAAAATAAAATTAAATCGAGGACTGTACGAAACGATAGCAAACTTTTCAGATCCTTCTTATATGTTACGAGGGAAGGTTATTATGGAAGTACATGCAAAGAATCATTTGAAAATTAGATTCTATGAAAGTTTTCGAAATGCAAGTTTCGGTCAAAAAATCATTATATATTATACACTAGTTTATACTAGTTTTGCTCAAAAAATCAAATTAAATCGAGGACTGTTCGAAACGATACAAAACATTTAAGATCCTTCTTATATGTTACGAGGAGAGGTTATGATTGAAGTCCATGCAAAAAAAATCAATTGAAAATTAGATTCTACGAAACTTTTTGAAATGAGAGTTTCGGTAAAAAAATCGTAATATATTATACATTAGTTCGTACTATTTTCGGTATAAAAAAAATTAAATCGAGGATTGATCGAAATGCTACCAAACTTTCCAGATCCATCTTATATGTTACGAGGGAAGGTTATGATGGATGTCCATGCAAAATTTCATTTGAAAATTAGATTCTATGAAACTTTTTGAAATGCAAGTTTCGTTCAAAAAATAGTAATATATTATACACTAGTGTATACTAGTTAATGTCAAAAAATTAATTAAATCAAGGACTGTTCGAAATGTTGCAAAACTTTTAAGATAATTTATATATTTTACGAGGGAAGGTTATGATGGAAGTCCATACAAAAAAATCATCTGAAAACTTGATTCTACAAAATTTTTCCAAATGCAAGTTTCGGTCAAAAAATCATAATATATTATACACAAGTTTATACTAGTTTGCTCAAAAAATAAAATTAAATCGAGGACTATACGAAACGAAATCAAACTTTTCAGATCATTCTTATATGTTACGAGGGAAGGTTATTATGGAAGTACATGCAAAGAATCATTTGAAAATTAGATTCTATGAAACTTTTCGAAATGCAAGTTTCGGTCAAAAAATCATTATATATTATACACTAGTTTATACTAGTTTTGCTCAAAAAATCAAATTAAATCGAGGACTGTTCGAAACGATACAAAACTTTTCAGATCCTTCTTATATGTTACGAAGAGAGGTTATGATTGAAGTCCATGCAAAAAAATCAATTAAAAATTAGATTCTACGAAACTTTTTGAAATGCGAGTTTCGGTCAAAAAATCGTAATATATTATACATTAGTTCGTACTATTTTCGGTATAAAAAAAATTAAATCGAGGACTGATCGAAATGCTACCAAACTTTCCAGATCCATCTTATATGTTACGAGGGAAGGTTATGATGGATGTCCATGCAAAAATTCCTTTGAAAATTAGATTCTATGAAACTTTTTGAAATGCAAGTTTCGTTCAAAAAATAGTAATATATTATACACTAGTGTATACTAGTTTATGTCAAAAAATTAATTAAATCAGGGCCTGTTCGAAATGTTGCAAAACTTTTAAGATAATTTATATATTTTACGAGGGAAGGTTATGATGGAAGTCCATACAAAAAAATCATCTGAAAACTTGATTCTACAAAAATTTTCCAAATGCAAGTTTTGGTCAAAAAATCATAATATATTATACACAAGTTTATACTAGTTTGCTCAAAAAATAAAATTAAATCGAGGTCTGTACGAAACAATATCAAACTTTTCAGATCATTCTTATATGTTACGAGGGAAGGTTATTATGGAAGTACATGCAAAGAATCATTTTAAAATTAGATTCTATGAAACTTTTCGAAATGCAAGTTTTGGTCAAAAAATCATTATATATTATACACTAGTTTATACTAGTTTTGCTCAAAAAATCAAATTAAATCTAGGACTGTTCGAAACGATACAAAACTTTTCAGATCCTTCTTATATGTTGCGAGGGGAAGTTATGATTGAAGTCCATGCATAAAAATCAATTGAAAATAAGACTCTACGAACCTTTTTGAAATGCGAGTTTCGTTAAAAAAATCGTAATATATTATACATTAGTTCATACTAGTTTCGGTAAAAAAAATCAATTAAATCGAGGACTGATCGAAATGCTACAAAACTTTTCAGATGCATCTTATATGTTATGAGGGAAGGTTATGATGGATTCCATGCAAAAATTCATTTGAAAATTAGATTCAATGAAACTTTTTGAAATGCAAGTTACGTTAAAAAAATAATAATATATTATACACTAGTGTATACAAGTTTATATCAAAATATCAATTAAATGGAGGACTGTTCGAAATGTTGCATAACTTTTAAGATAATTTATATATATTTTACGAGGGAAGGTTATGATGGAAGTCCATACAAAAAAATCATCTGAAAACTTGATTCTACAAAAAATTTCCAAATGCAAGTTTCGGTCAAAAAATCATAATATATTATACACAAGTTTATACTAGTTTGCTTAAAAAATCAAATTAAATCGAGGAATGTACGAAACGATATCAAACTTTTCAGATCCTTCTTATATGTTATGAGCGAAGGTTATTATGGAAGTACATGCAAAGAATTATTTGAAAATTAGATTCTATGAAAGTTTTAGAAATGCAAGTTTCGGTCAAAAAATCATTATATATTATACACTAGTTTATACTAGTTTTGCTCAAAAAATCAAATTAAATCAAGGACTGTTCGAAACGATACAAAACTTTTCAGATCCTTCTTATACGTTACGAGGGGAGGTTATGATTGAAGTCCATGCAAAAAAATCAATTGAAAATTAGATTCTACGAAACTTTTTGAAATGCGAGTTTCGGTCAAAAAATCGTAATATATTAGACATTAGTTCGTACTATTTTCGGTATAAAAAAATATTAAATCGATGACTGATCGAAATGCTACCAAACTTTCCAGATCCATCTTATATGTTACGAGGGAAGGTTATGATGGATGTCCATGCAAAATTTCATTTGAAAATTAGATTCTATGAAACTTTTTGAAATGCAAGTTTCGTTCAAAAAATAGTAATATATTATACACTAGTATATACTATTTAATGCCAAAAAATTAATTAAATCAGGGCCTGTTCGAAATGTTGCAAAACTTTTAAGATAATTTATATATTTTACGAGGGAAGGTTATGATGGAAGTCCATACAAAAAAATCATCTGAAAACTTGATTCTACAAAATTTTTCCAAATGCAAGTTTCGGTCAAAAAATCATAATATATTATACACAAGTTTATACTAGTTTGCTCAAAAAATCAAATTAAATCGAGGACTGTACGAAACGATATCAAACTTTTCAGATCCTTCTTATATGTTACGAGGGAAGGTTATTATGGAAGTACATGCAAAGAATCATTTTAAAATTAGATTCTATGAAAGTTTTCGAAATGCAAGTTTCGGTCAAAAAATCATTATATATTATACACTAGTTTATACTAGTTTTGCTCAAAAAATCAAATTAAATCGAGGACTGTTCGAAACGATAAAAAACATTTAAGATCCTTCTTATATGTTACGAGGAGAGGTTATGATTGAAGTCCTTGCAAAAAAATCAATTGAAAATTAGATTCTACGAAACTTTTTGAAATGCGAGTTTCAGTAAAAAATCGTAATATATTATACATTAGTTCGTACTATTTTCGGTATAAAAAAAAATTAAATCGAGGATATATTGAAATGCTACCAAACTTTCCAGATCCATCTTATATGTTACGAGGGAAGGTTATGATGGATGTCCATGCAAAATTTCATTTGAAAATTAGATTCTATGAAACTTTTTGAAATGCAAGTTTCGTTCAAAAAATAGTAATATATTATACACTAGTGTATACTAGTTAATGTCAAAAAATTAATTAAATCAAGGACTGTTCGAAATGTTGCAAAACTTTTAAGATAATTTATATATTTTACGAGGGAAGGTTATGATGGAAGTCCATACAAAATAATCATCTGAAAACTTGATTCTACAAAATTTTTCCAAATGCAAGTTTCGGTCAAAAAATCATAATATATTATACACAAGTTTATACTAGTTTGCTCAAAAAATAAAATTAAATCGAGGACTATACGAAACGAAATCAAACTTTTTAGATCATTCTTATATGTTACGAGGGAAGGTTATTATGGAAGTACATGCAAAGAATCATTTGAAAATTAGATTCTATGAAACTTTTCGAAATGCAAGTTTCGGTCAAAAAATCATTATATATTATACACTAGTTTATACTAGTTTTGCTCAAAAAATCAAATTAAATCGAGGACTGTTCGAAACGATAAAAAACATTTAAGATCCTTCTTATATGTTACGAGGAGAGGTTATGATTGAAGTCCTTGCAAAAAAATCAATTGAAAATTAGATTCTACGAAACTTTTTGAAATGCGAGTTTCGGTAAAAAATCGTAATATATTATACATTAGTTCGTACTATTTTCGGTATAAAAAAAAATTAAATCGAGGATTGATTGAAATGCTACCAAACTTTCCAGATCCATCTTATATGTTACGAGGGAAGGTTATGATGGATGTCCATGCAAAATTTCATTTGAAAATTAGATTCTATGAAACTTTTTGAAATGCAAGTTTCGTTCAAAAAATAGTAATATATTATACACTAGTGTATACTAGTTAATGTCAAAAAATTAATTAAATCAAGGACTGTTCGAAATGTTGCAAAACTTTTAAGATAATTTATATATTTTACGAGGGAAGGTTATGATGGAAGTCCATACAAAATAATCATCTGAAAACTTGATTCTACAAAATTTTTCCAAATGCAAGTTTCGGTCAAAAAATCATAATATATTATACACAAGTTTATACTAGTTTGCTCAAAAAATAAAATTAAATCGAGGACTATACGAAACGAAATCAAACTTTTTAGATCATTCTTATATGTTACGAGGGAAGGTTATTATGGAAGTACATGCAAAGAATCATTTGAAAATTAGATTCTATGAAACTTTTCGAAATGCAAGTTTCGGTCAAAAAATCATTATATATTATACACTAGTTTATACTAGTTTTGCTCAAAAAATCAAATTAAATCGAGGACTGTTCGAAACGATACAAAACTTTTCAGATCCTTCTTATATGTTACGAAGAGAGGTTATGATTGAAGTCCATGGAAAAAAATCAATTGAAAATTAGATTCTACGAAACTTTTTGAAATGCGAGTTTCGGTCAAAAAATCGTAATATATTATACATTAGTTCGTACTATTTTCGGTATAAAAAAAAATTAAATCGAGGACTGATCGAAATGCTACCAAACTTTCCAGATCCATCTTATATGTTACGAGGGAAGGTTATGATGGATGTCCATGCAAAAATTCATTTGAAAATTAGATTCTATGAAACTTTTTGAAATGCAAGTTTCGTTCAAAAAATAGTAATATATTATACACTAGTGTATACTAGTTTATGTCAAAAAATTAATTAAATCAGGGCCTGTTCGAAATGTTGCAAAACTTTTAAGATAATTTATATATTTTACGAGGGAAGGTTATGATGGAAGTCCATACAAAAAAATCATCTGAAAACTTGATTCTACAAAAATTTTCCAAATGCAAGTTTCGGTCAAAAAATCATAATATATTATACACAAGTTTATACTAGTTTGCCCAAAAAATAAAATTAAATCAAGGACTGTACGAAACAATATCAAACTTTTCAGATCATTCTTATATGTTACGAGGGAAGGTTATTATGGAAGTACATGCAAAGAATCATTTGAAAATTAGATTCTATGAAACGTTTCGAAATTCAAGTTTTGGTCAAAAAAATCATTATATATTATACACTAGTTTATACTAGTTTTGCTCAAAAAATCAAATTAAATTGAGGACTTATCAAAACGATACAAAACTTATCAGATCCTTCTAATATGTTGCGAGGGGAGGTTATGATTGAAGTCCATGCATAAAAATCAATTGAAAATTAGATTCTACGAATCTTTTTGAAATGCAATTTCGGTAAAAAAATTGTAATATATTATACATTAGTTCATACTAGATTCGATAAAAAAATCAATTAAATCGAGGACTGATCGAAATGCTACCAAACTTTCCAGATCCATCTTATATGTTATGAGGGAAGGTTATGATGGATGTCCATGCAAAAATTCATTTGAAAATTAAATTCAATGAAACTTTTGGAAATGCAAGTTACGTTAAAAAAATAATAATATATTATACACTAGTGTATACTAGTTTATGTCAAAAAATCAATTAAATGGAGGAAAGTTCGAAATGTTGCATAACTTTTAAGATAATTTATATATATTTTACGAGGGAAGGTTATGATGGAAGTCCATACAAAAAATCATCTGAAAACTTGATTCTACAAAATTTTTCCAAACGCAAGTTTCGGTAAAAAATCATAATATATTATACATAAGTTTATAGTAGTTTGCTCAAATAATCAAATTAAATCGAGGACTGTACGAAACGATATCAAACTTTTCAGACCCTCCTTATATGTTACGAGGGAAGGTTATTCTGGAAATACATGCAAAGAATCATTTGAAAATTAGATTCTATGAAACTTTTCGAAATGCAAGTTTTGGTCAAAAAATCATTATATATTATACACTAGTTTATACTAGTTTTGCTCAAAAAATCAAATTAAATCGAGGACTGTTCGAAACGATACAAAACTTTTTAGATCCTTCTTATATGTTGCGAGGGGAGGTTATGATTGAAGTCCATGCATAAAAATCAATTGAAAATTAGACTCTACGAACCTTTTTGAAATGCGAGTTTCGGTAAAAAAATCGTAATATATTATACATTAGTTCATACTAGTTTCGGTAAAAAAAAATCAATTAAATCGAGGACTGGTCGAAATGCTACCAAACTTTTCAGATGCATCTTATATGTTATGAGGGAAGGTTATGATGGATTCCATGCAAAAATTCATTTGAAAATTAGATTCTATGAAACTTTTTGAAATGCAAGTTTCGTTCAAAAAATACTAATATATTATACACTAGTGTATACAAGTTTATATCAAAATATCAATTAAATGGAGGACTGTTCGTAATGTTGCATAACTTTTAAGATAATTTATATATATTTTACGAGGGAAGGTTATGATGGAAGTCCATACAAAAAAATCATCTGAAAACTTGATTCTACAAAAATTTCCAAATGCAAGTTTTGGTCAAAAAATCATAATATATTATACACAAGTTTATACTAGTTGGCTTAAAAAATCAAATTAAATCGAGGAATGTACGAAACGATATCAAACTTTTCAGATCCATCTTATATGTTATGAGCGAAGGTTATTATGGAAGTACATGCAAAGAATCATTTGAAAATTAGATTCTATGAAAGTTTTCGAAATGCAAGTTTCGGTCAAAAAATCATTATATATTATACACTAGTTTATACTAGTTTTGCTCAAAAAATCAAATTAAATCAAGGACTGTTCGAAACGATACAAAACTTTTCAGATCCTTCTTATACGTTACGAGGGGAGGTTATGATTGAAGTCCATGCAAAAAAATCAATTGAAAATTAGATTCTACGAAACTTTTTGAAATGCGAGTTTCGGTCAAAAAATCGTAATATATTAGACATTAGTTCGTACTATTTTCGGTATAAAAAAATATTAAATCGAGGACTGATCGAAATGCTACCAAACTTTCCAAATCCATCTTATATGTCACGAGGGAAGGTTATGATGGATGTCCATGCAAAAATTCATTTGAAAATTTGATTCTATGAAACTTTTTGAAATGCAAGTTTCGTTCAAAAAATAGTAATATATTATACACTAGTGTATACTAGTTTATGTCAAAAAATTAATTAAATCAAGGACTGTTCGAAATGTTGCAAAACTTTTAAGATAATTTATATATTTTACGAGGGAAGGTTATGATGGAAGTCCAAACAAAAAAATCATATGAAAACTTGATTCTACAAAATTTTTCCAAATGCAAGTTTCGGTCAAAAAATCATAATATATTATACACAAGTTTATACTAGTTTGCTCAAAAAATAAAATTAAATCGAGGACTGTACGAAACGATATCAAACTTTTCAGATCCTTCTTATATGTTACGAGGGAAGGTTATTATGGAAGTACATGCAAATAATCATTTGAAAATTAGATTCTATGAAACTTTTCGAAATGCAAGTTTTTGTCAAAAAATCATTATATATTATACACTAGTTTATACTAGTTTTGCTCAAAAAAACAAATTAAATCGAGGACTGTTCGAAACGATACAAAACTTATCAGATCCTTCTAATATGTTGCGAGGGGAGGTTATGATTGAAGTCCATGCATAAAAATCAATTGAAAATTAGATTCTACGAAACTTTTTGAAATGTGAGTTTCGGTCAAAAAATCGTAATATATTATACATTAGTTCATACTAGTTTCGGTATAAAAAATCAATTAAATCGAGGACTGATCGAAATGCTACAAAACTTTCCAGATCCATCTTATATGTTATGAGGGAAGGTTATGATGGATGTCCATGCAAAAATTCATTTGAAAATTAGATTCTATGAAACTTTTTGAAATGCAAGTTACGTTCAAAAAATACTAATATATTATACACTAGTGTATACTAGTTTATGTCAAAAAATCAATTAAATAGAGGAAAGTTCGAAATGTTGCATAACTTTTAAGATAATTTATATATATTTTACGAGGGAAGGTTATGATGGAAGTCCATACAAAAAAATTATCTGAAAACTTGATTCTACAAAATTTTTCCAAATGCAAGTTTCGGTAAAAAATCATAATATATTATACATAAGTTTATAGTAGTTTGCTCAAAAAATAAAATTAAATCGAGGACTGTACGAAACGATTTCAAACTTTTCAGATCCTTCTTATATGTTACGAGGGAAGGTTATTCTGGAAGTACATGCAAAGAATCATTTGAAAATTAGATTCTATGAAACTTTTCGAAATGCCAGTTTTGGTCATAAAATCATTATATATTATACACTAGTTTATACTAGTTTTGCTCAAAAAATCAAATTAAATCGAGGACTATTCGAAACGATACAAAACTTTTCAGATCCTTCTTATATGTTGCGAGGGGAGGTTATGATATAAGTCCATGCATAAAAATCAATTGAAAATTAGATTCTACGAACCTTTTTGAAATGCGAGTTTCTGTCAAAAAATCGTAATATATTATACATTAGTTCATACTAGTTTCGGTAAAAAAAAATCAATTAAATCGAGGACTGATCGAAATGCTACCAAACTTTCCAGATGCATCTTATATGTTATGAGGGAAGGTTATGATGGATTCCATGCAAAAATTCATTTGAAAATTAGATTCTATGAAACTTTTTGAAATGCAAGTTTCGTTCAAAAAATACTAATATATTATACACTAGTGTATACTAGTTTATGTCAAAATATCAATTAAATGGAGGACTGTTTGAAATGTTGCATAACTTTTAAGATAATTTATATATATTTTACGAGGGAAGGTTATGATGGAAGTCCATACAAAAAAATCATCTGAAAACTTGATTCTACAAAATTTTTCCAAATGCAAGTTTCGGTAAAAAATCATAATATATTATAGATAAGTTTATACTAGTTTGCTCAAAAAATCAAATTAAATCGAGGACTGTACGAAACGATAGCAAACTTTTCAGATCCTTCTTATATGTTACGAGGGAAGGTTATTCTGGAAGTACATGCAAAGAATCATTTGAAAATTAGATTCTATGAAACTTTTTGAAATGCGAGTTTCGGTCAAAAAATCGTAATATATTATTCATTCGTTCGTACTATTTTCGGTATAAAAAAATATTAAATCGAGGACTGATCGAAATGCTACCAAACTTTCCAAATCCATCTTATATGTCACGAGGGAAGGTTATGATGGATGTCCATGCAAAAATTCATTTGAAAATTAGATTCTATGAAACTTTTTGAAATGCAAGTTTCGTTCAAAAAATAGTAATATATTATACACTAGTGTATACTAGTTTATGTCAAAAAATTAATTAAATCAAGGACTGTTCGAAATGTTGCAAAACTTTTAAGATAATTTATATATTTTACGAGGGAAGGTTATGATGGAAGTCCAAACAAAAAAATCATATGAAAACTTGATTCTACAAAATTTTTCCAAATGCAAGTTTCGGTCAAAAAATCATAATATATTATACACAAGTTTATACTAGTTTGCTCAAAAAATAAAATTAAATCGAGGACTGTACGAAACGATATCAAACTTTTCAGATCCTTCTTATATGTTACGAGGGAAGGTTATTATGGAAGTACATGCAAATAATCATTTGAAAATTAGATTCTATGAAACTTTTCGAAATGCAAGTTTTTGTCAAAAAATCATTATATATTATACACTAGTTTATACTAGTTTTGCTCAAAAAAACAAATTAAATCGAGGACTGTTCGAAACGATACAAAACTTATCAGATCCTTCTAATATGTTGCGAGGGGAGGTTATGATTGAAGTCCATGCATAAAAATCAATTGAAAATTAGATTCTACGAAACTTTTTGAAATGTGAGTTTCGGTCAAAAAATCGTAATATATTATACATTAGTTCATACTAGTTTCGGTATAAAAAATCAATTAAATCGAGGACTGATCGAAATGCTACAAAACTTTCCAGATCCATCTTATATGTTATGAGGGAAGGTTATGATGGATGTCCATGCAAAAATTCATTTGAAAATTAGATTCTATGAAACTTTTTGAAATGCAAGTTACGTTCAAAAAATACTAATATATTATACACTAGTGTATACTAGTTTATGTCAAAAAATCAATTAAATAGAGGAAAGTTCGAAATGTTGCATAACTTTTAAGATAATTTATATATATTTTACGAGGGAAGGTTATGATGGAAGTCCATACAAAAAAATTATCTGAAAACTTGATTCTACAAAATTTTTCCAAATGCAAGTTTCGGTAAAAAATCATAATATATTATACATAAGTTTATAGTAGTTTGCTCAAAAAATAAAATTAAATCGAGGACTGTACGAAACGATTTCAAACTTTTCAGATCCTTCTTATATGTTACGAGGGAAGGTTATTCTGGAAGTACATGCAAAGAATCATTTGAAAATTAGATTCTATGAAACTTTTCGAAATGCCAGTTTTGGTCATAAAATCATTATATATTATACACTAGTTTATACTAGTTTTGCTCAAAAAATCAAATTAAATCGAGGACTATTCGAAACGATACAAAACTTTTCAGATCCTTCTTATATGTTGCGAGGGGAGGTTATGATATAAGTCCATGCATAAAAATCAATTGAAAATTAGATTCTACGAACCTTTTTGAAATGCGAGTTTCTGTCAAAAAATCGTAATATATTATACATTAGTTCATACTAGTTTCGGTAAAAAAAAATCAATTAAATCGAGGACTGATCGAAATGCTACCAAACTTTCCAGATGCATCTTATATGTTATGAGGGAAGGTTATGATGGATTCCATGCAAAAATTCATTTGAAAATTAGATTCTATGAAACTTTTTGAAATGCAAGTTTCGTTCAAAAAATACTAATATATTATACACTAGTGTATACTAGTTTATGTCAAAATATCAATTAAATGGAGGACTGTTTGAAATGTTGCATAACTTTTAAGATAATTTATATATATTTTACGAGGGAAGGTTATGATGGAAGTCCATACAAAAAAATCATCTGAAAACTTGATTCTACAAAATTTTTCCAAATGCAAGTTTCGGTAAAAAATCATAATATATTATACATAAGTTTATACTAGTTTGCTCAAAAAATCAAATTAAATCGAGGACTGTACGAAACGATAGCAAACTTTTCAGATCCTTCTTATATGTTACGAGGGAAGGTTATTCTGGAAGTACATGCAAAGAATCATTTGAAAATTAGATTCTATGAAACTTTTCGAAATACAAGTTTTGGTCAAAAAATCGTAATATATTATTCATTCGTTCGTACTATTTTCGGTATAAAAAAATATTAAATCGAGGACTGATCGAAATGCTACCAAACTTTCCAAATCCATCTTATATGTCACGAGGGAAGGTTATGATGGATGTCCATGCAAAAATTCATTTGAAAATTAGATTCTATGAAACTTTTTGAAATGCAAGTTTCGTTCAAAAAATAGTAATATATTATACACTAGTGTATACTAGTTTATGTCAAAAAATTAATTAAATCAAGGACTGTACGAAATGTTGCAAAACTTTTAAGATAATTTATATATTTTACGAGGGAAGGTTATGATGGAAGTCCAAACAAAAAAATCATCTGAAAACTTGATTCTACAAAATTTTTCCAAATGCAAGTTTCGGTCAAAAAAGCATAATATATTATACACAAGTTTATACTAGTTTGCTCAAAAAATAAAATTAAATCGAGGACTGTACGAAACGATATCAAACTTTTCAGATCCTTCTTATATGTCACGAGGGAAGGTTATTATGGAAGTACATGCAAATAATCATTTGAAAATTAGATTCTATGAAACTTTTCGAAATGCAAGTTTTTGTCAAAAAATCATTATATATTATACACTAGTTTATACTAGTTTTGCTCAAAAAAACACATTAAATCGAGGATTGTTCGAAACGATACAAAACTTATCAGATCCTTCTAATATGTTGCGAGGGGAGGTTATGATTGAAGTCCATGCATAAAAATCAATTGAAAATTAGATTCTACGAAACTTTTTGAAATATGAGTTTCGGTCAAAAAATTGTAATATATTATACATTAGTTCATTCTAGTTTCGGTATAAAAAATCAATTAAATCGAGGACTGATCGAAATGCTACAAAACTTTCCAGATCCATCTTATATGTTATGAGGGAAGGTTATGATGGATGTCCATGCAAAAATTCATTTTAAAATTAGATTCTGTGAAACTTTTTGAAATGCAAGTTACGTTCAAAAAATACTAATATATTATACACTAGTGTATACTAGTTTATGTCAAAAAATCAATTAAATAGAGGAAAGTTCGAAATGTTGCATAACTTTTAAGATAATTTTATATATTTTTTGAGGGAAGGTTATGATGGAAGTCCATACAAAAAATTCATCTGAAAACTTGATTCTACAAAAATTTTCCAAATGCAAGTTTCGGTAAAAAATTATAATATATTATACATAAGTTTATAGTAGTTTGCTCAAAAAATCAAATTAAATCGAGGACTGTACGAAACGATTTCAAACTTTTCAGATCCTTCTTATATGTTACGAGGGAAGGTTATTATGGAAGTACATGCAAAGAATAATCTGAAAATTAGATTCTATGAAACTTTTCGAAATGAAAGTTTCGGTCAAAAAATCATTATATATTATACACTAGTATATACTAGTTTTGCTCAAAAATTCATATTAAATCGAGGACTGTTCGAAACGATACAAAACTTTTCACATCCTTCTTAAATATTACGAGGGTAGGTTATGACGGAAGTCCATGCATAAAAATCAATTGATAATTAGATTCTACGAACCTTTTTAAAATACGAGTTTCGGTCAAAAAATCGTAATATATTATACATTAGTTCATACTAGTTTCGGTAAAAAAAATCAATTAAATCGAGGACTGATCGAAATGCTACCAAACTTTCCAGATGCATCTTATATGTTATGAGGGAAGGTTATGATGGATTCCATGCAAAAATTCATTTGAAAATTAGATTCTACGAAACTTTTTTAATGCAAGTTTCGTTCAAAAAATACTAATATATTATACACTAGTGTATACTAGTTTATGTCAAAATATCAATTAAATGGAGGAGTGTTTGAAATGTTGCATAACTTTTAAGATAATTTATATATATTTTACGAGGGAAGGTTATGATGGAAGTCCATACAAAAAAATCATCTGAAAACTTGATTCTACAAAATTTTTCCAAATGCAAGTTTCGGTAAAAAATCATAATATATTATACATAAGTTTATACTAGTTTGCTCAAAAAATCAAATTAAATCGAGGACTGTACGAAACGATAGCAAACTTTTCAGATCCTTCTTATATGTTACGAGGGAAGGTTATTCTGGAAGTACATGCAAAGAATCATTTGAAAATTAGATTCTATGAAACTTTTCGAAATGCAAGTTTTGGTCAAAAAATTATTATATATTATACACTAGTTTATACTAGTTTTGCTCAAAAAATCAAATTATATCGAGGACTGTTCGAAACGATACAAAACTTTTCAGATCCTTCTTATATGTTGCGAGGGGAGGTTATGATTGAAGTCCATGCATAAAAATCAATTGAAAATTAGATTCTACGAAACTTTTTGAAATGCGAGTTTCGGTAAAAAAAATCGTAATATATTATACATTAGTTCATACTAGTTTCGGTAAAAAAAATCAATTAAACCGAGGACTGATCGAAATGCTACCAAACTTTCCAGATGCATCTTATATGTTACGAGGGAAGGTTATGATGGATTCCATGCAAAAATTCATTTGAAAATTAGATTCTATGAAACTTTTTGAAATGCAAGTTTCGTTCAAAAAATACTAATATATTACACACTAGTGTATACTAGTTTATGTCAAAATATCAATTAAATGGAGGACTGTTCGAAATGTTGCATAACTTTTAAGATAATTTATATATATTTTACGAGGGAAGGTTATGATGGAAGTCCATAAAAAAAAATCATCTGAAAACTTGATTCTACAAAATTTTTCCAAATGCAAGTTTCGGTAAAAACTGATAACATATTATACATAAGTTTATACTAGTTTGCTTAAAAAATCAAATTAAAATCGAAGACTGTACGAAACGATATCAAACTTTTCAGATCCTACTTATATGTGACGAGGGAAGGTTATTCTTGAAGTACATGCAAAGAATCATTTGAAAATTAGATTCTATGAAACTTTTCGAAATGCAAGTTTTGGTCAAAAAATCATTATATATTATATAATAGTTTATACTAGTTTTGCTCAAAAAATCAAATTAAATCGAGGACTGTTCGAAACGATACAAAACTTTTCAGATCCTTCTTATATGTTGCAAGGGGAGGTTATGATTGAAGTCCATGCATAAAAATCAATTGAAAATTAGATTCTACTAAACTTTTTGAAATGTGAGTTTCGGTCAAAAAATTGTAATATATTATACATTAGTTCATACTAGTTTGGGTATAAAAAATCAATTAAATCGAGGACCGATCGAAATGCTACAAAACTTTCCAGATCCATCTTATATGTTATGAGGGAAGGTTATGATGGATGTCCATGCAAAAATTCATTTGAAAATTAGATTCTGTGAAACTTTTTGAAATGCAAGTTACGTTCAAAAAATACTAATATATTATACACTAGTGTATACTAGTTTATGTCAAAAAATCAATTAAATAGAGGAAAGTTCGAAATGTTGCATAACTTTTAAAATAATTTATATATATTTTATGAGGGAAGGTTATGATGGAAGTCCATACAAAAAAATCATCTGAAAACTTGATTCTACAAAAATTTTCCAAATGCAAGTTTCGGTAAAAAATTATAATATATTATACATAAGTTTATAGTAGTTTGCTCAAAAAATCAAATTAAATCGAGGACTGTACGAAACGATTTCAAACTTTTCAGATCCTTCTTATATGTTACGAGGGAAGGTTATTATGGAAGTACATGCAAAGAATAATCTAAAAATTAGATTCTATGAAACTTTTCGAAATGAAAGTTTCGGTCAAAAAATCATTATATATTATACACTAGTATATACTAGTTTTGCTCAAAAATTCATATTAAATCGAGGACTGTTCGAAACGATACAAAACTTTTCAGATCCTTCTTAAATATTACGAGGGTAGGTTATGACGGAAGTCCATGCATAAAAATCAATTGATAATTAGATTCTACGAACCTTTTTGAAATGCGAGTTTCTGTCAAAAAATCTTAATATATTATACATTAGTTCATACTAGTTTCGGTAAAAAAAATCAATTAAATCGAGGACTGATCGAAATGCTACCAAACTTTCCAGATGCATCTTATATGTTATGAGGGAAGGTTATGATGGATTCCATGCAAAAATTCATTTGAAAATTAGATTCTACGAAACTTTTTAAATGCAAGTTTCGTTCAAAAAATACTAATATATTATACACTAGTGTATACTAGTTTATGTCAAAATATCAATTAAATGGAGGACTGTTCGAAATGTTGCATAACTTTTAAGATAATTTATATATATTTTACGAGGGAAGGTTATGATGGAAGTCCATACAAAAAAATCATCTGAATACTTGATTCTACAAAATTTTTCCAAATGCAAGTTTCGGTAAAAAAATCATAATATATTATACATAAGTTTATACTAGTTTGCTCAAAAAATCAAATTAAATCGAGGACTGTACGAAACGATAGCAAACTTTTCAGATCCTTCTTATATGTTACGAGGGAAGGTTATTCTGGAAGTACATGCAAAGAATCATTTGAAAATTAGATTCTATGAAACTTTTCGAAATGCAAGTTTTGGTCAAAAAATCATAATATATTATACACTAGTTTATACTAGTTTTGCTCAAAAAATCAAATTATATCGAGGACTGTTCGAAACGATACAAAACTTTTCAGATCCTTCTTATATGTTGCGAGGGGAGGTTATGATTGAAGTCCATGCATAAAAATCAATTGAAAATTAGATTCTACGAAACTTTTTGAAATGCGAGTTTCGGTAAAAAAATCGTAATATATTATACATTAGTTCATACTAGTTTCGGTAAAAAAAATCAATTAAACCGAGGACTGATCGAAATGCTACCAAACTTTCCAGATGCATCTTATATGTTACGAGGGAAGGTTATGATGGATTCCATGCAAAAATTCATTTGAAAATTAGATTCTATGAAACTTTTTGAAATGCAAGTTTCGTTCAAAAAATACTAATATATTATACACTAGTGTATACTAGTTTATGTCAAAATATCAATTAAATGGAGGACTGTTCGAAATGTTGCATAACTTTTAAGATAATTTATATATATTTTACGAGGGAAGGTTATGATGGAAGTCCATACAAAAAAATCATCTGAAAACTTGATTCTACAAAATTTTTCCAAATGCAAGTTTCGGTAAAAACTGATAACATATTTTACATAAGTTTATACTAGTTTGCTTAAAAAATCAAATTAAATCGAAGACTGTATGAAACGATATCAAACTTTTCAGATCCTACTTATATGTTACGAGGAAAGGTTATTCTTGAAATACATGCAAAGAATCATTTGAAAATTAGATTCTATGAAACTTTTCAAAATGCAAGTTTTGGTCAAAAAATCATTATATATTATATAATAGTTTATACTAGTTTTGCTCAAAAAATCAAATTAAATCGAGGACTGTTCGAAACGATACAAAACTTTTCAGATCCTTCTTATATGTTGCAAGGGGAGGTTATGATTGAAGTCCATGCATAAAAATCAATTGAAAATTAGATTCTACGAAACTTTTTGAAATGCAAGTTTTGGTTAAAAAATCGTAATATATTATACTTTAGTTCATACTAGTTTCGGTAAAAAAAAATCAATTAAATCGAGGACTGATGGAAATGCTACCAAACTTTTCAGATGCATCTTATATGTTATGAGGGAAGGTTATGATGGATTCCATGCAAAAATTCATTTGAAAATTAGATTCTATGAAACTTTTTGAAATGCAAGTTTCGTTCAAAAAATACTAATATATTATATACTAGTGTATACAAGTTTATATCAAAATATCAATTAAATGGAGGACTGTTCGAAATGTTGCATAAATTTTAAGATAATTTATATATATTTTACGAGGGAAGGTTATGATGGAAGTCCATACAAAAAAATCATCTGAAAACTTGATTCTACAAAAATTTTCCAAATGCAAGTTTCGGTCAAAAAATCATAATATATTATACACAAGTTTATACTAGTTTGCTTAAAAAATCAAATTAAATCGAGGAATGTACGAAACGATATCAAACTTTTCAGATCCTTCTGATATGTTATGAGCGAAGGTTATTATGGAAGTACATGCAAAGAATTATTTGAAAATTAGATTCTATGAAAGTTTTCGAAATGCAAGTTTCGGTCAAAAAATCATTATATATTATACACTAGTTTATACTAGTTTTGCTCAAAAAATCAAATTAAATCAAGGACTGTTCGAAACGATACAAAACTTTTCAGATCCTTCTTATACGTTACGAGGGGAGGTTATGATTGAAGTCCATGCAAAAAAATCAATTGAAAATTAGATTCTACGAACCTTTTTGAAATGCGAGTTTCTGTCAAAAAATCGTAATATATTATACATTAGTTCATACTAGTTTCGGTAAAAAAAAATCAATTAAATCGAGGACTGATCGAAATGCTACCAAACTTTCCAGATGCATCTTATATGTTATGAGGGAAGGTTATGATGGATTCCATGCAAAAATTCATTTGAAAATTAGATTCTATGAAACTTTTTGAAATGCAAGTTTCGTTCAAAAAATACTAATATATTATACACTAGTGTATACTAGTTTATGTCAAAATATCAATTAAATGGAGGACTATTTGAAATGTTGCATAACTTTTAAGATAATTTATATATATTTTACGAGGGAAGGTTATGATGGAAGTCCATACAAAAAAATCATCTGAAAACTTGATTCTACAAAATTTTTCCAAATGCAAGTTTCGGTAAAAAATCATAATATATTATACATAAGTTTATACTAGTTTGCTCAAAAAATCAAATTAAATCGAGGACTGTACGAAACGATAGCAAACTTTTCAGATCCTTCTTATATGTTACGAGGGAAGGTTATTCTGGAAGTACATGCAAAGAATCATTTGAAAATTAGATTCTATGAAACTTTTCGAAATACAAGTTTTGGTCAAAAAATCGTAATATATTATACATTCGTTCGTACTATTTTCGGTATAAAAAAATATTAAATCGAGGACTGATCGAAATGCTACCAAACTTTCCAAATCCATCTTATATGTCACGAGGGAAGGTTATGATGGATGTCCATGCAAAAATTCATTTGAAAATTAGATTCTATGAAACTTTTTGAAATGCAAGTTTCGTTCAAAAAATAGTAATATATTATACACTAGTGTATACTAGTTTATGTCAAAAAATTAATTAAATCAAGGACTGTACGAAATGTTGCAAAACTTTTAAGATAATTTATATATTTTACGAGGGAAGGTTGTGATGGAAGTCCAAACAAAAAAATCATCTGAAAACTTGATTCTACAAAATTTTTCCAAATGCAAGTTTCGGTCAAAAAATCATAATATATTATACACAAGTTTATACTAGTTTGCTCAAAAAATAAAATTAAATCGAGGACTGTACGAAACGATATCAAACTTTTCAGATCCTTCTTATATGTCACGAGGGAAGGTTATTATGGAAGTACATGCAAATAATCATTTGAAAATTAGATTCTATGAAACTTTTCGAAATGCAAGTTTTTGTCAAAAAATCATTATATATTATACACTAGTTTATACTAGTTTTGCTCAAAAAAACACATTAAATCGAGGATTGTTCGAAACGATTCAAAACTTATCAGATCCTTCTAATATGTTGCGAGGGGAGGTTATGATTGAAGTCCATGCATAAAAATCAATTGAAAATTAGATTCTACGAAACTTTTTGAAATATGAGTTTCGGTCAAAAAATTGTAATATATTATACATTAGTTCATTCTAGTTTCGGTATAAAAAATCAATTAAATCGAGGACTGATCGAAATGCTACAAAACTTTCCAGATCCATCTTATATGTTATGAGGGAAGGTTATGATGGATGTCCATGCAAAAATTCATTTGAAAATTAGATTCTGTGAAACTTTTTGAAATGCAAGTTACGTTCAAAAAATACTAATATATTATACACTAGTGTATACTAGTTTATGTCAAAAAATCAATTAAATAGAGGAAAGTTCGAAATGTTGCATAACTTTTAAGATAATTTTATATATTTTATGAGGGAAGGTTATGATGGAAGTCCATACAAAAAAATCATCTGAAAACTTGATTCTACAAAAATTTTCCAAATGCAAGTTTCGGTAAAAAATTATAATATATTATACATAAGTTTATAGTAGTTTGCTCAAAAAATCAAATTAAATCGAGGACTGTACGAAACGATTTCAAACTTTTCAGATCCTTCTTATATGTTACGAGGGAAGGTTATTATGGAAGTACATGCAAAGAATAATCTGAAAATTAGATTCTATGAAACTTTTCGAAATGAAAGTTTCGGTCAAAAAATCATTATATATTATACACTAGTATATACTAGTTTTGCTCAAAAATTCATATTAAATCGAGGACTGTTCGAAACGATACAAAACTTTTCACATCCTTCTTAAATATTACGAGGGTAGGTTATGAAGGAAGTCCATGCATAAAAATCAATTGATAATTAGATTCTACGAAACTTTTTGAAATGCGAGTTTCGGTAAAAAAAATCGTAATATATTATACATTAGTTCATACTAGTTTCGGTAAAAAAAATCAATTAAATCGAGGACTGATCGAAATGCTACCAAACTTTCCAGATGCATCTTATATGTTATGAGGGAAGGTTATGATGGATTCCATGAAAAAATTCATTTGAAAATTAGATTCTATGAAACTTTTTGAAATGCAAGTTTCGTTCAAAAAATACTAATATATTATACACTAGTGTATACTAGTTTATGTCAAAATATCAATTAAATGGAGGACTATTTGAAATGTTGCATAACTTTTAAGATAATTTATATATATTTTACGAGGGAAGGTTATGATGGAAGTCCATACAAAAAAATCATCTGAAAACTTGATTCTACAAAATTTTTCCAAATGCAAGTTTCGGTAAAAAATCATAATATATTATACATAAGTTTATACTAGTTTGCTCAAAAAATCAAATTAAATCGAGGACTGTATGAAACGATAGCAAACTTTTTAGATCCTTCTTATATGTTACGAGGGAAGGTTATTCTGGAAGTACATGCAAAGAATCATTTGAAAATTAGATTCTATGAAACTTTTCGAAATACAAGTTTTGGTCAAAAAATCGTAATATATTATACATTCGTTCGTACTATTTTCGGTATAAAAAAATATTAAATCGAGGACTGATCGAAATGCTACCAAACTTTCCAAATCCATCTTATATGTCACGAGGGAAGGTTATGATGGATGTCCATGCAAAAATTCATTTGAAAATTAGATTCTGTGAAACTTTTTGAAATGCAAGTTACGTTCAAAAAATACTAATATATTATACACTAGTGTATACTAGTTTATGTCAAAAAATCAATTAAATAGAGGAAAGTTCGAAATGTTGCATAACTTTTAAGATAATTTTATATATTTTATGAGGGAAGGTTATGATGGAAGTCCATACAAAAAAATCATCTGAAAACTTGATTCTACAAAAATTTACCAAATGCAAGTTTCGGTAAAAAATTATAATATATTATACATAAGTTTATAGTAGTTTGCTCAAAAAATCAAATTAAATCGAGGACTGTACGAAACGATTTCAAACTTTTCAGATCCTTCTTATATGTTACGAGGGAAGGTTATTATGGAAGTACATGCAAAGAAGAATCTGAAAATTAGATTCTATGAAACTTTTCGAAATGAAAGTTTCGGTCAAAAAATCATTATATATTATACACTAGTATATACTAGTTTTGCTCAAAAATTCATATTAAATCGAGGACTGTTCGAAACGATACAAAACTTTTCACATCCTTCTTAAATATTACGAGGGTAGGTTATGACGGAAGTCCATGCATAAAAATCAATTGATAATTAGATTCTACGAACCTTTTTAAAATACGAGTTTCGGTCAAAAAATCGTAATATATTATACATTAGTTCATACTAGTTTCGGTAAAAAAAATCAATTAAATCGAGGACTGATCGAAATGCTACCAAACTTTCCAGATGCATCTTATATGTTATGAGGGAAGGTTATGATGGATTCCATGCAAAAATTCATTTGAAAATTAGATTCTACGAAACTTTTTAAATGCAAGTTTCGTTCAAAAAATACTAATATATTATACACTAGTGTATACTAGTTTATGTCAAAATATCAATTAAATGGAGGAGTGTTTGAAATGTTGCATAACTTTTAAGATAATTTATATATATTTTACGAGGGAAGGTTATGATGGAAGTCCATACAAAAAAATCATCTGAAAACTTGATTCTACAAAATTTTTCCAAATGCAAGTTTCGGTAAAAAATCATAATATATTATACATAAGTTTATACTAGTTTGCTCAAAAAATCAAATTAAATCGAGGACTGTACGAAACGATAGCAAACTTTTCAGATCCTTCTTATATGTTACGAGGGAAGGTTATTCTGGAAGTACATGCAAAGAATCATTTGAAAATTAGATTCTATGAAACTTTTCGAAATGCAAGTTTTGGTCAAAAAATTATTATATATTATACACTAGTTTATACTAGTTTTGCTCAAAAAATCAAATTATATCGAGGACTGTTCGAAACGATACAAAACTTTTCAGATCCTTCTTATATGTTGCGAGGGGAGGTTATGATTGAAGTCCATGCATAAAAATCAATTGAAAATTAGATTCTACGAAACTTTTTGAAATGCGAGTTTCGGTAAAAAAAATCGTAATATATTATACATTAGTTCATACTAGTTTCGGTAAAAAAAATCAATTAAACCGAGGACTGATCGAAATGCTACCAAACTTTCCAGATGCATCTTATATGTTACGAGGGAAGGTTATGATGGATTCCATGCAAAAATTCATTTGAAAATTAGATTCTATGAAACTTTTTGAAATGCAAGTTTCGTTCAAAAAATACTAATATATTACACACTAGTGTATACTAGTTTATGTCAAAATATCAATTAAATGGAGGACTGTTCGAAATGTTGCATAACTTTTAAGATAATTTATATATATTTTACGAGGGAAGGTTATGATGGAAGTCCATAAAAAAAATCATCTGAAAACTTGATTCTACAAAATTTTTCCAAATGCAAGTTTCTGTAAAAACTGATAACATATTATACATAAGTTTATACAAGTTTGCTTAAAAAATCAAATTAAAATCGAAGACTGTACGAAACGATTTCAAACTTTTCAGATCCTTCTTATATGTTACGAGGGAAGGTTATTATGGAAGTACATGCAAAGAATAATCTAAAAATTAGATTCTATGAAACTTTTCGAAATGAAAGTTTCGGTCAAAAAATCATTATATATTATACACTAGTATATACTAGTTTTGCTCAAAAATTCATATTAAATCGAGGACTGTTCGAAACGATACAAAACTTTTCAGATCCTTCTTAAATATTACGAGGGTAGGTTATGACGGAAGTCCATGCATAAAAATCAATTGATAATTAGATTCTACGAACCTTTTTGAAATGCGAGTTTCTGTCAAAAAATCTTAATATATTATACATTAGTTCATACTAGTTTCGGTAAAAAAAATCAATTAAATCGAGGACTGATCGAAATGCTACCAAACTTTCCAGATGCATCTTATATGTTATGAGGGAAGGTTATGATGGATTCCATGCAAAAATTCATTTGAAAATTAGATTCTATGAAACTTTTTGAAATGCAAGTTTCGTTCAAAAAATACTAATATATTATATACTAGTGTATACAAGTTTATATCAAAATATCAATTAAATGGAGGACTGTTCGAAATGTTGCATAAATTTTAAGATAATTTATATATATTTTACGAGGGAAGGTTATGATGGAAGTCCATACAAAAAAATCATCTGAAAACTTGATTCTACAAAAATTTTCCAAATGCAAGTTTCGGTCAAAAAATCATAATATATTATACACAAGTTTATACTAGTTTGCTTAAAAAATCAAATTAAATCGAGGAATGTACGAAACGATATCAAACTTTTCAGATCCTTCTGATATGTTATGAGCGAAGGTTATTATGGAAGTACATGCAAAGAATTATTTGAAAATTAGATTCTATGAAAGTTTTCGAAATGCAAGTTTCGGTCAAAAAATCATTATATATTATACACTAGTTTATACTAGTTTTGCTCAAAAAATCAAATTAAATCAAGGACTGTTTGAAACGATACAAAACTTTTCAGATCCTTCTTATACGTTACGAGGGGAGGTTATGATTGAAGTCCATGCAAAAAAATCAATTGAAAATTAGATTCTACGAACCTTTTTGAAATGCGAGTTTCTGTCAAAAAATCGTAATATATTATACATTAGTTCATACTAGTTTCGGTAAAAAAAAATCAATTAAATCGAGGACTGATCGAAATGCTACCAAACTTTCCAGATGCATCTTATATGTTATGAGGGAAGGTTATGATGGATTCCATGCAAAAATTCATTTGAAAATTAGATTCTATGAAACTTTTTGAAATGCAAGTTTCGTTCAAAAAATACTAATATATTATACACTAGTGTATACTAGTTTATGTCAAAATATCAATTAAATGGAGGACTATTTGAAATGTTGCATAACTTTTAAGATAATTTATATATATTTTACGAGGGAAGGTTATGATGGAAGTCCATACAAAAAAATCATCTGAAAACTTGATTCTACAAAATTTTTCCAAATGCAAGTTTCGGTAAAAAATCATAATATATTATACATAAGTTTATACTAGTTTGCTCAAAAAATCAAATTAAATCGAGGACTGTACGAAACGATAGCAAACTTTTCAGATCCTTCTTATATGTTACGAGGGAAGGTTATTCTGGAAGTACATGCAAAGAATCATTTGAAAATTAGATTCTATGAAACTTTTCGAAATACAAGTTTTGGTCAAAAAATCGTAATATATTATACATTCGTTCGTACTATTTTCGGTATAAAAAAATATTAAATCGAGGACTGATCGAAATGCTACCAAACTTTCCAAATCCATCTTATATGTCACGAGGGAAGGTTATGATGGATGTCCATGCAAAAATTCATTTGAAAATTAGATTCTATGAAACTTTTTGAAATGCAAGTTTCGTTCAAAAAATAGTAATATATTATACACTAGTGTATACTAGTTTATGTCAAAAAATTAATTAAATCAAGGACTGTACGAAATGTTGCAAAACTTTTAAGATAATTTATATATTTTACGAGGGAAGGTTGTGATGGAAGTCCAAACAAAAAAATCATCTGAAAACTTGATTCTACAAAATTTTTCCAAATGCAAGTTTCGGTCAAAAAATCATAATATATTATACACAAGTTTATACTAGTTTGCTCAAAAAATAAAATTAAATCGAGGACTGTACGAAACGATATCAAACTTTTCAGATCCTTCTTATATGTCACGAGGGAAGGTTATTATGGAAGTACATGCAAATAATCATTTGAAAATTAGATTCTATGAAACTTTTCGAAATGCAAGTTTTTGTCAAAAAATCATTATATATTATACACTAGTTTATACTAGTTTTGCTCAAAAAAACACATTAAATCGAGGATTGTTCGAAACGATACAAAACTTATCAGATCCTTCTAATATGTTGCGAGGGGAGGTTATGATTGAAGTCCATGCATAAAAATCAATTGAAAATTAGATTCTACGAAACTTTTTGAAATATGAGTTTCGGTCAAAAAATTGTAATATATTATACATTAGTTCATTCTAGTTTCGGTATAAAAAATCAATTAAATCGAGGACTGATCGAAATGCTACAAAACTTTTCAGATCCATCTTATATGTTATGAGGGAAGGTTATGATGGATGTCCATGCAAAAATTCATTTGAAAATTAGATTCTGTGAAACTTTTTGAAATGCAAGTTACGTTCAAAAAATACTAATATATTATACACTAGTGTATACTAGTTTATGTCAAAAAATCAATTAAATAGAGGAAAGTTCGAAATGTTGCATAACTTTTAAGATAATTTTATATATTTTATGAGGGAAGGTTATGATGGAAGTCCATACAAAAAAATCATCTGAAAACTTGTTTCTACAAAAATTTTCCAAATGCAAGTTTCGGTAAAAAATTATAATATATTATACATAAGTTTATAGTAGTTTGCTCAAAAAATCAAATTAAATCGAGGACTGTACGAAACGATTTCAAACTTTTCAGATCCTTCTTATATGTTACGAGGGAAGGTTATTATGGAAGTACATGCAAAGAATAATCTGAAAATTAGATTCTATGAAACTTTTCGAAATGAAAGTTTCGGTCAAAAAATCATTATATATTATACACTAGTATATACTAGTTTTGCTCAAAAATTCATATTAAATCGAGGACTGTTCGAAACGATACAAAACTTTTCACATCCTTCTTAAATATTACGAGGGTAGGTTATGACGGAAGTCCATGCATAAAAATCAATTGATAATTAGATTCTACGAAACTTTTTGAAATGCGAGTTTCGGTAAAAAAAATCGTAATATATTATACATTAGTTCATACTAGTTTCGGTAAAAAAAATCAATTAAATCGAGGACTGATCGAAATGCTACCAAACTTTCCAGATGCATCTTATATGTTATGAGGGAAGGTTATGATGGATTCCATGCAAAAATTCATTTGAAAATTAGATTCTATGAAACTTTTTGAAATGCAAGTTTCGTTCAAAAAATACTAATATATTATACACTAGTGTATACTAGTTTATGTCAAAATATCAATTAAATGGAGGACTATTTGAAATGTTGCATAACTTTTAAGATAATTTATATATATTTTACGAGGGAAGGTTATGATGGAAGTCCATACAAAAAAATCATCTGAAAACTTGATTCTACAAAATTTTTCCAAATGCAAGTTTCGGTAAAAAATCATAATATATTATACATAAGTTTATACTAGTTTGCTCAAAAAATCAAATTAAATCGAGGACTGTACGAAACGATAGCAAACTTTTCAGATCCTTCTTATATGTTACGAGGGAAGGTTATTCTGGAAGTACATGCAAAGAATCATTTGAAAATTAGATTCTATGAAACTTTTCGAAATACAAGTTTTGGTCAAAAAATCGTAATATATTATACATTCGTTCGTACTATTTTCGGTATAAAAAAATATTAAATCGAGGACTGATCGAAATGCTACCAAACTTTCCAAATCCATCTTATATGTCACGAGGGAAGGTTATGATGGATGTCCATGCAAAAATTCATTTGAAAATTAGATTCTATGAAACTTTTTGAAATGCAAGTTTCGTTCAAAAAATAGTAATATATTATACACTAGTGTATACTAGTTTATGTCAAAAAATTAATTAAATCAAGGACTGTACGAAATGTTGCAAAACTTTTAAGATAATTTATATATTTTACGAGGGAAGGTTATGATGGAAGTCCAAACAAAAAAATCATCTGAAAACTTGATTCTACAAAATTTTTCCAAATGCAAGTTTCGGTCAAAAAATCATAATATATTATACACAAGTTTATACTAGTTTGCTCAAAAAATAAAATTAAATCGAGGACTGTACGAAACGATATCAAACTTTTCAGATCCTTCTTATAGGTCACGAGGGAAGGTTATTATGGAAGTACATGCAAATAATCATTTGAAAATTAGATTCTATGAAACTTTTCGAAATGCAAGTTTTTGTCAAAAAATCATTATATATTATACACTAGTTTATACTAGTTTTGCTCAAAAAAACACATTAAATCGAGGATTGTTCGAAACGATACAAAACTTATCTGATCCTTCTAATATGTTGCGAGGGGAGGTTATGATTGAAGTCCATGCATAAAAATCAATTGAAAATTAGATTCTACGAAACTTTTTGAAATATGAGTTTCGGTCAAAAAATTGTAATATATTATACATTAGTTCATTCTAGTTTCGGTATAAAAAATCAATTAAATCGAGGACTGATCGAAATGCTACAAAACTTTCCAGATCCATCTTATATGTTATGAAGGAAGGTTATGATGGATGTCCATGCAAAAATTCATTTGAAAATTAGATTCTGTGAAACTTTTTGAAATGCAAGTTACGTTCAAAAAATACTAATATATTATACACTAGTGTATACTAGTTTATGTCAAAAAATCAATTAAATAGAGGAAAGTTCGAAATGTTGCATAACTTTTAAGATAATTTTATATATTTTATGAGGGAAGGTTATGATGGAAGTCCATACAAAAAAATCATCTGAAAACTTGATTCTACAAAAATTTTCCAAATGCAAGTTTCGGTAAAAAATTATAATATATTATACATAAGTTTATAGTAGTTTGCTCAAAAAATCAAATTAAATCGAGGACTGTACGAAACGATTTCAAACTTTTCAGATCCTTCTTATATGTTACGAGGGAAGGTTATTATGGAAGTACATGCAAAGAATAATCTGAAAATTAGATTCTATGAAACTTTTCGAAATGAAAGTTTCGGTCAAAAAATCATTATATATTATACACTAGTATATACTAGTTTTGCTCAAAAATTCATATTAAATCGAGGACTGTTCGAAACGATACAAAACTTTTCACATCCTTCTTAAATATTACGAGGGTAGGTTATGACGGAAGTCCATGCATAAAAATCAATTGATAATTAGATTCTACGAACCTTTTTGAAATGCGAGTTTCGGTCAAAAAATCGTAATATATTATACATTAGTTCATACTAGTTTCGGTAAAAAAAATCAATTAAATCGAGGACTGATCGAAATGCTACCAAACTTTCCAGATGCATCTTATATGTTATGAGGGAAGGTTATGATGGATTCCATGCAAAAATTCATTTGAAAATTAGATTCTACGAAACTTTTTAAATGCAAGTTTCGTTCAAAAAATACTAATATATTATACACTAGTGTATACTAGTTTATGTCAAAATATCAATTAAATGGAGGAGTGTTTGAAATGTTGCATAACTTTTAAGATAATTTATATATATATTTTACGAGGGAAGGTTATGATGGAAGTCCATACAAAAAAATCATCTGAAAACTTGATTCTACAAAATTTTTCCAAATGCAAGTTTCGGTAAAAAATCATAATATATTATACATAAGTTTATACTAGTTTGCTCAAAAAATCAAATTAAATCGAGGACTGTACGAAACGATAGCAAACTTTTCAGATCCTTCTTATATGTTACGAGGGAAGGTTATTCTGGAAGTACATGCAAAGAATCATTTGAAAATTAGATTCTATGAAACTTTTCGAAATGCAAGTTTTGGTCAATAAATTATTATATATTATACACTAGTTTATACTAGTTTTGCTCAAAAAATCAAATTATATCGAGGACTGTTCGAAACGATACAAAACTTTTCAGATCCTTCTTATATGTTGCGAGGGGAGGTTATGATTGAAGTCCATGCATAAAAATCAATTGAAAATTAGATTCTACGAAACTTTTTGAAATGCGAGTTTCGGTAAAAAAAATCGTAATATATTATACATTAGTTCATACTAGTTTCGGTAAAAAAAATCAATTAAACCGAGGACTGATCGAAATGCTACCAAACTTTCCAGATGCATCTTATATGTTACGAGGGAAGGTTATGATGGATTCCATGCAAAAATTCATTTGAAAATTAGATTCTATGAAACTTTTTGAAATGCAAGTTTCGTTCAAAAAATACTAATATATTACACACTAGTGTATACTAGTTTATGTCAAAATATCAATTAAATGGAGGACTGTTCGAAATGTTGCATAACTTTTAAGATAATTTATATATATTTTACGAGGGAAGGTTATGATGGAAGTCCATAAAAAAAATCATCTGAAAACTTGATTCTACAAAATTTTTCCAAATGCAAGTTTCGGTAAAAACTGATAACATATTATACATTTGTTTATACTAGTTTGCTTAAAAAATCAAATTAAAATCGAAGACTGTACGAAACGATATCAAACTTTTCAGATCCTACTTATATGTGACGAGGGAAGGTTATTCTTGAAGTACATGCAAAGAATCATTTGAAAATTAGATTCTATGAAACTTTTCGAAATGCAAGTTTTGGTCAAAAAATCATTATATATTATATAATAGTTTATACTAGTTTTGTTCAAAAAATCAAATTAAATAGAGGACTGTTCGAAACGATACAAAACTTTTCAGATCCTTCTTATATGTTGCAAGGGGAGGTTATGATTGAAGTCCATGCATAAAAATCAATTGAAAATTAGATTCTACTAAACTTTTTGAAATGTGAGTTTCGGTCAAAAAATTGTAATATATTATACATTAGTTCATACTAGTTTCGGTATAAAAAATCAATTAAATCGAGGACTGATCGAAATGCTACAAAACTTTCCAGATCCATCTTATATGTTATGAGGGAAGGTTATGATGGATGTCCATGCAAAAATTCATTTGAAAATTAGATTCTGTGAAACTTTTTGAAATGCAAGTTACGTTCAAAAAATACTAATATATAATACACTAGTGTATACTAGTTTATGTCAAAAAATCAATTAAATAGAGGAAAGTTCGAAATGTTGCATAACTTTTAAGATAATTTATATATATTTTATGAGGGAAGGTTATGATGGAAGTCCATACAAAAAAATCATCTGAAAACTTGATTCTACAAAAATTTTCCAAATGCAAGTTTCGGTAAAAAATTATAATATATTATACATAAGTTTATAGTAGTTTGCTCAAAAAATCAAATTAAATCGAGGACTGTACGAAACGATTTCAAACTTTTCAGATCCTTCTTATATGTTACGAGGGAAGGTTATTATGGAAGTACATGCAAAGAATAATCTGAAAATTAGATTCTATGAAACTTTTCGAAATGAAAGTTTCGGTCAAAAAATCATTATATATTATACACTAGTATATACTAGTTTTGCTCAAAAATTCATATTAAATCGAGGACTGTTCGAAACGATACAAAACTTTTCAGATCCTTCTTAAATATTACGAGGGTAGGTTATGACGGAAGTCCATGCATAAAAATCAATTGATAATTAGATTATACGAACCTTTTTGAAATGCGAGTTTCGGTCAAAAAATCGTAATATATTATACATTAGTTCATACTAGTTTCGGTAAAAAAAATCAATTAAATCGAGGACTGATCGAAATGCTACCAAACTTTCCAGATGCATCTTATATGTTATGAGGGAAGGTTATGATGGATTCCATGCAAAAATTCATTTGAAAATTAGATTCTACGAAACTTTTTAAATGCAAGTTTCGTTCAAAAAATACTAATATATTATACACTAGTGTATACTAGTTTATGTCAAAATATCAATTAAATGGAGGACTGTTCGAAATGTTGCATAACTTTTAAGATAATTTATATATATTTTACGAGGGAAGGTTATGATGGAAGTCCATACAAAAAAATCATCTGAATACTTGATTCTACAAAATTTTTCCAAATGCAAGTTTCGGTAAAAAATCATAATATATTATACATAAGTTTATACTAGTTTGCTCAAAAAATCAAATTAAATCGAGGACTGTACGAAACGATAGCAAACTTTTCAGATCCTTCTTATATGTTACGAGGGAAGGTTATTCTGGAAGTACATGCAAAGAATCATTTGAAAATTAGATTCTATGAAACTTTTCGAAATGCAAGTTTTGGTCAAAAAATCATTATATATTATACACTAGTTTATACTAGTTTTGCTCAAAAAATCAAATTATATCGAGGACTGTTCGAAACGATACAAAACTTTTCAGATCCTTCTTATATGTTGCGAGGGGAGGTTATGATTGAAGTCCATGCATAAAAATCAATTGAAAATTAGATTCTACGAAACTTTTTGAAATGCGAGTTTCGGTAAAAAAAATCGTAATATATTATACATTAGTTCATACTAGTTTCGGTAAAAAAAATCAATTAAACCGAGGACTGATCGAAATGCTACCAAACTTTCCAGATGCATCTTATATGTTACGAGGGAAGGTTATGATGGATTCCATGCAAAAATTCATTTGAAAATTAGATTCTATGAAACTTTTTGAAATGCAAGTTTCGTTCAAAAAATACTAATATATTATATACTAGTGTATACTAGTTTATATCAAAATATCAATTAAATGGAGGACTGTTCGAAATGTTGCATAACTTTTAAGATAATTTATATATATTTTACGAGGGAAGGTTATGATGGAAGTCCATACAAAAAAATCATCTGAAAACTTGATTCTACAAAAATTTTCCAAATGCAAGTTTCGGTCAAAAAATCATAATATATTATACACAAGTTTATACTAGTTTGCTTAAAAAATCAAATTAAATCGAGGAATGTACGAAACGATATCAAACTTTTCAGATCCTTCTGATATGTTATGAGCGAAGGTTATTATGGAAGTACATGCAAAGAATTATTTGAAAATTAGATTCTATGAAAGTTTTCGAAATGCAAGTTTCGGTCAAAAAATCATTATATATTATACACTAGTTTATACTAGTTTTGCTCAAAAAATCAAATTAAATCAAGGACTGTTCGAAACGATACAAAACTTTTCAGATCCTTCTTATACGTTACGAGGGGAGGTTATGATTGAAGTCCATGCAAAAAAATCAATTGAAAATTAGATTCTACGAAACTTTTTGAAATGCGAGTTTCGGTCAAAAAATCGTAATATATTAGACATTAGTTCGTACTATTTTCGGTATAAAAAAATATTAAATCGAGGACTGATCGAAATGCTACCAAACTTTCCAAAACCATCTTATATGTCACGAGGGAAGGTTATGATGGATGTCCATGCAAAAATTCATTTGAAAATTAGATTCTATGAAACTTTTTGAATAGCAAGTTTCGTTCAAAAAATAGTAATATATTATACACTAGTGTATACTAGTTTATGTCAAAAAATTAATTAAATCAAGGACTGTACGAAATGTTGCAAAACTTTTAAGATAATTTATATATTTTACGAGGGAAGGTTATGATGGAAGTCCAAACAAAAAAATCATCTGAAAACTTGATTCTAAAAAATTTTTCCAAATGCAAGTTTCGGTCAAAAAATCATAATATATTATACACAAGTTTATACTAGTTTGCTCAAAAAATAAAATTAAATCGAGGACTGTACGAAACGATATCAAACTTTTCAGATCCTTCTTATATGTTACGAGGGAAGGTTATTATGGAAGTACATGCAAATAATCATTTGAAAATTAGATTCTATGAAACTTTTCGAAATGCAAGTTTTTGTCAAAAAATCATTATATATTATACACTAGTTTATACTAGTTTTGCTCAAAAAAACAAATTAAATCGAGGACTGTTCGAAATGATACAAAACTTATCAGATCCTTCTAATATGTTGCGAGGGGAGGTTATGATTGAAGTCCATGCATAAAAATCAATTGAAAATTAGATTCTACGAAACTTTTTGAAATGTGAGTTTCGGTCAAAAAATCGTAATATATTATACATTAGTTCATACTAGTTTCGGTATAAAAAATCAATTAAATCGAGGACTGATCGAAATGCTACAAAACTTTCCAGATCCATCTTATATGTTATGAGGGAAGGTTATGATGGATGTCCATGCAAAAATTCATTTGAAAATTAGATTCTATGAAACTTTTTGAAATGCAAGTTTCGTTCAAAAAATACTAATATATTATACACTAGTGTATACAAGTTTATATCAAAATATCAATTAAATGGAGGACTGTTCGAAATGTTGCATAACTTTTAAGATAATTTATATATATTTTACGAGGGAAGGTTATGATGGAAGTCCATACAAAAAAATCATCTGAAAACTTGATTCTACAAAAATTTTCCAAATGCAAGTTTCGGTCAAAAAATCATAATATATTATACACAAGTTTATACTAGTTTGCTTAAAAAATCAAATTAAATCGAGGAATGTACGAAACGATATCAAACTTTTCAGATCCTTCTGATATGTTACGAGGGAAGGTTATTATGGAAGTACATGCAAAGAATTATTTGAAAATTAGATTCTATGAAAGTTTTCGAAATGCAAGTTTCGGTCAAAAAATCATTATATATTATACACTTGTTTATACTAGTTTTGCTCAAAAAATCAAATTAAATCAAGGACTGTTCGAAACGATACAAAACTTTTCAGATCCTTCTTATACGTTACGAGGGGAGGTTATGATTGAAGTCCATGCAAAAAAATCAATTGAAAATTAGATTCTACGAAACTTTTTGAAATGTGAGTTTCGGTCAAAAAATCGTAATATATTATACATTAGTTCATACTAGTTTCGGTATAAAAAATCAATTAAATCGAGGACTGATCGAAATGCTACAAAACTTTCCAGATCCATCTTATATGTTATGAGGGAAGGTTATGATGGATGTCCATGCAAAAATTCATTTGAAAATTAGATTCTATGAAACTTTTTGAAATGCAAGTTTCGTTCAAAAAATACTAATATATTATACACTAGTGTATACAAGTTTATATCAAAATATCAATTAAATGGAGGACTGTTCGAAATGTTGCATAACTTTTAAGATAATTTATATATATTTTACGAGGGAAGGTTATGATGGAAGTCCATACAAAAAAATCATCTGAAAACTTGATTCTACAAAATTTTTCCAAATGCAAGTTTCGGTAAAAAATCATAATATATTATACATAAGTTTATAGTAGTTTGCTCAAAAAATCAAATTAAATCGAGGACTGTACGAAACGATTTCAAACTTTTCAGATCCTTCTTATATGTTACGAGGGAAGGTTATTCTGGAAGCACATGCAAAGAATCATTTGAAAATTAGATTCTATGAAACTTTTCGAAATGCCAGTTTTGGTCATAAAATCATTATATATTATACACTAGTTTATACTAGTTTTGCTAAAAAAATCAAATTAAATCGAGGACTATTCGAAACGATACAAAATTTTTAAGATCCTTCTTATATGTTGCGAGGGGAGGTTATGATTGAAGTCCATGCATAAAAATCAATTGAAAATTAGATTCTACGAAACTTTTTGAAATGCGAGTTTCGGTAAAAAAAATCGTAATATATTATACATTAGTTCATACTAGTTTCGGTAAAAAAAATCAATTAAATCGAGGACTGATCGAAATGCTACCAAACTTTCCAGATGCATCTTATATGTTATGAGGGAAGGTTATGATGGATTCCATGCAAAAATTCATTTGAAAATTAGATTCTATGAAACTTTTTGAAATGCAAGTTTCGTTCAAAAATACTAATATATTATACACTAGTGTATACTAGTTTATGTCAAAATATCAATTAAATGGAGGACTGTTTGAAATGTTGCATAACTTTTAAGATAATTTATATATATTTTACGAGGGAAGGTTATGATGGAAGTCCATACAAAAAAATCATCTGAAAACATGATTCTACAAAATTTTTCCAAATGCAAGTTTCGGTAAAAAATCATAATATATTATACATAAGTTTATACTAGTTTGCTCAAAAAATCAAATTAAATCGAGGACTGTACGAAACGATAGCAAACTTTTCAGATCCTTCTTATATGTTACGAGGGAAGGTTATTTCTGAAGTACATGCAAAGAATCATTTGAAAATTAGATTCTATGAAACTTTTCGAAATGCAAGTTTTGGTCAAAAAATTATTATATATTATACACTAGTTTATACTAGTTTTGCTCAAAAAATCAAATTATATCGAGGACTGTTCGAAACGATACAAAACTTTTCAGATCCTTCTTATATGTTGCGAGGGGAGGTTATGATTGAAGTCCATGCATAAAAATCAATTGAAAATTAGAATCTACGAACCTTTTTGAAATGCGAGTTTCGGTAAAAAAATCGTAATATATTATACATTAGTCCATACTAGTTTCGGTAAAAAAAAACCAATTAAATCGAGGACTGATCGAAATGCTACCAAACTTTTCAGATGCATCTTATATGTTACGAGGGAAGGTTATGATGGATTCCATGCAAAAATTCATTTGAAAATTAGATTCTATGAAACTTTTTGAAATGCAAGTTTCGTTCAAAAAATACTAATATATTATACACTAGTGTATACAAGTTTATATCAAAATATCAATTAAATGGAGGACTGTTCGAAATGTTGCATAACTTTTAAGATAATTTATATATATTTTACGAGGGAAGGTTATGATGGAAGTCCATACAAAAAAATCATCTGAAAACTTGATTCTACAAAAATTTTCCAAATGCAAGTTTCGGTAAAAAATCATAATATATTATACATAAGTTTATAGTAGTTAGCTCAAAAAATCAAATTAAATCGAGGACTGTACGAAACGATTTCAAACTTTTCAGATCCTTCTTATATGTTACGAGGGAAGGTTATTCTGGAAGCACATGCAAAGAATCACTTGAAAATTAGATTCTATGAAACTTTTCGAAATGCCAGTTTTGGTCATAAAATCATTATATATTATACACTAGTTTATACTAGTTTTGCTAAAAAAATCAAATTAAATCGAGGACTATTCGAAACGATACAAAATTTTTCAGATCCTTCTTATATGTTGCGAGGGGAGGTTATGATTGAAGTCCATGCATAAAAATCAATTGAAAATTAGATTTTACGAAACTTTTTGAAATGCGAGTTTCGGTAAAAAAATCGTAATATATTATACATTAGTTCATACTAGTTTCGGTAAAAAAAAATCAATTAAATCGAGGACTGATCGAAATGCTACCAAACTTTCCAGATGCATCTTATATGTTATGAGGGAAGGTTATGATGGATTCCATGCAAAAATTCATTTGAAAATTAGATTCTATGAAACTTTTTGAAATGCAAGTTTCGTTCAAAAATACTAATATATTATACACTAGTGTATACTAGTTTATGTCAAAATATCAATTAAATGGAGGACTGTTTGAAATGTTGCATAACTTTTAAGATAATTTATATATATTTTACGAGGGAAGGTTATGATGGAAGTCCATACAAAAAAATCATCTGAAAACTTGATTCTACAAAATTTTTCCAAATGCAAGTTTCGGTAAAAAATCATAATATATTATACATAAGTTTATACTAGTTTATTCAAAAAATCAAATTAAATCGAGGACTGTACGAAACGATAGCAAACTTTTCAGATCCTTCTTATATGTTACGAGGGAAGGTTATTCTGGAAGTACATGCAAAGAATCATTTGAAAATTAGATTCTATGAAACTTTTCGAAATGCAAGTTTTGGTCAAAAAATTATTATATATTATACACTAGTTTATACTAGTTTTGCTCAAAAAATCAAATTATATCGAGGACTGTTCGAAACGATACAAAACTTTTCAGATCCTTCTTATATGTTGCGAGGGGAGGTTATGATTGAAGTCCATGCATAAAAATCAATTGAAAATTAGAATCTACGAACCTTTTTGAAATGCGAGTTTCGGTAAAAAAATCGTAATATATTATACATTAGTCCATACTAGTTTCGGTAAAAAAAAACAATTAAATCGAGGACTGATCGAAATGCTACCAAACTTTTCAGATGCATCTTATATGTTATGAGGGAAGGTTATGATGGATTCCATGCAAAAATTCATTTGAAAATTAGATTCTATGAAACTTTTTGAAATGCAAGTTTCGTTCAAAAAATACTAATATATTATACACTAGTGTATACAAGTTTATATCAAAATATCAATTAAATGGAGGACTGTTCGAAATGTTGCATAACTTTTAAGATAATTTATATATATTTTACGAGGGAAGGTTATGATGGAAGTCCATACAAAAAAATCATCTGAAAACTTGATTCTATAAAATTTTTCCAAATGCAAGTTTCGGTCAAAAAATCATAATATATTATACAAAAGTTTATACTAGTTTGCTCAAAAAATCAAATTAAATCGACGACTGTACGAAACGATATCAAACTTTTCAGATCCTTCTTATATGTTACGAGGGAAGGTTATTCTGGAAGTACATGCAAAGAATCATTTGAAAATTAGATTCTATGAAACTTTTCGAAATGCAAGTTTTGGTCAAAAAATTATTATATATTATACACTAGTTTATACTAGTTTTGCTCAAAAAATCAAATTATATCGAGGACTGTTCGAAACGATACAAAACTTTTCAGATCCTTCTTATATGTTGCGAGGGGAGGCTATGATTGAAGTCCATGCATAAAAATCAATTGAAAATTAGATTCTACGAAACTTTTTGAAATGCGAGTTTCGGTAAAAAAAATCGTAATATATTATACATTAGTTCATACTAGTTTCGGTAAAAAAAAATCAATTAAATCGAGGACTGATCGAAATGCTACCAAACTTTCCAGATGCATCTTATATGTTATGAGGGAAGGTTATGATGGATTCCATGCAAAAATTCATTTGAAAATTAGATTCTATGAAACTTTTTGAAATGCAAGTTTCGTTCAAAAATACTAATATATTATACACTAGTGTATACTAGTTTATGTCAAAATATCAATTAAATGGAGGACTGTTTGAAATGTTGCATAACTTTTAAGATAATTTATATATATTTTACGAGGGAAGGTTATGATGGAAGTCCATACAAAAAAATCATCTGAAAACATGATTCTACAAAATTTTTCCAAATGCAAGTTTCGGTAAAAAATCATAATATATTATACATAAGTTTATACTAGTTTGCTCAAAAAATCAAATTAAATCGAGGACTGTACGAAACGATAGCAAACTTTTCAGATCCTTCTTATATGTTACGAGGGAAGGTTATTCTGGAAGTACATGCAAAGAATCATTTGAAAATTAGATTCTATGAAACTTTTCGAAATGCAAGTTTTGGTCAAAAAATTATTATATATTATACACTAGTTTATACTAGTTTTGCTCAAAAAATCAAATTATATCGAGGACTGTTCGAAACGATACAAAACTTTTCAGATCCTTCTTATATGTTGCGAGGGGAGGTTATGATTGAAGTCAATGCATAAAAATCAATTGAAAATTAGATTCTACGAAACTTTTTGAAATGCGAGTTTCGGTAAAAAAAATCGTAATATATTATACATTAGTTCATACTAGTTTCGGTAAAAAAAATCAATTAAACCGAGGACTGATCGAAATGCTACCAAACTTTCCAGATGCATCTTATATGTTACGAGGGAAGGTTATGATGGATTCCATGCAAAAATTCATTTGAAAATTAGATTCTATGAAACTTTTTGAAATGCAAGTTTCGTTCAAAAAATACTAATATATTATACACTAGTGTATACTAGTTTATGTCAATATTCAATTAAATGGAGGACTGTTCGAAATGTTGCATAACTTTTAAGATAATTTATATATATTTTACGAGGGAAGGTTATGATGGAAGTCCATACAAAAAAATCATCTGAAAACTTGATTCTACAAATATTTTCCAAATGCAAGTTTCGGTAAAAACTCATAACATATTATACATAAGTTTATACTAGTTTGCTTAAAAAATCAAATTAAATCGAAGACTGTACGAAACGATATCAAACTTTTCAGATCCTTCTTATATGTTACGAGGGAAGGTTATTCTTGAAGTACATGCAAAGAATCATTTGAAAATTAGATTCTATGAAACTTTTCGAAATGCAAGTTTTGGTCAAAAAAACATTATATATTATATAATAGTTTATACTAGTTTTGCTCAAAAAATCAAATTAAATCGAGGACTGTTCGAAACGATACAAAACTTTTCAGATCCTTCTTATGTGTTGCAAGGGGAGGTTATGATTGAAGTCCATGCATAAAAATCAATTGAAAATTAGATTCTACGAAACTTTTTGAAATGCAAGTTTCGGTCAAAAAATCGTAATATATTATACTTTAGTTCATACTAGTTTCGGTAAAAAAAATCAATTAAATCGAGGACTGATCGAAATGCTACCAAACTTTCCAGATCCATCTTATATGTTATGAGGGAAGGTTATGATGGATGTCCATGCAAAAATTCATTTGAAAATTAGATTCTATGAAACTTTTTGAAATGCAAGTTTCGTTCAAAAAATACTAATATATTATACACTAGTGTAAACTAGTTTATGTCAAAAAATCAATTCAATGGAGGACTGTTCGAAATGTTGCATAACTTTTAAGTTAATTTATATATATATATATATTACGAGGGAAGGTTATGATGGAAGTCCATACAAAAAAATCATCTGAAAACTTGATTCTAGAAAAATCTTCCAAATGCAAGTTTCGGTCAAAAAATCATAATATATTATACATAAGTTAATACTAGTTTGCTCAAAAAATCAAATTAAATCGAGGACTGTACGAAACGATATCAAACTTTTCAGATCCTTCTTATATATTACGAGGGAAGGTTATTATGGAAGTACATGCAAAGAATCATTTGAAAATTAGATTCTATGAAACTTTTCAAAATGCAAAATTTGGTCAAAAAATCATTATATATTATACACTAGTTTATACTAGTTTTGCTCAAAAAATCAAATTAAATCGAGGACTGTTCGAAACGATACAAAATTTTTCAGATCCTTCTTATATGTTGCGATGGGAGGTTATGATTGAAGTCCATGCATAAAAATCAATTGAAAATTAGATTCTACGAAACTTTTTGAAATGCGAGTTTCGGTCAAAAAATCGTAATATATTATACATTAGTTCATACTAGTTTCGGTAAAAAAAAATCAATTAAATCGAGGACTGATCGAAATGCTACCAAACTTTCCAGATGCATCTTATATGTTATTAGGGAAGGTTATGATGGATGTCCATGCAAAAATTCATTTGAAAATTAGATTCTATGAAACTTTTTGAAATGAAAGTTTCGTTCAAAAAATACTAATATATTATATACTAGTGTATACTCGTTTATGTCAAAAAATCAATTAAATGGAGGACTGTTCGAAATGTTGCATAACTTTTAAGATAATTTATATATATTTTACGAAGGAAGGTTATGATGGAATTCCATACAAAAAAATCATCTGAAAACTTGATTCTACAAAATTTTTCCAAATGCAAATTTCGGTCAAAAAATCATAATATATTATACAAAAGTTTATACTAGTTTGCTCAAAAAATCAAATTAAATCGAGGACTGTACGAAACGATATCAAACTTTTCAGATCCTTCTTATATGTTACGAGGGAAGGTTATTCTGGAAGTACATGCAAAGAATCATTTGAAAATTAGATTCTATGAAACTTTTCGAAATGCAAGTTTTGGTCAAAAAATTATTATATATTATACACTAGTTTATACTAGTTTTGCTCAAAAAATCAAATTATATCGAGGACTGTTCGAAACGATACAAAACTTTTCAGATCCTTCTTATATGTTGCGAGGGGAGGCTATGATTGAAGTCCATGCATAAAAATCAATTGAAAATTAGATTCTACGAAACTTTTTGAAATGCGAGTTTCGGTAAAAAATCGTAATATATTATACATTAGTTCATACTAGTTTCGGTAAAAAAAATCAATTAAACCGAGGACTGATCGAAATGCTACCAAACTTTCCAGATGCATCTTATATGTTACGAGGGAAAGTTATGATGGATTCCATGCAAAAATTCATTTGAAAATTAGATTCTATGAAACTTTTTGAAATGCAAGTTTCGTTCAAAAAATACTAATATATTATATACTAGTGTATACTAGTTTATGTCAATATTCAATTAAATGGAGGACTATTCGAAATGTTGCATAACTTTTAAGATAATTTATATATATTTTACGAGGGAAGGTTATGATGGAAGTCCATACAAAAAAATCATCTGAAAACTTGATTCTACAAAATTTTTCCAAATGCAAGTTTCGGTAAAAACTCATAACATATTATACATAAGTTTATACTAGTTTGCTTAAAAAATCAAATTAAATCGAAGACTGTACGAAACGATATCAAACTTTTCAGATCCTTCTTATATGTTACGAGGGAAGGTTATTCTTGAAGTACATGCAAAGAATCATTTGAAAATTAGATTCTATGAAACTTTTCGAAATGCAAGTTTTGGTCAAAAAATCATTATATATTATATAATAGTTTATACTAGTTTTGCTCAAAAAATCAAATTAAATCGAGGACTGTTCGAAACGATACAAAACTTTTCAGATCCTTCTTATATGTTGCAAGGGGAGGTTATGATTGAAGTCCATGCATAAAAATCAAATGAAAATTAGATTCTACGAAACTTTTTGAAATGCAAGTTTCGGTCAAAAAATCGTAATATATTATACTTTAGTTCATACTAGTTTCGGTAAAAAAAATCAATTAAATCGAGGACTGATCGAAATGCTACCAAACTTTCCAGATCCATCTTATAAGTTATGAGGGAAGGTTATGATGGATGTCCATGCAAAAATTCATTTGAAAATTAGATTCTATGAAACTTTTTGAAATGCAAGTTTCGTTCAAAAAATACTAATATATTATACACTAGTGTAAACTAGTTTATGTCAAAAAATCAATTCAATGGAGGACTGTTCGAAATGTTGCATAACTTTTAAGTTAATTTATATATATATTACGAGGGAAGGTTATGATGGAAGTCCATACAAAAAAATCATCTGAAAACTTGATTCTAGAAAAATTTTCCAAATGCAAGTTTCGGTCAAAAAATCATAATATATTATACATAAGTTAATACTAGTTTGCTCAAAAAATCAAATTAAATCGAGGACTGTACGAAACGATATCAAACTTTTCAGATCCTTCTTATATATTACGAGGGAAGGTTATTATGGAAGTACATGCAAAGAATCATTTGAAAATTAGATTCTATGAAACTTTTCAAAATGCAAAATTTGTTCAAAAAATCATTATATATTATACACTAGTTTATACTAGTTTTGCTCAAAAAATCAAATTAAATCGAGGACTGTTCGAAACGATACAAAATTTTTCAGATCCTTCTTATATGTTGCGATGGGAGGTTATGATTGAAGTCCATGCATAAAAATCAATTGAAAATTAGATTCTACGAAACTTTTTGAAATGCGAGTTTCGGTCAAAAAATCGTAATATATTATACATTAGTTCATACTAGTTTCGGTAAAAAAAAATCAATTAAATCGAGGACTGATCGAAATGCTACCAAACTTTCCAGATGCATCTTATATGTTATTAGGGAAGGTTATGATGGATGTCCATGCAAAAATTCATTTGAAAATTAGATTCTATGAAACTTTTTGAAATGAAAGTTTCGTTCAAAAAATACTAATATATTATATACTAGTGTATACTCGTTTATGTCAAAAAATCAATTAAATGGAGGACTGTTCGAAATGTTGCATAACTTTTAAGATAATTTATATATATTTTACGAAGGAAGGTTATGATGGAATTCCATACAAAAAAATCATCTGAAAACTTGATTCTACAAAATTTTTCCAAATGCAAATTTCGGTCAAAAAATCATAATATATTATACAAAAGTTTATACTAGTTTGCTCAAAAAATCAAATTAAATCGAGGACTGTACGAAACGATATCAAACTTTTCAGATCCTTCTTATATGTTACGAGGGAAGGTTATTCTGGAAGTACATGCAAAGAATCATTTGAAAATTAGATTCTATGAAACTTTTCGAAATGCAAGTTTTGGTCAAAAAATTATTATATATTATACACTAGTTTATACTAGTTTTGCTCAAAAAATCAAATTATATCGAGGACTGTTCGAAACGATACAAAACTTTTCAGATCCTTCTTATATGTTGCGAGGGGAGGCTATGATTGAAGTCCATGCATAAAAATCAATTGAAAATTAGATTCTACGAAACTTTTTGAAATGCGAGTTTCGGTAAAAAAATCGTAATATATTATACATTAGTTCATACTAGTTTCGGTAAAAAAAATCAATTAAACCGAGGACTGATCGAAATGCTACCAAACTTTCCAGATGCATCTTATATGTTACGAGGGAAAGTTATGATGGATTCCATGCAAAAATTCATTTGAAAATTAGATTCTATGAAACTTTTTGAAATGCAAGTTTCGTTCAAAAAATACTAATATATTATATACTAGTGTATACTAGTTTATGTCAATATTCAATTAAATGGAGGACTATTCGAAATGTTGCATAACTTTTAAGATAATTTATATATATTTTACGAGGGAAGGTTATGATGGAAGTCCATACAAAAAAATCATCTGAAAACTTGATTCTACAAAATTTTTCCAAATGCAAGTTTCGGTAAAAACACATAACATATTATACATAAGTTTATACTAGTTTGCTTAAAAAATCAAATTAAATCGAAGACTGTACGAAACGATATCAAACTTTTCAGATCCTTCTTATATGTTACGAGGGAAGGTTATTCTTGAAGTACATGCAAAGAATCATTTGAAAATTAGATTCTATGAAACTTTTCGAAATGCAAGTTTTGGTCAAAAAATCATTATATATTATATAATAGTTTATACTAGTTTTGCTCAAAAAATCAAATTAAATCGAGGACTGTTCGAAACGATACAAAACTTTTCAGATCCTTCTTATATGTTGCAAGGGGAGGTTATGATTGAAGTCCATGCATAAAAATCAAATGAAAATTAGATTCTACGAAACTTTTTGAAATGCAAGTTTCGGTCAAAAAATCGTAATATATTATACTTTAGTTCATACTAGTTTCGCTAAAAAAAATCAATTAAATCGAGGACTGATCGAAATGCTACCAAACTTTCCAGATCCATCTTATATGTTATGAGGGAAGGTTATGATGGATGTCCATGCAAAAATTCATTTGAAAATTAGATTCTATGAAACTTTTTGAAATGCAAGTTTCGTTCAAAAAATACTAATATATTATACACTAGTGTAAACTAGTTTATGTCAAAAAATCAATTCAATGGAGGACTGTTCGAAATGTTGCATAACTTTTAAGTTAATTTATATATATATTACGAGGGAAGGTTATGATGGAAGTCCATACAAAAAAATCATCTGAAAACTTGATTCTAGAAAAATTTTCCAAATGCAAGTTTCGGTCAAAAAATCATAATATATTATACATAAGTTAATACTAGTTTGCTCAAAAAATCAAATTAAATCGAGGACTGTACGAAACGATATCAAACTTTTCAGATCCTTCTTATATATTACGAGGGAAGGTTATTATGGAAGTACATGCAAAGAATCATTTGAAAATTAGATTCTATGAAACTTTTCAAAATGCAAAATTTGGTCAAAAAATCATTATATATTATACACTAGTTTATACTAGTTTTGCTCAAAAAATCAAATTAAATCGAGGACTGTTCGAAACGATACAAAAATTTTCAGATCCTTCTTATATGTTGCGATGGGAGGTTATGATTGAAGTCCATGCATAAAAATCAATTGAAAATTAGATTCTACGAAACTTTTTGAAATGCGAGTTTCGGTCATAAAATCGTAATATATTATACATTAGTTCATACTAGTTTCGGTAAAAAAAAATCAATTAAATCGAGGACTGATCGAAATGCTACCAAACTTTCCAGATGCATCTTATATGTTATTAGGGAAGGTTATGATGGATGTCCATGCAAAAATTCATTTGAAAATTAGATTCTATGAAACTTTTTGAAATGAAAGTTTCGTTCAAAAAATACTAATATATTATATACTAGTGTATACTCGTTTATGTCAAAAAATCAATTAAATGGAGGACTGTTCGAAATGTTGCATAACTTTTAAGATAATTTATATATATTTTACGAGGGAAGGTTATGATGGAATTCCATACAAAAAAATCATCTGAAAACTTGATTCTACAAAATTTTTCCAAATGCAAATTTCGGTCAAAAAATCATAATATATTATACAAAAGTTTATACTAGTTTGCTCAAAAAATCAAATTAAATCGAGGACTGTACGAAACGATATCAAACTTTTCAGATCCTTCTTATATGTTACGAGGGAAGGTTATTCTGGAAGTACATGCAAAGAATCATTTGAAAATTAGATTCTATGAAACTTTTCGAAATGCAAGTTTTGGTCAAAAAATTATTATATATTATACACTAGTTTATACTAGTTTTGCTCAAAAAATCAAATTATATCGAGGACTGTTCGAAACGATACAAAACTTTTCAGATCCTTCTTATATGTTGCGAGGGGAGGCTATGATTGAAGTCCATGCATAAAAATCAATTGAAAATTAGATTCTACGAAACTTTTTGAAATGCGAGTTTCGGTAAAAAAATCGTAATATATTATACATTAGTTCATACTAGTTTCGGTAAAAAAAAATCAATTAAACCGAGGACTGATCGAAATGCTACCAAACTTTCCATGCATCTTATATGTTACGAGGGAAAGTTATGATGGATTCCATGCAAAAATTCATTTGAAAATTAGATTCTATGAAACTTTTTGAAATGCAAGTTTCGTTCAAAAAATACTAATATATTATATACTAGTGTATACTAGTTTATGTCAATATTCAATTAAATGGAGGACTATTCGAAATGTTGCATAACTTTTAAGATAATTTATATATATTTTACGAGGGAAGGTTATGATGGAAGTCCATACAAAAAAATCATCTGAAAACTTGATTCTACAAAATTTTTCCAAATGCAAGTTTCGGTAAAAACTCATAACATATTATACATAAGTTTATACTAGTTTGCTTAAAAAATCAAATTAAATCGAAGACTGTACGAAACGATATCAAACTTTTCAGATCCTTCTTATATGTTACGAGGGAAGGTTATTCTTGAAGTACATGCAAAGAATCATTTGAAAATTAGATTCTATGAAACTTTTCGAAATGCAAGTTTTGGTCAAAAAATCATTATATATTATATAATAGTTTATACTAGTTTTGCTCAAAAAATCAAATTAAATCGAGGACTGTTCGAAACGATACAAAACTTTTCAGATCCTTCTTATATGTTGCAAGGGGAGGTTATGATTGAAGTCCATGCATAAAAATCAAATGAAAATTAGATTCTACGAAACTTTTTGAAATGCAAGTTTCGGTCAAAAAATCGTAATATATTATACTTTAGTTCATACTAGTTTCGCTAAAAAAAATCAATTAAATCGAGGACTGATCGAAATGCTACCAAACTTTCCAGATCCATCTTATATGTTATGAGGGAAGGTTATGATGGATGTCCATGCAAAAATTCATTTGAAAATTAGATTCTATGAATCTTTTTGAAATGCAAGTTTCGTTCAAAAAATACTAATATATTATACACTAGTGTAAACTAGTTTATGTCAAAAAATCAATTCAATGGAGGACTGTTCGAAATGTTGCATAACTTTTAAGTTAATTTATATATATATTACGAGGGAAGGTTATGATGGAAGTCCATACAAAAAAATCATCTGAAAACTTGATTCTAGAAAAATTTTCCAAATGCAAGTTTCGGTCAAAAAATCATAATATATTATACATAAGTTAATACTAGTTTGCTCAAAAAATCAAATTAAATCGAGGACTGTACGAAACGATATCAAACTTTTCAGATCCTTCTTATATATTACGAGGGAAGGTTATTATGGAAGTACATGCAAAGAATCATTTGAAAATTAGATTCTATGAAACTTTTCGAAATGCAAGTTTTGGTCAAAAAATTATTATATATTATACACTAGTTTATACTAGTTTTGCTCAAAAAATCAAATTATATCGAGGACTGTTCGAAACGATACAAAACTTTTCAGATCCTTCTTATATGTTGCGATGGGAGGCTATGATTGAAGTCCATGCATAAAAATCAATTGAAAATTAGATTCTACGAAACTTTTTGAAATGCGAGTTTCGGTAAAAAAATCGTAATATATTATACATTAGTTCATACTAGTTTCGGTAAAAAAAAATCAATTAAACCGAGGACTGATCGAAATGCTACCAAACTTTCCAGATGCATCTTATATGTTACGAGGGAAAGTTATGATGGATTCCATGCAAAAATTCATTTGAAAATTAGATTCTATGAAACTTTTTGAAATGCAAGTTTCGTTCAAAAAATACTAATATATTATATACTAGTGTATACTAGTTTATGTCAAAAAATCAATTAAATGGAGGACTGTTCGAAATGTTGCATAACTTTTAAGATAATTTATATATATTTTACGAGGGAAGGTTATGATGGAAGTCCATACAAAAAAATCATCTGAAAACTTGATTCTACAAAATTTTTCCAAATGCAAGTTTCGGTAAAAACTCATAACATATTATACATAAGTTTATACTAGTTTGCTTAAAAAATCAAATTAAATTGAAGACTGTACGAAACGATATCAAACTTTTCAGATCCTTCTTATATGTTACGAGGGAAGGTTATTCTTGAAGTACATGCAAAGAATCATTTGAAAATTAGATTCTATGAAACTTTTCGAAATGCAAGTTTTGGTCAAAAAATCATTATATATTATATAATAGTTTATACTAGTTTTGCTCAAAAAATCAAATTAAATCGAGGACTGTTCGAAACGATACAAAACTTTTCAGATCCTTCTTATATGTTGCAAGGGGAGGTTATGATTGAAGTCCATGCATAAAAATCAAATGAAAATTAGATTCTACGAAACTTTTTGAAATGCAAGTTTCGGTCAAAAAATCGTAATATATTATACTTTAGTTCATACTAGTTTCGCTAAAAAAAATCAATTAAATCGAGGACTGATCGAAATGCTACCAAACTTTCCAGATCCATCTTATATGTTATGAGGGAAGGTTATGATGGATGTCCATGCAAAAATTCATTTGAAAATTAGATTCTATGAAACTTTTTGAAATGCAAGTTTCGTTCAAAAAATACTAATATATTATACACTAGTGTAAACTAGTTTATGTCAAAAAATCAATTCAATGGAGGACTGTTCGAAATGTTGCATAACTTTTAAGTTAATTTATATATATATTACGAGGGAAGGTTATGATGGAAGTCCATACAAAAAAATCATCTGAAAACTTGATTCTAGAAAAATTTTCCAAATGCAAGTTTCGGTCAAAAAATCATAATATATTATACATAAGTTAATACTAGTTTGCTCAAAAAATCAAATTAAATCGAGGACTGTACGAAACGATATCAAACTTTTCAGATCCTTCTTATATATTACGAGGGAAGGTTATTATGGAAGTACATGCAAAGAATCATTTGAAAATTAGATTCTATGAAACTTTTCAAAATGCAAAATTTGGTCAAAAAATCATTATATATTATACACTAGTTTATACTAGTTTTGCTCAAAAAATCAAATTAAATCGAGGACTGTTCGAAACGATACAAAAATTTTCAGATCCTTCTTATATGTTGCGATGGGAGGTTATGATTGAAGTCCATGCATAAAAATCAATTGAAAATTAGATTCTACGAAACTTTTTGAAATGCGAGTTTCGGTCAAAAAATCGTAATATATTATACATTAGTTCATACTAGTTTCGGTAAAAAAAAATCAATTAAATCGAGGACTGATCGAAATGCTACCAAACTTTCCAGATGCATCTTATATGTTATTAGGGAAGGTTATGATGGATGTCCATGCAAAAATTCATTTGAAAATTAGATTCTATGAAACTTTTTGAAATGAAAGTTTCGTTCAAAAAATACTAATATATTATATACTAGTGTATACTCGTTTATGTCAAAAAATCAATTAAATGGAGGACTGTTCGAAATGTTGCATAACTTTTAAGATAATTTATATATATTTTACGAGGGAAGGTTATGATGGAATTCCATACAAAAAAATCATCTGAAAACTTGATTCTACAAAATTTTTCCAAATGCAAATTTCGGTCAAAAAATCATAATATATTATACAAAAGTTTATACTAGTTTGCTCAAAAAATCAAATTAAATCGAGGACTGTACGAAACGATATCAAACTTTTCAGATCCTTCTTATATGTTACGAGGGAAGGTTATTCTGGAAGTACATGCAAAGAATCATTTGAAAATTAGATTCTATGAAACTTTTCGAAATGCAAGTTTTGGTCAAAAAATTATTATATATTATACACTAGTTTATACTAGTTTTGCTCAAAAAATCAAATTATATCGAGGACTGTTCGAAACGATACAAAACTTTTCAGATCCTTCTTATATGTTGCGAGGGGAGGTTATGATTGAAGTCCATGCATAAAAATCAATTGAAAATTAGATTCTACGAAACTTTTTGAAATGCGAGTTTCGGTAAAAAAAATCGTAATATATTATACATTAGTTCATACTAGTTTCGGTAAAAAAAATCAATTAAACCGAGGACTGATCGAAATGCTACCAAACTTTCCAGATGCATCTTATATGTTACGAGGGAAAGTTATGATGGATTCCATGCAAAAATTCATTTGAAAATTAGATTCTATGAAACTTTTTGAAATGCAAGTTTCGTTCAAAAAATACTAATATATTATACACTAGTGTATACTAGTTTATGTCAATATTCAATTAAATGGAGGACTGTTCGAAATGTTGCATAACTTTTAAGATAATTTATATATATTTTACGAGGGAAGGTTATGATGGAAGTCCATACAAAAAAATCATCTGAAAACTTGATTCTACAAAATTTTTCCAAATGCAAGTTTCGGTAAAAACTCATAACATATTATACATAAGTTTATACTAGTTTGCTTAAAAAATCAAATTAAATCGAAGACTGTACGAAACGATATCAAACTTTTCAGATCCTTCTTATATGTTACGAGGGAAGGTTATTCTTGAAGTACATGCAAAGAATCATTTGAAAATTAGATTCTATGAAACTTTTCGAAATGCAAGTTTTGGTCAAAAAATCATTATATATTATATAATAGTTTATACTAGTTTTGCTCAAAAAATCAAATTAAATCGAGGACTGTTCGAAACGATACAAAACTTTTCAGATCCTTCTTATATGTTGCAAGGGGAGGTTATGATTGAAGTCCATGCATAAAAATCAAATGAAAATTAGATTCTACGAAACTTTTTGAAATGCAAGTTTCGGTCAAAAAATCGTAATATATTATACTTTAGTTCATACTAGTTTCGGTAAAAAAAATCAATTAAATCGAGGACTGATCGAAATGCTACCAAACTTTCCAGATCCATCTTATATGTTATGAGGGAAGGTTATGATGGATGTCCATGCAAAAATTCATTTGAAAATTAGATTCTATGAAACTTTTTGAAATGCAAGTTTCGTTCAAAAAATACTAATATATTATACACTAGTGTAAACTAGTTTATGTCAAAAAATCAATTCAATGGAGGACTGTTCGAAATGTTGCATAACTTTTAAGTTAATTTATATATATATTACGAGGGAAGGTTATGATGGAAGTCCATACAAAAAAATCATCTGAAAACTTGATTCTTGAAAAATTTTCCAAATGCAAGTTTCGGTCAAAAAATCATAATATATTATACATAAGTTAATACTAGTTTGCTCAAAAAATCAAATTAAATCGAGGACCGTACGAAACGATATCAAACTTTTCAGATCCTTCTTATATATTACGAGGGAAGGTTATTATGGAAGTACATGCAAAGAATCATTTGAAAATTAGATTCTATGAAACTTTTCAAAATGCAAAATTTGGTCAAAAAATCATTATATATTATACACTAGTTTATACTAGTTTTGCTCAAAAAATCAAATTAAATCGAGGACTGTTCGAAACGATACAAAATTTTTCAGATCCTTCTTATATGTTGCGATGGGAGGTTATGATTGAAGTCCATGCATAAAAATCAATTGAAAATTAGATTCTACGAAACTTTTTGAAATGCGAGTTTCGGTCAAAAAATCGTAATATATTATACATTAGTTCATACTAGTTTCGGTAAAAAAAAATCAATTAAATCGAGGACTGATCGAAATGCTACCAAACTTTCCAGATGCATCTTTTATGTTATTAGGGAAGGTTATGATGGATGTCCATGCAAAAATTCATTTGAAAATTAGATTCTATGAAACTTTTTGAAATGAAAGTTTCGTTCAAAAAATACTAATATATTATATACTAGTGTATACTCGTTTATGTCAAAAAATCAATTAAATGGAGGACTGTTCGAAATGTTGCATAACTTTTAAGATAATTTATATATATTTTACGAGGGAAGGTTATGATGGAATTCCATACAAAAAAATCATCTGAAAACTTGATTCTACAAAATTTTTCCAAATGCAAATTTCGGTCAAAAAATCATAATATATTATACAAAATTTTATACTAGTTTGCTCAAAAAATCAAATTAAATCGAGGACTGTACGAAACGATATCAAACTTTTCAGATCCTTCTTATATGTTACGAGGGAAGGTTATTCTGGAAGTACATGCAAAGAATCATTTGAAAATTAGATTCTATGAAACTTTTCGAAATGCAAGTTTTGGTCAAAAAATTATTATATATTATACACTAGTTTATACTAGTTTTGCTCAAAAAATCAAATTATATCGAGGACTGTTCGAAACGATACAAAACTTTTCAGATCCTTCTTATATGTTGCGAGGGGAGGTTATGATTGAAGTCCATGCATAAAAATCAATTGAAAATTAGATTCTACGAAACTTTTTGAAATGCGAGTTTTGGTAAAAAAATCGTAATATATTATACATTAGTTCATACTAGTTTCGGTAAAAAAATCAATTAAACCGAGGACTGATCGAAATGCTACCAAACTTTCCAGATGCATCTTATATGTTACGAGGGAAGGTTATGATGGATTCCATGCAAAAATTCATTTGAAAATTAGATTCCATGAAACTTTTTGAAATGCAAGTTTCGTTCAAAAAATACTAATATATTATACACTAGTGTATACTCGTTTATGTCAAAAAATCAATTAAATGGAGGACTGTTCGAAATGTTGCATAACTTTTAAGATAATTTATATATATTTTACGAGGGAAGGTTATGATGGAAGTCCATACAAAAAAATCATCTGAAAACTTGATTCTACAAAATTTTTCCAAATGCAAGTTTCGGTAAAAACTCATAACATATTATACATAAGTTTATACTAGTTTGCTTAAAAAATCAAATTAAATCGAAGACTGTACGAAACGATATCAAACTTTTCAGATCCTTCTTATATGATACGAGGGAAGGTTATTCTTGAAGTACATGCAAAGAATCATTTGAAAATTAGATTCTATGAAACTTTTCGAAATGCAAGTTTTTGTCAAAAAATCATTATATATTATATAATAGTTTATACTAGTTTTGCTCAAAAAATCAAATTAAATCGAGGACTGTTCGAAACGATACAAAACTTTTCAGATCCTTCTTATGTGTTGCAAGGGGAGGTTATGATTGAAGTCCATGCATAAAAATCAATTGAAAATTAGATTCTACGAAACTTTTTGAAATGCAAGTTTCGGTCAAAAAATCGTAATATATTATACTTTAGTTCATACTAGTTTCGGTTCAAAAAATCAATTAAATCGAGGACTGATCGAAATGCTACCAAACTTTCCAGATCCATCTTATATGTTATGAGGGAAGGTTATGATGGATGTCCATGCAAAAATTCATTTGAAAATTAGATTCTATGAAACTTTTTGAAATGCAAGTTTCGTTCAAAAAATACTAATATATTATACACTAGTGTAAACTAGTTTATGTCAAAAAATCAATTCAATGGAGGACTGTTCGAAATGTTGCATAACTTTTAAGATAATTTATATATATATATTACGAGGGAAGGTTATGATGGAAGTCCATACAAAAAAATCATCTGAAAACTTGATTCTAGAAAAATTTTCCAAATGCAAGTTTCGGTCAAAAAATCATAATATATTATACATAAGTTTATACTAGTTTGCTCAAAAAATGAAATTAAATCGAGGACTGTATGAAACGATATCAAACTTTTCAGATCCTTCTTATATATTACGAGGGAAGGTTATTATGGAAGTACATGCAAATAATCATTTGAAAATTAGATTCTATGAAACTTTTCAAAATGCAAAATTTGGTCAAAAAATCATTATATATTATACACTAGTTTATACTAGTTTTGCTCAAAAAATCAAATTAAATCGAGGACTGTTCGAAACGATACAAAACTTTTCAGATCCTTCTTATATGTTGCGAGGGGAGGTTATGATTGAAGTCCATGCATAAAAATCAATTGAAAATTAGATTCTACGAAACTTTTTGAAATGCGAGTTTCGGTCAAAAAATCGTAATATATTATACATTAGTTCATACTAGTTTCGGTAAAAAAAATCAATTAAACCGAGGACTGATCGAAATGCTACCAAACTTTCCAGATGCATCTTATATGTTACGAGGGAAAGTTATGATGGATTCCATGCAAAAATTCATTTGAAAATTAGATTCTATGAAACTTTTTGAAATGCAAGTTTCGTTCAAAAAATACTAATATATTATACACTAGTGTATACTAGTTTATGTCAATATTCAATTAAATGGAGGACTGTTAGAAATGTTGCATAACTTTTAAGATAATTTATATATATTTTACGAGGGAAGGTTATGATGGAAGTCCATACAAAAAAATCATCTGAAAACTTGATTCTACAAAATTTTTCCAAATGCAAGTTTCGGTAAAAACTCATAACATATTATACATAAGTTTATACTAGTTTGCTTAAAAAATCATATTAAATCGAAGACTGTACGAAACGATATCAAACTTTTCAGATCCTTCTTATATGTTACGAGGGAAGGTTATTCTTGAAGTACATGCAAAGAATCATTTGAAAATTAGATTCTATGAAACTTTTCGAAATGCAAGTTTTGGTCAAAAAATCATTATATATTATATAATAGTTTATACTAGTTTTGCTCAAAAAATCAAATTAAATCGAGGACTGTTCGAAACGATACAAAACTTTTCAGATCCTTCTTATATGTTGCAAGGGGAGGTTATGATTGAAGTCCATGCATAAAAATCAAATGAAAATTAGATTCTACGAAACTTTTTGAAATGCAAGTTTCGGTCAAAAAATCGTAATATATTATACTTTAGTTCATACTAGTTTCGGTAAAAAAAATCAATTAAATCGAGGACTGATCGAAATGCTACCAAACTTTCCAGATCCATCTTATATGTTATGAGGGAAGGTTATGATGGATGTCCATGCAAAAATTCATTTGAAAATTAGATTCTATGAAACTTTTTGAAATGCAAGTTTCGTTCAAAAAATACTAATATATTATACACTAGTGTAAACTAGTTTATGTCAAAAAATCAATTCAATGGAGGACTGTTCGAAATGTTGCATAACTTTTAAGATAATTTATATATATATTACGAGGGAAGGTTATGATGGAAGTCCATACAAAAAAATCATCTGAAAACTTGATTCTAGAAAAATTTTCCAAATGCAAGTTTCGGTCAAAAAATCATAATATATTATACATAAGTTTATACTAGTTTGCTCAAAAAATCAAATTAAATCGAGGACTGTACGAAACGATATCAAACTTTTCAGATCCTTCTTATATATTACGAGGGAAGGTTATTATGGAAGTACATGCAAAGAATCATTTGAAAATTAGATTCTATGAAACTTTTCAAAATGCAAAATTTGGTCAAAAAATCATTATATATTATACACTAGTTTATACTAGTTTTGCTCAAAAAATCAAATTAAATCGAGGACTGTTCGAAACGATACAAAACTTTTCAGATCCTTCTTATATGTTGCGATGGGAGGTTATGATTGAAGTCCATGCATAAAAATCAATTGAAAATTAGATTCTACGAAACTTTTTGAAATGCGAGTTTCGGTCAAAAAATCGTAATATATTATACATTAGTTCATACTAGTTTCGGTAAAAAAAATCAATTAAATCGAGGACTGATCGAAATGCTACCAAACTTTCCAGATGCATCTTATATGTTATTAGGGAAGGTTATGATGGATGTGCATGCAAAAATTCATTTGAAAATTAGATTCTATGAAACTTTTTGAAATGAAAGTTTCGTTCAAAAAATACTAATATATTATATACTAGTGTATACTCGTTTATGTCAAAAAATCAATTAAATGGAGGACTGTTCGAAATGTTGCATAACTTTTAAGATAATTTATATATATTTTACGAGGGAAGGTTATGATGGAATTCCATACAAAAAAATCATCTGAAAACTTGATTCTACAAAATTTTTCCAAATGCAAATTTCGGTCAAAAAATCATAATATATTATACAAAATTTTATACTAGTTTGCTCAAAAAATCAAATTAAATCGAGGACTGTACGAAACGATATCAAACTTTTCAGATCCTTCTTATATGTTACGAGGGAAGGTTATTCTGGAAGTACATGCAAAGAATCATTTGAAAATTAGATTCTATGAAACTTTTCGAAATGCAAGTTTTGTTCAAAAAATTATTATATATTATACACTAGTTTATACTAGTTTTGCTCAAAAAATCAAATTATATCGAGGACTGTTCGAAACGATACAAAACTTTTCAGATCCTTCTTATATGTTGCGAGGGGAGGTTATGATTGAAGTCCATGCATAAAAATCAATTGAAAATTAGATTCTACGAAACTTTTTGAAATGCGAGTTTCGGTAAAAAAATCGTAATATATTATACATTAGTTCATACTAGTTTCGGTAAAAAAAATCAATTAAACCGAGGACTGATCGAAATGCTACCAAACTTTCCAGATGCATCTTATATGTTACGAGGGAAGGTTATGATGGATTCCATGCAAAAATTCATTTGAAAATTAGATTCTATGAAACTTTTTGAAATGCAAGTTTCGTTCAAAAAATACTAATATATTATACACTAGTGTATACTAGTTTATGTCAATATTCAATTAAATGGAGGACTGTTCGAAATGTTGCATAACTTTTAAGATAATTTATATATATTTTACGAGGGAAGGTTATGATGGAAGTCCATACAAAAAAATCATCTGAAAACTTGATTCTACAAAATTTTTCCAAATGCAAGTTTCGGTAAAAACTCATAACATATTATACATAAGTTTATACTAGTTTGCTTAAAAAATCAAATTAAATCGAAGACTGTACGAAACGATATCAAACTTTTCAGATCCTTCTTATATGTTACGAGGGAAGGTTATTCTTGAAGTACATGCAAAGAATCATTTGAAAATTAGATTCTATGAAACTTTTCGAAATGCAAGTTTTGGTCAAAAAATCATTATATATTATATAATAGTTTATACTAGTTTTGCTCAAAAAATCAAATTAAATCGAGGACTGTTCGAAACGATACAAAACTTTTCAGATCCTTCTTATGTGTTGCAAGGGGAGGTTATGATTGAAGTCCATGCATAAAAATCAATTGAAAATTAGATTCTACGAAACTTTTTGAAATGCAAGTTTCGGTCAAAAAATCGTAATATATTATACTTTAGTTCATACTAGTTTCGGTAAAAAAAATCAATTAAATCGAGGACTGATCTAAATGCTACCAAACTTTCCAGATCCATCTTATATGTTATGAGGGAAGGTTATGATGGATGTCCATGCAAAAATTCATTTGAAAATTAGATTCTATGAAACTTTTTGAAATGCAAGTTTCGTTCAAAAAATACTAATATATTATACACTAGTGTAAACTAGTTTATGTCAAAAAATCAATTCAATGGAGGACTGTTCGAAATGTTGCATAACTTTTAAGATAATTTATATATATATTACGAGGGAAGGTTATGATGGAAGTCCATACAAAAAAATCATCTGAAAACTTGATTCTAGAAAAATTTTCCAAATGCAAGTTTCGGTCAAAAAATCATAATATATTATACATAAGTTTATACTAGTTTGCTCAAAAAATCAAATTAAATCGAGGACTGTACGAAACGATATCAAACTTTTCAGATCCTTCTTATATATTACGAGGGAAGGTTATTATGGAAGTACATGCAAAGAATCATTTGAAAATTAGATTCTATGAAACTTTTCAAAATGCAAAATTTGGTCAAAAAATCATTATATATTATACACTAGTTTATACTAGTTTTGCTCAAAAAATCAAATTAAATCGAGGACTGTTCGAAACGATACAAAACTTTTCAGATCCTTCTTATATGTTGCGATGGGAGGTTATGATTGAAGTCCATGCATAAAAATCAATTGAAAATTAGATTCTACGAAACTTTTTGAAATGCGAGTTTCGGTCAAAAAATCGTAATATATTATACATTAGTTCATACTAGTTTCGGTAAAAAAAATCAATTAAATCGAGGACTGATCGAAATGCTACCAAACTTTCCAGATGCATCTTATATGTTATTAGGGAAGGTTATGATGGATGTGCATGCAAAAATTCATTTGAAAATTAGATTCTATGAAACTTTTTGAAATGAAAGTTTCGTTCAAAAAATACTAATATATTATATACTAGTGTATACTCGTTTATGTCAAAAAATCAATTAAATGGAGGACTGTTCGAAATGTTGCATAACTTTTAAGATAATTTATATATATTTTACGAGGGAAGGTTATGATGGAATTCCATACAAAAAAATCATCTGAAAACTTGATTCTACAAAATTTTTCCAAATGCAAATTTCGGTCAAAAAATCATAATATATTATACAAAATTTTATACTAGTTTGCTCAAAAAATCAAATTAAATCGAGGACTGTACGAAACGATATCAAACTTTTCAGATCCTTCTTATATGTTACGAGGGAAGGTTATTCTGGAAGTACATGCAAAGAATCATTTGAAAATTAGATTCTATGAAACTTTTCGAAATGCAAGTTTTGTTCAAAAAATTATTATATATTATACACTAGTTTATACTAGTTTTGCTCAAAAAATCAAATTATATCGAGGACTGTTCGAAACGATACAAAACTTTTCAGATCCTTCTTATATGTTGCGAGGGGAGGTTATGATTGAAGTCCATGCATAAAAATCAATTGAAAATTAGATTCTACGAAACTTTTTGAAATGCGAGTTTCGGTAAAAAAATCGTAATATATTATACATTAGTTCATACTAGTTTCGGTAAAAAAAATCAATTAAACCGAGGACTGATCGAAATGCTACCAAACTTTCCAGATGCATCTTATATGTTACGAGGGAAGGTTATGATGGATTCCATGCAAAAATTCATTTGAAAATTAGATTCTATGAAACTTTTTGAAATGCAAGTTTCGTTCAAAAAATACTAATATATTATACACTAGTGTATACTAGTTTATGTCAATATTCAATTAAATGGAGGACTGTTCGAAATGTTGCATAACTTTTAAGATAATTTATATATATTTTACGAGGGAAGGTTATGATGGAAGTCCATACAAAAAAATCATCTGAAAACTTGATTCTACAAAAATTTTCCAAATGCAAGTTTCGGTAAAAACTCATAACATATTATACATAAGTTTATACTAGTTTGCTTAAAAAATCAAATTAAATCGAAGACTGTACGAAACGATATCAAACTTTTCAGATCCTTCTTATATGTTACGAGGGAAGGTTATTCTTGAAGTACATGCAAAGAATCATTTGAAAATTAGATTCTATGAAACTTTTCGAAATGCAAGTTTTGGTCAAAAAATCATTATATATTATATAATAGTTTATACTAGTTTTGCTCAAAAAATCAAATTAAATCGAGGACTATTCGAAACGATACAAAACTTTTCAGATCCTTCTTATGTGTTGCAAGGGGAGGTTATGATTGAAGTCCATGCATAAAAATCAATTGAAAATTAGATTCTACGAAACTTTTTGAAATGCAAGTTTCGGTCAAAAAATCGTAATATATTATACTTTAGTTCATACTAGTTTCGGTTCAAAAAATCAATTAAATCGAGGACTGATCGAAATGCTACCAAACTTTCCAGATCCATCTTATATGTTATGAGGGAAGGTTATGATGGATGTCCATGCAAAAATTCATTTGAAAATTAGATTCTATGAAACTTTTTGAAATGCAAGTTTCGTTCAAAAAATACTAATATATTATACACTAGTGTAAACTAGTTTATGTCAAAAAATCAATTCAATGGAGGACTGTTCGAAATGTTGCATAACTTTTAAGATAATTTATATATATATTACGAGGGAAGGTTATGATGGAAGTCCATACAAAAAAATCATCTGAAAACTTGATTCTAGAAAAATTTTCCAAATGCAAGTTTCGGTCAAAAAATCATAATATATTATACATAAGTTTATACTAGTTTGCTCAAAAAATCAAATTAAATCGAGGACTGTACGAAACGATATCAAACTTTTCAGATCCTTCTTATATATTACGAGGGAAGGTTATTATGGAAGTACATGCAAAGAATCATTTGAAAATTAGATTCTATGAAACTTTTCAAAATGCAAAATTTGGTCAAAAAATCATTATATATTATACACTAGTTTATACTAGTTTTGCTCAAAAAATCAAATTAAATCGAGGACTGTTCGAAACGATACAAAACTTTTCAGATCCTTCTTATATGTTGCGATGGGAGGTTATGATTGAAGTCCATGCATAAAAATCAATTGAAAATTAGATTCTACGAAACTTTTTGAAATGCGAGTTTCGGTCAAAAAATCGTAATATATTATACATTAGTTCATACTAGTTTCGGTAAAAAAAATCAATTAAATCGAGGACTGATCGAAATGCTACCAAACTTTCCAGATGCATCTTATATGTTATTAGGGAAGGTTATGATGGATGTGCATGCAAAAATTCATTTGAAAATTAGATTCTATGAAACTTTTTGAAATGAAAGTTTCGTTCAAAAAATACTAATATATTATATACTAGTGTATACTCGTTTATGTCAAAAAATCAATTAAATGGAGGACTGTTCGAAATGTTGCATAACTTTTAAGATAATTTATATATATTTTACGAGGGAAGGTTATGATGGAATTCCATACAAAAAAATCATCTGAAAACTTGATTCTACAAAATTTTTCCAAATGCAAATTTCGGTCAAAAAATCATAATATATTATACAAAATTTTATACTAGTTTGCTCAAAAAATCAAATTAAATCGAGGACTGTACGAAACGATATCAAACTTTTCAGATCCTTCTTATATGTTACGAGGGAAGGTTATTCTGGAAGTACATGCAAAGAATCATTTGAAAATTAGATTCTATGAAACTTTTCGAAATGCAAGTTTTGTTCAAAAAATTATTATATATTATACACTAGTTTATACTAGTTTTGCTCAAAAAATCAAATTATATCGAGGATTGTTCGAAACGATACAAAACTTTTCAGATCCTTCTTATATGTTGCGAGGGGAGGTTATGATTGAAGTCCATGCATAAAAATCAATTGAAAATTAGATTCTACGAAACTTTTTGAAATGCGAGTTTCGGTAAAAAAATCGTAATATATTATACATTAGTTCATACTAGTTTCGGTAAAAAAAATCAATTAAACCGAGGACTGATCGAAATGCTACCAAACTTTCCAGATGCATCTTATATGTTACGAGGGAAGGTTATGATGGATTCCATGCAAAAATTCATTTGAAAATTAGATTCTATGAAACTTTTTGAAATGCAAGTTTCGTTCAAAAAATACTAATATATTATACACTAGTGTATACTAGTTTATGTCAATATTCAATTAAATGGAGGACTGTTCGAAATGTTGCATAACTTTTAAGATAATTTATATATATTTTACGAGGGAAGGTTATGATGGAAGTCCATACAAAAAAATCATCTGAAAACTTGATTCTACAAAAATTTTCCAAATGCAAGTTTCGGTAAAAACTCATAACATATTATACATAAGTTTATACTAGTTTGCTTAAAAAATCAAATTAAATTGAAGACTGTACGAAACTATATCAAACTTTTCAGATCCTTCTTATATGTTACGAGGGAAGGTTATTCTTGAAGTACATGCAAAGAATCATTTGAAAATTAGATTCTATGAAACTTTTCGAAATGCAAGTTTTGGTCAAAAAATCATTATATATTATATAATAGTTTATACTAGTTTTGCTCAAAAAATCAAATTAAATCGAGGACTGTTCGAAACGATACAAAACTTTTCAGATCCTTCTTATGTGTTGCAAGGGGAGGTTATGATTGAAGTCCATGCATAAAAATCAATTGAAAATTAGATTCTACGAAACTTTTTGAAATGCAAGTTTCGGTCAAAAAATCGTAATATATTATACTTTAGTTCATACTAGTTTCGGTTCAAAAAATCAATTAAATCGAGGACTGATCGAAATGCTACCAAACTTTCCAGATCCATCTTATATGTTATGAGGGAAGGTTATGATGGATGTCCATGCAAAAATTCATTTGAAAATTAGATTCTATGAAACTTTTTGAAATGCAAGTTTCGTTCAAAAAATACTAATATATTATACACTAGTGTAAACTAGTTTATGTCAAAAAATCAATTCAATGGAGGACTGTTCGAAATGTTGCATAACTTTTAAGATAATTTATATATATATATTACGAGGGAAGGTTATGATGGAAGTCCATACAAAAAAATCATCTGAAAACTTGATTCTAGAAAAATTTTCCAAATGCAAGTTTCGGTCAAAAAATCATAATATATTATACATAAGTTTATACTAGTTTGCTCAAAAAATGAAATTAAATCGAGGACTGTATGAAACGATATCAAACTTTTCAGATCCTTCTTATATATTACGAGGGAAGGTTATTATGGAAGTACATGCAAATAATCATTTGAAAATTAGATTCTATGAAACTTTTCAAAATGCAAAATTTGGTCAAAAAATCATTATATATTATACACTAGTTTATACTAGTTTTGCTCAAAAAATCAAATTAAATCGAGGACTGTTCGAAACGATACAAAACTTTTCAGATCCTTCTTATATGTTGCGAGGGGAGGTTATGATTGAAGTCCATGCATAAAAATCAATTGAAAATTAGATTCTACGAAACTTTTTGAAATGCGAGTTTCGGTAAAAAAATCGTAATATATTATACATTAGTTCATACTAGTTTCGGTAAAAAAAATCAATTAAACCGAGGACTGATCGAAATGCTACCAAACTTTCCAGATGCATCTTATATGTTACGAGGGAAGGTTATGATGGATTCCATGCAAAAATTCATTTGAAAATTAGATTCTATGAAACTTTTTGAAATGCAAGTTTCGTTCAAAAAATACTAATATATTATACACTAGTGTATACTAGTTTATGTCAATATTCAATTAAATGGAGGACTGTTCGAAATGTTGCATAACTTTTAAGATAATTTATATATATTTTACGAGGGAAGGTTATGATGGAAGTCCATACAAAAAAATCATCTGAAAACTTGATTCTACAAAATTTTTCCAAATGCAAGTTTCGGTAAAAACTCATAACATATTATACATAAGTTTATACTAGTTTGCTTAAAAAATCAAATTAAATTGAAGACTGTACGAAACTATATCAAACTTTTCAGATCCTTCTTATATGTTACGAGGGAAGGTTATTCTTGAAGTACATGCAAAGAATCATTTGAAAATTAGATTCTATGAAACTTTTCGAAATGCAAGTTTTGGTCAAAAAATCATTATACATTATATAATAGTTTATACTAGTTTTGCTCAAAAAATCAAATTAAATCGAGGACTGTTCGAAACGATACAAAACTTTTCAGATCCTTCTTATGTGTTGCAAGGGGAGGTTATGATTGAAGTCCATGCATAAAAATCAATTGAAAATTAGATTCTACGAAACTTTTTGAAATGCAAGTTTCGGTCAAAAAATCGTAATATATTATACTTTAGTTCATACTAGTTTCGGTTCAAAAAATCAATTAAATCGAGGACTGATCGAAATGCTACCAAACTTTCCAGATCCATCTTATATGTTATGAGGGAAGGTTATGATGGATGTCCATGCAAAAATTCATTTGAAAATTAGATTCTATGAAACTTTTTGAAATGCAAGTTTCGTTCAAAAAATACTAATATATTATACACTAGTGTAAACTAGTTTATGTCAAAAAATCAATTCAATGGAGGACTGTTCGAAATGTTGCATAACTTTTAAGATAATTTATATATATATTACGAGGGAAGGTTATGATGGAAGTCCATACAAAAAAATCATCTGAAAACTTGATTCTAGAAAAATTTTCCAAATGCAAGTTTCGGTCAAAAAATCATAATATATTATACATAAGTTTATACTAGTTTGCTCAAAAAATCAAATTAAATCGAGGACTGTATGAAACGATATCAAACTTTTCAGATCCTTCTTATATATTACGAGGGAAGGTTATTATGGAAGTACATGCAAAGAATCATTTGAAAATTAGATTCTATGAAACTTTTCAAAATGCAAAATTTGGTCAAAAAATCATTATATATTATACACTAGTTTATACTAGTTTTGCTCAAAAAATCAAATTAAATCGAGGACTGTTCGAAACGATACAAAACTTTTCAGATCCTTCTTATATGTTGCGATGGGAGGTTATGATTGAAGTCCATGCATAAAAATCAATTGAAAATTAGATTCTACGAAACTTTTTGAAATGCGAGTTTCGGACAAAAAATCGTAATATATTATACATTAGTTCATACTAGTTTCGGTAAAAAAAATCAATTAAACCGAGGACTGATCGAAATGCTACCAAACTTTCCAGATGCATCTTATATGTTACGAGGGAAAGTTATGATGGATTCCATGCAAAAATTCATTTGAAAATTAGATTCTATGAAACTTTTTGAAATGCAAGTTTCGTTCAAAAAATACTAATATATTATACACTAGTGTATACTAGTTTATGTCAATATTCAATTAAATGGAGGACTGTTAGAAATGTTGCATAACTTTTAAGATAATTTATATATATTTTACGAGGGAAGGTTATGATGGAAGTCCATACAAAAAATCATCTGAAAACTTGATTCTACAAAATTTTTCCAAATGCAAGTTTCGGTAAAAACTCATAACATATTATACATAAGTTTATACTAGTTTGCTTAAAAAATCAAATTAAATCGAAGACTGTACGAAACGATATCAAACTTTTCAGATCCTTCTTATATGTTACGAGGGAAGGTTATTCTTGAAGTACATGCAAAGAATCATTTGAAAATTAGATTCTATGAAACTTTTCGAAATGCAAGTTTTGGTCAAAAAATCATTATATATTATATAATAGTTTATACTAGTTTTGCTCAAAAAATCAAATTAAATCGAGGACTGTTCGAAACGATACAAAACTTTTCAGATCCTTCTTATATGTTGCAAGGGGAGGTTATGATTGAAGTCCATGCATAAAAATCAAATGAAAATTAGATTCTACGAAACTTTTTGAAATGCAAGTTTCGGTCAAAAAATCGTAATATATTATACTTTAGTTCATACTAGTTTCGGTAAAAAAAATCAATTAAATCAGGGACTGATCGAAATGCTACCAAACTTTCCAGATCCATCTTATATGTTATGAGGGAAGGTTATGATGGATGTCCATGCAAAAATTCATTTGAAAATTAGATTCTATGAAACTTTTTAAAATGCAAGTTTCGTTCAAAAAATACTAATATATTATACACTAGTGTAAACTAGTTTATGTCAAAAAATCAATTCAATGGAGGACTGTTCGAAATGTTGCATAACTTTTAAGATAATTTATATATATATTACGAGGGAAGGTTATGATGGAAGTCCATACAAAAAAATCATCTGAAAACTTGATTCTAGAAAAATTTTCCAAATGCAAGTTTCGGTCAAAAAATCATAATATATTATACATAAGTTTATACTAGTTTGCTCAAAAAATCAAATTAAATCGAGGACTGTATGAAACGATATCAAACTTTTCAGATCCTTCTTATATATTACGAGGGAAGGTTATTATGGAAGTACATGCAAAGAATCATTTGAAAATTAGATTCTATGAAACTTTTCAAAATGCAAAATTTGGTCAAAAAATCATTATATATTATACACTAGTTTATACTAGTTTTGCTCAAAAAATCAAATTAAATCGAGGACTGTTCGAAACGATACAAAACTTTTCAGATCCTTCTTATATGCTGCGATGGGAGGTTATGATTGAAGTCCATGCATAAAAATCAATTGAAAATTAGATTCTACGGAACTTTTTGAAATGCAAGTTTCGGTCAAAAAATCGTAATATATTATACATTAGTTCATACTAGTTTCGGTAAGAAAAATCAATTAAACCGAGGACTGATCGAAATGCTACCAAACTTTCCAGATGCATCTTATATGTTACGAGGGAAAGTTATGATGGATTCCATGCAAAAATTCATTTGAAAATTAGATTCTATGAAACTTTTTGAAATGCAAGTTTCGTTCAAAAAATACTAATATATTATACACTAGTGTATACTAGTTTATGTCAATATTCAATTAAATGGAGGACTGTTAGAAATGTTGCATAACTTTTAAGATAATTTATATATATTTTACGAGGGAAGGTTATGATGGAAGTCCATACAAAAAAATCATCTGAAAACTTGATTCTACAAAATTTTTCCAAATGCAAGTTTCGGTAAAAACTCATAACATATTATACATAAGTTTATACTAGTTTGCTTAAAAAATCATATTAAATCGAAGACTGTACGAAACGATATCAAACTTTTCAGATCCTTCTTATATGTTACGAGGGAAGGTTATTCTTGAAGTACATGCAAAGAATCATTTGAAAATTAGATTCTATGAAACTTTTCGAAATGCAAGTTTTGGTCAAAAAATCATTATATATTATATAATAGTTTATACTAGTTTTGCTCAAAAAATCAAATTAAATCGAGGACTGTTCGAAACGATACAAAACTTTTCAGATCCTTCTTATATGTTGCAAGGGGAGGTTATGATTGAAGTCCATGCATAAAAATCAAATGAAAATTAGATTCTACGAAACTTTTTGAAATGCAAGTTTCGGTCAAAAAATCGTAATATATTATACTTTAGTTCATACTAGTTTCGGTAAAAAAAATCAATTAAATCGAGGACTGATCGAAATGCTACCAAACTTTCCAGATCCATCTTATATGTTATGAGGGAAGGTTATGATGGATGTCCATGCAAAAATTCATTTGAAAATTAGATTCTATGAAACTTTTTGAAATGCAAGTTTCGTTCAAAAAATACTAATATATTATACACTAGTGTAAACTAGTTTATGTCAAAAAATCAATTCAATGGAGGACTGTTCGAAATGTTGCATAACTTTTAAGATAATTTATATATATATTACGAGGGAAGGTTATGATGGAAGTCCATACAAAAAAATCATCTGAAAACTTGATTCTAGAAAAATTTTCCAAATGCAAGTTTTGCTCAAAAAATCAAATTAAATCGAGGACTGTACGAAACGATATCAAACTTTTCAGATCCTTCTTATATATTACGAGGGAAGGTTATTATGGAAGTACATGCAAAGAATCATTTGAAAATTAGATTCTATGAAACTTTTCAAAATGCAAAATTTGGTCAAAAAATCATTATATATTATACACTAGTTTATACTAGTTTTGCTCAAAAAATCAAATTAAATCGAGGACTGTTCGAAACGATACAAAACTTTTCAGATCCTTCTTATATGTTGCGATGGGAGGTTATGATTGAAGTCCATGCATAAAAATCAATTGAAAATTAGATTCTACGAAACTTTTTGAAATGCGAGTTTCGGTCAAAAAATCGTAATATATTATACATTAGTTCATACTAGTTTCGGTAAAAAAAATCAATTAAATCGAGGACTGATCGAAATGCTACCAAACTTTCCAGATGCATCTTATATGTTATTAGGGAAGGTTATGATGGATGTGCATGCAAAAATTCATTTGAAAATTAGATTCTATGAAACTTTTTGAAATGAAAGTTTCGTTCAAAAAATACTAATATATTATATACTAGTGTATACTCGTTTATGTCAAAAAATCAATTAAATGGAGGACTGTTCGAAATGTTGCATAACTTTTAAGATAATTTATATATATTTTACGAGGGAAGGTTATGATGGAATTCCATACAAAAAAATCATCTGAAAACTTGATTCTACAAAATTTTTCCAAATGCAAATTTCGGTCAAAAAATCATAATATATTATACAAAATTTTATACTAGTTTGCTCAAAAAATCAAATTAAATCGAGGACTGTACGAAACGATATCAAACTTTTCAGATCCTTCTTATATGTTACGAGGGAAGGTTATTCTGGAAGTACATGCAAAGAATCATTTGAAAATTAGATTCTATGAAACTTTTCGAAATGCAAGTTTTGTTCAAAAAATTATTATATATTATACACTAGTTTATACTAGTTTTGCTCAAAAAATCAAATTATATCGAGGACTGTTCGAAACGATACAAAACTTTTCAGATCCTTCTTATATGTTGCGAGGGGAGGTTATGATTGAAGTCCATGCATAAAAATCAATTGAAAATTAGATTCTACGAAACTTTTTGAAATGCGAGTTTCGGTAAAAAAATCGTAATATATTATACATTAGTTCATACTAGTTTCGGTAAAAAAAATCAATTAAACCGAGGACTGATCGAAATGCTACCAAACTTTCCAGATGCATCTTATATGTTACGAGGGAAGGTTATGATGGATGTCCATGCAAAAATTCATTTGAAAATTAGATTCTATGAAACTTTTTGAAATGCAAGTTTCGTTCAAAAAATACTAATATATTATACACTAGTGTAAACTAGTTTATGTCAAAAAATCAATTCAATGGAGGACTGTTCGAAATGTTGCATAACTTTTAAGATAATTTATATATATATTACGAGGGAAGGTTATGATGGAAGTCCATACAAAAAAATCATCTGAAAACTTGATTCTAGAAAAATTTTCCAAATGCAAGTTTCGGTCAAAAAATCATAATATATTATACATAAGTTTATACTAGTTTGCTCAAAAAATCAAATTAAATCGAGGACTGTACGAAACGATATCAAACTTTTCAGATCCTTCTTATATATTACGAGGGAAGGTTATTATGGAAGTACATGCAAAGAATCATTTGAAAATTAGATTCTATGAAACTTTTCAAAATGCAAAATTTGGTCAAAAAATCATTATATATTATACACTAGTTTATACTAGTTTTGCTCAAAAAATCAAATTAAATCGAGGACTGTTCGAAACGATACAAAACTTTTCAGATCCTTCTTATATGTTGCGATGGGAGGTTATGATTGAAGTCCATGCATAAAAATCAATTGAAAATTAGATTCTACGAAACTTTTTGAAATGCGAGTTTCGGTCAAAAAATCGTAATATATTATACATTAGTTCATACTAGTTTCGGTAAAAAAAATCAATTAAATCGAGGACTGATCGAAATGCTACCAAACTTTCCAGATGCATCTTATATGTTATTAGGGAAGGTTATGATGGATGTGCATGCAAAAATTCATTTGAAAATTAGATTCTATGAAACTTTTTGAAATGAAAGTTTCGTTCAAAAAATACTAATATATTATATACTAGTGTATACTCGTTTATGTCAAAAAATCAATTAAATGGAGGACTGTTCGAAATGTTGCATAACTTTTAAGATAATTTATATATATTTTACGAGGGAAGGTTATGATGGAATTCCATACAAAAAAATCATCTGAAAACTTGATTCTACAAAATTTTTCCAAATGCAAATTTCGGTCAAAAAATCATAATATATTATACAAAATTTTATACTAGTTTGCTCAAAAAATCAAATTAAATCGAGGACTGTACGAAACGATATCAAACTTTTCAGATCCTTCTTATATGTTACGAGGGAAGGTTATTCTGGAAGTACATGCAAAGAATCATTTGAAAATTAGATTCTATGAAACTTTTCGAAATGCAAGTTTTGTTCAAAAAATTATTATATATTATACACTAGTTTATACTAGTTTTGCTCAAAAAATCAAATTATATCGAGGACTGTTCGAAACGATACAAAACTTTTCAGATCCTTCTTATATGTTGCGAGGGGAGGTTATGATTGAAGTCCATGCATAAAAATCAATTGAAAATTAGATTCTACGAAACTTTTTGAAATGCGAGTTTCGGTAAAAAAATCGTAATATATTATACATTAGTTCATACTAGTTTCGGTAAAAAAAATCAATTAAACCGAGGACTGATCGAAATGCTACCAAACTTTCCAGATGCATCTTATATGTTACGAGGGAAGGTTATGATGGATTCCATGCAAAAATTCATTTGAAAATTAGATTCTATGAAACTTTTTGAAATGCAAGTTTCGTTCAAAAAATACTAATATATTATACACTAGTGTATACTAGTTTATGTCAATATTCAATTAAATGGAGGACTGTTCGAAATGTTGCATAACTTTTAAGATAATTTATATATATTTTACGAGGGAAGGTTATGATGGAAGTCCATACAAAAAAATCATCTGAAAACTTGATTCTACAAAATTTTTCCAAATGCAAGTTTCGGTAAAAACTCATAACATATTATACATAAGTTTATACTAGTTTGCTTAAAAAATCAAATTAAATTGAAGACTGTACGAAACTATATCAAACTTTTCAGATCCTTCTTATATGTTACGAGGGAAGGTTATTCTTGAAGTACATGCAAAGAATCATTTGAAAATTAGATTCTATGAAACTTTTCGAAATGCAAGTTTTGGTCAAAAAATCATTATATATTATATAATAGTTTATACTAGTTTTGCTCAAAAAATAAAATTAAATCGAGGACTGTTCGAAACGATACAAAACTTTTCAGATCCTTCTTATGTGTTGCAAGGGGAGGTTATGATTGAAGTCCATGCATAAAAATCAATTGAAAATTAGATTCTACGAAACTTTTTGAAATGCAAGTTTCGGTCAAAAAATCGTAATATGTTATACTTTAGTTCATACTAGTTTCGGTTCAAAAAATCAATTAAATCGAGGACTGATCGAAATGCTACCAAACTTTCCAGATCCATCTTATATGTTATGAGGGAAGGTTATGATGGATGTCCATGCAAAAATTCATTTGAAAATTAGATTCTATGAAACTTTTTGAAATGCAAGTTTCGTTCAAAAAATACTAATATATTATACACTAGTGTAAACTAGTTTATGTCAAAAAATCAATTCAAT